>OX422208.1:235204686-236404686 GCA_949130495.1 Sambucus nigra | reverse complement strand
TGAAAACATATTTTCCCCTTTTCATGTTTGTCTAGTCAACCTAAAGGAAGCCTAACCCTTTTTAAACAAGAGATAATGAGAGAGATTAGCACATGGGTTGATTTTTGGGGGACACGTGTCTATTTATTCGTGGTTGAGGTTTCCACATTTCGAATTGCCAACTGTTTAATCTAGTCATCTCCCACATAGCCGCGATTGCAAAAGGAATCCCTCACGGTCGTGAGCTCGTAGTCGGGGGCTCTTCACTAATGTCGCTATAGAGGTTAGATTCCATGCCCTTACAACTTGATCACATCGCAACAACGGCTCTTCTAGGGTCCTCTTAGTCTCTCTTTGTTATCTCTGTCCATTAATATTCTATCAATTTTTCTTACCGCCTCCTTCCAATAAAATGAGCAAAATAACTCCTATATATAAATAATGATGGTTTTCGAATTCCTTTTTCCCCCATATATGCACTTATCCCATCTAGAACATTTCCAATATAGTCACACTAATAGTACATTTAACTTCTTAATTACTTAATTAAATAAAAAATCATCAAAATAATTTAATTCAAGTCATGCTAACATAATTTAACTTGATAAATACCCCAAGTAGGTGTATAATTATCCCTATAATCCATTAAAATTCATCATTTCATAATCAAATCATAAAACTGCATATGACTCCTCATAAAATCCATGGAAAGTTAGGTTATTACATTTTTCCCTCCTTAGGAAATTTCGTCCTCAATATTCTTATCCATGACTATTTATTAATCCACTAGTCTCCATTAGATCACAAATCACAAAACATATATCAATTTTTATTCCCACATAACCATCATAAATTCTATTACCTTTCATTTCTCAAGAATTAATCTCAAGAAATTTCAGCTCATCATATTTGATCACAAGTATCATTTTATTTTGTTACTTTTTCATTCGAAATATAACACGTGAACCCCTCCAACTACCTTACTTAGGAAATGTTAAATAATCGGTGCATTCACACAAACAACCTCTAGTCCAAAAAACCTAGAGGTCATAACCAATGCATGACAATGCCTATGTTATTTCTACACCCATACTTAGAACACAATCCGATTTCCAAAAAACATTTTCTAATCCTTGACGCTTAAGATATTTACCCAATTCGGTACTTCACTTACTCCCAAATTATAATCACTAGACCATTGCATCTTATATTCTATGACACACTTTGTTCCTGAACCATACCCTAGGTTCTAATATGGTAACACATATAACCTTGTAAATATATGCTAACACATAGTGACACTATAAACTACTGTCCTTTATGGTGAGAGGTCTAACGATGTCGAAATTGAATTTGCGAACTAAGTTTCACTCCCGAATCATAGCCATTTAGATTTCTCGAATCCAACAAATGAGTCGTGAAACTCATATAACCTCCACCTTAGTCATACTCAACAGTTTAATGCTTTTGCACTAACAAAATAATCTATTCGGACTACATATAAAGGACAATTAAGTCCAAATAAAAAAATTGACTAATTGTAATGAAAACTATAATTTTTCAGGAACTAAATCACACTAGGGTGTTCATGTAATCCTATACAATGATCCTTTAAGTAGAGACCTCAGTTATCGCGATGCACCAGTCATGCCTAGCAGTCCTGCATCTAACACTTAGCCAATATTGTCCTCATAACCTCGGAACAACCAAGTGACAAACCCAAACTATGGGAAATAAGAGAAAAACATCTAGGATGTAACTAATAGTTCTTTCTTATTATAAGACCTCATATGTTTAACGTTATTAAATTTACAAGTGTAACTACCCACTAGTAACAAATGTATCCTATAGCGGGGCCATAAACCTTCGCCTATGATATAAGGGTGCTACCATTAATAACATTACAATGTGAACCCTCCCTTCTTAGAGGCAATGTTTACTTATTTGTTCATTCTTGATGAACATAAATGTACCAAAAATAAAGGTTAAGATGTTACAATCCTTACTTGGGTGTTACAAAACAAATTTCTTTCTTAGTCTTTGCAAACACGATGTGTCCTAACTTGAAGCTTAGAGACAAATCTGACGAAGCACATTTAAACCACCATTTTTCTCCAGAAAATATCAATTATTTCCTATGGATATCACTACTGACAATCCTTACCTTATGATATGCATGCCCGACTATGGGTACTCTTTCCATTGACTGCGGTACGCCTTGAAAGTCCAAAACAATGCTCCTCACTTAAGCTACATGTCAAATAAATTGGCATCAATTTATTCTTGGAAGTCCACGATGTTCGATCTTTCACTTTTACTTTATTCACTAAACTTCGATGCTTGCTTGAAATGATCAAAGGATTTAAGTCCATCCTCGTTGTTAGAACTGGATCGATATGTGTGAATCCAACCATAAAGTTATTCTACCAAATACGCGAGTTAATCCCACGCATGAACCTAACTTGCGATAGTAAAGGAGATGCTTCCACTACTGTTATTTGTCCACAAATTGAGAGTTGTGATGCTCTTGCATGCGATTTATTATTTTTTAGACCATCTTATTGTACTAATATTCCAATGCTAGGATGTAAAAACCAATGAATGACACCAAAGTTACTTCTAGATAGCCGAATGAACCCGAATATTAGAGTTTCTAGTAACCATACTAGTTTGTGCCCACAATAGAACTCTTATCCACAAAACACTGGTGAAGATGGTGAGGTTATTCAACCTCTAAGTTTTCCAATGTGCATGAACACCCCTGCCGACTATCGTAGTCGACTATCGAGAGGCTACAACCACTATAAAATCTTTTCTAGAGATACAGTTCAAGGCTTTTTCCTTGATTCCACCACTGACGAGACATTATTGGTCAAAAGCTATTGTAAATGTTTCCTTTCAAAATAGATAGTCTTGTCCTTAAATATTGAATCCTTAACAGGTGAATCATTATAAATGCATGACTGAAACTATTACTTAACTTTGTCTCATGGAACCTTTACCTTAAAAGGCAAGAAACCATAAACAGAGACTGAGTGTTAAGGATATCTATTGGTCCTCACCCAAGAAAAGTATGAACCTCATGTTGATAACTTCACATCTTAAAAGCACTTATAACTGTTTGGTTTACCTTTTGTCCCCCGTAAATTTCAATTATGCCACGAAGACATACTAACTGATGAATGTCCTTTCAATACTTATATCGATGTAGGGATGCATCACAACCGTTCAATACCCTTTGTGTGCCTTTAGGATGCCCACTATTTTGGATGATTGTTATCGTTGCTCCCACACTAGGTATCCAAACCCGATCATAGAATTGACTAAAGATATTAGTTGGTTAGTAAAAAGAACCCATAATGACCACTTCTACTATCTTAAAATAATATTGTTTATGTCTTGGGCTTGTGGACATTTCGAGGATGACTCTCCTGGAAATGCACATGCTCTCTCGAGGATGAATCTCCTGCGCATATAGTGTGGAAAAAGGATATAATCGATCGTCATTAGCGATGTGAGGTGTTTGAATGTGTATCGAAGTCGCCAACCTATTTTAGTAAAAAGGGGAAAATAAGGTTCCACCTCTAAGGAGATGGATAAAAGGCTACTAGTACATGAAAAACCAAATGAGATATGGGATCGAGGACTATGTTATGGAGTGGTAAGGTGTTAATCACCCACTCTGCCCTTTCGATCTCTCACAGGCTCAACAAAATGTTATCCTTCTCCTTAGTTGATGGATATGTGTATATATAGAAAATGTGTCATGTCTCCAAAGTGAACAAAGTGGTTATGCACATGAATGTGAAATTATGCATGTGTGAAATAGAGGAGTAGAGTCATCATATCCTCATCATGGGAAAGGTGGGTATGAATCCTCACAAGGAGATAAAATATGAATGAAACCCAACAAATCATAATCTCACTATGAAAAAGTGAGTACGCGTGAATGGGATTGCTAAAAAAAAGAGTAAATTAGGTAAACATTAATAATATGCTAAAAGAAATTTACAAAATGACTGAAAGTTTGAGAGATGCGTCAAAATCTTAACACCAATATGCAAAAGTGACTACGTATATTTAAGACTGCTAATAGGATAATAAGCGTAATGAAACTAACTACACGAGTAGAATATACTAGCTACACGAGTAAGGTGATAATATATGAAAATAGACTAAGTGAAATAAATAAAAAAAAACTTTGATCCTATAATATCCTCGGGATTCTTACATAGACAAAAAATGGCACCAAAGTCAACGTAATGCATGATATGGAAAAGGTTAAAGGTCTAACCCAAAATTTGAATTTGGAGTGTCCCTTTTTATTTATGAAAAGTATGTGAAATATGGTGAAAGTGTAGGAAAATGTGAGAACACTCTAAATAGGGCCAATAAGATTTTTCTAAGGTCAGAGAAATAGAAACCTAAAAAGATCTTGAAAAAGAAAAATATGTATATATGAGGGAGTTTGGATGGAAAATAACAACGAGCTTGCACCACGAATCCTTATGTTGAAAAATCATATCATGACGCTATTGTTTGTAGAACTTCAAAATTCCGAATTTGTGTGCATGTTTTTCATTTAGTTAATTAAGCTCAATATATTAATTGTCACATGTGTCTAAAACTTAGTTTCATGACATTTAGCTATCGATTAAAGCTTCTTGATCGTTTCGATATGTTCAAATTGTGATTCATTTATTGTAATTCACGCTCATTAATTACATATCCATGTTTGGGCACATTGATACTATGTTAGCTTCAAAATCATATTATTTTACTTGTTTTATTTTTTTGTTTTGAGTCTGCTTACTGTTTCATAGTTCCAGTAACTATTTTGAGCTAATCTTTTCACTAAGCAAAACTGTATCATTTTTGGAATAGCAATACAGAGTTTGATGAAGTCGTTTAAACGACTTATGGACTTCATTCAAATTACATGTCCAAGACATTTGAAGTCTGCTTCTCGTGACATGTTTTTCAAGGCATAGATTGTGTTAGATATGGTCGCAAAATGGCCCATTAGAAGGTCATTAGATAGATGTATCGAACGACATCACACTATTTTAGGTCGTTTGATGCACACTTCAAATGACATGTCATGTCTTCCAAATAACATGGCTTAGTTGTTGGAATCACCTGCCATGATTTTTGAGCTCATGTTCTTCTTTAGTACCTACTTCATATATTTTCATATATCATTCCATTTTGGTAATTTTCGGTTCATTTGGATAGTTTGCATGCAATCGATATTGATTATTCATGTGTTGATTCTTATGTTGCATTGATTCGTTTAGTCACATCTTTGCTTGGATTGATGATTCATTCTATGTGACTATTTGCTAGATACGATTTGGTATCTTCTGATTATTATTAGTTTGCGTTTCATGTTTATTTATAAATACTTCATTGATTATTTCATTCTAAATATTTGGTGATTTGTTTATTTATTTTTTACTTATTGTATATTCGAGACAAAAAAGGGGAGAGATGTATGTGATGTAGGGGAGTAGTTTTATTAATGACGAACACATATAATCTTTGTGGCTTTACATATTGGTATCATGTTATGTATGTCTATATTGTATTGATATCATGTTGACTTGCACAAATTAGATTACACAAATTGGTATCATAATCAGTTCACATGTTTAACAAATGATTTGATTTACATATTAGTATTTTTATACCATTTGTTCCTCCATACTTCATCGGGTATTTTTCTATTTCATGTGTATAGTTATGCTTAAAAGGTTTGAGATTTCAAGACTACATCACATTCAGACAACTCATTCTTGTCGGACCGGCATATACCGGTCCGTGTCCTGTACTTTTTGATTTTGGGTTTTATGGGTTGGGATTTAGGTATCATACGGCTTGACAAATCGGCTTAGGCATTTCACTGTTTTGGTTTTGTCCAGGAATAGTCAAAGGGGGGAGATTTGTTAGGGCAAAATTTTCAATTGAGTCCTTTTGTATGTATTTGACTTATTCTCGAAACAAAAATCATTTTGAGTTATAGATAGATTTTTATATTGTCACAATTTCCACATAGTGTAGTACATGTTTGATTCGAAGACATAGTGGCAAAGCTTAAAAGATCTAGATAGATTATGTCAAGGTTTACTGGTGCACGTTTCTCATCTTCAGTCAATTGCATTTTGAGTTACTCTCAGGTATGAACGCATAATATTTATTGGACTCGAAAAATGTTTTAAAGGATGGAATTTTTTTTATAAATGGTTGAAAATGTTTAAAATGATTTCTAAATGTTTTCATTCTGAGATAACTACAGTTTAGAGTCGTGTGATTTCTCACCTTGGGTTTCGAGACATCAAACAACATGTGATGTTATTTGAGTGACATCTCTCAGTCGTTAGAATGACATATGCATATCGTTCGAACAACCTGCTGACTTAATATCAATATTTAAGGCAATGTTTGCTCAAAATTTCGATAGGTGTGAAGAACCATATTTCAAAAAAGAACTCGTACTTTTTCTGCATAAATTTTCTAAGGTTTTCAAAGTTAAAAACCATCCTTAGAGATTAAAATATCTGATATTTCATAAAATATTTCTATAGAAATCTTGTTTGCACCATTTGGGTTTGTTCATCCATATTGAACAACTTGGTCGTTGGTTTTTGTGGTGAAGAAACCTGAGGAGTTCATGTTCCTAATCATAGACGTTGCCAAGGCTACATCGGTGGACACCGAGGTATTCGTGGACGCGTGTGTTGGAGAAAGGTATCGTAGAAGGATTTATGTGTGGGCACTATGGAGGAGGAGTAAAAGTGAAGAAGAGCATCAAAGCTTGTGGGGATCGAGCCATTGTGTAAGTCTTTCTATCTTCCTTTGTAAACTCTGCATCATAGTGATTGTCTAAACTGGGCCGTTTGAGATTTTTTCCCTTTGTGATTTCCTTGTACATCAAGCGTTGTGAACTTTACTTTATTTTACTTTCTTTAATCACTTAGATACATATTTAGTATTAAACAAGACAAAATTGGACTTAAGTGAAATTGGTTCACAAACTTGGTGCGTGTTAAAATTGCAAAAAAAATTTTAAAGAAAAATTATTTTGACATCCTTAAAGCGCATTTGAAATAAAAAGGAGCATATAAATTTGTATCAGAGCTAGAAACACTTTTTTATTGTGTAAATACTTGTTTTGTGCTTGTTTGGTGATTATTTGTTTATCTCGATTGGTTTTTTTTTCTCTCGATGGACTCTCAAAGTTTTGACGAATTAAATCTTTTGAATTTGAAGTTTGCAAAATGAATTGAAATTCTTGAAGAAGAAAATTCTCGCTTTAGAAATATAATTGAATATTTGCAAACGTTTCAAACTCAAAGAGATATCATTCGTGAGAATTTTGTGGCTTTGTATGATAACTTTAACTCTTTAATTTTGGCCAAGGAAGAGAGTGATAATAGAGTCCTTGTTTTAGAAAAAGAGTTGGAGGACTTTAAAATTTCTAAGGTTTGCGTCGTTGATGAAAATACTTTGATTAATGATTTTGTGGCATGTGAAAAGACTCTTAGGAATAAGTTTGCTCACATTGATGGGGAGCGAGATAACCTTCTAACGTAATTAAAATCTAAATAAAGAACTCCAAAGGTTTGTGGAGTTTGATTCTTTACTTGAGATTTAAGCGATTCAAGTAGTGATGGTGGTGGATTATCTTGTTCTAGTGCTTCGAAGACTAAAGACAAAACCATAGTTTCCTTTAGAGTGGCAGCCACATCCCAAGGTGTTATAAAAGGTCAACCTAAAGGTCTTGTTCCTTGTCGTGTTTTCACATATTCTCATTATGGTAGGAAACGTCACCATAGGCATTTTTTCTATGATCTTGGACAAGACCATATGAAGTTTAAACACGGTATCCCGTTGATTCCCAAAATCCGTTTTGTTAGGTACACACCTGTTTCGGTTAGGAACTCCGTATTGGAGATGTTGAATGCGTCGTTAGCTGATTCTCACATGCTAGCACATGACTTTTCACATGTTAATTCTTATGGATGATTGCGTTAGTCATGTTTTTCATACTCTAGTATTTGATTCTTGACATATATCGTTCTTGTGTTATGACAGTTTATCTCTTTATATTTATTGTTCATTTATTTTAGTCTTATTTGAAAAATACAAAATGATTTTTGGTTTATATATTTTTTAGAATATACGAAAAGATTTTATTTTTTAGTCAAAAATATTTTTTAGAAAAAAAGAAAAATATTTTTGGTTTATTTTTATTCCATGATTTTTCATGTCCAATGTGGCATATTGGTATGCTTGGACCCCCGTCATTTCATTATCTATGTGGCTAGGACATTTGGTCATAATTATAGATACTTAGAATGATCTTAACCATTGTCTGAAGGGGATATTTCGAAGTTGATTTGCATTTGCATTCAACTTTATATATATGTCGGCATTGCACACATGCACGAGTTTATATGAATGTTTGACTTATCATGCATATTTTAGTTTGGTGAGATATTCTTATCTCAATTTGGTCATATATTCGTAATAAGACTTGGGAGGAGTTGTGCATGTAAGAACCGTTTTGTCGTGAGGATTTAGATTGCCTATATGAAAAAATGATGATTTTTCACGGGAAGGGGCTGCAAGAGAATAATAATCTCATTGTGGAAGCCAACGTTCAAAAGATACCAAGAAAAATTAAGGCAATAGAAAGAATCATATGCCAAAATAGAACCAATATGATTTCTCTAAGGTGAGAAAAAAAGAAACCTCAAAAGATCTTGAAAAAGAAAAATACGTATATATGAGGGAGTTTGGATGGAAAATAACAATGGGTGTGCACCACGAATCCTTATGTTGAAAAATTGTATCATGACGCAGTTGTTTGTAGAACTTCAAATTTCTGGATTTATGTGCACGTTGTTCGTTTAGTGCATTAAGCTTAATATACTAATTGTCACATATGTCTAAGAGTTAGTTTGATGACATTTAGCTATCGATTAGAACTTCTTGATTATTTCGATGTGTTCAATTTTTTTCTCATTTAATGTAGTTCATGCCCATTCATTCCATATTAATGTTTGACACATTGATGCCATGTTAGCTTGAAACTCATATTGTTTTATTTATTTTATTTTTTTGTTTTGAGCCTGTTTTGCTACTGTTTTGTAGTTCCAGTAACTGTTTTGAGCTAATATTTTCACTGGGATTTTTTTATCATTTTTGGAACTGGAATACAGAGTTTGATGAAGTCGTTCAAACGACTTCTAGACTTCGTTCGAACGACAGATATCGATTGTGTTAGATATCGACGCGTGTTGGGTCGTTAGATAGATGTATCGAACGATAGCACACCGTTTTAGGTTGTTTGATGCACACTTCAAACGACATGTTATGTCATTTAAACGACATGGATTAGTCGTTCGAACGATTTTCCTCAATTTTTGAGCCTCTATTCTTCTTTAGTACCTACTTCGTATATTTTCATATATCATTCTATTTTGGTACTTTTGTGTTTATTTGTACAGTTTGCATGTAGTCGATATTGATTATTCATGTGTTGATTCTTATGCTGTAAATATTCGTTTAGTCACATCTTTGCTTAGATTAATGAATCATTCTATGTGACTATTTGTTATCTACAATTTCGTGTCTTCTGATTATTATTAACTAGCATTTCATGTTTATCTAGAAATACTTCATTGATTATTTAATTCTACATATTTAGTGATTTTGTTTTTACTTATTGTATATTCGAGACAAAAGTGGGAGAGATGTATGTGATGTAGGGGGAGTAGTGTGATTAAAGATGAGCACATATGATCTTTGTGGCTTTACATATTGGCATCATGTTATGTATGTTTATATTGTATTGATATCATGTTGACTTGCACAAATTAGATTACACAAATTGGTATCATAATTTGCTCACATGTTTAACAAATGATTTGATTTACATATTGGAATTTTAATATCATTTATTCCTCCATACTTTACCGAGTATTTGTCTATTTCATGTGTATAGATATGCTTAAGACATTCGAGATTTCAAGACTGCATCACATTCAGACAGCTCATGCTTGTCGTACCTACATATACCAGTCCGTGTCCTCTACTTTTTGATTTTGGGTTTTATGGGATGGGATTTAGGTATCATACGACTTGACAGCCCGGCTTAGACATTTCACTAATTTGGTTTTGTCCTGGAATAGTCAAAGGGGGAGATTTGTAAGGAAATTTTTTCCAATTGAGTCCTTTTGTATGTATTTGACTTATTCTCGGGAAAAAACTCTTTTTGAGCATAGATAGATTTTTATATTGTCACGATTTTCACATAGCCTATGACATGTTTGATTAAAAGACGTAGAGGCAAAGTTTCAAAGATAAATCATGTCGAGGTTTACTCGTGCATGTTTCTCGTCTTTAGTCAATTTCATTCCAAGATACTCTCACGTATGAACACATAATGTTTATAGGACTCGGGAAATGTTTTAAAGGATTGAAGTTTGTTTATAAATGATTTTAAATGATTTTAATTTTTTTTATCTTTGTTTATTCTGAGATAACTACTGTTTAGAGTCTTGTGATTTATCACCTTGGGTTTCGAGACATCGAATGACATGTGATGTCATTCGAACGACATCTCTCAGTCGTTACAATGACGTATGCATATCGTTCGAACAACTTTCCGACTTAATTTCAATATATAAGGTAGTGTTTGCTCAGAATTTTGACAGGTGTGCACAATCATATTTTCTAAAAGAAATCATACGTTTTATGCATAAGTTTTCTAAGGTTTTCAAAGTTAAAAACCATTCGTAAAGTTTAACAGATCCGAGCTTTCATATACAATTACTAAAGGAATCTTGTTTGAACCATTTGGGTTTGTTCATCCATATTGAACAAGTTGTTCGTTGGGTTTTGCGGTGATGAAATGGAGGAGTCCGTGTTCGTAATCACAGATGGTTGACAAAGCTACATTAGTGGACACCGAGGAATTCATGGAGGCGTGTGCTGTGGATAAGTATCGTAAAAGGAATTATGTGTGGGAATTTTGGGGGAGCGGTTAAAGTGAAGAAGAGCATCAAGACTTATCGGCATCTAGTCATTATGTAAGTCTCTCTGTCATCCTTTGTAACCTCCTTTTTCCCTTTGTGGTTTCCTCGTAAATTCGGCGTTGTGAACTTTACTTTGTATTACTTTCTCTAATCACTTAGATGCACATTTAGGATTAAACAAAATAAAATTGGACTTAACTAAAATTGGTTCACGAACTTGGTGCGTTTTAAAATTGCAAAAGTTTTTTGAAGAAAAAATGTTTTGACATCATGGAAGCACATTTGAAATAAAAAGGAGCCTACAACCCCTTTTTTGGGTTTTTTGGTTTATGAAAATAGACTTGATATATATATATATATATATATATATATATATATATATATATATATATATATATATATATATATATATATATATATATATATATATAATAAAGTATAAAAGTTATGTATGTCACAAACTTACTTAATGATGCCATCTATGTGATTTATTCCTTCCCTTCCTATTTTATCCTTGAAAATTTTGAATTCCCCCCTTATCTTTCTCATTAATTAATTTCCATTCTTTCACTATAATTCAAACCTAAGGTTACTTCCGTAAACACTCATAAAATCCACACCAGATGGATGAGATTAAATCTCAGCGGTTTGTATCTAACAGTTAATGCTTCGTCTTTGAGAGGATTCTTTAGTCAATGATACGCACAAGGCTCGAGGTTATTTACAAACAGAGCTCATAGCTCAAGATAATTCATCATTTTTTACTCTCTGCCTGACATCCACCAGATGGTGTGTTTGACACGCTTAATTTGCATCCACAATTTCTTAAAACCCATTCCTTATGTTTCCATTTGAAAAGGATCCTCTCTCTCTCTCTCTCTCTATTTCTTTCTCAAGCCCTCTTTTTTCCTTCTCCCTCTTTTATGGATGCCATCACAAAAAGAGAAAAAGAGAGGAAATGTTGAGGACGTTGATGGCAACCACGTAGAGAAAATGCCAAGGCCCTATTTTATGGGTACCAAGTTAAGAAATAAAAGGTAGTTCTCTCTTTCGCTGTTAATTTACATTGGGTTTTGTCTTGGAATTCGACCGGATATGTCTTCATTAAATCGTTTTGGTTTTTGGGATGTTTTGGTTTTGATTTTGTGGTAACTAAAACAAAACCCATCTACAGGTAATGAAGTGGCTCTTCCCCGCCCTTTCTCATTTTTTCCCCAAATCCAACTAAGAAAATGGGCCATGTTCTGTTGAAGGTAACCCTCATCTCCACTTTCAATTTCGAGTCTCTTATTTTACTTTTGTATTTTCTGAGCTTTGATGGGTTTGAGGTGGAATAATTTTGTAGGTATTTCTATTTGCAGGTATTTCGTTTTGTGGGAGTCCCGAATTTGGACTCCCGGGAGAGTGACTGTGTATCTACTATGTGTCAAAGTGACTGCGTAAAAAGAAATGGAAGAAGAACGGTTAACTTAGGGAGGATAAAAACCTAGCTGCAGCTACGTCATCTGGGGACAAGTGGGAGAAGATGTTTGAGATGGATGTCAAACAAAGAAACGCCCAAAATGAAAATGAAAATGGTCAGACAACTTAGCTTGCCTGTAGTTTTCGAAATTTATCAATCAATGGTGGAAAAGAGGACAATACGGGATTTAAATACAACAAACGTTCTGGAATGTTCGATAGGCAGAGAGATTGTAATGTAGTTGAAAAAAAGGAGAGAGTGCTACTAAGAATACTAATGTAGTTGAAATTCAAAACTCGGGTAACTATTATTTGCACCTTTACACAATTCTTCTGTTTTTTTATGAGTTAACTAATAATGGTTTGGAGTTGCCTTTCTCAAAATTTATAAATCTATTAACATGCAAAAATTGATTTAGTATTGATAATTTCATGCTGACAAAAAAAAGTATTTCGTTTTGTGGGTAATATTTTGTTTATGATTTTTTTGGCTTATTTTGATCAACTTTCCATTTCTGTCTTTTTTCATTTTTGTTTTGGGGATTCATATTTTCTGGCTTATATTATTTGGTTGCTATCAGATATGGTGGATGTTTTTGTTTTTGTATTTTTTGTATACAAAAAATACATTATTTTAGTTTTTGTTATATCGGATTTTTGTTAAGAAAAGCTTAAATCTGTTGTTTACTAATTGATGTTAATATTTTTTTATCTTTTATTGTGTTGTATATCTGCAGAAAAAGTTTGTGAAGATTATAAGGGAGTTTTGAACTCTCTCCGACTACGTTTAAAAAAACAGTAGTAGAAAGATATTCAGAGTGGGTTTGTGAACAGTAGTACAAAGATGTGCTATAAATGATATCAAAATCAAAGAAATATCGCAAATCTCAAAAACTGAGAGAAAGAGACTGCAAATAGTTGATCAATAGGGGTATTCCAATTTGAAAAGAAAGTTGGTATACACGTGGGATTGTCACCAACTCCCATCCCATCCCATCCCTTCCTCTTTATTATTTAGTAATGTCCAAGTAAATCCACCCCATCCCTTTTATTATTTGTGTACTGTCAAAGTAAATCCATAAATGGAGAAATAATAGTTAATCAGATAATGTATTTTGATCTTCATATTATTTTTTTATTAAATTACACGTGAATGAAAAAAATATTTCATTATTTATTATGGAAAAAAGTTTATGTTAGTTATATTGAAGAACAAATTTGATATCATTTTTTATCAAATTTGTTTTTACAAATTTTTATGATACATAATTTTTTTTAAAAGTGTATTTTTTAATACTTTTTTATATTTTTTTAAATAAAACAAAACATTCAAAAAATGTTTTTTTTTAGTAAGAAACTTAATTTTGACTTCAATACATTATTATTATTATTATTATTATTAGATTTCAATACACGACATGAATAACGTGACTTATATTTTTTCACGCCACATTAAAATATTATTTGACATGAATAACTCGAGTAAAATTATGAATTAATCATGTCAATGTATTAATGTTGTGCGAACAACGCGACCCTTAGTATAAGTAATGCTACGTGTCAATGTATTAATTCGTCAGAGTTTTTATTAAAACCTATTTTCAATTATAACGCTAGATTTTGGGGACATTTATCAAATTGTCTTTCGAACATTTTTTAATACCCATTTAGTCTAAGCTTTTTTATTTTGCTTCAAAAAGTCATTTGTCACATATTTTGGAGAAGGAGTGCTGTTGGCGCGGATCTTTAAAAATAAGAGAATATTAAGTGCTTGAGGGATTAAATGAATTAAACTAAAAATGCGACATTTAAAAAAAAATATATTCATAGTATAGACTATTCAATAATTGACTCTAGATTTTTTTGTACAAAAATAACGTTCACTTTTTAAAATAATTAACCAAAGTTCTTTATTAACGTCCATTTTAATATAACAAAATTATTTTTTAAGTTTTATGGAGATTGGCTTTGTTAATTATTTTTATAATATTTAATTTTTGTACCTACTTTGTATTTATAATAATCATAAAATTTGAACAATTTAAAATACTAAGTCTTTACAACTCACTCACGTGAGTTGTCATCACCAACTCTCTCTAACCTCTTTCTTACCTCCCATCCTATCTTATCACCCCTCCTTTTTTATTTTGGTGATATCTCAACTCTCCCTAATCTCATTCTTACATCCCATCCCATCCTATATATTTTGATCTTTATATTAATAAAAAATAATTTCATTATTAATTTAAAAAAAAGTTAACATTAGTTGTAGGAACATATACCAAATAGTCTCTTGAACTTCTTTTAATACATGTATAGTCTAATCTTTTTTATTTTGCATTCGGAGTTTTTGATACAAAATAAAATATTTGGACTAAATGTGTATTAAAAAAGGTTTGAGGGACTTTTTGAAATTTGATCCTTAGTTATATTAGAAAAACTAACTTGACACCAAGTTTTTAATAAACACTCGACAAAACTTTTAGTATAAACTATATTATTTAAAAAACTTTGATTTTTTCAAATTTTTAGTAAACATAACTTTTTAAAAAAAAATGTATTTTTTATACTTTGTTTTATAATTTTTTTATAAAACATAACTTTTAGAAACAAAATTGTATTTTTTTGTAAGAAATAAAGTTTTGATTTTAATACATTACTATTTTTTTAGACTTTTAACACAAAATACGAATAACGTGACTTATAATGTTTTACACCACATTAAAATATTATTTGACATAAATAATATGAGTAAAATTATGGATTAATTTTCATTGTATTATTGTTAAGTGAAAAAACGAACTCCTAATGACAATTAATTCGTTAGGTTTTTATTAAAAAATGATGTCCAATTGTCACTGTGCCATTACGACGTATTATACGAGTTCCAAGACGGAGTACTATTATAGTTGCGAATTAAATACGACGTATTAACTAATTAATGACGTACCCTTTCGAAAATTTGCGTCGTGCCTTCAGGCATGGCCATATCCTAGGTATTTTATACAGTGCGGATAATCCTATGAATTAAGGAAACTCTGCCCAAAATTTTTAAATTGTTAACGATTATTTATTTTATATAAAAACATTAGACTTCTATTATGCATGCCTTGATATTTTGAAAAAAATTCTTCGTGCCTTCAGTCAAAAGTCAATACACTTAACTGCAGAATCTTGAATAGGTGGATGTCGACTTTCTTATCTCCATATATTAAGAGACTGCTCCCATATTTTGAACCTAAGACAAATCGTAACTTTGGCGAGGGAGCTTACCATCGCCCCAATGCACAACTTTATGCTTTTCAAAATTATCAACGTGCCTTCAGGCACGGGTATACCCTAGTATATATATATATATATATATATATGAAATAGGTAGGATTACTAGTAGAAATATTATAAAACAAACTATAAATATATTGAGAGCACTAAAATATACAAAATGACAATTATGAAACCAGTAAAGTGTGAAAAGATTTGGACCTTCAAAAACTTTAATATCTATTTTGAGATCTTTATTTGTTGATTTCTAGTGTGTGGATGTTGGTGGTGGAGTGATGGTTAAATGTGGGGCAAGGTGATGTAAGGGAATGTAGGAGAAAATGTTGGGAAAAGGATGTATTCTAATTTCAGAATGGTCGACGCATTAAAATTGAGGTCCTGTGCAAATGAGGTAATAGTTTACTTATATATGAAAATCCTAGAGAAAAGAAAAGATCATTATATCCTAGGGACATCTCGCTCAGCATGGCCCATGCCTTTCTACTATTAGGTGGGCCTAACATGTAGGCTATGGAATCCCATCTTGCATGTAAGTAGATATAAATGGTTTTTTAGCCATAACTTATTAACCATAAGTCCAATTCGTTCACGATTAGGACCTTTGGAAAGATGATTCAAAGATCGATGATTCTTTTTATAGAGGGACTCTTGGGTTCAAGATTTAGCCATAGTCAAATGGTATCTTAGAGAGCACTATTTTTTCCTAATTAGGGTATGAAAGAGGATCGAGCATCCGGAATTGAAGGAACTTTATTTGGACGATAAGAATTATGAGTATTGAGTCTTTTCATGTTAGAACTATGATGAGGATTATTAGTTTCAAATAGGATTGGGTCTTTGATGAGAGACTAAGGTGAGTTATGACAATGTTAAGGGTTGAGGTCTGATTTTGAGGACTTAAAGCATATACGATGGTTGTAGCCAGATTCTGAGGGCTTAGAGTGCATGCGAAGATTGTGGAATGATTCTCAATCCCTAAAGAGTATGTTGATGATGAATGCAACCTGATTCTGAGTACTGAAAGAACTTTTTAACAGGATTGTGGCCTAATTCTAAGGTCTTGGAGAATATATGATGAGAAGTATGGCTGGATTCTGAGGGCTTAGAGAGTGTGCGATGAGGATTATGGCCTAATTTTGAGGGCCTAGAGCGTACGTGGTGAGAAGTATGTCCTAGTTCTTAAGGCCTATAAAGTCTGAAAAGAGAATGATGACCTAATTTTGAGGGCCTAAAGATTGTGTGGGAAGGATTGTGGCCTGATTAGAGGGCCAAGTTCTATTCTAAGGACCTAATTGTATGCAATCAATACAAGGATTATTGCCTAATTTCGAGGGCCAAGGTTTATACCAAGTCCCTAAGTGTATGCGATTAATATGGGGATCACATTTTAATTTTGAGGCTCAATGACTATATTAAGGACCTAATTATGTTCGACTAATAAAAGGATCGTGGTTAAATTTTGAGGACCCGCGTGTATGGAATAATATGCGAATCTCGACCTAATTCTGAGGTCCAAGGTCTATTCAGAGAACCTACGTATATGTAACTAATATGAGGATCTCGACCTTATTTTAAGGGACAAGTTCTATTATGAGGACCTAAGTGTATGTGAACAATATGGGGATCATACACTATTTCTGATGGCCAAGATCTATTTCGAGGAACTAAGTGTATGTGACTAATACGGGAGGTTGCAATTTAAATCTGAGGACCAAGGCCTATTCTGAGAACCTAATTGGTGTGGATAGGTTTCACAAAATATGTGTGATGATATGACAATGTTTTAAAAAGTTTCATATTTTGCTAAGAGGTTTGGCTATGTTTGTTGATTTTGAATGTTTGTTGGGTCAGTTGGTAGATGTGATGGGTGTGCATCAGGTGCACTAGATGGAGCATCTTTTAATTACGCTCTTATTGGGGGAATATTTTTTTGGCGAAGATAGGAAATGACATCACTTGTGGTTCCTGCCTTATTTGTGGAACTTCACCCATATTAGTCTGTTGACTGGGGGAGTTTTACATTGGCATCACTCTATTTTTCATTGGAGTCTTTCAGCCATTGTTGTTAGACTACATTCACAAGGTCACCATATCTCTTGGAGATATCATTATTTTTATATTTTTTATATTCTTAGTGTTTTTGTATTTTTCTTGTGTTTTAGGTAAGGTTTTATGAGGTGATCAGGCATAACACATGTTTGATGCATTTAAAGTAATTGGAGGCATGTGTGTTGACATGGATGAGAAGGTAGGGGAGAGAGAAATAGGTTCTCAAAGACCCTTCCCTCTTTTAAAGATGCGAGGAATGTTCTAAACACCCTCCCAAGCGCTCAGGCTGATTTTTATTTTTATATTTTTATATTTTTCATTTTATTTATTGTTATTTTGGATTGCATTTTGATGAATGGGATTCTTTGGATAGATGATGTCCTTCCCTCGACGTAGGGGATAAAGAACATGGGGGTCATCGATGATCATACACTGATGCGTCGGTGGTTGTTACACGAGTTCGGGTACGGTTGGTACCTAAGAGAGAGATTGATTAGGCATGTGATGGTATGAGAGATGGTGGATCTATTGGTGTGTCCTCTTATCCTCATGCAACACCCATAGGGGATGTCATATCAAGCATGGGTAATGATTATGATAGGGTAATACTACTCATCCTACACAAACATGGTAGCAATGTATCACTACCTAGACTTTGTGGCAAGATTGTTGATTCAACATTCGATTTACGATGTGGATAACGATCATGGAAGGAGGTAATGGGTTAACATATCGTCAGGTCAGCCATCAAATAACGGTGCCAGAGTAATGGATCCTCATTTTATTCATGACAATGTGATACCTTCTAAGTATCTACAAATGGTAGGGAGGCAAAGAGTGGAGACCCCCCCATTGTTCTCATGCTGAATCAGAAGGCGTTCCCCCTTCATCGATAGAGGATGCTCGTATAAGGGTAATTATATTCACCATCCTTCTTAATTTTTTCATTCGGAGTTATCCTCTATAGTTGATGACTTTCATGTCTCTTCCTATTCCCCTTCCTATTCCTCTTTTTCAGATTTCATTAGTGCATACATCTTGGGTATAGTTTGTTTGTGATTAGATGACTTTAGCGGCCGAGCATATCCTGATGTTGACCTATACTTTCACAGCATCTACCATTTCTGATGATTATGTCCTTTCCTCTTCCATCTCCAAGATAGAAGGATACACTTGTTGCTGCCGCAAGATGTACGTCCTCCATGGGCAGTGATAGATGTTGGTTATTGACTTGGGAGGAAATTTTTGGCCGCATCTTAAATATTTTTCTTTCTTTTTGGTTGTTTTCTCCTTTTGTGATATACCCATAATTCAAAGCAATATATATATTCATAGTGGTGATTTTTTACTTGATTATCTTAATTGAGTGACTTGTTTACATACACTTTTACTTTTACACTGAAGGTTTTATGATATTTTCAAAAGTATAGTGTGCATATGAAATTTTTTGAGATTTTTATAAGGGTAGATAAATGAACATTTGGGAGACTTTATGGTGAAAATCATATGTTGGGGGATCACCTAGATAAGAAAAAAGGATGTAAAAATGGAAAAAGTAAACTTACCCAAAAATTGGTGGTAACCTCCTCTCATGTGCTCGCATCGATTCAATATAAATGTATGTTAGACCCTCCCTCTCTCCCTCGCGCATAAGAATATCTATGATAAATATCTTTTTCCCGATAATGGAAAACGTGATAGCCTTCCTTCTGTAGTCGATCTGGACATGATATTATGCTCGAAATCCATACTCAATATAATATCATATATATGCATATAAAAAATCAGGATGTCGGTCAAAAATCATAGACGACCAATCTCGACTGCTACGTCCGTATAAACCCGATGTAAAGTAAAACCCCACCTACTAGGCTATATACATGCAATGAGAACTCGGTAAAAATATCAAATAGTCCTAAAGTCATGGAAAATGAACTATTAACGAAGGAGTGTAATGCTCCGGTATCAAATAATACTCAAGCAAAAGAACCATAAACGTAGAGCATGCCCTCTGTGGTCTATGGTGAGGCATGTTGGTCCTGATGGTAAACGTTTAACACTCATCTATAGTGAAATTGAGGGCAACCCTGATTTGGGTCTCTGGGTGGCGATGATAGTGCTGGATAATGTGGTGGTGATGGTAATAACTTAAATTATAATGGGGATAGAAATGCTTAATGCTGCCCTTGATAGAATTAGCCCTGATTAGTAAGGTTGTCCTTAGGGCATTACCAGAGTGGCCATGATTGCCACATATATAAAAATTCCCTCTAAAGGTACCATTATAACAGTGGATCAGTTGTCCCTGCCCCTGGAATCAGTCCTGCTGACCCTGATCCTGTCGACCATATCCCCTCTAGTCGTGACCCTACTGGCCTTATTACAAGTTGCCCTACTGGCCTTGATGATCTTATATCTCATGGCCCTGATAACTCAATAATTGGTGGTACGAAAGGTACTGGTTATTTAAACCCTTGAACCTCTTAGGGGTTGATCCCCCTATATCGGCCCCCAATGCCAGTGTGAGTGATTAGTCGCAAATATTATATATCTTGCGCCCGTTAATTATGCATACACGCACACTTGCGATCGTTATTTCACGTATTTAAGCTCTTGTAATGTATAAACTTTGGTTTCAATATATATATGCTTTGCGAGGTTTATTGGAGATTTTGTAGGGATTGGGATGCTAAACGTTGCAAGCGTGCATTATCCGGGAACGTTCAGTGTTTTTATGCAACTTCAGGGGTAATTCTGTCATTTCTACATTCGAGCTTTGTGCCCGAACCCTTCACGGATGTTTTAGTTCTTCTTGCCAACTTCGCGTAGCCCCTGACGATTTGTCAATTCGATTCATGAGGACCAAGTTATGGACATTTTCCCGAAGCCCCTTGTTATGTATCAAAAGAGGAGAGAATGCATGATTTTATAGGACCGGTCGACCGGTCCCTGACCAGCGGTCGACCGAGTTTTCACCATTTACCTTTGAAGTTAGACAGTGTGCCTTCTCCATGACCAGCGGTCGATCGGCCCCTGACCGACGATCGGCCTGTACCTCATTTTCTGCAATACCCCCGCAGTTTTGGTTTGGTGTTACCACCCTTGTTTTGTAGTTTTCTTCCACTTAGTATATATTTGAAGTGGTTAGTGTTATGAGTAGCTCGAATCACATTTGTGTGCAAAGAAATAGATAGAAGATATTTTGTTGGTTTCTCTCTCTCTCTCCTAGGGCTTGATAATTTCCTTGCCATTTTCATCATCAACTTCATTTATTGCAAGTAAAGTTCCTTCTTAGTTGTTTCTTGTTGACTATTGGTACAATTTGGTGCAATGAATGTTGTGATTGTGTATTGAATGCTTATTCTCATCATGGTTATTACACTTACTATTAATTTAATGATGTTTTTTGATATTGTTGGTGTAATGAGTAGCTAATCTCCTTAGGTCGGGAGCATAAACCCACCTTGGAGAATTCATTTCTTGGCTTGTTCAATGATTAAATCCAATAAATGGGTGTGTGGGTTGATATTGTAGTTTCATAGGATTTTATCTTCTCTTATCATGTAAGGGTTGTATTTTAAGACTTAACTCCAAAATCAATGCATTTGTCCAATAATATATCGTTACCTTCATCTTATATTTTTGGGTTGACATCCTTCATGTAAGATTGGTTATATCGATATCTTATTCCCATTTGATTGTGATATAATCGAAAGAACCCGTTGAGTTGTGCACATCCGAGGTGGGGGAATGCTGCTTAACCTTTTGTTAAAGAATCGTTTCATAATCCTGTGTATAAATCTCGCTTGTCATGTTTCTACTTTGTGTAGCGTTCCATTTATCTTGGATCGCTTTGGTTCGTTACAACACATAAAACCTAAATCATCTTTTCTTTTATCTTTGATTCTTGTTTATTGATTTTTAACTGAAAGAATATCCTCGGTACTTCATATAATTCCCTGCGAAAATTGACCCTAGTCTTACCGGGCTTTTATTACTCTCGCGATTAGCGTACACTTGCGCTATACAATTTTCTGAGCGAGTCAAAAGTTTTTGGCACCGTTGCCGGGTAATTATGAGTAACGACTATATTGATTTAGTTCTTTGTCGATAAACCCTTTACATTTAATTATTTGAGCTAGTGTTGTTTTGAAGGATAGGTCTTCTGTCCTAATGAGCAACACTTCGAACCTAGGGATTGTCGGGGACTATAGACCATTATTTTCTTCTGAAGGCTCAGACAATCTCTACAATAACTTTGGGGAATCATCTCAACATCATTACTCGCTCAATACGGTGCCATCCCAAATAGATTTTCCCTCCATATCACAATACACGAGTGCACCCCCCTCGATACGATCTTTTGATCCTCTAATTATGCACCCCCGCGGGGTGCTGCCCCTGTGCACCAATCATTTGGCGATTACCTCCGACCGGAGACAGTCTCCGTACCCGGATGCATTACATTCCTATTTAACCACGGAGCCTTCCATTTTTGGAAAGGCATGATTAATCTTTTGCCTTACTTTCACGGAATGGAAAATGAAAACCCTTACCGCCACATAAGAGACTTTGAAGAGGCGTGCAACACTTTCTCTAACCAAAATTGCACACCCGATCTTGTGCGGCTTAAGTTGTTTTCATTTTCCATTAAAGAAAAGCAAAAGATTGGTTGATTACACTTCCCCCCAACTCTGTTGGGAATTGACAGAAGTTGCAGGACCTCTTTTTTAGGGAATTATTTCCCATACATAAGACAAATGCTCTCATGAAAAAAATTCTAAACTTTCAACAATATGATCACGAGACATTTGACAAATGTTGGGAACGCTTTAAATCTTTAAAGCGGTCTTGCGCGCATCATAATTTTGATCAAATGCGATTAATTTCAATCTTTCACGGAGGGCTTAATCCTTTGACCAAACAACTGGTCGAAACCATGTGTCAAGGTAGTCTTGTTGACTTGAGTTGTGAGGAGGTAGAAGCCCATTTCGAGTTTGTCTCAAATACATCTCAGGGATGGGACATGTCGAACCCTTACGACCGAACTATTCGTGATAACAAAATCCCTCGTGGTCAAACCAGTGGTATGTGTATCCTGTAGGAAAATTAGGATACCCAAACCAAGTACGATCAGTTATGTCGTAGAATTGATGCAATGCAACTCACACAACAACCCCCACCCATGGAAACCGTCAAAAAGGTTTTTGTTGTGGAGGAAGTTGTGTGCATTATATGTGACAACATTGGCCACCAAACGAGAGAGTGTCCTTCACTCCCTAGAATTAAGGGCCAGTTGCAAGAGCAATTAAATGCTATAGGGGCATATCGAAATCAATATTCTAATGCCCCATTCGATCCCAATAACCCTCCCTACAATCTTAGTTGGAGGACCACCCATCCTCTTATGAGTTGGAAGGATCATAATTCCAATTCCCAAGTAGCCCCAACTCCGAACTTTCCAGGCCCGTGTCAGCCCCCATAATTCCAACAACAACCTCACCCATATCAATCACAGCAACATCCGCCCGCGGGACCTCCCGTTTCATATTTTCCTCCTCAACGTCGGCATAATGAGGAACAATTCACGACTTTTCAAAAAGTGTCACAACTTGAACAGTCTATCTCACAAATAGCACGATGGATGCAGGAGATGCAAATCTCTCTTGCTCAATTGGTTCAAAATTCCCAAGGAGTTGCGAGACCCCTTCTCCCAGCACAACCTCAACCCAATACCAAAATCCAAATGGGTAACGAGAGCTCCACCTCGAATACATCGCACACCGAGCACGCTAAGGGTATTGCCACCCTTAGGATCGGCAAAATGGTTGACAACAAAGTTATGAGACCCTCACCAGAGCCACCCATTCACACTAAATCCCAAGGCAAAGCCATTGCTATTGAGGACGTGCCATTGCACGGCCCTGCTAACATAGACGATGACATCCCCAAAGAGGGAGGTGAGCCTATTGTTGCGAAGGACACAATTTGTCCCATACCAACACCTTTTCCTCAACGGCTTAAGGAAAAACCCACAAAAGCCTTCGAAGAGGGGTTTCTAGAGTTGTTCAAGCAAGTGAACATGAACATCCCCCTCCTTAAAGCAATCGAATATGTGACCAATTACGCCAAGTTTATCAAAGACTTATGTACGGTCAAAAGGAGACAAAATGTGCGCACAAAGGTGTACATGGCTGCCCAAGCTAGTGCTATCATAACTAATGAACTAGCCCCAAAATTCAAAGATTCGGGTTGCCCCACCATTTCATGCATGATTGGGGAGACTAGAATTGATCGCGCCCTCCTCGATTTAGGAGCAAGTGTAAACTTGATTCCTTATTCGGTATATCTTGAGTTAAAGCTCAGTGATATTAAATCAACTCCTGTCACGTTACAACTAGCCGACCGTTCGACTAGGATACCTAGAGGAGTTATAGAGGACGTGATTGTCCAAGTCGATTCTTTGTACTACCCAGTAGATTTTATCATCTTGGACACTCATCCCCTACCTAAAGGGAGTGCACAAATCCCAATCATTATTGGGCGACCATTTCTCGCCACCGTGAATGCGAACATCCATTGTAGAAATGGGGTGATGAAACTTTCATTTGGGAACATGACGGTCGATGTCAATGTGTTCAACCTCCTCAAGCAACCCCAAGTTTGCAATGAGAGTGAGGTAGCGGTTGAAACTATGGCTTGGATCGACACTTTTGTACAAGAGTATTTTTACCTCTCCCATTTTCAAGATCCATTGGAGGCAATTCTTGCAAACTCCTTCGAAAGCGATTTCCTCCCCAACGATAAGGGCTATGAAGATGCCCTTTATGCAAAAAAAAAATTCACTGAATGGGGAGTTAATGGATATGTGTAATTCCCTCGACCACTTAGAGGAGGTGAATGAAGGTATGGATGGTAATAGCATAGATGGTGACGGTGGAAGTGACCTCACACATGATGAACTCGACGGGGTTAGCGAAGACTCGATGTGGATATCCCACTTTGTGAAACTAACCCTATGCGACTCTTTTCCTTTCCCGTCGAGTGTTTCAATGCCCAACCTCGAGATCAAAACCTTGCCAAAGGAGATCAAGTATGCTTTCCTAGGTGGTGAGAACACGTTTCCGGTGATTATAGCGGCAAACCTTGACAATTGTCAAGAGGAGGCTTTACTTGAGGTGTTGAGAAAACATAAGAGTGCTATAGGATGGTGCATTTCCAACTTAAAAGGGATAAATTCCTCCATTTTCACTCATAGCATTTACTTAGAGGGAGATGCCAAACCCACCCGTCAAATGCAAAGACGGTTGAACCCGATTATGAGTAAGGTGGTGATGGCGGAGCTGATCAAATTATTGGATGTGGGGATAATCTACCCCATTTCCGATAGTGAGTGGGTGAGCCCGACACAAGTCGTACCAAAGAAATAGGGTGTCACTGTTGTTGAGAGTGCGGAGGGTGACCTTTGGCCCTCTCTCATTCCGACTGGATATCGTGTTTGCATTGATTAAAGAAAGATTAACGCGGTCACAAGTAAAGACCACTTTCCATTACCCTTCCTTGACCAAATTCTAGAACGGGTAGCCGAACATAGGTATTACTATTTTCTTGATGGATATTCGGGTTACAATCAAATCGAAATAGCCCCCGAAGATCAAGAGAAGACCACGTTCACTTGCCCGTACGACACTTTTGCCTTTCGAAGAATGTCGTTTGATCTTTGCGACGCACCGACAATGTTTCAATGGTTCATGCTTAGCATATTCAGTGACATGGTGGAAGACATTGTAGAAGTCTTCATGGATGACTTCAGTGTCTTTGGTAATACGTATGAGGATTGGCTAGCCAATCTTAAAATAGTGCTAGCGAGGTTTATTGAGAATAACCATATTCTCAATTGGGAGAAGTGTCACTTCATAGTGACACGAGGGATAGTTTTGGGCCATATCGTCTCCAACGACGGTATTCAAGTTAACAAGGCTACAACTGAATCTATAGACAACCTTCTCGCTCCGAAAAACCTCAAGGATGTAAGGTCCTTTCTTGGTCACTCCGGTTTCTACCGACGTTTTATTCAGGATTTTAGCTCGATCGCATGGCCCATGTGCGCTCCTCTTGCTAAAGATGCTCCGTTTCTGTGGAGTAATGCATGCCAAGAATCTTTCGATAAATTGAAATCAATGTTGACCACCTCCCCTATCATGAAAGCTCCCGATTGGACCCTTCTATTCGAGCTTATGTGCGACGCGAGTGATTATGCCGTGGGGGCGGTGCTTGGTCAGCGGAAGAATAAAAAACTGCACCTGATTTCCTATGCTAGTCGCACGCTAGACAGTGCACATATGAACTACCCCACCACGGAGAAAGAGCTACTAGAAATAGCATTCGCATTGGACAAATTCTTGGCGTACTTGGTAGAATCTCCCATCATGTGTTTCACCGACCATGCCGCCCTTAAGTACCTTCTTTCTAATAAGGATGCAAAAAGTAGGCTCATTCGTTCGGTTCTCATCCTCCAAGAGTTTGACCTCTCTATCAAAGATAAAAAAAGGTGTGGAGAATGTAGTTGCGGATCACTTATCCTGTTTTACATTCAATCATGATCACATCGACCCCATCCCTATCTGAGAGTGCTTCCCAGATGAGGAACTCATGGCCGTTGCTACGTTGCCATGGTTTGGTTATATCGCCAATCTCCTTATCACCGAGGCCTACCCACCGCACTTTTCGGCTAAGGACAAGGAGAGACTTTCGATATTGGCCCAATCATTTTTCATAGATAACCCATACATATACAAGCTATGTTCGGACCAAATTATACACAAGTGTGTCCCAAATGATGAGATCGCAAGTGTCTTGTTGTTTTGCCACGACGGTGCATGTGGGGGACACTTTTCTTCCCAAAAGGCCTCTCTCAAAGTGTTACAATGCGGTTTCTATTGGCCAACGATCTTCAAAGATGCGCATGCCCTATGTAAAATTTTCTTCCATTGTCAATCTATTGGGAAGATAACCAAAAGGAACATGATGCCCCTTGCCCCAATTCTCGTAATCGAAATTTTTGATTGTTGGGGAATAGACTTCATGGGTCCTTTCCTAAAGTCCAACCATTTTGAATACATTTTAGTCGCAGTTGACTATGTATCAAAATGGGTGGAAGCCGTACCTACAAGGAACAATACCATAAAGGTGGAGTTGAAATTCCTCAAAGAGAATATTTTGGCACGCTTCAGCACACCCAAAGCACTCATAAGCGACCAGGGCGTTCACTTTTGTAATGATATATTCCGCCGCTTAATGTCACAATATGGGGTAACCCATAAGGTCTCCACCGCTTATCACCCGCAAACCAACGGCCAAGAAGAATTGGCAAACAGGGAGATAAAGTGCATTCTTGAGAAGACTGTGGATCCTTTGACCAAGGATTGGTCATATAGGTTAACCGACGGGCTTTGGGCGTATCGGACAGCCTATAAGACGCACCTAGGAATGTCCCCTTAACGTTTTGTTTATGGGAAAGCTTGTCACTTGCCAGTTGAGCTTGAGCACCGGGCATATTGGGCCGTCAAAAAGCTCAATTTTGACATTAACGAAGGTGGTGACCTTCGTAAGTTCCAACTCAATGAACTTGAGGAGTTGCAGAACGATCAATACAAGAACTCTCGTATCTTCAAGGCAAAAACCAAAGCCTTTCATGATAAAAGGATAGTGCGCAAGCATTTGGAGGTGGGCCACAAAGTCCTACTCTATGACTCTCGCCTCCACCTTTTTCCCGGGAAATTGCAATCCTGGTGGAACGGACCGTTCGTGGTACAAAAGGTACACGGTCACGGTGCCATTGACATATTGAACCCAAGGATCAAAACCATTTCAAAGGTGAATAGGTATAGGTTCATGCCTTTCTTAGAGGGTTTCAATCCTAAGCTTGTTGAAATCCATCTAGAGGATCCACCCCGTGCGGGCCCCTCGGAGGGTGTCGTAATTTAGTCATCGGATTGTCCCTACTTTTTTGGATTGCCTCTCTTCATCTTGATTCTGAGGAAATTGTGCTTATGCACATTCGATTATATATCTATCGCTCTGAGAGCGTCCTGTATTCGAGTAGAGAGATTTATTGCTTTAATTGAGATTTTAGCAGAAGGTGAGGAGGAATTGAGAAAAATAGAGTCGCGGTCGACCGGTCAAGGACCAGCGGTCGACCGTTTAAATCCATCGAGTACACTGTCTCCATTCCCAGGGTTAAATTCAAAGCGCGATCGACCGGTCACAGACCCGCGGTCGATCATTTGTTGTTCCTCGAACACACTGTCTCACATCATAGGATGATTTTTAAAATGCGGTCGACCGGTCCTTGACCAGCGGTCGACCGCACCCCTCAGTTATTTGGCCCTAGCCGCTTCATTTCTCCCTCACTTCTCTTTTATTCTCCCAACTTCTCCCATTATCTCTTCACCCAACAATCCCAAAACTTAACCCTAGGTCCTATTTTCTCTCCCCTTTCACCTCTAATACCCTCCTCCATCTTCCAAGGTATGAATCCCACTATTATTTTTTATAATGCAGTTTCTGATTTTGGGTATTTATGGGTGTATTTCATGACTCTAGGGTTGATTATTTTTGGGATTGATGGGATAATTTATGATTCATTTTTGATGCTCTTAATGTTCTCCTCATCTTCACACACACACACACATAGTTTCCATTGATTCATTATGTTGCTTGTGTTGCTGAAATGAATGAATATTGTTTTGTGTATGTTGTTGCCCCAATTGTGCCCACACCCATATCTGTAAACCTTGCAAACTGATTTTGATGTTAAAATCCCATTCATGGCAAAATGTTAGTGTTTATTCTTGAGATTACCATGAATGGGGGGTCCTTGTTGGTACAAATTTGTCCCACACTCCTGTTTTTCAGCTTTGCACGCCATGTGTTTGTTCAAATTCCTCAATGAATCTGTTTTCATATCCTGGACATTTTTTTGCTTGCAATTTCATTCCTTGCCATTGAAATTTTAGTTTCAACTACACTGTTGTATTAATTTATGTTTTGCAGGTATAAATGGGCGACGTTGACAAATACAAGCAGTCTCGCTACATGCCTCCAAAGGGCATTGATGGATTCCGTTGTGCCCAAGAAAAACAGTGGTTTGAGGCGTATTTCGCAACTTTGAAACGCCCACTTTCAGTCAACTTGTCTTGGAAAATGGATGACCTTCGTCATGATGTCTTGACCATCCTCAAGCGTTATAATTGGGACTCTTTCGTGGGGAGCCAGACCACAATTAATGAAGAACTCGTACGCATCTTCTACACCTCGTTGATCACGTTTTGTCGCAAGGACTTGGCCCGATGGATGGGAAATGTAGTGGACTCGTTCCTGTTTGTGAGCCTCTCAAATGAGGCAACCTTTGACCTAGACACGCTTATTGAGTTTCTAGCCCCGAGAGAGGTTTGGACAAAAAAAATGTTCTGATCATCTATTATAGCAGATTTGCCGAGGCTCTTGCACTATGTCAACGTTCAGTGACTAATAACAGATCCGAGGTTTGCCATAAACATGCAGTTTTCCTCTACACACTGCTGAAATAGTCGGGAGACATCAACCTCCCTCAATACTTCTTGGAGCAGATGTACTTGGCATCAATGGAAAAGGCATGGAATGTCTCCCTTCCATTGCCCGATATAGTGACCCATATTTTCCTTCAAGCCAAGGGCCCCGAGTATCCTTCTGACAGAAAAGTGGACCCTAAACCCGTCCTAACCCGAGACAACATCAGGAGGTGCTTGCAGCACTATTGAGGAGAGACATCGGTTCAAAAGAGGCCGAGGGTGGTTGTAGAGGATGTGGATGAGGAGACAGAGCTGAGGAGAGCTGAGCAGGGATCAGGACACCAGGGGTCAGACCAGCACGCTGAGGTGCCTACCACACTTATCGATGCCCGCTTTGCAGCGTTCGAGGCATGACATGAGCGCATATGGGAGGAGACCCAGTTGTGGTTGGTGACTTTGGAGTCGCGGTTTGACCAGTATGGGATTGATCAGCTGCAGGACCGGACCGAGCAGCGACACGAGTTTCACATGGTCCAGGACATAATGCGTTATCTATATATCTAGCAGCATGGCCCTGATGCGCCGCTTTCGTCACATTTCCAGAGTCCATACGACCCAGCTTTTTGGGGTTCGTGCAGCGGTGTGAGTTTCTAGATGTTTGGTAGTGTGGGTGGTTTTTTGTGGCTGATGATGATGTGTCATTTTTGGGGGCTATTATGAGATCTATGTATTTTATGTTTTACTTTCTTTACACTGATTAAGCTTCTTGTATTGAATTCTATGATATTAGTAATGATAATTTAGTCGTTGATGATTTATTAGATTTTGATGTGTATACATTTTTTCCAAATCCTATGTCCACTATCAATTATCTAGTATCTGCATTTCAACCCCTCTAAACTATTGCTACTCGTGGCATGTTTGTTTCTAACTTAATCATTATGGTACATATTTTTGTTTTTCTTATGTTGATATAGGGCGCACGTTGACAACCTCGGACTTCACTCCAAATTGGGGTGATTTATTCTACTCCCTCTTTTTCTCATAATGTCTTTTAATTACAATGAGGACAATGTGCGATTCAAGTTAGGGGTGTGTTTAGGCATCTTAGTTTCTTTTTCCATCCCTCGTGTTCCATATATATATATATATATATATATATATATATATATATTTCTTAAAAATAAAAATTATTTTCTTTATTTCTTTTCCCTTTCTTGGGCATTTTGCCCTATTTTCCTATGATAAACTTAATAATTGCCATATCCAATTGCTAATTCAATGATGCATTTTCTATTTCTTTCATGTTATTAAACTCTAGTCCTTATATTATTCAACATTGGGGATAAATGCATGAATTAAACCTTGAAACCCATGAGCACTTGAGCATATTTTCTAAATCATTCGGTAGGACAATTATAGCTTGGTATCTTGTTGTTGCTTTTTTGTGTACACTAAAAACCTAGCGAGTTTCATGCTTTTCTTCGTTTCAGAGTGTTTATACATTAATCTTTCTCTTTTTTGAATAACGTATTTTGTTGGCGATCTCATTTTCTTTTCATTGATTGAATATTAATTGGTGTATCACATGAGCATGATTTTCAACGGTGTTGAGTCTCGAGAATCACACAAAACTTTAGGAAAGGATCATAGGCCCTCTTTGTTGTTAACCCTTATGACCTTAACCTTACCCTTATACATGTCCCTAGTCAACCCCATTGAGCCCTACTATGACCTTTCTTTTCGTCCCAAATCCCCTAACCAACTCCAGATTGGAGTTTTACACTATACACATTACCTTTCTTACCTCTGTTTGGAATGATATTTGGGATTGAATGATGTTGTGTAGTGTGGGTGCAATTTAAGCATGAAAGGAGTGAGAAAAGAAGAAAGCGTGGTGAAAAATAGAAATAGAAGAAAAAAGAGAAAAAGAAAAAAATAAAATAAAGAGAAATTTGTATATGATGTTCACAGTGATTCAATAATCCTTGTTACTCTCTCGATTTTTATATTTAATGCGTGTTTGGAAATCATTTTCCAATTTTGAAATTGCCCGGAATTTTCCATTATCCCAAGTATTTTCATCTTCGAACATCTTTCGTATCCGTAAATACATCCTTTCATTTCATTTCCCATCACCCCAAACCTACATTACAATCCAATAAAGTCCTATTTGATCCTAGGGTAACGTGATTCAAAGGTCGAACATTAGCGATAATCTATTTATGTGCATTTCACATTGATTAATATGTGATATCCTTTCATGAGGTTGTATTTTTCACTTTTATATTGCGTTCTTCTTCAATGACATGTGCGCGGCTTAGTTTCCTTTTACAATTACTCTTTATTCCCGCATGTCCCGTGTGTTACTCCCTATTCCGAGTGTTTCTATTTGTTGAGTGTGATATTCGGAGAGGATTGAGTGGAAGCATGATTTAATGGTTATCCGGGTTGTAGGCATTTTTACAGAATCAAAACTCTTTACATGCGCAGACACACCACTCACATTTGAGGTTTCAATTCTATGTAGTTATTCTTCTAATGTTAATAGTTTTGGATTATTGGGCAAAACCTCTCCTTTGCTTTGTTATTAATATGTTAAAACATCTAATTCTTGTTGAGTTTGGCATATTGGTTGTTCGGCCATGCATGTTTTGAGGAAATTCGATGTTTGTGGGTATCATCCCTGAAAACCCTTATGAGACAACACTCGTCCACTAGGGTAACCTAGCGGTTTAACGACTTGTTGCATTTGCTAAATGCAACCGTGCCCCCGCGAAAGTGGCACTTTTTATGTGTATATATTGTTGTTGTACTTACCGCTCTTTTGTGGCGGGTTTTGTTTTGTTTCATAGCCAGGGACTAGCAATGTGTAAGTTAGGGAGTGTGATTAGTCGCAAATATTGTATATCTTGCGCCCGTTAATTATGCATGCACGCACACTTGCGATTGTTATTTCATGTATATAAGCTCTTGTACTGTATAACATTTGGTTTCCATATATATATATGCTTTGCGAGGTTTATTTGAGCTTTTGTAGGGATTGGAATGCTAAACGGTGCAAGCGTGCATTATTTGGGAACGTTAAGTGTTTTTACGCAACTTCAGGGGTAATTATGTCATTTCTACATTCGATCTTTGTGCCCGAACCCTTCACGGATGTTGTAGTTCTTCTTTCCAACTTCGCGTAGCCCCGGACGATTTGTCAATCCGATTCACGAGGACCAAGTTATGGGCATTTCCCCAAAGCCCCTTGTTGTGTATCAAAAGAGGAGAGAATGCATGATTTTACAGGACCGGTCGACCGGTCCCTGACCAGCGGTCGATCGAGTTTTCACCATTTTCCTTCGAAGTTAGACAGCGTGCCTTCTCCATGACCAGCAGTCGACCAGTGCCTCATTTTCTGCAATACCCACATAGTTTTGGTTTGGTCTTACCACCCTTGTTTTGTGGTTTTCTTCCACTTAGTATATATTTGAAGTGGTTAGTGTTATGAGCAGCTCGGATCACATTTGTGTGCAAGGAAATAGATAGAAGATATTTTGTTGGTTTCTCTCTCTCTCCTAGGGCTTGATAATTTCCTTGCCATTTTCATCATCAACTTCATTTATTACAAGTAAAGTTTCTTCTTAGTTATTTCTTGTTGACTATTGGTACAATATGGTGCAATTAATGTTGTGACTGTGTATTGAATTCTTGTTCTCATCATGGTTATTACACTTACTATTAATTTAATGATGTGTTTTGATATTGTTGGTGTTATGAGTAGCTAATCTCCTTAGTTTGGGAGCATAAACCCTCATTGGAGAGTTCATTTCTTGGCCTGTTCAATGATTAAATCCAATAAATGGGTGCATGGGTTGATATTGGAGTTTCATAGGATTTTATCTTCTCTTATCATGTACGGGTTGTATTTTAAGACTTAACTCCAACATCAACGCATTTGTCCGATAAAATATCGTTACCTTCATCTTATATTATTGGGTTGACATCCTTCATGTAAGATTGGTTATATCGATATCTTATTCCCATTTGATTGTGATATAATCGAAAGAACCCGTTGAGTTGTGCACATCCGAGGTGGGGGAATGCTGCTTAACCTTTTGTTAAAGAATCGTTTCATAATCCTGTGTATAAATCTCGCTTGTCATGTTTCTACTTTGTGTAGCGTTCCATTTATCTTGGATCGCTTTGGTTCGTTACAACACATAAAACCTAAATCATCTTTTCTTTTATCTTTGATTCTTGTTTATTGATTTTTAACTGAAAGAATATCCTCGGTACTTCATATAATTCCCTGCGAAAATTGACCCTAGTCTTACCGGGCTTTTATTACTCTCGCGATTAGCGTACACTTGCGCTATACAATTTTCTGAGCGAGTCAGTGAGCCTTATGAAACACCGGACAAATCACCACTCTAGCCCATCTTTGGCCTATAGTCCGTCCTTACCTTCACCGTCTTAGGATCCTTATCTCATTAAAGTTCACGATGATCCCACGAATGTAAAAGAGCAGTATAAGAAGGTAGTGCGACGGGGGTCGATGAGGAACTGAAACATGTGAGGCATGACCCACTCCAACGGACTCTATCGTCAAGGTCCTCAAAATCTCAAGAGGAGCTCTAGTAGAAAACCTTCCTCTTTTGGTAAAAAATGAAGTAAATTCTATGACCCTTTCCTATAAGAAGACGAACTTCACAAACAATAATGATAACTTGGAGAGAGAGAGATCTCCTGAGAATGATGGATGTAATGATGGGAGTGAAGAGACAAGCACTTGGCACTTAGAGAGACAAAGAGAGCAGGGAGAGAATACAAGGTATGGTGTGATTTTGGTAGAGTAATGACTTAAACTTGATTTCCTAGTCCGATTTTACCTTACCAAACGCTCCTATTTGTAGGTGGATACTAGGGCGGATTTGGTCCTTTTGGGGTACCAAAAATGAAAGGGAACTTGAGGGACAAGGTCTGTAATGTACCATTTATCCCTACCAGTCTGGAGCCACCTATCCCCTCTATCAGGTGACACCTGGGTGAAAACTAAAGTCAAAAGGAAAATGTGTCTCCTAATGGTGACAAAATATGTGATTTGGTAAATATAATTTCAAATGGTAACTTATTGTACAAAATTTATAAAACTTAAGAGTGACCTTGACATCCTCCTTCTTTAAAATCATTTTATAAAAAGTACTTTTTCTTGTGAGCGACCTCTTGGCTGCTCACTTCAGTTATAACTAAGTGTGGATTGTGTGAGGACTTGAGTGACTCCTAGAGTACCTCAACTAGTACTCACTCTTTCTTAAAGTGCCAAATAGTTTATCATGATAAATAAACCTTGTCTCTCATCCACCAAACCAAAACTCCCAGAAGATTGCAACTGGTCTGCTTAGGCCCTGCTCCCTCAACTAGGCTACCTGTGCAAAAAAAATATATAATAGTACTTTATTTCTTAAAAAGTAAATAATTCTTGGGATGAGGAGCCACTCATGGTGGACTCCCTCGTCCTCAATAATTTCTCTTTGTGTTATCGCTTTTGGGTAGAGGGTCCACTCAAGGTGAGTCCCCTTGCCTTGATACATTTTTCCTTGTTTCATAGTTTATGTACTAAGAGGGAGCCACTGGAGGTGAATCCTCTTATTTCTATACCTGTCTTTGGCAGAGGGGTCATTTGCCTTGGACTCCCTTGCCATAAATCTCTTCAAATATTAATTATGGTTGAGGGGCCACTTGGGGTGCACCCCCTCATTACCAGCTATTATTATTTGCCTTGCTCTTGGTCGAGGGGCCATGAATGGTTGATTCCTTTTCAATAAAACTATTGATGTTGAATATCTTGGATAAGGGGAAATTTTTGGTCATCCCCCTTTCCCTTAACCTTTTATTTGCACTGGCTTGGATAAGGTGCCACTCAAAGTGAACCCCCTCGCCACAAGCTACCTCTTGTACTGACTTTGGCAGAAGGGGCCACTCATGGTGGACCTCCTCGCCCTTGAGGTGTTGGTTTTTGCTATTGATGATGCCCATTTACATTAGTCCCCTCGCGTAAAGTCCTTAATGTTGGGTAAACCAAAGTGTTTTGTACGATATGATGACTTCATCTTGGAATACAAAAAGTTTCATACCATTACATCAGTATACTATTGGTAATAAATGATCCTATCACTCCGGCCCATATTTATAGTCTCTAGGAGACACTTGTCAACCCAGGAACAGACATACCATCATTTGGGTAATCATCTCTCCTCCTTTTGGCCACCAACACGTGTGATTTTTTTCTGGTATAAAAGGCACGTTAAAAGTAAGAATTCATTTTTTACTTCTAACATTTAAAATCACTTGAGAGCTTTATCCGAGAGAGAGAGGAAAAAAACCTCCATTGTCGTTCCTTACCAAAAACTTCAAAATAAAAACTTGTTCTTATAGATTTTTAATCAAACGTTTATTCTTCAGCCACTAGCGAACTTCTAGTGGGGTCTTTCCCTATTTTTGTCACTATTTCCACCCTGATAGCCACGAGAGTTACCACTAAATCTACCACCATCATCGGTTCCATATCTGACATCGCAGGTAGTTCGTCTTTAGTAGGGGTTTGGCAGGAAGTCCCTCGTCTAAGTCCACTCTCTCGAAATTCCAAAAGGAGTACTTAGTCAATCGCTTAAAAAGGGATTTTAGCATTTATCGCCTAGCCCTTACTTTATGGAAAATAATACTTTCATGGAGGGCCTTAAAAAGTTTGAGGAGGAGTTCATGGCCAAGGTAAATGAGCAACCCCTCTTGGGTTTATTGGATCTGTTGATCCTCCTATTATTTTATTTGATATCATTTTGAGAATGACTTTAAATAGGGGTGATTTCCCCTATTCCATCTCAAAGGTGGATGTCTGCGGGGGCGCTCCTGAGGAGTGGGTCCATTGGGTATAATATGTTTTAGTTGCGCCAACCCATATGGCAATCATTTAGAAACTAGGTTTGACAAGGACCCTTGATAGTTTTAAAGCTTGTGCTATTGTCAAGCACTCTACCACCCTCAATCTCTAGGCCTCTTGCTGGAGTATTGATTCACACACCTTCATCACCAGTCAGGGTTAATTTTCTCTTAGTAGGAAGATATTTGCGAGTTAACTGCACTTCCTCTTTGGGGAGATCATATGTTTACAGATGGTTATAAAACAAAGTGGAGAAGGAAATGTGTGAGGAGCTCCATTAAGCATTATCTGATTTCCCTCGCTACATTGCTATCAATAAGACAGGGGCCACTAATTACTCGTTTGCAAAGTGGCAAAGATATTGGTTTGGGGATTTTGAGCCTAATCTGAAATAAGGCAGTTCGAGCAGGGCCACCTCAAGCCAAGAGAGCCCCATGCTCAGGTCCTCTTCTCATTTAGCAGCTTTATTTGTTACTTTCTTGAGTAGGTTTTTATTTGAATGTAGACTAACCGACTCCCCTCACGAGTTGTTATTTCACCTCAGAGTCAAGCTTTCTAGAGGGAGGGTTATTCCCCTGTAGCACTTACATTAGGTTCTTTTTATACTTGGATAGATCGTCTTCATGTTGATATGGAACGATCTCATGGTCATTACAATGTGATCAACTTTGAAAATTCCTTTATTTTAATGCCCTTATTATTTGAGAGGTTCCCTAACTTTGCCTCAGAGGCTCATCAGTTACAAAGAGAAGTGGCTTGCAGTACCAGATGGCACAAGAAAAATCCCAAGCACACTTTGGGTCCCCTATTAGACAATATTGATGAATTTTCATTTCGCCCCTAATGCAAGCGAGTGGGGGCAACTTCTCGTGGGGTCTCTTCTCAGCTTATCCCATCACCTTCTATCATCCTTCCAATAAGGAGTCAGTGGGAGACTGCCCCCATATTTCTATCATTGGTATAGTCCTTCCTTACTTTCTCCCCTTGCTTACTGAACTTGGACATAGAGTTAAATTTTATCATTCATAGAGGGTGAGAAGATAATTTGAGTATGACCAAGTAGTTTACACACCTATATACCATGCGAGCACCGAGCCCAATTAAATATATTTAGAGGCATATTCTAATTTCACTTTTGAGGGGATTCTCCAGAGGACTGATAAACTTGATGGCTTTTTTATAATTGCTCGCGACTATCTCCCCTCATTTAGTCCCTTGTGGTGTTACCTGTGGCAGTGCCATATTTCACTTATAAAAATGGCATCCAGGACATACCCCAGGAAACCATTCTTACTAAAATTACACGTACTGGTAAATATTAGGGCAAAAAGACACAAAAGAAATACTGGTTTTGTAGTTCAGTTACAAAGACCCCTCTCGAGAAGGACACTCCCATCTTAATGAGGCCTTTGCACAAGGAATCTATTTATGCGAAGAATCCTGAGCCCCATCCAAGCAATGCCCAAGGAAGGTAGAAGGCCAAGTCTAAGGCCCCCTCGAAGAGAAATCATCCAGACTCAGATGTGTCAAACTATGTTCCTACTCTTATTGTTGCCCCTACCTCCCCTACTTCCCCTATGAAGACTAGGGTATGGAAAAAGAAAAATAAAGTGTGTGTTAAAGTTACTTCTCCTTCTTATACTCCAGATCAAGAGTCAGACTCTGATTCTTTTAGGGTGGAGGACACCTATACGTTTGTCTGCGAGTAAGGCTATGAAGCATTGGGCATGTCTTTTGAGGATCAATCCATTTCATCTACCCCTGTTGCTTAAGGTACTCTCGCTAACTCATATTTACTTAGTGAAATGGTTAGACATGAGTTTTCACTTGCTGATTCTCTATCTCCCTCATTTGAAGAGGAACTGGTTGATTATGGAAGCACTCATTCCTATAATGACATCAACTCTTCTTCAAATGACATGGTGTGATTTTTTCCCATGATGGACGTGGACCAGACCCTTATGCTTTATCTCCATTTTCAATGGATTATGATAGGGAGGAGGATGACATGATACACTCCTCTTCCACCACGAGCCCTACGACTGGGCATCTTCCCTATGGGCAAGATCATCGCCCTTTTGTTGTAAGTATTTCAAATACTATCTATTTTCCTCTTTCTGACTTTAGTTTGCAAAATTCTTGACTTGTTTTCTTTTATATTTTCTTTCTTTGGGAGAGGCTGCCTCTCGAGGTACATTTGGCCTTTCAGGGTTGAGGACTTCCTTCTCGTCCAACCCTACCCCTATTCGCAAGCCTCCTTTCTTGCCTGTGAGGAACTCCATGGTGGTTTATACTCAGGGCTTGGTGAGATAGGTTTGTCTTGTCACTTATAATAACACTTTTTCGTTTTACTTTTACAATATTACTACTAGCATGGCTAGTTTCTATTGACTTTATGACTTTCTTTTGTGTTCTGCACTAGAACGAGGGCCTCTTCAATATCCGCTCGTACTGTTCAGGTAATAGTCAATATTTCTAAACTTGTTTTTTATTTTTGTCTTCTTTGGTTTATTCTATTTACATTGATTTCCTATCCTTGCAGAGGACTATTTCTCCCAATCGCACTGTCCACTTCATGTTTCTTTTGTGGTAGGTGTCTCCATAGCTGGACCCTCTACCACTTCATTTATATAGGTATTCTTAGCATTCCTATACTTCCAGCCTTTCTTTTTCCTAAATTCGTATGCATAACTAAACTTATACTGTATCCATTATATTTGTCTTGTTCTTTTTCAGGGTTCCCTTTCATTCATCCCGTCTTTGACTAGGGATGGACATTGCCCATTGGGATTTCTATTCTATTAATATCACCCTCTGGAAGGATATATCCCCCGATTCCATGAGCCCATGGATAACAGGCCCCAGAATCATCCTTTGCCCGTGCAACAGGTTTTTATAGTTGCCTCTTGCAGGCTCTTGGATTATCTCAAGTATTAATCAAACTATCAACATTATTCTCTCTTTAATTATGTTAAGTTCTAACATATTTGTTAACGGATAAGGTACCACTGATGCCTCAATTACTTCCATGGTCGTTTTTCAAGTGGCCCCTGCCACTATCAGTTTAGGTGGAAGCACTATCATGGTGCCTCTCCCAATATCCTCTTCCACTCAGTTTTATGACTTGACTACATTTCTTTCTTTATTACAAAAATGATTTGATAATACATATTTCCTTCATCATTCACAGGTTGATACTGGTGAGACCTCTCCATCGGTGGCCCATGTTGCGAGTCTTGAGGGGGCGACCCTACAAGTACTACACATCTCTTGCATAAGAAACATCTCTTCTTGTGCCCTCTTTTTTCTAACACTTCTCTATTTTACTTCCCTTCAGGGTAGTGTAACTGAGGTTCCATTGCCTACGGGCCCTATTGTGAGATTCATTGGGATGACTCCCCAAGTAACCCTTTTTACCTACCTATTTGCTATAATTTTGCTTTCTTATTTTCTTTATGCAAACTTTCAAGTCCTTCATTCCTTTAACATAATTGTAGATGTGGTCCATTTATCTACAAAACCTATATAGGTGTTCTCATGTTGAGACTGCGCCTATCCTGAGACTTTAGAGCTCCCGATTAGTACCTTGGAGGAGATTTCCCCGGTATTCTTTATATTTAGCTTCTTTTATTCTGTTTCTTTCTATCTTGAATCTTTTATGCAAGTGTTTCCTAACACTTTCATGATTCTTTGCTTTCAGGGTAGCATAGCATTGGTTCTTGTGTCTATGGAGCATTTGGTTAGCATCCTGAGAGAGACTACCCATGTATTTAATTAATATGTTATTTATATTCAACTTGCTTTTTTTGTTCAAGCGTTCGCTAATACTTACCTATTTCCCTATTTTCAAGTTAGTGCTGCGACTGTCCCGATGGTTGTGGGACAACTTGGGGAAGAATCTACGAGGGAGGTATTATACTATCATACCTCTTCTTCCATTATACTTTCCCTTTTTCATTCTTTCTTTTACTGTGCAAGTTTATTTCCATCACACCCTTATTTCGTTATTTTCAGGTTAGCGAGGTCGATGTTCCTAGTTATACGAAACTGGCTGGGAGCGTTGCGTTGAGTACTCCTCAAGTATTGAACTTTCATACTTGATATTTTTTAATTTGTTTATTTAGAGTCTATTACTAAAAAATACATTTATTGACATTATGCTTGATTTATCTTTGTCAAGCTAGCATGATGTCTCTAGGAGGACCTTCCCGATTCGGTGGAAGCTTACTCATCCCCGTATGATTTTGAGTAATCTCTTTGCTACTTATTCTCTTTCGACTAAAGTTGTTGAACATATTTGTCATTACTTTTTTAACTTAGCATTTCTATATTTCTTATTTTCAAGATCTGGTGAATGAGCTTGCTGAGGTAGCCGATGATGCGGAGCAGGTTTCTGGGGCCACTTACTCGTACGGTGCCTCTAGTTTCGACGAGGACTCCTCCCACCCTTTTTATGAATTTTATTCCTCAAACATGGGCTACGATGATATTGAGGTAAAGGGACCCAGGGTTTTGATGAGCACTTTATAGCAAGAAGAGCTACCTGCGAGGTTCTGGACCCATGAGCACGATGTGCTAGAGATGATCCTTGAGCATAATTATGAGACTTTCACGTCCTAGAGTGTGATCAACATTGATAGCTTCACAGTCTTCAACCTGACATCCCTCTCCATTCACCTCCATGATTTCTTGTCCATTCCTCCATCTAATTTGACTAGAGGTAGGAATTCACTATTCCTACAAGCTCTCCATGACCTCCAGCGATTCTACCACTTCCAATTAGACTAGCTTAATGGTACAGTTTGTCAATTTCTAAGTGTTATTTTTAGGAAGATGAGGAGGCTCCATGATTCTAGATAGACCATAGATCAGTAGCGCTAGGCTGAGGTTGCGCGAATTCAAGGCCAGATTTAGCTGCTAGAGTCCAAGTTGGCCAATCTTGAGGATGGTGACACTAATGATGAAGCTAGGATGTCTAGTCTGGAAGAGTAGTTCATGCAGGAGGCAGTCCCCTCTTTCAGTGACATTGGCTCGTGGGAGAGGCTCTTTTTATTTAATATGTTTGATGCACTTTTGAGATGTATATTTTTTCCTCTTCTTCTTTGTATTTTACATTGCTTCTTGTACATGTAAAAAACTACTGGTATATTAATGAAAACGACCGTTTTGTCTTTGTTTAATTCTCCTCTCTCTATCTCTATGTATTTTGCATCAATTTCCTGTGAATTGCTATATTTTCTGTGAGAACTTCAACATTGCACTACCTCATAGTCTGTGGGGTACTTGCTTGTGATCTGAGAAAGTTATTATTTCAGAGTTTCCCCTCTAACTGTGGGGTTCTTGCATATGAGCTGAGCAAGTTATCTTTTTAAATCTGCCCCACTAACTGCGGGGTAATTGCGTGTTTATACATTTTTAGGGAACAACTTGGAGGAGGGTGTCACCCTTCTCCTTACCAAACACATAAAGGACAATCATAAAAATGAAACTAAAAAAAGAGAATAACTATTTCCTTTTTAGTAAACTTCCCCTAGACCGCGGGGTCCTTGTTCCAAACTTTAACTTGGGAACTTTTACTCAAATTTTTTTAAAATCTCTCTATGCATTTTCATGTAAACTTACAAGTAAAATTTACTTTCTTAAGAATAGAGGTTAGAACTTGTTCTCCAGGTTATAAATCTAAAGGAAATACTTTCATATAAAAAAAATAAAAAATTAATTACTTGAAGAACAATCTCCTATTAGTCTGTTAAAATAATTAAAATGTTGTGTCTATAGGAACTTTTCTCACTATACTTTTACCTTTGGGGTGTATGTACCCCCCCCCCCCCCCCCCCCCGCAAAGTATAATGAGGAAAGTTCCTTTTGTCCTGGACCCTCTTCTAACACTATTCTGGTATACCCACCTCATAAAGCAGGTAAATAAATAATGCAAAAATTATTAACTAATGATCAAAATAACTAGTACTCATTTATTTTGTATTGTATATTTCTTACAAAACTGTGCACATGACTATCTTTACAAAAAAAAACATTTATGTATTAGAGCTGGCTATTCAAACTTTCAAAAGAAATGAAACTTGACGAGATCTAGGCATTGTACTTTTTAACCATTTACTATTAATGTATTAGAGGCATTCACTCTCAGCTTCAGATATGTAGCAGTAGCCCGACCTGCCTACCCCTTGCACCACAAAGGGGACTTTCTAGTTAGGCTTGAACTTAGATAATGACATGCTTCGAGGATGATGAGTGGATTCATATAGGACCAAGTCCCCTACTCGAAACTCCCTAAGCTTGACCAAGTTGTCGCAAGCCCTGGACAACTTCTAGTGTAGACTTTGAAATTTTCTTTGTCCTTATCTCTGTGCTCATCCAATCCCTCTAACTGAACGTGTCAAGGATTTGGTATGAGGACATTGCTTAGAGAAACCCTAACTTAGGGTATTGCTAACTCCACCGGTAGGACAACTTTGGTCCTATAGATCAGAGAGAATGGAGTAAACCCCATCGGCTTCCTCTTCGATGTTCTTTAGGCCCAAGGCACCATCGGTAGATTTTCATCCCAATATCCTGACATATCCTCAAGCATATTTTCCAGAATATTAATCAGTGTCTTTTTTGTAGTCTTTGTTTGTCCATTCTCCTTCAAGTATGAGATGGTTGAACTATTATGCACAATTTTGTACTTATCAATCAGGAGTCACATATCCTTACATACAAACTTCTTCCCATTATCTATTAGGATCACCTTAGGGATGCGAAACTTGCATATGATACATTCCCTAATGAATTGGGTCACCACTTCAGCAGTCACTCTCCTTAGAGGAATTTCTTCTTCCCACTCGGTGTACAGTTCTATTGAAACAATGATGAAGGCCTTACCATGGGAGGCTAGACTAATCTTTCCCACTAGATCAAATTCCTGAGTGTGGAAGGGATAATGATCTACTAGGATTTATAGACTTATTGAGGGGGAATGCAATATGTTTCCATGCACTTGGCATGCCCTGCATTTCTTTACATAGTTGATAGAGTCAGTCTCTATCGTGGGCCAATAGTTCCCCAGCATTATCAGTTGATCATATAACTTGGCACCTCTAATGTCAGAGGGATCATGTGCCTCCTTTAGCACTCTTTTTATGTCTCCCTTAGCTACACACTTTAGTGCCTTCTCATTATATCCTTTCCTGTAGAGTTCCCCTTCTATCAGATAGAAGTGGACCACTCTCATATTAAGGTAGATCTCATCTTCTCTTTCTATTGGAAGCTCTCCATACTTAAGATATTCTCTGTAGGGTGTCCTCCAATCTTTAAACAATTATATAAAATTAGCCTCAATTGGTTGATCGAACTGAGCTTAGCACTTCAAGCAATCTTTTTCCAGACGAGCGGCCTTTGCGCTCATGATGTGATAAAAGAGCCCTCGTTGTAGCCAGTGATAAAGGGGATGTCTGTATCCCCACAATAATTTTTATGCATTACTGCCAGCCTCTCCTTGGCCTCTTCTTCTCCCACACATCTGGACAAAAATCCCCCGAGTCCTTTAGAGTAGATAGTAGTTTGCCAACTCTTACATTTTCATCATTACTTCCCTAGTTTCTAACTATTTTACTATCAGGCACCTCCAATCCTCCAGTTCTTCACTGGGAAATAAAGGCTTGACTATAGTAGGCATTGTTCTTCGTCGTACTATTATGGTCACTCCTGACTCGTCCATTTCTAACTTCTGGGCTATAATGGCTAGTGTATCTGGGTGTCTATTCATCATGCATGCTTATCTCTCAATGATAATCTTTAACAACTGACTTAGTAGTCTTTGGATGATGGACCTGTATGGTGCTAAGTTAGCATGTTTTAAGGATAACTCCTCAATAACCTATTTCACTACAAAGTTGGAGTCCTCTCGTTGCATAACACCCTAATGCCTCTTCTCAGTGCCTCCAACAATCCCAAGATGAGAGCTTCATATGGAGCCTCATTGTTTGAACATTTAAAGTTAAACTTGAAGGAGAGGGTGATCTTCTCCTTCCCATTTGAGAGAATGATACCTGCTCTACCTATCCCTTGGGCACAAAAACCATCAAACTTCATCCTCCATTCTTTTATTTCTTCAGCCAAGCTGGCTTGGAAGTTCTCTCTCGGCAATTCACCGTTGGGAGGATAAAAATTCTGGCTTGGAAAGTGAGCTAACAAATCTACTACCGTTTGAATCTTAATATCTTTTGGATCCACGCACTTCAAATCATACTCAGACAAGATCAGGAACCACCTCACTTTTCTTCCTATGAGGACCGTTCGCACCAAAAGGTACTTAATATGATCACACTTGCTGACGATATGTGCCGTGAAGGCCAGTAGGTAATGCCTCAACTTCTGGAAAACAAATACCAAATCTAGGAAGTGACTCTCCACCCTATTACACATGGATTTGATTCTTGAAATTACACGCAATAAGTAGTAAATGGGACTCTCTACTCCTTCTCTTTATTGGCTAAGCAAGGCCCTTAAGGACCTCTCAGTCAAAGATTGGAAGATCAGCAACGGTGCACCCACCTCAATCAGTACCATAGTTGAGGTTGATGTTAATATCACTTTAATTTTCTCAGAGGCCTTGTTCTATACATCTCCCCAAACCCATTTGGCTTTTTTTCTTCATCAGCAAAGAGAACGGGGGGGTCACCTTTGCTAGTGTTGGTATAAACCTTTATAGGTAAGAAACCTTCCCTAAAAATATTTTAATCTACCTATGGATCTTTGGTTATGATAACAATCCATAGCATCTGCCACGTTATAAGGTGGCCTAGGTGGGATGTCACCTCCAAACCTTGTAAAAGTGGTGATCACTTAAATAAGCTCTAATACCAATTTCTAAAATATGACGACGGTGTGTGATACCAATTTAAATTAATTCACAAGTTTCCAATTAAGCCTTACTTAATTAGAGTCTATTTTTAAAACAAATAATTCAGCCCCTAAACATGCAACTACGTGTGTGCGTGCGTCAAATCATAAATAAATAAAGCATGCGACACAAATTTCAGGAAAAATCCCCGAAGGGCAAAACCTTTTATTTCTAGAACTTTGTCAAGTTTACAAGACCATTGACTTACATACCATCTTGCTTTCGCCCACAACATTAATGCGCGGTGCCTTCGTCAAACCTTCAAAGTAACGGCTAGAAATCAGCATTGGTTCACACGCAGCTATACCACAAGGACACACAGTTTTCACAGTGTAGGTTATCCTCCCCACAAGAGTAACTTCATTGAGACTCCATCAACAATAGCACGCAACTCTCCGATTGTAGAGTTCTCCCCACAAAGAATGAACAAAAGCAAAGTGTGTTCTTGAACACCAAAATAATTCACCAAAGCATATAGGATTTTTGTGAATTGAAAACAAAAGGGATAAAAATTCTAAAGGAAGAAGTCAAAAAGAATTCTATAGATTCACAATCTTAAGTCTTTTAAAACGCTGGGACTTCTTAATGAAAATGAAACCATTTAATGAGTATTAGAAAAACGTGCCACTTCGATCGTTTGAACGAAAAAGGGATCTCGCTCGAACGAAGGACATGTATTGTTTGAATGACATCGAGCGGCATCTCATGTCGCTCGAACGAGATGTGATCTCGTTTGAACGACCTGAGCGTCAAAATCGAGGAACGCTACAGGACTTAGAAAATTTACTCATTCTCAAATTTTGACGAAAAAAGTCCGCTCCAACACTTAGAAAATATTCTGAAAAAATATCCCAAAGCTCTAAGTGCAAAGTTAAGGTATTTAAAATATAACCTTACCAAAGTAAACTTTTAGGAGGCTTTTTGATGAAAAACCTTGATATATTCGGATCCGTCTTGATGTAGATTGCTCTTGAACTTCTTTGATGGTTGTAACGATATACGACATAATTAATTGTGATGGAAATTTATAAAAATGTGTCCTTACAAACCTCCTTTTATTTATCGATCTACTTCCTTTGAACCTTGATCCTCCCTTCTTGTCCTTTGATTTCCCATTTACATAGTTAGAAACTTGTTTCCTATAGATCTGGAACTTTCCTAAGGTCAGAGGCACTTGTGTCCTCCAATTTTACTGTCTAGGCTTTATGATCATGTCAATATTATTAGCTTCTCTAGTGAAATGAATGTTCCATAACTAGTATCATCGACTAGATGAAGCTTGTACTCCTCTAGGAACCCCTCAACATAGATCTGTAGTAACCTCACTTCATCCACGTCTTTGTGACCATCCAACACCCTCTCGTGGAAAAGTTTGATTAACTGCATTAGTTCTTTACCGAGCTTCTGCAATTTTTGGACGAGGTGCCTTAATGTGAACTCATCTTCCGCCACAAAAAACTTTTATAAGAACAGCCTATGCATCTCCTCCCATGTGAGAATGATATTAGGTGAAAGGTGGGAACATGAACACCTTGCACGGGACCAATGTAACCTGTAGGAACTAACCGCGTAGTCCCGGGTCTCCCGGCTTGAGAGTATGATGATAATTTGCAAAAATCACACTTAGACTTAAAAACAAGCCGTTAAAGGGTGAAAACCCAAACCATCGCCCTAACAACCCCGTAGGAGGCACGAACACCTCGCACGGGACCAATGTAACCTGTAGGAACAAACCGCGTAGTCCCGGGTCTCCCGATTAGAGAATATGACGATAATTTGCAAAAATCACACTTTGACTTAAAAACAAGCCGTCAAAGGGTGAAAACCCAAACCAGCCCCTAAACGACCCCGTAAGAGGCACGAAAACCTCTCACGGGACCAATGTAACTTGTAGGAACTGACCGCATAGTCCCGGTACTCCCGTTTTGAGAGTCTGACAATAATTTGCAACAATCACACTTAGACTTAAAACAAGTCGTTAAAGGGTGAAAACCAAAACCAGACCCCAAACGACCCCGTAGGAGGCACGAACACCTCACACGGAACCAATGTAACTTGTAGGAACTGACCGCGTAGTCCCGGGACTCTAGGTTTGAAAGTATGACGATAATTTGGAAAAATCAGACTTAGACTTAAAAATAAGCCGTTAAAGGGTGAAATCTCAAACCAACCCCCAAACAACTACGTAAGAGGCATGAACACCTCGTACGAACTGATCGCGTAGTCCCGAGTCTCCCGATTTGAGAGTATGACGATAATTTACAAAAATCACACATAGACTTAAAAATAAGTCGTTAAAGGGTAAAAACCCAAACCAGCACCCAAACGACCCTGTAGGAGGCATGAACACCTCGCACGGGACCAATGTAAGTTGTAGGAACTGACCGCGTAGTCCCGGGTCTCCCGTCTTGAGAGTATGATGATAATTTGCAAAAATCACACTTAGACTTAAAAACAAGCCGTTAAAGGGTGAAAACCCAAACCATCCCCCTAACGACCCCGTAGGAGGCACGAACACCTCGCACGGGACCAATGTAACCTGTAGGAACAGACCGCGTAGTCCCGGGTCTCCCGATTTGAGAATATGACGATAATTTGCAAAAATCACATTTTGACTTAAAAACAAGCCGTCAAAGGGTGAAAACCCAAACCAGCCCCCAAACGACCCCGTAAGAGGCACGAAAACCTCTCACGGGACCAATGTAACTTGTAGGAACTGACCGCATAGTCCCGGTACTCCCGTTTTGAGAGTCTGACAATGATTTGCAAAAATCACACTTAGACCTAAAACAAGTCAATAAAGGGTGAAAACCAAAACCAGACCCCAAACGACCCCGTAGGAGGCACGAACACCTCACACGGAACCAATGTAACTTGTAGGAACTGACCGCGTAGTACCGGGACTCTAGGTTTGAAAGTATGACGATAATTTGGAAAAATCAGACTTAGACTTAAAAATAAGCCGTTAAAGGGTGAAAACTCAAACCAACCCCCAAACAACCACGTAAGAGGCATGAACACCTCGTACGAACTGATCGCGTAGTCCCGAGTCTCCCGATTTGAGAGTATGACGATAATTTACAAAAATCACACATAGACTTAAAAACAAGTCGTTAAAGGGTAAAAACCGAAACCAGCACCCAAACGACCCTGTAGGAGGCACGAACACCTCGCACGGGACCAATGTAAGTTGTAGGAACTGACCCCGTAATCCCGAGTCTCCCGATTTGAGAGTATGACGATAATTTCAAAAATCACACTTAAACTTAAAGACAAGCCGTTAAAGGGTGAAAACCCAAATCAGCCCCCAAACGACCCCGTAGGAGGCACGAACACCTCTCACGGGACCAATGTAACTTGTAGGAACTGACCGCGTAGTCCTGGGTGTCCCGGTTTAAGAGTATGAAGATAATTTGCAAAAATCCCACTTAGACTTAAAAACAAGCCGTTAAAGGGACAAAATGCAAACCAGCCCCCAAACGACCCCGTAGGAGGCATGAACACCTCGCACGGGACCAATGTAACTTGTAGGAACTGACCGCGTAGTCCTGCGTCTCCCGGTTTGAGAGTATGATGATAATTTGCAAAAATCACACTTAGACTTAAAAACAAGTCGTTAAATGTAGAAAACCCAAACCAGCCCCCAAACGATGCCGTAGGACTCATAAACACCTCGCACGGGACCAATGTAACTTTTAAGAATGGATTGCGTATTCCCGAGTCTTTCGGTTTGAGAGTATGACGATAATTTTAAAAAATCGCACTTAAACTTAAAAACAAGCCGTTAAAGTGTGAAAACACAAACCAACACCCAAACGACCCCGTAGGAGGAACGAACACCTCGCATGTGACCAATGTAGGTTGTAGGAACTGACCGCGTAGTCCCGATACTCCCGGTTTAAAAGTATGACGATAATTTGAAAAAAATCACACTTAGACTTAAAATAAGACGTTAAAGGGTGAAAACACAAACCAACCCCCAAAGGACCCCGAAAGAGGCACGAACACCTCGCACGAGACCAATGTAAGTTGTAGGAACTGACCACATAGTCCGGGGACTCTCGGTTTGAGAGTATGACAATAATTTGCAAAAATCACACATAGACTTAAAACAAGCCGTTAAAGGGTGAAAACCCAAACCAACCTCCAAACGACCCCGTTGGAGGCACGAACACCTCGTACGAACTGACCACGCAGTCCTGGGTCTCCCGGTTTGAGAGTATGACGATAATTTGCAAAAATCACTTTCAACTTAAAAACAAGCCGTTAAGGGGTGAAAACCCAAACCATCCCCCTAATGACCCCGTAGGAGGCATGAACACCTCGTACGGGACCAATGTAACCTGTAATAACTGACCGCGTAGTCCTGGGTCTCCCGGTTTGAGAGTATGATGATAATTTTCAAAAATCACACTTAGACTTAAAAATAAGCCGTTAAAGGGTGAAAACCCAAACCATCCCCCCAACGACCCCGTGGGAGGCACGAACACCTCGCACGGGACCAATGTAACTAGTAGGAACTGACTGCGTAGTCCCGGGTCTCTCGATTAGAGAGTATGACGATAATTTGCAAAAATCACACTTAGACTTAAAAACAAGCTGTTAAAGGGTGAAAACCCAAACCAGCCCCCAAACCACCCCGTAAGAGGCACGAACACCTCGCACGCGACCAATGTAACTTGTAGGAACTGACCGCGTAGTCCCGAGTCTACCGGTTTGAGAGTATGATGATAATTTGGAAAAATCACAGTTAGACTTAAAAATAAGGCGTTAAAGGGTGAAAACCCAAACCAGCCCCCAAACGACCCCGTAGGAGGCACGAATACCTCGCACGGGACCAATGTAACTTGTAGGAACTGACCGCATAGTCCCGAGACTCTCGGTTTGAGAGTATGATGACAATCTGCAAAAATCACACTTAGACTTAAAAACAAGCCGTTAAAGGGTGAAAACACAAACAAGCCCCCAAACGACCCCGTAGGAGGCACGAATACCTCGTACGAACTAACCGCGCAGAGTATTACGATAATTTGCAAAAATCACACTTAGACTTAAAAACAAGCCGTTAAGGGGTGAAAACACAAACCATTCCCCTAACGACCCCGTAGGAGGCACGAACACCACGCACGGGACCAATGTAACCTGTAGGAACTGACCGCGTAGTCCTGGGTCTCTCGGTTTGAGAGTATGATGATAATTTACAAAAATCACACTTAAACTTAAAAACAAGCTGTTAAAGGGTGAAAACCCAAACCAGCCCCCTAACGACCCCGAGGAGGCATGAACACCTCGCACGGGACCAATGCAACTTGTAGGAACTGACCCCGTAGTTCCGGGTCTCCCGATTAGAGAGTATGATGACAATTTGCAAAAATCACACTTAGACTTAAAAACAAGCTGTTAAAGGGTGAAAACCCAAACCAACCACCAAACCACCTCGTAAGAGGCACGAACACCTCGCACGGGATCACTGTAACTTATAGGAACTGACCGCGTAGTCCCGGGTCTACCGGTTTGAGAGTATGATGATACTTTGTAAAAATCACACTTAGAGTTAAAAACAAGCCGTTAAAGGGTGAAAACCTAAACCAGCCCCCAAACGACTCCGTAGGAGGCACGAATACCTCGTACGAACTGACCGCGTAGTCCCGGGTCTCCCGATTTGAGAGTATGACGATAATTTGCAAAAATCACACTTACACTTAAAAATAAGCCGTCAAAGGGTGAAAACCCAAACCAGCCCCCAAACGACCCCGTAAGAGGCATGCACACCACTCACGGGACCAATGCAACTTGTTGGAACTGACCGCGTAGTCCCGGTACTCCCGGTTTTAGAGGCTGACGATAATTTGCAAAAATTACACTTAGACTTAAAACAAGCCGTTAAAGGGTGAAAACCCAAACCAACCCCCAAACGACCCCGTAGGAGGCACGAACACCTCGTACAAACTTAACGCATAGTCCAGGGTCTCCCGGTTTGAGAGTATGACGATAGTTTCAAAAATCACACTTAAACTTAAAAAAAAGCCGTTAAAGGGTGAAAACCCAAATCAGCCCCCAAACGACCCCGTAGGAGGCACGAACACCTCTCACGGGACCAATGTAACTTGTAGGAATTGACCGCGTAGTGTCGGGTCTCCCGGTTTGAGAGTATGATGATAATTTGCAAAAATCCCACTTAGACATAAAAACAAGCTGTTAAAGGGAGAAAACGCAAACCCGCCCCCAAACGTCCTCGTAGGAGGCACGAACACCTCGCCCGGGACCAATGTAACTTTTAGGAACTTACCGCGTAGTCTCGGGTCTCCCGGTTTGAGAGTATGATGATAATTTGCAAAAATCACACTTAGACTAAAGAACAAGCCATTAAAGGGTGAAAACCCCAACCATCCCCCAAACAACCCCGTAGGAGGCACGAACACCACGTACGGGACCAATGTAACTTTTAAGAATTGATCGCGTAGTCCTGGGTCTTTCGATTTGAGAGTATGACGATAATTTTGAAAAATCACACTTAAACTTAAAACACAAGCCGTTAAAGGGTGAAAACCCAAACCAACCCCCAAACGACCCCGTAGGAGGCACGAACACCTCGCATGTGACCAATGTAGGTTGAAGTAACTGACCGCGTAGTCCCGGTACTCCCGGTTTAAAAGTATGACGATAATTTGAAAAAATCACACTTATACTTAAAATAAGCCGTTAAATGGTGAAAACACAAACCAACCTCCAAACGACCCTGTAGGAGGCACGAACACCTCGCACGGGACCAATGTAACTTGTAGGAACTGACCGCATAGTTCGGGAACTCTCGGTTTGAGTGTATAATGATAATTTACAAAAATCACACTTAGACTTAAAAACAAGCCGTTAAAGGGTGAAAACCCAAACCAACCCCCAAACGACCCCGTAGGAGGCACGAACTCCTCGTACGAACTGACCGCATAGTCCCGGGTCTCCCAGTTTGAGAGTATGGCGATAATTTGCAAAAATCACACTTAGACTTAAAAATAAGTCGTTAAGGGGTGAAAGCCCAAACCATCCCCCTAACGAACCCGTAGCAGGCACGAACACCTTGCACGGGACCAATGTAACATGTAGGAACTGACCGCGTAGTCCCGGGTCTCCCAGTTCAAGAGTATGACGATAATTTGCAAAAATCACACTTAGACTTAAAAACGAGCCGTTAAAGGGTGAAAACCCAAACCAGTCCCCAAACGACCCCGTTGGAGGCACGAACACCTCTAAGGGACCAATGTAACATCTAGGAACTGACCGCGTAGTCCCGGTACTCCCGGTTTGAGAGTATGACGATAATTTGCAAAAATCACACTTAGACTTAAAATAAGCCGTTAAGGGGTCAAAACCAAAACCTGCGCCCAAATGACCCCGTAGAAGGCACGAAAACCGATGTAACTTGTAGGAACTGACCGCGTAGTCCCGGGACTCTTGGTTTGAGAGTATGATGATAATTCGTAAAAATCACACTTAGACTTAAAAACAAGCAGTTAAAGGGTGAAAACCCAAACCAACCCCCAAACGACCACGTAGGAGTCACGAACACCTCGTACGAATTGACCGCGTAGTCCCGGGTCTCCCGATTTGAGAGTATGAAGATAATTTGCAAAAATCAAACTTGGACTTAAAAACAAGCCGTTAATGGGTGAAATCCCAAACCAGGCCCCAAACGACCCCGTAGGAGGCACGAACACCTCGCACGGGACCAATGTAACTTATAGGAACTGACCGCGTAGTCCTGGGTCTCCCGGTTTGAGAGTATGACGATAATTTGCAAAAATCACACTTAGACTTAAAAACCAGTCGTTAAAGCATGATAACAAAAACCAGCCCCCAAACGACGCCGTAGGAGGCATGAACACCTCGCACGGGACAAATGTAACTTGTAGGAACTGATCGTGTAGTCCGAGGTATACCGGTTTGAGAGTATGACGATAATTTGCAAAAATCACACTTAGACTTAAAAATAAGTCGTTAAAGGGTGAAAACCTAAACCAACCCCCAAACGACGCCGTAGGAGGCATGAACACCTCGCACGGGACCAATGTAACTTGTAGGAACTGACCGCGTAGTCCCGGGTATACCGGTTTTGAGAGTATGACGATAATTTGCAAAAATCACACTTAGACTTAAAAACAATTGTTAAAGGGTGAAAACCCAAACCAGCCCCCAAACGACCCTGTAAGAGGCACGAACACCTCGTATGGGAATAATGTAACTTTTAGGAACTGATCGCGTAGTCACGAATCTCTTGGTTTGAGAATATGACGATAATTTAAAAAAATCACACTTAGACTTAAAAATAAGTCGTTAAAGTGTAAAAACGCAAACCAGCCCCCAAACGACCCCGTAGGAGGCATGAAGACCTCGTACGAGATCATTGTAACATGTAGGAACTGACCGCGTAGTCTCGGGTCTCCCGGTTTGAGAGTATGACGATAATTTGCAAAAATCACACTTAGACTTAAAAACAAGCCGTTAAAGGGTGCAAACGCAAACCAGCCCCCAAACGACCCAGTAGGAGGCACGAACACCTCGCGCGGGACCAATGTAACTTTTAAGAATTGATCGTGTAGTCCCGGGTCTTCCGGTTTGAGAGTAAGATGATACTTTTAAAAAATCACACCTAGACTTAAACACAAGCCGTTAATGGGTGAAAACCTAAACCAGCCCCTAAACGACCCCGTAGGAGGCACGAACACCTCGCACCTGACCAATGTAACTTGTAGGAACTGACCGCATAGTCCCAGTACTCCTGGTTAGAGAGTATGATGATAATTTTGTTATATCACACTTGGACTTAAAACAAGCCGTTAAAGGGTGAAAACCCAAACCAGCCTCCAAATGACCTCGTAGGACGCACGAGCACCTCATACAAACTGACCGCGTAGTCCCGGGACTCCCGATTTGAGAGTATGATGATAATTTGCAAAAATCACACTTAGACTTAAAAACACGTCGTTAAATGGTGAAAACCCAAACGAGCCCCCAAAATAACCCCGTTGGAGGCACGAACACCTCGTACGAGACCAATGTAACTTGTAGGAACAGCCCGCGTAGTCCCGGGTCTCCCGATTTGAGAGTATGACGATAATTTGCAAAAATCACACTTAGACTTTAAAACAAGTCGTTAAGGAGTGAAAACCCAAACCATCCCCCTAACGACCCCGTAGAAGGCACGAAGACCTCGCACGAGACCAATGTGAGTTGTAGGAACTAACCGATGTGTCTCGGTTCTCCCGATTTGAGAGTATGACAATAATTTAAAAAAATCAAACTTAGACTTAAAAACAAGCCGATAAAGGGAGAAAACGCAAACCAGCCACCAAACCACCTCGTAGGAGGCACGAACACCTCGTACGGGACCAATGTAACTTGTAGGAACTCACCGCGTAGTCCCGGTACTCCCGGTTTGAGAGTATGCCAATAATTTACAAAAATCACACTTAAACTTAAAAACAAGCCCTTAAAGGGTGAAAACCCAAACCAGCCCCCAAACGACCCCGTAGGAGGCACGAATACCTCTCAGGGACCAATGTAACTTATAGGAACTGACCGCGCAGTCCCGGTACTCCCGGTTTGAGAGTATGACAATAATTTGCAAAAATCACACTTAGACTTAAAACAAGCCGTTAAAGGGTGAAAACCCAAACTATCCTCCAAATGACCCAGGAGGAGGCACGAACACTTCGCACGGGACCGATGTAAATTGTAGGAACTCATCGCGTAGTCCCGGGACTCTTCGGTTTGAGAGTATGACGATAATTTGCGAAAATCACACTTAGACTTAAAAACAAGCCGTTAAAGGGTGAAAACCAAAACCAACCCTCAAACGACCACGTAGGAGGCACGAACACCTCGTACGAATTGACCGCGTAGTCCCGATTTGAGAGTATGAAGATAATTTGCAAAAATCACACTTGCACTTAAAAACAAGCCGTTAAAGGGTGAAAACCCACACCAGCCCCCAAACGACCCCGTAGGAGGTACGAACACCTCGCACGGGACCAATGTAACTTGTAGGAACTGACCGCGTAGTCCTGGGTCTCCCGGTTTGAGAGTATGACGATAATTTGCAAAAATCACACTTAAACTTAAAAATAAGCCGTTAAAGGGCGGAAACCCAAACCAGCCCCCAAACGACTCCGTAGGAGGCATGAACACCTCGCACGGGACAAATGTTACTTATAGAAATTGACCGCGTAGTTCCGGGTCTACCGGTCTGAGAGTATGACGATAATTTGCAAAATCACACTTAGACTTAAAAAAAAGCTGTTAAAGGGTGAAAACCCAAACCAACCACCTAACGACCCCGTAAGAGGCACGAACACCTCGCATGGGAATAATGTAACTTGTAGGAACTGATCGCGTAGTCCCGAATCTCTTGGTTTGAGAATATGATGATAATTTGAAAAAATCACACTTAGACTTAAAAACAAGCCGTTAAAGGGTGAAAACGCGAACCAGCCCACAAACGACCCCGTAGGAGGCACGAAGACCTCGTACAGAACCATTGTAACTTATAGGAACTGACCGCGTAGTCTCGGGTCTCCCGGTTTGAGAGTATGACGATAATTTTGTAAAATCACACTTAGACTTAAAAATAAGCTGTTAAAGGGTGAAAATGTAAACCAGCCCCCAAACGACCCAGTAGGAGGCACGCCACCTCGCACGGGACCAATGTAACATGTACGAACTGACCGCGTAGTCCCGTGTCCCCCGGTTTGAGACTATGACAATAATTTTTAAAAATCACACTTAGACTTAAAAACAAGCCGTTTAAGGGTGAAAACCCAAACCAACCCCCAAACGACCCCGTAGGAGGCACGAAAACCTTGCACGGGACTAATGTAACTTTTAAGAATTGATCCCGTAGTCCTGGGTTTTTCGGTTTGAGAGTAAGATGAAAATTTTCAAAATCAAAATTAGACTTAAAAATAAGCCGTTAAAGGGTGAAAACCCAAACCAGCACGTAAACGACCCCGTAGGAGGCACGGACACCTCGCACTTGACCAATGTAACTTGTAGGAACTAACCGCGTAGTCCCGGTACTCCCGGTTTGAGAGTATGATGATAATTTGCACAAATCACACTTAGACTTAAAACACACCGTTAAAGGGTGAAAACCCAAACCAACCCCCAAACGACCTCGTAGGAGGCACGAACACCTCATACGAACTGACCGCGTAGTCTCGGGACTCTCGGTTTGAGAGTATGACAATAATTTGCAAAAATCACACTTAGAATTAAAAACATGCGTTAAAGGGTGAAAACCCAAATGAGCCCCCAAAATAACCCCGTAGGAGGCACGAACACCTTGCACGGGACCAACGTAACTTGTAGGAACTGCCCGCGTCGTCCCGGGTCTCCCGATTAGAGAGTATGACGATATTTTGCAAAAATACACTTAGACTTAAAAACAAGCCGTTAAAAGGTGAAAACCCAATTCATCCCCCAAACGACCCCGTAGGAGGCACGAACACCTCACACGAGACCAATGTAACTTATAGGAACTGACCGCATAGCCCCGGGTCTCCCGGTTTAAGAGTATGCCGATAATTTGCAAAAATCACAGTTAGACTTAAAAGCAAGCCATTAACGGGTGAAAACCCAAACCAACTCCCAAACGACCCCGTATGAGGCACGAACACCTCGCACGGGACCAATGTAACTTGTAGGAACTGACCGCAGAGTCCCCGGGACTCTCGATTTGAGAGTTTGACGATAATTTGCAAAAATCACACTTAGAGTTAAAAACAAGCCGTTAAAGGGTGAAAATCCAAACCAAGCCCTAAACGAACCTGTAGGAGTCACGAACACCTCGTACAAACAGACCGCGTAGTCCCGGGTCTCCCGGTTTGAGAGTATGCCGATAATTTGTAAAAATCACACTTAGACTTAAAAATAAGCCGTTAAGGGGTGAAAACCCTAACCATCCCCCTAACGAACCCGTAGAAGGCACGAACACCTTGCACGGGACCAATGTAACTTGTAGGAACTGACCACGTAGCCCCGGGTCTCCCAGTTTGAGAGTATGATTATAATTTGCAAAAATCACACTTAGACTTAAAAACACGCCGTTAAAGGGTGAAAACCCAAACGAGCCCCCAAAACAACCCCGTAGGAGGCACGAACACCTCGCACGGGACCAATGTAACTTGTAGGAACTGACCGCATGGTCCCGGGACTCTCGATTTGAGAATATGATGATAATTTGCAAAAATCACACTTAGACTTAAAAATAAGGCGTTAAAGGGTGAAAACCCAAACCGACCCCCAAACGACCCCGTAGGACGCACGAATACCTCGTACGAACTGACCGCGTAGTCCCGGGTCTCCCGACTTGAGAGTATGGTTATAATTTGCCAAAATCACACTTGGACTTAAAAATAAGCCGTTATGGGGTGAAAACCCAAATCATCCACCTAACGAACCCGTTGCAGGCACGAACACCTTGCACGGGACCAATGTAACTTGTAGGAACTGACCGCGTAGTCACGGGTCTCCCAATTTATGAGTATGATGATAATTTGCAAACATCACACTTAGACTTAAAAACACGCCGTAAAAGGGTGAAAACACAAACAAGCCCCCAAAACAACCCCGTAGGAGGCACGAACACCTCGCACGGGACCAATGTAACTTATAGGAACTAACCGCATAGTCCCGGGAATCTCGGTTTGAGAGTCTGATGAAAATTTGTAAAAATCACACTTAGACTTAAAAATAAGCCGTTAAAGGGTGAAAACCCAAACTAGCCCCCAAACAACCACGTAGGAGGCACGAACGCCTCGTACGAATTGATCGCGTAGTCCCGGGTCTCCTGATTTTATAGTAAGAAGATAATTTGCAAAAATCACATTTGGAGTTAAAAATAACCTGTTAAAGGGTGAAAACCCAAACCAGCCCCCAAACAACCCCGTAGGAGGAACGAACACCTCTCAGGGACCAATGTAACTTATAGGAACTGACCGCGTAGTCTCGGTACTCTCGGTTTGAGAGTATGATGATAATTGGCAAAAAATCACACTTAGACTTAAAACAAGCCGTTAATGGGTGAAAACCCAAACCAACCCCCAAATGACCCCGTAGGAGGCACGAACACCTCACACGGGACCGATGTAACTTATAGGAACTGACCGCGTAGTCTCGGGACTCTTGGTTTGAGAGTATGACGAAAATTTTAAAAATCACACTTAGACTTAAAAACAAGTCGTTAAAGGGTGAAACCCAAACCAGCTCCCAAACGACCACGTAGGAGGCACGAACACCTCGTACGAATTGACCGCGTAGTCCCGGGTCTCTCGATTTGAGAGTATGAAGATAATTTGCAAAAATCACACTTGGACTTAAAAACAAGCCGTTAAAGGGTGAAAATGCAAACCAGCCCCCAAACGATCCCGTAGGAGGCACGAAGACCTCGCACGGGAGCAATGTAACTTGTAGGAACTGACTGCGTAGTCCCGGGTCTCCCGATTTGAGAGTATGATGATAAGTTGCAAAAATCACACTTAGACTTAAAAACAAGTCGTTAAAGCGTGAAAACCAAAACCAGCCCCCAAAGGACCCCGTAAGAGGCACGAACACCTCGCATGGAAATAATGTAACTTGTAGGAACTGATCGCGTAGTCCTGAATCTCTTGGTTTGAGAATATGACTATAATTTGAAAAAATCACACTGAGACTTAAAAACAAGCCGTTAAAGGGAGAAAACGCAAACTTGTCACCAAACGACCCCGTAGGAGGCAAAAAGACCACACACGGGACCATTGTAACTTGTAGGAACTGACCGCATAGTCTCGGGTCTCCCGGTTTGAGAGTATGATGATAATTTGCAAAAATCACACTTAGACTTAAAAACAAGCCGTTAAAGGGTGAAAACGTAAACCAGCCCCCAAACGACCCAGTAGGAGGCACGAACACCTCGTACGGGACCAATGTAACATGTAATAACTAACCGCTTAGTCTTGGTTCTCCCGGTTTGTTAATATGACGATAATTTGCAAAAATCAACACTTAAACTTAAAAATAAGTCGTTAAAGGGTGATAACCCAAACCAACCCCTAAATGACCCCGTAGGAGGCACGAACACCTCGCACGGGACCAATGTAACTTTTAGGAACTGACCGCGCAGGCCAGGGTCTCCCGTTGTGAGAATATGATGATAGTTTGCAAAAATCAACACTTAGACTTAAAAATAAATCGTTAAAGGTTATAAATCCAAACTAGCCCTAAAAACAACATCGTAGGAGGCACGAACACCTCGCATGGGACAAATGTAATTTGTTGGAACTGACCACATAGTCTCGGGTCTCCCGGTTTGAGAGTATGACAATAATTTACAAAAATCACACTTAGACTTAAAAACAAGCGGATAAAGAGTGAAAATGCAAACCAACCCCAAACAACCCCGTAGGAGGCACGAACACCACGCACGAGACCAATGTAACTTGTAGGACATGACCACGTAGTCCCGGGTCTCCCAGTTTGAGAGTATGACGATAATTTGCAAAAATCACACTTAGACTTAAAAACAAGCCGTTAAAGGGTGAAAACCCAAACCAGCCCCCAAACGACCCCGTAGGAGGCACGAACACCTCTCAGGGACCAATGGAACTTGTAGGAACTTACTGCATAGTCCCGGTACTCCCAGTTTGAGAGTATGATGAGAATTTTCAAAAATCACACTTAGACTTAAAACAAGCCGTTAAAGGGTGAAAACCCAAACCATCCCCCAAATGACCCCGTAGGAGGCACAAACACCTCGTACGGGACCGATGTAACTTGGAGGAACTCACCGCGTAGTCCCGGGACTCTCAGTTTGAGAGTATGATGATAATTTGCAAAAATCACACTCAGACTTAAAAACAAGCCGTTATAGGGTGAAAACCCAAACCAGCCCCCAAACGACCACGTAGGAGGAACGAACACCTCGTACGAATTGACCGCGTAGTCCCGGGTCTCCCAATTTTAGAATATGAAGATAATTTGCAAAAATCACACTTGGACTTAAAAACAAGATGTTAAAGGGTGAAAACCCAAACCAGCCCCCAAACGACCCCATAGGAGGCACGAACACCTCTCAGGGATTAACGTAACTTATAGGAACCAACCGCGTAGTCCCGGTACTCCAGGTTTGAGAGTATGGCGATAATTTGCAAAAATCACACTTAGACTTAAAAACAAGCCGTTAAAGGGCAAAAACCCAAACCAGCCCCCAAATGACGCCGTAGGAGGCACGAACACCTCGTACGGGACCGATGTAACTTGTAGGAACTGACCGCGTAGTCCCGGGACTCTCGATTTGAGAGTATGACGATAATTTGCAAAAATCACACTTAGACTTAAAAAGAAGTTGTTAAAGGGTGAAAACCCAAACCAACCCCCAAACGACCCCGTGAGAGGCACGAAGACCTCGCATGGGAATAATGTAACTTGTAGAAACTAATCGCGTAGTCCCGAATCACCTGGTTTGAGAGTATGACAGTAATTTTTAAAAATCACGCTTAGACTTAAAAACAAGCCGTTAATGGGTGAAAACCCAAACCAGCCCCCAAACGACCCAATAGGAGGCACGAAAACCTCGCACGGGACCAATGTAACTTTTAAGAATTGATCGCGTAGTCCCGGGTCTTTCGGTTTGAGAGTAAGATGATAATTTTCAAAAATCACACTTAGACTTAAAAACAAGCCGTTAAAGGGTGAAAACCCAAAGCAGCCCCTAAATGACCCCGTAGGAGGCACGAACACCTCGCACTTGACCAATGTAACTTGTAGGAACTGACCGCCTAGTCCCGGTACTCCCGATTTGAGAGTATGATGATAATTTTCAAATATCACACTTAGACTTAAAATAAGCCGTTAAAGGGTGAAAACCCAAACCAACCCCCAAACGACCTTGTAGGAGGCACGAACACCTCATACAAACTGACCGCATAGTCCCGGGATTCCCGGTTTGAGAGTATGATGATAATTTGCAAAAATCACATTTAGACTTAAAAACACGCCGTTAAAGGGTGAAAACCCAAACGAGCCCCCAAAACAACCCCGTAGGAGGCACGAACACCTCGCACAGGACCAATGTAACTTGTAGGAATAGCCCGCGTAGTCCCGGGTCTCCCGATTTGAGAGTATGACGATAATTTGCAAAAATCACACTTAGACTTAAAAACAAGTCATTAAGGGGTGAAAACCCAAACCATCCCCCTAACGACCCCGTAGCAGGCACGAAGACCTCGCACGGGACCAATGTAACTTATAGGAACTAACCGTGTTGTCTCGGGTCTCCCGATTTGAGAGTATGACAGTAATTTACAAAAATCACACTTAGAGTTAATAACAAGCCGATAAAGGGTGAAAATGCAAACCAGCCCCAAAACGACCCCGTAGGAGGCACGAACACCTCGCACGGGACCAATGTAAGTTATAGGAACTGACTGCATAGTCCCGCCGGGTCTCCCAGTTTGAGAGTATGACGATAATTTGTAAAAAGCACACTTAGACTTAAAAACAAGCCGTTAAAGGGTGAAAACCCAAACCAGCTCCCAAACGACCCCGTATGAGGCACGAACACCTCCCACGGGACCAATGTAAATTGTAGGAACTGACCGCATAGTCCCGGGCCTCTCGATTTGAGAGTATGACACTAATTTGCAAAAATCACAATTAGACTTAAAAATAAGTCGTTAAAGGTTGAAAACCCAAACCAACCCCGAAACGACCCCGTAGGAGGCACGAACACCTCGTACGAACTGACGGCGTAGTCTCGGGTCTCCCGGTTTGAGAGTATGGCGATTATTTGCAAAAATCACATTTAGACATAAAAATAAGCCGTTAAGGGGTGAAAACCCAAACCATACCCCTAACGAACCCGTAGCAGGCACGAACACCTTGCACGGGACCAATGTAACTTGTAGGAACTGACCGCATAGTCCCGCGTCTCCCAGTTTGAGAGTATGATGATAATTTGCAAAAATCACACTTAGACTTATAAACAAGCCGTTAAAGGGTGAAAACCCTAACCAGCCCCTAAACGACCCCGTAGGAGGCACGAACACCTCTTAGGGACCAATGTAACTTATAGGAACTGACCGCGTAGTCCCGGTACTCCCGGTTTGAGAGTATGACGATAATTTTCAAGTTGTTAAAGGGTGAAAACCCAAACCAGCCCCCAAACGACGCCGTAGGAGGCATGAAAACCTCGCACGGGACCGATGTAACTTGTAGGAACTGACCGCGTAGTCCGGAGTCTACCGGTTTGAGAGAATGACGATAATTTGCAAAAATCACACTTAGACATAAAAACAAGCTATTAAAGGGTGAAAACCCAAACCAGCCCCCAAACGACCCCGTAAGAGGCACGAACACCTCGCATGGGAATAATGTAACTTGTAGGAACTGATCGCGTAGTCCCGAATCTCTTGGTTTGAGAATATGACGATAATTTGAAAAAATCACACTTAGACTTAAAAACAAGCCGTTAAAGGGAGAAAATGCAAACTTGTCGCCAAACGACCCCGTAGGAGGCAACAAGACCGCGCACGGGACCATTGTAACTTGTAGGAGCTGACCACATAGTCTCGGGTCTCCCGGTTTGACAGTATGATGATAATTGGCAAAAATCACACTTATACTTAAAAACAAGCCGTTAAAGGGTGAAAACGCAAACCAGCCCCCAAACGACCCAGTAGGAGGCACGAACACCTCGTACGGGACCAATGTAACATGTAATAACTAACCGCTTAGTCTCGGGTCTCCAGGTTTGTGAATATGACGATAATTTGCAAAAATCAACACTTAAACTTAAAAATAAGTCGTTAAAGGGTGAAAACCCAAACCAACCCCTAAATGACCCCGTAGGAGGTACGAACACCTCGCACGGGACCAATGTAACTTTTATGAACTGATCGCGCAGGCCAGGGTCTCCCGATGTGAGAATATGATGATAGTTTGTAAAAATGAACACTTAGACTTAAAAATAAATCGTTAAAGGTTATAAATCCAAACTAGCCCTAAAAACGACACCGTAGGAGGCACGAACACCTCGCATGGGACAAATGTAATTTGTTGGAACTGACCACATAGTCTCGGGCCTCCCGATTTGAGAGTATGATGATAATTTACAAAAATCACACTTAGACTTAAAAACAAGAGGATAAAGGGTGAAAACGCAAACCAACCCCAAACAACCCCGTAGGAGGCACGAACACCACGCACGGGACCAATGTAACTTGTAGGACATGACCACGTAGTCCCGGGTCTCCCAATTTGAGAGTATGACGATAATTTGCGAAAATCACACTTAGACTTAAAAACAAGCCGTTAAAGGGTGAAAACCCAAACCAGCCCCCAAACGACCCCGTAGGAGGCACGAACACCTCTCAGGGACCAATGGAACTTGTAGGAACTGACTGCGTAGTCCTGGTACTCCCAGTTTGAGAGTATGATGAGAATTTTCAAAAATCACACTTAGACTTAAAACAAGCCGTTAAAGGGTGAAAACCCAAACCAGCCGCCAAATAACCCCGTAGGAGGCACGAACACCTCGTACGGGACCGATGTAACTTGGACGAACTCACCGCGTAGTTCCGGGACTCTCAGTTTGAGAGTATGTTGATAATTTGCAAAAAATCACACTTAGACTTAAAAATAAGCCGTTAAAGGGTGAAAACCCAAACCAGCCCCCAAATGACCACGTAGGAGGAACGGACACCACGTACGAATTGACCGCGTAGTCCCGGGTCTCCCAATTTTAGAATATGAAGATAATTTGCAAAAATCACACTTGGACTTAAAAATAAGCTGTTAAAGGGTGAAAACCCAAACCAACCTCCAAACGACCCCGTAGGAGGCACAAACACCTCTCAGGGACAAATGTAACATGTAGGAACCGACTGCGTAGTCCCGGTACTCCAGGTTTGAGAGTATGGCGATAATTTGCAAAAATCACACTTAGACTTAAAAACAAGCCGTTAAAGGGTGAAAACCCAAACCAGCCCCCAAACGACCCCGTAGGAGGCACGAACACCTCCCAGGGACCAATGGAACTTGTAGGAACTGACTGCGTAGTCCCGGTACTTCCAGTTTGAGAGTATGATGAGAATTTTCAAAAATCACACTTAGACTTAAAACAAGCCGTTAAAGGGTGAAAACCCAAACCAACCCCTAAATGACCCCGTAGGAGGCACGAACACCTCGTACGGGACCGATGTAACTTGTAGGAACTGACCGCGAAGTCCCGGGACTCTCGATTTGAGAGTATGATGTTAATTTGCAAAAATCACACTTAGACTTAAAAAGAAGCTATTAAAGGGTGAAACCCCAAACCAACCCCCAAACGACCCCGTGAGACGCACGAACACCTCGCATGGGAATAATGTAACTTGTAGGAACTGATCGTGTAGTGCCGAATCACTTGGTTTGAGAGTATGTCGATAATTTTTAAAAATCACATTTAGACTTAAAAACAAGCCGTTAATGGGTGAAAACCCAAACCAGCCCCCAAACGACCCAATAGGAGGCACGAAAACCTCGCACGGGACCAATGTTACTTTTAAGAATTGGTCGCGTAGTCCCGGGTCTTTCGGTTTGAGAGTAAGATGATAATTTTCAAAAATCACACTTAGACTTAAAAACGAGCCGTTAAAGGGTGAAAACCCAAAGCAGCCCCTAAACGACCCCGTAGGAGGCACGAGCACCTCGCACTTGACCAATGTAACTTGTAGGAACTGACCGCCTAGTCCCGGTTTGAGAGTATGATGGTAATTTTCAAATATCACACTCAGACTTAAAACAAGCCGTTAAAGGGTGAAAACCCAAACCAACCCCCAAACGACCTCGTAGGAGGCACGAACACCTCATACAAAGGACAGTTTTGACTCTGGGCAAAGATTTCAGATTCCAAATAAGGTCCCAAGTAGACCGGACAGGCCCAAGCGGACTTCGTTGAAAAGACTCCATTAGAAGAAAAAGCCCAACACAAACGGTCTGAACTTTTTGAATTAGTGAGCACAAACACACTAGCAATCTGAACGAGAACATGCTGCGGAAGAAGTGATGAGAATTTTTCCCATTTCCAACCACAAGCGTCATCAAGATAATCAGTCACTCGTGCCTGACCGCGTAGTCCCGAGATTCCCGGTTTGAGAGTATGACGATAATTTGCAAAAATCACACTTAGACTTAAAAACACGCCGTTAAAGGGTGAAAACCCAAACGAGTCCCCAAACGACCCCGTAAGAGGCACGAACACCTCGCATGGGAATAATGTAACTTGTAGGAACTAACCGTGTTGTCTTGGGTCTCCCGATTTGAGAGTATGACAATAATTTACAAAAATCACACTTAGAGTTAATAACAAGCCGATAAAGGATGAAAATGCAAACCAGCCCCAAAACGACCTCGTAGGAGGCACGGACACCTCGCACGGGACCAATGTAACTTATAGGAACTGACTGCATAGTCCCGCGGGGTCTCCCGGTTTGAGAGTATGACGATAATTTGCAGAAATCACAATTAGACTTAAAAACAAGCCGTTAAAGGGTGAAAACCCTAACCAGCTCCCAAACGACCCCGTATGAGGCACGAAAACCTCGCACGGGACCAATGTAACTTGTAGGAACTGACCGCATAGTCCCGGGCCTCTCGATTTGAGAGTATGACAATAATTTGCAAAAATCACACTTAGACTTAAAAATAATCCGTTAAAGGTTGAAAACCAAACCAACCCCCAAACGACCCCGTAGGAGGCACGAACACCTCGTACGAACTGACGGCGTAGTCCCGGGTCTCCCGGTTTGGGAGTATTGCGATAATTTGCAAAAATCACATTTAGACATAAAAATAAGCCGTTAAGGAGTGAAAAACCAAACCATCCCCCTAACAAACCCGTAGTAGGCACGAACACCTTGCACAGGACCAATGTAACTTGTAGGAACTGACCGCGTAGTCCCGCATCTCCCAGTTTGAGAGTATGATGATAATTTGCAAAATTCACACTTAGACTTATAAAAAATCCGTTAAAGGGTGAAAACCCAAGCCAGCCCCTAAACGACCCCGTAGGAGGCACGAACACCTCTCAGGGACCAATGTAAGTTAAAGGAACTGACCGCGTAGTCCCGGTACTCCCGGTTTGAGAGTATGACGATAATTTGCAAAAATCACACTTAGACTTAAAACAAGCCGTTAAAGGGTGAAAACCCAAACCAGCCCCCAAACGACCCCGTAGGCAGCACAAACACCTCTCAGGGACAAATGTAACTTGTAGGAACCGACCGCGTAGTCCCGGTACTCCAGGTTTGAGAGTATGGTGATAATTTGCAAAAATCACACTTAGACTTAAAAACAAGCCATTAAAGGGTGAAAACCCAAACCAGCCCCCAAACGACCACGTAGGAGGCACGAACACCTCATGCGAATTGAGCACGTAGTCCCGGGTCTCCCGATTTGAGAGTATGAAGATAATTTGCAAAAATCACACTTGGACTTAAAAACAAGCCGTTAATGGGTGAAAACCCAAACCAACCCCCAAACGACCCCGTAGGAGGCACGAACACCTCGGACGGGACCAATGTAACTTGTAGGAACTGACTGCGTAGTATCGGGTCTCCCAGTTTGAAAGTATGATGATAATTTGCAAAAATCACACTTAGCCTTAAAAACAAGTCGTTAAAGGGCGAAAATCCAAAGCAGCCCCCAAACGACGCCGTCGGAGGCATGAACACCTCGCACGCGACCAATGTAACTTGTAGGAACTGACCGCGTAGTCCCGGTTCTATCGGTTTGAGAGTATGATGATAATTTTCAAAAATCACACTTAGACTTAAAAACAAGCTGTTAAAGGGTGAAAACCCAAACCAACCCCCAAACGACCCCGTAAGAGGCACGAACACCTCACATGGGAATAATGTAACTTGTAGGAACTCATCGCATTGTCCCGAATCTCTTGGTTTTAGAATATGACGATAATTTAAAAAAATCACACTTAGACTTAAAAGTAAGCCGTTAAAGGGTGAAAATGCAAATCAACCCCTAAACGACTCCGCAGGAGGTACGAAGACCACGCACGGGACCATTGTAACTTGTAGGAACTGACCGCGTAGTCTTGGGTCTCCTGATTTGAGAGTATGATGATAATTTGCAAAAATCACCCTTAGACTTAAAAATATGCCGTTAAAGGGTGAAAATGCAAACTAGCCCCCAAATGACCCAGTAGGAGGCACGAACACCTCGTACGGGACCAATGTAACTTTTCAGAATTAATCGCGTAGTCCCGGGTCTTTCAGTTTGAGAGTATGATGATAATTTTAAAAAATCACACTTAAACTTAAATACAAGCCGTTAAAGGGTGAAAACCCAAATCAACCCCCAAACGACCCCGTAGGAGGCACGAACACCTCGCATATGACCAATGTAGGTTGTAGGAACTGACCACGTAGTCCCGGTACTCCCGATTTAAAAGTATGACGATAATTTGAAAAAATCACACTTAGACTTAAAATAAGCCGTTAAAGGGTGAAAACACAAACCAGCCCCCAAACGACCCTGTAGGAGGCACAAACACCTCACATGGAACCAATGTAACTTGTAGAAACTGACCGCATAGTCAGGGGACTCTCGGTTTGAGAGTATGATGATAATTTGCAAAAATCACACTTAGACTTAAAAACAAGCCGTTAAAGGGTGAAAACCCAAACCAACCCCCAACGACCCCGTAGGAGGCAAGAAATCCTCGTACGAACTGATCGTGTAGTCCCGGGTCTCCCGGTTTGAGAGTATGGCGATAATTTGTAAAAATCACACTAAGACTTAAAAATGAGCTGTTAAAGGGTGAAAACCCAAATCAGCCCCCAAACGACCCTGTAGGAGGCACGAACACCTCTCAGGGACCAATGTAACTTCTAGGAACTGACTGCGTAGTCCCGGTACTCTCGGTTTGAGAGTATGACAATAATTTGCAAAAACCACACTTAGACTTAAAACATGCCGTTAAACGGTGAAAACCAAAACCTGCCCCCAAATGACCCCGTAGGAGGCACGAACACCTAGCACGGGACCGATGTAACTTGTAGGAACTGACCGCGTAGTCCCGGGACTCTTGGTTTGAGAGTATGACGATAATTTTTAAAAATCACACTTAGACTTAAAAACAAGCCGTTAAAGGGTGAAAACCCAAACCAACCCCCAAACGACCCCGTAGGAGGTACGAAAACCTCGCACGGGACTAATGTAACTTTTAAGAATTGATCGCGTAGTCCTGGGCTTTCCGGTTTGAGAGTAAGATGATAATTTTCAAAAATCACACTTAGACTTAAAAACAAGCCATTAAAGGGTGAAAACCCAAACTAGCCCATAAACGATCTCGTAGGAGGCACGAACACCTCGCACTTGACCAATGTAACTTGTAAGAACTGACCGCGTAGTCCCGGTACTCCCGGTTTGAGAGTATGATGATAATTTGCACAAATCATACTTAGACTTAAAACACACCGTTAAAGGGTGAAAATCCAAACCAGCCCCCAAACGACCGCATAGGAGGCACGAACACCTCGCACATGACCAATGTAACTTGTAGGAACTGACCGCGTGATCCCGGGTCTCCCGGTTTGAGAGTAAGATGATAATTTGAAAAAATCACACTTAGATTTAAAAACAAGCCGTTAAAGGGTGAAAACGCAAACCTGCCCCCAAACGACCCCGTAGGAGGCACGAAGACCTCGCACGGGACCATTGTAACTTGTAGGAACCGACCGCGTAGTCTCGGGTCTCCCGATTTGAGAGTATGATGATAATTTGAAAAAATTACACTTAGACTTAAAAACAAGCCGTTAAAGGGTGAAAACGTAAACCAGCCCCCAAACGACCCAGTAGGAGACACGAACACCTCGCATATAACCAATGTAGGTGGTAGGAACTGACCACGTAGTCCCGGTACTCCCGATTTAAAAGTATGACGATTTTTTTTAAAAATCACACTTAGACTTAAAAACAAGTCGTTATAGGGTGAAAACCCAAACCAGCCCCCAAACGACCCAATAGGAGGCACGAAAACCTCGCACGAGACCAATGTAACTTTTAAGAATTGATCACGTAGTCCCGGGTCTTCCGTTTTGAGAGTAAGATGATAATTTTTAAAAATTACACTTAGACTTAAAAATAAGTCGTTAAAGGGTGAAAACCCAAACTAGCCCCTAAACGACCCTGTAGGAGGCACGAACACCTCGCACCTGACCAATGTAACTTGTAGGAACTGACCGCGTAGTCCCGGTACTCCCGGTTTGAGAGTATGATGGTAAATTTCAAATATCACACTTAGACTTAAACAAGCCGTTAAAGGGTGAAAACCCAAACCAGCCCCCAAACGACCTCGTAGGAGGCACGAACACCTCATACAAACTGACCTCGTAGTCCCGGGACTCCCTGTTTGAGAGTAAGATGATAATTTGAAAAAATCACACTTAGATTTAAAAACAAGCCGTTAAAGGGTGAAAACCCAAACCAACCCCCAAACGACCTCGTAGGAGGTACGAACACCTCATACAAACTGACCTCGTAGTCCCGGGACTCCCGGTTTGAGAGTATGATGATAATTTGCAAAAATCACACTTAGACTTAAAAACACGCCGTCAAACGGTGAAAACAAAAATGAGCCCCCAAAATAACCTCGTAGGAGGCACGAACACCTCGTACGGGACCAATGTAACTTGTAGGAACAACCCGCGTAGTCCCGGGTCTCCCGATTTGAGAGCATGACGATAATTTGCAAAAATCACACTTAGACTTAAAGACAAGTCGTTAAGGGATGAAAACCCAATCCATCCCCCTAACGACCCCGTATCAGGCACGAAGACCTCGCACGAGACCAATGTAACTTGTAGGAACTAGCCACGTTGTCTCGGGTCTCCCGATTTGAGAGTATGACAATAATTTACAAAAATCACACTTAGACTTAAAAACTAGCTGATAAAGGGTGTAAAAAGAAACCAACCCCCAAACGACCCCGTAGGAGGCACGAACACCTCGCACGGGATCAATGTAACTTGTAGGAACAGACCACGTAGTCCCGGTACTCCCGATTTGAGAGTATGACAATAATTTGCAAAAATCACACTTAGACTTAAAAAACAAGCCGTTAAATGGTGAAAACCCAAACCAGCCCCCAAACGACCCCGTAGGAGGCACGAAAACCTCTCAGGGACCAATGTAACTTGTAGGAACTAACCGCGTAGTGTCTGTACTCCCGGTTTGAGAGTATGACGATAATTTGCAAAAATCACACTTAGACTTAAAACAAGCCGTTAAAGGGTGAAAACCCAAACCAGCCCCCAAATGACCCCGTAGGAGGCACGAACACCTCGCACGGGACCGATGTAACTTATTGGAACTGACCGCGTAGTCCCGGGACTCTCAGTTTGAGAGTATGATGATAATTTGCAAAAATGACACTTAGACTTAAAAACAAGTCGTTAAAGGGTGAAAACCAAAATCAGCTCCCAAACGACCACGTAGGTGGCACGAACACCTCGTACGAATTGAACGCGTAGTCCCGGGTCTCCCGATTTGAGAGTATGAAGATAATTTCCAAAAATCACACTTGGACTTAAAAATAAGCCGTTAAAGGGTGAAAACTCAAACCAGCCCCCAAAGGACACCGTAGGAGGTACGAACACCTCGCACAGGACCAAAGTAACTTTTAAGAATTGATTGCGTAGTCCCGGGTCTTCTGGTTTGAGAGTATGATGATAATTTGTAAAAATCACACTTAGAATTAAAAATAATCCTTTAAAGGGCGAAAACCCAAACCACCCCCCAAACGATGCCGTAGGAGACATGAACACCTCGGACGGGACCAATGTAACTTATAGAAATTGACTGCGTAGTCCCGGGTCTACCGGTTTTAGAGTATGACGATAATTTGCAAAAATCACACTTAGAGTTAAAAATAAGCTCTTAAAGGGTGAAAACCCAAACCAACCCCCAAACGGCCCCGTAAGAGGCACGAACACCTCGCATGGGAATAATACAACTTATAGGAACTGATCGCGTAGTCCCGAATCTCTTGGTTTGAGAATATGATTATAATTTGAAAAAATCACACTTAGACTTAAAAACAAGCCGTTAAAGGGTGAAAACGCGAACCAGCCCACAAACGACCCCGTAGAAGGCACGAAGACCTCGCACGGGACCATTGTAACTTGTAGGAACTGACCGCATAGTCTCGGGTCTCCCGGTTTGAGAGTATGACGATAATTTGGAAAAATCACACTTAGACTTAAAAACAAGCCGTTAAAGGGTGAAAACGCAAACCAACCCCCAAACGACCCAGTAGGAGGCACGAACACCTCGCACGGGACCAATGTAACTTGTAGGAACTGACTGCGTAGTCCCGGGTCTGCCGGTTTGAGAGTATGACGATAATTTTTAAAAATCACACTTAGACTTAAAAACAAGCCATTAAAGGGTGATAACCCAAACCAACCCCCAAACGACCCCGTAGGAGGCACGAAACCCTCGCATAGGACTAATGTAACTTTTAAGAATTGATCGCGTAGTCCTGGGTTTTCCGGTTTGAGAGTAAGATGATAATTTTCAAAAATCACACTTAGAGTTAAAAACAAGCCGTTAAAAGGTGAAAACCCAAACCAGCCCGTAAACGACCCCGTAGGAGGCACGAACACCTCGCACTTGACCAATGTAACTTGTAAGAACTGACCGCGTAGTCCTGATACTCTCTGTTTGAGAGTATGATGATAATTTGCACAAATCACACTTAGACTTAAAACACACCGTTAAAGGGTGAAAACCCAAACCAGCCCCCAAACGACCTCGTAGGAGGCACGAACACCTCATACGAACTGACCGCGTAGTCCCGGGACTCTCAATTTCAGAGTATGCCGATAATTTGCAAAAATCACACTTAGACTTAAAAACACGCCGTTAAAGGGAGAAAGTCCAAATGAACCCCCAAAATAACCCCGTAGGAGGCACGAACACCTCACACGGGACCAATGTAACTTGTAGGAACTGCCCGCGTAGTCCCGGGTCTCCTGATTTGAGAGTATGACGATATCTTGCAAAAATACACTTAGACTTAAAAACAAGCCGTTAAAGGGTGAAAACCCAAATCATCCCCCAAACGACCCCGTGGGAGGCAAGAACACCTCACACGGGACAAATGTAACTTGTATGAACTGACAACGTAGCCCCGAGTCTCCCGGTTTAAGAGTATGGCGATAATTTGCAAAAATCACACTTAGACTTAAAAACTAGCCGTTTAAGTGTGAAAATCCAAACCAGCTCCCAAACGACCCCGTAGAAGGCACGAACACCTCGCACGGGACCAATGTAACTTGTAGCAACGGACCGCATAGTCTCGGGTCTCCCGATTTGAGAGTATGATGATAATTTGCAAAAATCACACTTAGACTTAAAAACAAGCCGTTAAAGGGTGAAAATGCAAACCAGCCACCAAACGACCCAGTAGGAGGCACGAACAGCTCGCACGGGACCATGTAACTTGTGGGAACTGACTGCGTAGTCCCGGGTCTCCCGGTTTGAGAGTATGACGATAATTTTTAAAAATCACACTTAGACTTAAAAACAAGCCGTTAAAGGGTGAAAACCCAAACCAACCCCCAAACGACCCCGTAGGAGGCACGAAAACCTCGTACAGGACTAATGTAACTTTTAAGAATTGATCGCGTAGTCCTGGGTTTTCCGGTTTGAGAGTAAGATGATAATTTTCAAAAATCACACTTAGACTTAAAAACAAGCCGTTAAAGGGTGAAAACCCAAACCAGCCCGTAAACGACCCCGTAGGAGGCACGAACACCTCGCACTTGACCAATGTAACTTGTAAGAACTGACCGCATAGTCCCGGTACTCCCGATTTGAGAGTATGATGATAATTTGCACAAATCACACTTAGACTTAAAACACACCGTTAAAGGGTGAAAACCCAAACCAGCCCCCAAACGACCTCGTAGGAGGCACGAACACCTCATACGAACTGACCGCGTAGTCCCAGGACTCTCGATTTCAGAGTATGCCGATAATTTAGAAAAATCACACTTAGACTTAAAAACACGCCGTTAAAGGGTGAAAGCCCAAATGAGCCCCCAAAATAACCCCGTAGGAGGCACGAACACCTCGCACGGGACCACTGTAACTTTTAGGAACTGCCCGCGTAGTCCCCAGTCTCCCGATTTGAGAGTATGACGATATTTTGCAAAAATACACTTAGACTTAAAAACAAGCCGTTAAAGGGTGAAAACCCAAATCATCACCCAAACGACCCCGTGGGAGACACGAACACCTCACACGGGACAAATGTAACTTGTAGTAACTGACCACGTAGCCCCGGGTCTACCGGTTTAAGAGTATGACGATAATTTGCAAAATTCACACTTAGACTTAAAAACTACCCGTTAAAGTGTGAAAACCCAAACCAGCTCCCAAACGACCCCGTAGAAGGCATGAACACCTCGCACAGGACCAATGTAACTTGTAGGAATTGACCGCATAGTCTTGGGTCTCCCGGTTTGAGAGTATGACAATAATTTACAAAAATCACACTTAGACTTAAAAACAAGCTGATAAAGGGTGAAAAAGAAACCAACCCCCAAACGACACCGTAGGAGGCACGAAAACCTCGCACGGGATCAATGTAACTTGTAGGAACTAACCGCGTAGTCCCGGTACTCCCGGTTTGAGAGTATGACAATAATTTACAAAAATCACACTTAGACTTAAAAAAACAAGCCGTTAAAGGGTGAAAACCCAAACCAACCCCCAAACGACCCCGTAGGAGGCACGAACACCTCTCAGGGACCAATGTAACTTGTAGGAACTGACCACGTAGTGCCGGTACTCCAGGTTTGAGAGTATGACGATACTTTGCAAAAATCTCACTTAGACTTAAAACAAGCCGTTAAAGGGTGAAAACCCAAACCAGCCCCCAAATGACCCCGTAGGAGGCACGAACACCTCGCACGGGACCGATGTAACTTATCGGAACTGACCGCGTAGTCCCGAGACTCTCAGTTTGAGAGTATGCCGATAATTTGCAAAAATCACACTTAGACTTAAAAACAAGCCGTTAAAGGGTGAAAACCTAAATCAGCTCCCAAACGACCCCGTAGGAGGCACGAACACCTCGTATGAATTGGCCGCGTAGTCCCGGGTCTCCCGATTTGAGAGTATGAAGATAATTTCCAAAAATCACACTTGGACGTAAAAATAAGTCGTAAAAGGGTGAAAACTCAAACCAGCCCCCAAACGACCCCGTAGGAGGTACGAACACCTTGCACGGGACCAATGTAACTTGTAGGAACTTACCGCATAGTCTCGGGTCTCTCGGTTTGAGAGTATGATGATAATTTGCAAAAATCACACTTAGACTTAAAAACAATCCATTAAAGTGTGAAAACGTAAACCAGCCCCCAAACGACCTCGTAGGAGGCACGAACACCTCATACGAACTGACCGCGTAGTCCCGGGACTCTCAATTTCAGAGTATGCTGATAATTTGCAAAAATCATACTTAGACTTAAAAACACGTCGTTAAAGAGTGAAAGCCCAAATGAGCCCCCAAAATAACCTTGTAGGAGGCACGAACACCTCGCACGGGACCAATGTAACTTGTAGGAACTGCCCGCGTAGTCCCGGGTCTCCCGATTTGAGAGTATGACGATATTTTGCAAAAATGCACTTAGACATAAAAACAAGCCGTTAAAGGGTGAAAACCCAAATCATCCCCCAAACGACCCCATAGGAGGCACGAACACCTCACACGGGATAAATGTAACTTGTAGGAACTGACCACGTAGCCACGGGTCTCCTGGTTTAAGAGTATGACGATAATTTGCAAAAATCACACTTAGACTTAAAAACTAGCCGTTAAAGTGTGAAAACCAAAACCATCTCCCAAACGACCCCGTAGAAGGCACGAACACCTCGCACGGGACCAATGATACTTGTAGGAACTTACCGCATAGTCTCGGGTCTCTCGGTTTGAGAGTATGATGATAATTTGCAAAAATCACACTTAGACTTAAAAAAAAGCCATTGAAGGGTGAAAACGCAAACCAACACCCAAACGACCCAGTAGGAGGCACGAACACCTCGCACGGGACCAATGTAACTTGTAGGAACTGACTGCGTAGTCCCGGGTCTGCCGGTTTGAGAGTATGATGATAATTTTTAAAAATCACACTTAGACTTAAAAACAAGTCGTTAAAGGGTGAAAACCCAAACCAACCCCCAAACGACCCCGTAGGAGGCACGAAAACCTCGCACGGGACTAATGTAATTTCAAGAATTGATCGCGTAGTCCTGGGTTTTTCGGTTTGAGAGTAAGATGATAATTTTCAAAAATCACACTTAGATTTAAAAACAAGCCGTTAAAGGGTGAAAACCCAAACCAGCCCATAAACGACCTCGTAGGAGGCACGAACACCTCGCACTTGACCAATGTAACTTGTAAGAACTGACCGCATAGTCCCGATACTCCCGGTTTGAGAGTATGATGATAATTTGCACAAATCACACTTAGACTTAAAACACACCGTTAAGGGGTGAAAACCCAAACCAGCCCCCAAACGACTTCATAGGAGGCACGAACACCTCATACGAACTGACTGCACAATCCCGGGACTCTCGATTTCAGAGTATGCCGATAATTTGCAAAAATCACACTTAGACTTAAAAACACGCCGTTAAAGGGTGAAAGCCCAAATGAGCCCCCAAAATAACCCCGTAGGAGGCACGAACACCTCGCACGGGACCAATGTAACTTGTAGGAACTTCCCACGTAGTCCCGGGTCTCCCGATTTGAGAGTATGCCGATATTTTAGAAAAATACACTTAGACTTAGAATAAGCCGTTAAAGGGTGAAAACCCAAATCATCCCCCAAACGACCCCGTGGGAGGCACGAACACCTCACACGGGACAAATGTAACTTGTAGGAACTGACCACGTAGTCTCGGGTCTACCGGTTTAAGAGTAAGACGATAATTTACAAAAATCACACTTAGACTTAAAAACTAGCCGTTAAAGTGTGAAAACCCAAACCAGCTCCCAAACGACCCCGTAGAAGGCACGAACACCTCGCACGGGACCAATGTAACTTGTAGGAACTCATCCCATAGTCTCGGGTCTCCCGGTTTGAGAGTATGATGATAATTTGCAAAAATCACACTTAGACTTAAAAACAAGCCGTTAAAGGGTGAAAACGCAAACCAGCCCCCAAATGACCCAGTAGGTGGCACGAACACCTCGTACGGTATCAATGTAACATGTAAGAACTGATCGCTTAGTCTCGAGTCTCCCGATTTATGAATATGATGATAATTTACAAAAATCAACACTTAGACTTAAAAAATAAATCGATAAAGGTTATAAATCCAAACTAGCCCTAAAAATGACACCGTCGGAAGCACGAACACCTCGCACGAGACAAATGTAATTTATTGGAACTGACCACATAGTCCCGGGTCTCCCGGTTTGAGACTGTGACGATAATTTACAAAAATCACACTTAGACTTAAAAACAAGCGGATAAATGGTGAAAACGCAAACCAGCCCCAAATGACCCCGTAGGAGGCACGAACACCTGGCACGGGACCAATGTAACTTGTAGGAATTGACCGCGTAGTCCCGGGTCTCCCAGTTTGAGAGTATGATGATAATTTGCAAAAATCACACTTAGACTTAAAAACAAGCCGTTAAAGGGTGAAAACCCAAACCAGCCCCCAAACGACCCCGAAGGAGGCACGAACACCTCTCAGGGACCAATGTAACTTTTAGGAATAGACCGCATAGTCCCGGTACTCCCAGTTTGAGAGTATGATGATAATTTACAAAAATTACACTTAGACTTAAAACAAGCCGTTAAAGGCTGAAAACCCAAACCAGCCCCCAAATGACCCCGTAGGAGGCACGAACACCTCGTATGGGACCGATGTTACTTATAGGAACTGACTGCGTAGTCCCGGGACTCTCGGTTTGAGAGTATGATGATAATATTCAAAAATCACACTTAGAGTTAAAAACAAGCCGTTAAAGGGTGAAAACCCAAACTAGCCCCCAAACAACCACGTAGGAGGCACGAACACCTCGTAGGAATTGATCGCGTAGTCCCGGGTCTCCTGATTTTATAGTATGAAGATAATTTGCAAAAATCACACTTGGACTTAAAAACAACCTGTTAAAGGGTGAAAACCCAAACTAGCCCCCAAACAACCCCGTAGGAGGCACGAACACCTCTCAGGGACCAATGTAACTTGTAGGAACTGACCGCGTAGTCCCGGTACTCCCGGTTTGAGAGTATGATGATAATTTGCAAAAATCACACTTAGACTTAAAAACAAGCCATTAAAGGGCTAAAACCCAAACCAGCCCCCAAATGACCCCGTAGGAGGCACAAACACCTCGTACGGGACCAATGTAACTTGTAGGGACTGACCGCGTAGTCCCGGGACTCTCGATTTGAGAGTATGACGATAATTTGCAAAAATCACACTTAAACTTAAAAACAAGTTGTTAAAGGGTGAAAACGCAAACCAACCACCCAACGACCCCGTAAGAGGCACGAACACCTCGCATGGGAATTAAGTAACTTATGGGAACAGATCGCGTAGTCCCGAATCTCTTGGTTTGAGAATATGACGATAATTTGAAAAAATCACACTTAGACTTAAAAACAAGCCGTTAAAAGGTGAAAATTCAAACCAGCCCCCAAACGACCCCGTAGGAGGCACGAAGACTTGGTATGAGACCATTGTAACTTGTAGGAACTGACCACGTAGTGTCGGGTCTCTCGGTTTGAGAGTATGATGATAATTTGCAAAAATCACACTTAGACTTAAAAACTAGCCGTTAAAGGGTGAAAACCCAAACCAGCCCGTAAACGACCTCGTAGGAGGCACGGACACCTCGCACTTGACCAATGTAACTTGTAAGAACTCATCGCGTAGTCGCGGTACTCCCGGTTTGAGAGTATGATGATAATTTGCACAAATCACACTTTGACTTAAAACACACCGTTAAAGGGTGAAAACCCAAACCAGCCCCCAAACGACCCCGTAGGAGGCACGAACACCTCATACAAACTGACCGCGTAGTCCCGGGGCTCTCGATTTCAGAGTATGCCGATAATTTGCAAAAATCACACTTAGACTTAAAAACACGCCGTTAAAGGGTGAAAGCCCAAATGAGCCCCCAAAATAACCTCGTAGGAGGCACGAACACCTCGCACGGGACCAATGTAACTTGTAGGAACTGTCCGCATAGTCCCGGGTCTCCCGATTTGAGAGTATGATGATATTTTGCAAAAATACACTTAGACTTAAAAACTAGTCGTTAAAGTGTGAAAACCCAAACCAGCTCCCAAACGACCCTGTAGAAGGCACGAACACCTCGCACGGGACCAATGTAACTTTTAGGAACTGACCGCATAGTCTCGGGTCTCCCGGTTTGAGAGTATGATGATAATTTGCAAAAATCACACTTAGACATAAAAACAAGCCATTAAAGGGTGAAAACGCAAACCAACCCCCAAACGACCCAGTAGGAGGCACGAACACCTCGTACGGGATCAATGTAACATATAAGAACTGACCGCTTAGTCTCGAGTCTCCTGGTTTGTGAATATGACGATAATTTACAAAAATCAACACTTAGACTTAAAAATAAATCGTTAATGTTTATAAATCCAAACTAGCCCTAAAAATGACATCGTCGGAGGCACGAACACCTCGCACGGGACAAATGTAATTTGTTTGAACTGAGCACATAGTCCTGGGTCTCCCGGTTTGAGAGTGTGACGATAATTTACAAAAATCACACTTAGACTTAAAAACAAGCGGATAAAGGGTGAAAATGCAAACCAGCCCCCAAACGACCCCGTAGGAGGCACGAACACCTGGCACGGGACCAATGTAACTTGTAGAAACTGACCGCGTAGTCCCGGGTCTCCCAATTTGAGAGTATGCCGATAATTTGCAAAAATCACACTTAGACTTAAAAACAATCCGTTAAAGGGTGAAAACCCAAACCAACCCCCAAACGACCCCGTAGGAGGCACGACCACCTCTCAGGGACCAATGTAACTTGTAGGAACAGATCGCATAGTCCCGGTACTCCCAGTTTGAGAGTATCATGATAATTTGTAAAAATTACACTTAGACTTAAAACAAGCCGTTAAAGGGTGAAAACCCAAACCAACCCCCAAATGACCCCGTAGGAGGCACGAACTCCTCGTACGGGACCGATGTTACGTGTAGGAACTGACTGCGTAGTCCCGGGACTCTCGGTTTGAGAGTAGGACGATAATTTGCAAAAATCACACTTAAACTTAAAAACAAGTTGTTAAAGGGTGAAAACCCAAACCAGCCACCCAACGACCCCGTAAGAGGCACGAACAACTCGCATGGGAATAATGTAACTTGTGGGAACTGATCGCGTAGTCCCGAATCTCTTGGTTTGAGAATATGACGATAATTTGAAAAAATCACACTTAGACTTAAAAACAAGCCTTTAAAAGGTGAAAATTCAAACCAGCCCCCAAACGACCCCGTAGGAGGCACGAAGACCTGGTATGAGACCATTGTAACTTGTATGAACTGACCACGTAGTCTTGGGTCTCTCGGTTTGAGAGTATAATGATAATTTGCAAAAATCCCACTTAGACTTAAAAACAAGCCGTTAAAGGGTGAAAACGCAAACCAGCCCCCAAACGACCCAACAGAAGGCACGACACCTCGCACGGGACCAATGTAACTTGTAGGAACTCACCGCATAGTCCCGGGTCTCCCGGTTTGAGAGTATGATGATAATTTTTAAAAATCATACTTAGACTTAAAAACAAGGCGTTAATGGGTGAAAACCCAAACCAGCCCCCAAACGACCCAGTAGGAGGCATGAAAACGTCGCACGGGACCAAAGTAACTTTTAAGAATTGATCGTGTAGTCCCGGGTCTTCCGATTTGAGAGTAATATGATAATATTCAAAAATCACACTTAGACTTAAAAACTAGCCGTTAAAGGGTGAAAACCCAAAGCAGCCCCTAAACGACCCCGTAGGAAGCATGAACACCTCGCACATGACCAATGTAACTTGTAGGAACTGACCGCGTAGTCCCGGTACTCCCGGTTTTAGAGTATGATTATAATTTTCAAATATCACACTTAGACATTAAATAAGCCGTTAAAGGGTGAAAACCCAAACCAGCCCCCAAACGACCTCGTAGGAGGCACGAACACCTCATACAAACTGACCGCGTAGTCCCGGGACTCCCGGTTTGAGAGTATGACGATAATTTGCAAAAATCACACTTAGACTTAAAAACAAGCCGTTAAAGGGTGAAAACCCAAACCAGCCCCCAAACGACCCTGTAGGAGGCACGAACACCTCGCACGGGACCAATGTAACTTGTAGGAAATGACTGCGTAGTCCCGGGTCACCCGGTTTGAGAGTATGATGATAATTTCAAAAATCACACTTAGACTTAAAAACAAGTCGTTAAAGGGCGAAAACCAAACCCAGCCCCTAAACGACCCCATAAGAGGCACGAACACCTCGCATGGGAATAATGTAACTTGTAGGAACTGATCGCGTAGTCCCGAATCTCTTGGTTTGAGAATATGATGATAATTTTCAAAAATCACACTTAGACTTAAAAACAAGTCGTTAAAGGGCGAAAACCAAACCCAGCCCCTAAACGACCCCATAAGAGGCACGAACACCTCGCATGGGAATAATGTAACTTGTAGGAACTGATCGCGTAGTCCCGAATCTCTTGGTTTGAGAATATGATGATAATATGAAAAAATCACACTTAGACTTAAAAACTAGCCGTTAAAGTGCGAAAACCCAAACCAGCTCCCAAACGACCCCGTAGAAGGCACGAACACCTCGCACGGGACCAATGTAACTTGTAGGAACTGACCGCATAGTCTCGGGTCTCCCGGTTTCAGAGTATGATGATAATTTGCAAAAATCACACTTAGACTTAAAAACAAGCCGTTAAAGGGTGAAAACGCAAACCAACCCCCAAACGACCCAGTAGGAGGCACGGACACCTCGTACGGGATCAATGTAACATGTAAAAACTGATCGCTTAGTCTCGAGTCTCCCGGTTTATGAATATGATGATAATTTACAAAAATCAACACTTAGACTTAAAAATAAATCGTTAAAGGTTATAAATCCAAACTAGCCCTAAAAATGACACCGTCGGAGGCACGAACACCTCGCACGGGACAAATGTAATTTATTGGAACTGACCACATAGTCCTGGGTCTCCCGATTTGAGACTGTGACGATAATTTACAAAAATCACTCTTAGACTTAAAAATAAGCGGATAAATGGTGAAAACGCAAACGAGCCCCAAACGACCCCGTAGGAGGCACGAACACCTGGCACGGGACCAATGTAACTTGTAGGAACTGACCGCATAGTCCCGGGTCTCCCAGTTTGAGAGTATGACAATAATTTGCAAAATCACACTTAGACTTAAAAATAAGCCGTTAAAGGGTGAAAACCCAAACCAGCCCCCAAACGACCCCGTAGGAGGCAAGAACAATTCTCAGGGACCAATGTAACTTGTAGGAACAGACCGCATAGTCCCGGGACTCTCGGTTTGAGAGTATGATGATAATTTGCAAAAATCACACTTAGACTTAAAAATAAGCCGTTAAAAGGTGAAAACCCAAACGAACCCCCAAACGACCCCGTAGGAGGCACGAACACCTCGTACGGGACCGATGTTACTTGTAGGAATAGACTGCGTAGTCCCGGGACTCTCGGTTTGAGAGTATGATGATAATTTGAAAAAATCACACTTAGACTTAAAAACAAGCCGTTAAAGGGTGAAAACCCAAACTAGCCCCCAAACAACCACGTAGGAGGCACGAACGCCTCGTACGAATTAATCGCGTAGTCCCGGGTCTCCTGATTTTATAGTATGAAGATAATTTGCAAAAATCACACTTGGAGTTAAAAACAACCTGTTAAAGGGTGAAAACCCAAACCAGCCCCCAAACAACCCCGTAGGAGGAACGAACACCTCTCAGGGACCAATGTAACTTGTACGAACTGACCGCGTAGGCCCGGTACTCCCGATTTGAGAGTATGACGATAATTTGCAAAAATCACACTTAGACTTAAAAACAAGCCGTTAAAGGGTGAAAACCCAAACCAACCCCCAAACGACCCCGTAGGAGGCACAAACACCTCGTACGGGGCCAATGTAACTTGTAGGGACTGACCGCGTAGTCCCGGGATTCTCGATTTGAGAGTATGACGATAATTTGCAAAAATCACACTTAAACTTAAAAATAAGTTGTTAAAGGGTGAAAACCCAAACCAGCCACCCAACGACCCCGTAAGAGGCACGAACACCTCGTATGGGAATAATGTAACTTGTGGGAACAGATCGCGTAGTACCGAATCTCTTGGTTTGAGAATATGATGATAATTTGAAAAAATCACACTTAGACTTAAAAACAAGCCGTTAAAGGATGAAAATTCATACAAGCCCCCAAACGACCCCGTAGGAGGCACGAAGACCTCGTATGGGACCATTGTAACTCGTAGGAACTGACCACGTAGTGTCGGGTCTCTCGGTTTGAGAGTATGATGATAATTTGCAAAAATCACACTTACACTTAAAAACAAGCCGTTAAAGGGTGAAAACCCAAACCAGCCCTTAAACGACCTCGTGGGAGGCATGAACACCTCGCACTTGACCAATGTAACTTGTCAGAACTCATCGCGTAGTCCCGGTACTCCCGGTTTGAGAGTATGATGATAATTTGCACAAATCACACTTAGACTTAAAACAATCCGTTAAAGGGTGAAAACCCAAACCAGCCCCCAAACGACCTCGTAGGAGGCACGAACACCTCATACAAACTGACCGCGTAGTCCCGGGACTCTCGATTTCAGAGTATGCCGATAATTTGCAAAAATCACACTTAGACTTAAAAACACGCCGTTAAAGGGTGAAAGCCCAAATGAGCCCCCAAAATAACCCCGTAGGAGGCACGAACACCTCGCACGGGACCAATGTAACTTGTAGGAACTGTCCGCATAGTCCCAGGTCTCCCGATTTGAGAGTATGATGATATTTTGAAAAAAATACACTTAGACTTAAAAACTAGCCGTTAAAGTGTGAAAACCCAAACCAGCTCCCAAACGACCCCGTAGAAGGCACGAACACCTCGCACGGGACCAAAGTAACTTATAGGAACTGACCGCATAGTCTCGGGTCTCCCGGTTTGAGAGTATGATGATAATTTGCAAAAATCACACTTAGACTTAAAAACAAGCCGTTAAAGGGTGAAAACGCAAACCAACCCCCAAACGACCCAGTAGGAGGCACGAACACCTCGTACGGGATCAATGTAACATGTAAGAACTGACCGTTTAGTCTCGAGTCTCCTGGTTTATGAATATGACGATAATTTACAAAAATCAACACTTAGACTTAAAAATAAATCGTTAATGGTTATAAATCCAAACTAGCCCTAAAAACGACACCGTCGGAGGCACGAACAACTCGCACGGGACAAATGTAATTTATTGGAACTGACCACATAGTCCCGGGTCTCCCGGTTTGAGAGTGTGACGATAATTTACAAAAATCACACTGAGACTTAAAAACAAGCGGATAAAGGGTGAAAATGCAAACCATCCCCCAACGACCCCGTAGGAGGCACGAACACCTGGCACGGGACCAATGTAACTTGTAGGAACTGACCGCATAGTCCCGGGTCTCCCAGTTTGAGAGTATGACGATAATTTACAAAAATCACACTTAGACTTAAAAACAAGCCGTTAAAGGGTGAAAACCCAAACCAACCCCCAAACGACCCCGTAGGAGGCACGAACACCTCTCAGGGACCAATGTAACTTGTAGGAACTGACCGCGTGTCCCGGTACTCCCGATTTGAGAGTATGGCGATAATTTGAAAAAATCACACTTAGACTTAAAAACAAGCCATTAAAGGGCGAAAACCCAAACCAACCCCCAAATGACCCCGTAGGAGGCACAAACACCTCGTACGGGACCAATGTAACTTGTAGGGACTGACCGCGTAGTCCCGGGACTCTCGATTTGAGAGTATGACGATAATTTGCAAAAATCACACTTAAACTTAAAAACAAGTTGTTAAAGGGTGAAAACCCAAACCAGCCACGCAACGACCCCGTAAGAGGCACGAACACTTCGCATTGGAATAATGTAACTTGTGGGAACTGATCGCGTAGTCCCGAATCTCCTTGTTTGAGAATATGACGATAATTTGAAAAAATCACACTTAGACTTAAAAACAAGCCGTTAAAGGGTGAAAATGCAAACCAGCCCCCAAACGACCCTGTAAGAAGCACGAAGACCTCGTACAGGACCATTGTTACTTGTTGGAACTGACCACGTAGTCTTGGGTCTCTCGGTTTGAGAGTATGATGATAATTTGCAAAAATCACACTTAGACTTAAAAACAAGCCGTTAAAGGGTGAAAACGCAAACCAGCGCCCAAACGACCCAATAGAAGGCACGACACCTCGTACGGTACAAATGTAACTTGTAGGAACTCACCGCATAGTCCCGGGTTTCCCGGTTTGAGAGTATGATGATAATTTTTAAAAGTCATACTTAGACTTAAAAACAAGCCGTTAATGGGTGAAAACCCAAACCAGCCCCCCAACGACCCAGTAGGAGGCATGAAAACCTCGCACGGGACCAATGTAACTTTTAAGAATTGACCGTGTAGTCCCGAGTCTTTCGGTTTGAGAGTAATATGATAATATTCAAAAATCACACTTAGACTTAAAAACAAGCCGTTTAAGGGTGAAAACCCAAAGCAGCCCCTAAACAACCCCGTAGGAGGCACGAACACCAAGCACATGACCAATGTAACTTGTAGGAACTGACCGCGTAGTCCCGGTACTCCCGGTTTGAGAGTATGATGATAATTTTCAAATATCACACTTAGACTTAAAACAAGCCGTTAAAGGGTGAAAACCCAAACCAGCCCCCAAACGACCTCATAGGAGGCACGAACACCTCATACAAACTGACCGTGTAGTCCCGGGACTCCCGGTTTGAGAGTATGATGACAATTTGCAAAATTCACACTTAGACTTAAAAACTAGCCGTTAAAGTGTGAAAACCCAAACCAGCTCCCAAACGACCCCGTAGAAGGCACGAACACCTCACACGGGACCAATGTAACTTGTAGGAACTGACCGCATAGTCTCGGGTCTCCCGGTTTGAGAGTATGATGATAATTTGCAAAAATCACACTTAGACTTAAAAACAAGCCGTTAAAGGGTGAAAACGCAAACCAGCCCCCAAACGACCCAGTAGGAGGCACGAACAGCTCGTACGGGATCAATGTAACATGTAAAAACTGATCGCTTAGTCTCGAGTCTCCCGGTTTATGAATATGATGATAATTTACAAAAATCAACACTTAGACTTAAAAATAAATCGTTAAAGGTTATAAATCCAAACTAGCCCTAAAAATGACACCGTCGGAGGCATGAACACCTCGCACGGGACAAATGTAATTTATTGGAACTGACCACATAGTCCTGGGTCTCCCGGTTTGAGACTGTGACGACAATTTACAAAAATCACATTTAGACTTAAAAATAAGCGGATAAATTATGAAAACGCAAACCAGCCCCAAACGACCCCGTAGGAGGCACGAACACCTGGCACGGGACCAATGTAACTTATAGGAACTAACCGCGTAGTCCCGGGTCTCCCAGTTTGAGAGTATGACGATAATTTGCAAAAATCACACTTAGACTTAAAAATAAGACGTTAAAGGGTGAAAACCCAAACCAGCCCCCAAACGACCCCGTAGGAGGCACGAACACCTCTCAGGGACCAATGTAACTTGTAGGAACAGACCGCATAGTCCCGGGACTCTCGGTTTGAGAGTATGATGATAATTTGCAAAAATCAAACTTAGAGTTAAAAATAAGCCGTTAAAAGGTGAAAACCCAAACCAACCCCCAAACGACCCCGTAGGAGGCACGAACACCTCGTACGGGACTGATGTTACTTGTAGGAACTGACTGCGTAGTGCCGGGACTCTCGGTTTGAGAGTATGATGATAATTTGCAAAAATCACACTTAGAGTTAAAAACAAGTCGTTAAAGGGTGAAAACCCAAACTAGCCCCCAAACAACCACGTAGGAGGCACGAACACCTCGTACGAATTGATCGCGTAGTCCCGGGTCTCCTGATTTTATAGTATGAAGATAATTTGCAAAAATCACACTTGGACTTAAAAACAACCAGTTAAAGGGTGAAAACCCAAAACAGCCCCCAAACAACCCCGTAGGAGGCACGAACACCTCTCAGGGACCAATTTAACTTGTAGGAACTGACAGCGTAGTCCCGGTACTCCCGGTACTCCCGGTTTGAGAGTATGACGATAATTTGCAAAAATCACACTTAGACTTAAAAACAAGCCATTAAAGGGCGAAAACCCAAACCAGCCCCCAAATGACCCCGTAGGAGGCACAAACACCTCGTACGGGACCAATGTAACTTGTAGGGACTGACCGCGTAGTCCCGGGACTCTCGATTCGAGAGTATGACGATAATTTATAAAAATCACACTTAAACTTAAAAACAAGTTATTAAAGGGTGAAAACCCAAACCAGCCACCCAACTACCCCGTAAGAGGCACGAACACCTCGCATGGGAATAATGTAACATGTGGGAACAGATCGCGTAGTCCCGAATCTCTTGGTTTGAGAATATGACGATAATTTGAAAAAATCACACTTAGACTTAAAAACAAGCCGTTAAAGGGTGAAAATTCAAACCAGCCCCCAAACGACCCCGTAGGAGGCACGAAGACCTCGTATGGGACCATTGTAACTTGTAGGAACTGACCACGTAGTGCCGGGTCTCTCGGTTTGAGAGTATGATGATAATTTGCAAAAATCACACTTAGACTTAAAAACAAGCCGTTAATGGGTGAAAACCCAAACCAGCCCCATAAACGACCTCGTAGGAGGCACGAACACCTCGCACTTGACCAATGTAACTTGTAAGAACTCATCGCGTAGTCCCGGTACTCCCGGTTTGTGAGTATGATGATAATTTGCACAAATCACACTTAGACTTAAAACAAACCGTTAAAGGGTGAAAACCCAAACCAACCCCCAAACGACCTCGTAGGAGGCACGAACACCTCATACAAACTGACCGCGTAGTCCCGGGACTCTCAATTTCAGAGTATGCCGATAATTTGCAAAAATCACACTTAGACTTAAAAACACGCCGTTTAAGGGTGAAAGCCCAAATGAGCCCCCAAAATAACCCCGTAGGAGGCACAAACACCTCGCACGGGACCAATGTAACTTGTAGGAACTGTCCGCATAGTCCCGGGTCTCCCGATTTGAGAGTATGACGATATTTTGCAAAAATACACTTAGACTTAAAAACTAGCCCTTAAAGTGTGAAAACCTAAACCAGCTCCCAAACGACCCCGTAGAAGGCACGAACACCTCGCACGGGACCAATGTAACTTGTAGGAACTGACCGCATAGTCTCGGGTCTCCCGGTTTGAGAGTATGATGATAATTTGCAAAAATCACACTTAGACTTAAAAACAAGCCGTTAAAGGGTGAAAACGCAAACCAACCCCCAAACGACCCAGTAGGAGGCACGAACACCTCGTACGGGATCAATGTAACATGTAAGAACTGACCGTTTAGTCTCGAGTCTCCTGGTTTGTGAATATGACGATAATTTACAAAAATCAACACTTAGACTTAAAAATAAATCGTTAAAGGTTATAAATCCAAACATAGCCCTAAAAACGACATCGTCGGAGGAACAAACACCTCGCACGGGACAAATGTAATTTATTGGAACTGACCACATAGTCCTGGATCTCCGGGTTTGAGAGTGTGATGATGATTTACAAAAATCACACTTAGACTTAAAAACAAGCGGATAAAGGGTGAAAATGCAAACCAGCCCCCAAACGACCCCGTAGGAGGCACGAACACCTGGCACGGGACCAATGTAACTTGTAGGAACTGACCGCGTAGTCCCGGGTCTCCCTGTTTGAGAGTATGACGATAATTTGCAAAAATCACACTTAGACTTAAAAACAAGCCGTTAAAGGGTGAAAACCCAAACCAGCCCCCAAACGACCCCGTAGGAGGCACGAACACCTCTCAGGGACCAATGCAACTTGTAGGAACAGACCGCATAGTCCCAGTGCTCCCAGTTTGAGAGTATCATGATAATTTGTAAAAATTACACTTAGACTTAAAACAAGCCGTTAAAGGGTGAAAATCCAAACCAACCCCCAAATGACCCCGTAGGAGGCACGAACATCTCGTACGGGACCGATGTTACATGTAGGAACTGACTGCGTAGTCCCGGGACTCTCGGTTTGAGAGTATGATGATAGTTTGCAAAAATCACACTTAGACTTAAAAACAAGCCGTTAAAGGGTGAAAACCCAAACCAGCCCCCAAACAACCACGTAGGAGGCACGAACACCTCGTACGAATTGATCGCGTAGTCCCGGGTCTCCTGATTTTATAGTATGAAGATAATTTGCAAAAATCACACTTGGACTTAAAAACAACCTGTTAAAGGGTGAAAACCTAAACCAGCCCCCAAACAACCCCGTAGGAGGCACGAACACATCTCAGGGACCAATGTAACTTGTAGGAACTGACCGCGTAGTCCCGGTACTCCCGGTTTGAGAGTATGACGATAATTTGCAAAAATCACACTTAGACTTAAAAATAAGCCATTAAAGGGCGAAAACCCAAACCAGCCCCCATATGACCCCGTAGGAGGCACAAACACCTCGTACGGGACCAATGTAACTTGTAGGGACTGACCGCGTAGTCCCGGGACTCTCAATTTGAGAGTATGATGATAATTTGCAAAAATCACACTTAAACTTAAAAACAAGTTGTTAAAGGGTGAAAACCCAAACCAGCCACCCAACGACCCCGTAAGAGGCACGAACACCTCGCATGGGAATAATGTAACTTGTGGGAACTGATCGCGTAGTCCTGAATCTCTTGGTTTGAGAATATGACGATAATTTGAAAAAATCACACTTAGACTTAAAAACAAGCCGTTAAAGGGTGAAAATGCAAACTAGCCCCCAAACGACCCTGTAGGAGGCACGGAGACCTCGTACGGGACCAATGTAACTTGTAGGAACTCACCACGTAGTCCCGGGTCTCCCGGTTTGAGAGTATGATGATAATTTTTAAAAATCATACTTAGACTTAAAAACACGCCGTTAATGGGTGAAAACCCAAACCAGCCCCCAAACGACCCAGTAGGAGGCATGAAAACCTCGCACGGGACCAATGTAACTTTTAAGAGTTGATCGTGTAGTCCCGGGTATTCCGGTTTGAGTGTAATATGATAATATTCAAAAATCACACTTAGACTAAAAAACAAGCCGTTAAAGGGTGAAAACCCAAAGCAGCCCCTAAACGACCCCGTAGGAGGCACGAACACCTCGCACATGACCAATGTAACTTGTAGGAACTGACCGCGTAGTCCCGATACTCCCGGTTTGAGAGTATGATGATAATTTTCAAATATCACACTTTGACTTAAAACAAGCCGTTAAAAGGTGAAAACCCAAACCAGCACCCAAACGACCTCGTAGGAGGCACGAACACCTCATACAAACTGACCGTGTAGTCCCGGGACTCCCGGTTTGAGAGTATGACAATAATTTGAAAAAATCACACTTAGACTTGAAAACACGCCGTTAAAGGGTGAAAACCCAAACGAGCCCCCAAAACAACCCCGTAGGAGGCCCGAACTTCTCGCACGGGACCAATGTAACTTGTAGGAACAGCCCGCGTAGTCCCGGGTCTCCCGATTTGAGAGTATGACGATAATTTGGAAAAATCACACTTAGACTTAAAAACAAACCGTTAAAGGGTGAAAAACCAAATCAGCCCCCAAAGGACCTCATAGGAGGCACGAACACCTCTCACATTACCAATGTAACTTGTAGGAACTGATCGCGTAGTTCTGGGTCGCCCAGTTTGAGGGTATGACGATAATTTTCAAAAATCACACTTAGACTTAAAAACAAGTCGTTAAATGCTGAAAACCCAACCCAACCCCCTAACGACCCCGTAGTAGGCACGAAGACCTCGTACGGGACCAATGTAACATGTAGGAACTAACCGCGTTGTCTCGGGTCTCCTGATTTAAGAGTATGACAATAATTTACAAAAATCACACTTAGACTTAACAACAAGCCGATAAAGGGTGAAAATGCAAACCAGCCCCAAAAAGATCTCGTAGGAGGCACGAACACCTCGTACGGGATCAATATAACTTGTAGGAACTGACTGCGTAGTCTCGGGTCTCCCGGTTTGAGAGTATGACGATAATTTCCAAAAATCACACTTAGACTTAAAAACAAGCCGTTAAAGGGTGGAAACCCAAACCAGCTCCCAAACAACCCCGTAGGAGGCACGAACACCTCGCACGGGACCAATGTAACTTATAGGAACTGCTCGCATAGTCCCGGGACTCTCGGTTTGAGAGTATGATGATAATTTGCAAAAATCACACTTAGACTTAAAAACAAGCCGCTAAAGGGTGAAAACCCAAACAAACCACCAAACCACCCCGTAGGAGGCACGAACACCTCGTACGAACTGACCGCATAGTCCCGGGTCTCCCGGTTTGAGAGTATGGTGATAATTTGCAAAAATCACACTTTGACTTAAAAATAAGCCGTTAAGGAGTGAAAACCAAAACCATCCCCCTAACGTACCCATAGCAGGCACGAACACCTTGCACGGGACCAATGTAACTTATAGGAACTGACCGTGTAGTCCCGGGTCTCCCAGTTTGAGAGTATGATGATAATTTTCAAAAATCACACTTAGACTTAAAAACAAGCCGTTAAAGGGTGAAAACCCAAACCCGCCCCCAAACGACCCCGTAGGAGGCACGAACACCTCTCAGGGACCAATGTAACTTATAGGAACTGACAGCGTAGTCCCGGTACTCCCGGTTTGAGAGTATGATGATAATTTGCAAAAATCACACTTAGACTTAAAATAAGCCGTTAAAGGGTGAAAACCCAAACCAGCCCCCAAATGACCCCGTAGGAGGCACGAACACCTCGTCCGGGACCGATGTAACTTGTAGGAACTTACCGCGTAGTCCCGGGACTCTTGGTTTGAGAGTATGATGAAAATTTGTAAAAATCACACTTAGACTTAAAAACAAGCCGTTAAAGGGCCCAAACGGCCACGAAGGAGGCACGAACACCTCGTACGAATTGACTGCGTAGTCCCGGGTCTCCCGATTTGAGAGTATGAAGATAATTTGCAAAAATCGCACTTGGACTTAAAAATAAGCCGTTAAAGGGTGAAAACCCAAACCAGACCCCAAACGACTCCGTAGGAGGCACGACCACCTCGTACGGGACCAATGTAACTTGTAGGAACTGACTGTGTAGTCTCGGGTCTCCCGGTTTGAGAGTATGATGATAATTTGCAAAAATCGCACTTAGACCTAAAAACATGTCGTTAAAGGGCGAAAACCCAAACCAACCCTCAAACGACGTCGTCGGAGGCATGAAGACCTCGCACGGGACCAATGTAACTTGTAGGAACTAACTGCGTAGTCTCGGGTCTACCGATTTGAGAGTATGACGATAATTTACAAAAATCACACTTATACTTAAAAACAAGCTGTTAAAGGGTGAAAAGCCAAGCCAGCCCCCAAACGACCCCGTAAGAGGCACGAACATTTCGCATGGGAATAATGTAACATGTAAGAACTGACCGCGTAGTCTCGGGTCTCCCGGTTTGTGAATATGACGATAATTTTCAAAAATCAACACTTAAACTTAAAAATAAGTCGTTAAGGGATGAAAACCCAAACCAGCCCCTAAACGACCCCGTAGGAGGTACGAAGACCTCGCACGGGACCAATGTAACTTTTAGGAACTGACCGCGCAGGCCAGGGTCTCTCGGTTTCAGAATATGACGGTAATTTGCAAAAATCAACACTTAGACTTAAAAATAAATCGTTTAAGGGTATAAATCCAAACTAGCCATAAAAACGACACCGTAGGAGGCACGAACACCTCACATGGGACAAATGTAACTTGTTGGAACAGACCACATATTCCCGGGTCTTCTGATTTTAGAGTATGATGATAATTTATAAAAATCACACTTAGACTTAAAAACAAGCCGATAAAGGGTGAAAACGCAAACCTGTCTCCAAACGACCCCGTAGGAGGCACGAACACCACGTACGGGACCAATGTAACTTGTAGGACATGACCACGTAGTCCCGGGTCTCCCAGTTTGAGAATATGATGATAATTAGCAAAAATTACACTTAGACTTACAAACAAGCCGTTAAAGGGTGAAAACCCAAACCAGCCCCCAAACGACCCCGTAGGAGGCACGAACACCTCGCATGGGATTAATGTAACTTGTGGGAACTGATCGCGTAGTCCCGAATCTCTTGGTTTGAGATTATGACGATAATTTGAAAAAATCACACTTACGCTTAAAAACAAGCCGTTAAAGGGTGAAAATGCTAACCAGCCCCCAAACGACCCTGCAGGACACATGAAGACCTCGCACATGACCATTGTAACTTGTAGGAACTGACAACGTAGTCTCGGGTCTCCCGGTTTGAGAGTATGATGATAGTTTGCAAAAATCACACTTAGACTTAAAAATAAGTTGTTAAAGGGAGAAAACGCAAACCATCCCCCAAAGGACCAAGTAGGAGGCACGACACCTCGCACGGGACCAATGTAACTCGTAGGAACTCACCACATAATCCCGGGTCTCCCGGTTTGAGAGTATGACGATAATTTTCAAAAATCACACTTAGACTTAAAAATAAGCCGTTAATGGGTGAAAACCCAAACCAACAACCAAACGACCCAGTAGGAGGCACGAAAACCTCGCACGAGAGCAATGTAACTTTTAAGAATTGATCGCGTAGTCCCAGGTCTTCCGGTTTGAGAGTAAGATGACAATTTTCAAAAATCACACTTAGACTTAAAAACAAGCCGTTAAAGGGTGAAAACCCAAAGCAGCCCCTAAACAACCCCGTAGGAGGCACGAACACCTCGCACTTGACCAATGTAACTTGTAGGAACTGACCGCGTAGTCCCGGTACTCCCAATTTGGTAGTATGATGATAATTTTTAAATATCACACTTATACTTAAAACAAGCCGTTAAAGGGTGAAAACCCAAACCGGCCCCCAAACGACCTCGTAGGAGGCACGAACACCTTATAGAAACTGACCGCGTAGTCCCGGGCCTCCCAGTTTGAGAGTATGACGATAATTTGCAAAAATCACACTTAGATTTAAAAACACGCCGTTAAAGGGTGAAAACCGAATTGAGCCCCCAAAACAACCCAGTAGGAGGCACGAACACCTCGCATGGGATCAATGTAACTTGTAGGAACACCCCGCGTAGTCCCGGGTCTCCCGATTTGAGAGTATGATGATAATTTGCAAAAATCACACTTAGATTTAAAAACAAGTTGTTAAGGGGTGAAAACCCAAACCATCCCCCTAACGACCCCGTAGCAGGCACGAAGAACTCGCACGGGACCAATGTAACTTATAGGAACTAACCGCATTGTCTCGGGTCTCCTGATTTGAGAGTATGACAATAATTTACAAAAATCACACTTAGACTTAGAAACAAGCCGATAAAGGGTGAAAATGCAAACCAGCCCCAAAACGACCCCGTAGGAGGCACGAACACCTCGCACGGGACCAATGTAACTTGTAGGAACTCACTGCGTAGTCTCGGTCTCCCGGTTTGAGAGTATGACGATAATTTGTAAAAATCACACTTAGACTTAAAAACAAGCCGTTAATGGGTGAAAATCCAAACTAGCTCCCAAACAACCCCGTAGGAGGCACGAACACCTCACACGGGACCAATGTAACTTGTAGGAACTGACCGGATAGTCCCGGGATTCTCGGTTTGAGAGTATGATGATAATTTGCAAAAATCACACTTAGACTTAAAAACAAGCCGTTAAAAGGTGAAAACCGAAACCAACCCCCAAACAACCCCGTAGGAGGCACGAACACCTCGTACGAACTGATCGTGTAGTCCCGTGTCCCCCGGTTTGAGAGTATGGCGATATTTTGCAAAAATCACATTTAGACTTAAAAATAAGCCGTTAAGGGGTGAAAACCCAAACCATCCCCCTAACAAACCCCTAGCAGGCATGAACACCTTACACGAGACCAATTTAACTTGTAGGAACTGATCGCGTAGTCCCGGGTCTCCCAGTTTGAGAGTATGACGATAATTTGCAAAAATCACACTTAGACTTAAAAACAAGCCGTTAAAGGGTGAAAACCCAAACCAGCCCCCAAACGACCCTGTAGGAGGCACGAACACCTCTCAGGGGCCAATGTAACTTATAGGAACTGACCGCATAGTCCCGGGTCTCTCGATTAGAGACTATGATGGTAAATTGCAAAAATCACACTTAGACTTAAAAACAAGCCGTTAAAGAGTGAAAACCAAAACCAACCCCCAAACGACCACGTAGGAGGCACGAACACCTCGTACGAATTGACCGCGTAGTCTCAGTTCTCCCGATTTGAGAGTATGAAGATAATTTGCAAAAATCACACTTGGACTTAAAAACAAGCCGTTAAAGGGTGAAAACCCAAACTAGCCCCCAAATGACCCCGTAGGAGGCATGAACACCTCGCACGGGACCAATGTAACTTGTAGGAAATGACTGCGTAGTCTTGGGTCACCCGGTTGTAGAGTATGATGATAATTTGCAAAAATCACACTTAGACTTAAAAACAAGTCGTTAAAGGGCGAAAACCCAAACCGGCCCCCAAACGACCCCGTAAGAGGCACGAACACCTCGCATGGGAATAATGTAACTTGTAGGAACTGATCGCGTAGCACCGAATCTCTTGGTTTGAGAATATGTTGATAATTTGAAAAAATCACACTTACGCTTAAAAACAAGCCGTTAAAGGGTGAAAATGCAAACCTACCCCCAAACGACCCCGTAGGACACACGAAGACCTCGCACATGACCATTGTAACTTGTAGGAACTGACCACGTAGTCTCGGGTCTCCCGGTTTGAGAGTATGATGATAGTTTGCAAAAATCACACTTAGACTTAAAAACAAGCTGTTAAAGGGTGAAAACGCAAACCAGCCCCCAAACGATCAAGTAGGAGGCACGACACCTCGCACGGGACCAATGTAACTCGTAGGAACTCACCGCATAGTCCCGGGTCTCCCGGTTTGAGAGTATGACGATAATTTTCAAAAATCACACTTAGACTTTAAAACAAGACGTTAATGGGTGAAAACCCAAACCAACCACCAAATGACCCAGTAGGAGGCACGAAAACCTCGCACGGGAGCAATGTAACTTTCAAGAATTGATCGCGTAGTCCCGGGTCTTCCGGTTTGAGAGTAAGATGATAATTTTCAAAAATCACACTTAGACTTAAAAACAAGCCGTTAAAGGGTGAAAACCCAAAGCAACCCCTAAACGACCCCGTAGGAGGCACGAACACCTCGCACTTGACCAATGTAACTTGTAGGAACTGACCGCGTAGTCCCGGTACACCCGATTTGAGAGTATGATGATAATTTTCAAATATCACACTTATACTTAAAACAAGCCGTTAAAGGGTGAAAACCCAAACCAGCCCCCAAACGACCTCGTAGGAGGCACGAACACCTCATAGAAACTGACCGCGTAGTCCCGGGACTCCCGGTTTGAGAGTATGACGATAATTTGCAAAAATCACACTTAGACTTAAAAACACGCCGTTAAAGGGTGAAAACCCAAATGAGCCCCCAAAACAACCCCGTAGGAGGCACGAACACCTCGCACGGGACCAATGTAACTTGTAGGAACTGCCCGCGTAGTCCCGGGTCTCCCGATTTGAGAGTATGATGATAATTTGCAAAAATCACACTTAGACTTAAAAACAAGTTAGTAAGGGGTGAAAACCCAAACCATCCCCCTAACGACCCCGTAGCAGGCACGAAGACCTCACACGGGACCAATGTAACTTGTAGGAACTGACCGGATAGTCCCGGGATTCTCGGTTTGAGAGTATGATGATAATTTGCAAAAATCACACTTAGACTTAAAAACAAGCCGTTAAAAGGTGAAAACCGAAACCAACCCCCAAACAACCCCGTAGGAGGCACGAACACCTCGTACGAACTGATCGCGTAGTCCCGTGTCCCCCGGTTTGAGAGTATGGCGATATTTTGCAAAAATCACATTTAGACTTAAAAATAAGCCGTTAAGGGGTGAAAACCCAAACCATCCCCCTAACAAACCCCTAGCAGGCACGAACACCTTACACGGGACCAATTTAACTTGTAGGAACTGATCGCGTAGTCCCGGGTCTCCCAGTTTGAGAGTATGACGATAATTTGCAAAAATCACACTTAGACTTAAAAACAAGCCGTTAAAGGGTGAAAACCCAAACCAGCCCCCAAACGACCCTGTAGGAGGCACGAACACCTCTCAGGGGCCAATGTAACTTATAGGAACTGACCGCATAGTCCCGGGTCTCTCGATTAGAGACTATGATGGTAAATTGCAAAAATCACACTTAGACTTAAAAACAAGCCGTTAAAGAGTGAAAACCAAAACCAGCCCCCAAACGACCACGTAGGAGGCACGAACACCTCTTACGAATTGACCGCGTAGTCTCAGTTCTCCCGATTTGAGAGTATGAAGATAATTTGCAAAAATCACACTTGGACTTAAAAACAAGCCGTTAAAGGGTGAAAACCCAAACTAGCCCCCAAATGACCCCGTAGGAGGCATGAACACCTCGCACGGGACCAATGTAACTTGTAGGAAATGACTGCGTAGTCTTGGGTCACCCGGTTGTAGAGTATGATGATAATTTGCAAAAATCACACTTAGACTTAAAAACAAGTCGTTAAAGGGCGAAAACCCAAACCGGCCCCCAAACGACCCCGTAAGAGGCACGAACACCTCGCATGGGAATAATGTAACTTGTAGGAACTGATCGCGTAGTACCGAATCTCTTGGTTTGAGAATATGTTGATAATTTGAAAAAATCACACTTACGCTTAAAAACAAGCCGTTAAAGGGTGAAAATGCAAACCAACCCCCAAACGACCCCGTAGGACACACGAAGACCTCGCACATGACCATTGTAACTTGTAGGAACTGACCACGTAGTCTCGGGTCTCCCGGTTTGAGAGTATGATGATAGTTTGCAAAAATCACACTTAGACTTAAAAACAAGCCGTTAAAGAGTGAAAACCCAAACCAGCCCCCAAACGACCACGTAGGAGGCACGAACACCTCGTACGAATTGACCGCGTAGTCTCAGTTCTCCCGATTTGAAAGTATGATGATAATTTGCAAAAATCACACTTAGACTTAAAAACAAGTTGTTAAAGGGCGAAAACCCAAACCAGCCCCAAAACGACCCCGTAGGAGGCACGAACACCTCGCATGGGAATAATGTAACTTGTAGGAACTGATCGCGTAGTACCGAATCTCTTGGTTTGAGAATATGTTGATAATTTGAAAAAATCACACTTACGCTTAAAAACAAGCCGTTAAAGGGTGAAAATGCAAACCAACCCCCAAACGACCCCGTAGGACACACGAAGACCTCGTACATGACCATTGTAACTTGTAGGAACTGACCACGTAGTCTCGGGTCTCCCGGTTTGAGAGGATGATGATAGTTTGCAAAAATCACACTTAGACTTAAAAACAAGCTGTTAAAGGGTGAAAACGCAAACCAGCCCCCAAACGACCAAGTAGGAGGCACGACACCTCGCACGGGACCAATGTAACTCGTAGGAAATCACCGCATAGTCCCGGGTCTCTCGGTTTGAGAGTATGACGATAATTTTCAAAAATCACACTTAGACTTTAAAACAAGCCGTTAATGGGTGAAAACCCAAACCAACCACCAAACGACCCAGTAGGAGGCACGAAAACCTCGCACGGGAGCAATGTAACTTTCAAGAATTGATCGCGTAGTCCCGGGTCTTCCGGTTTGAGAGTAAGATGATAATTTTCAAAAATAACACTTAGACTTAAAAACAAGCCGTTAAAGGGTGAAAACCCAAAGCAGCCCCTAAACGACCCCGTAGGAGGCACGAACACCTCGCACTTGACCAATGTAACTTGTAGGAACTGACCGCATAGTCCCGGTACTCTCGATTTGAGAGTATGATGATAATTTTCAAATATCACACTTATACTTAAAACAAGCCGTTAAAGGGTGAAAACCCAAACCAGCCCCCAAACGACCTCGTAGGAGGCACGAACACCTCATAGAAACTGACCGCGTAGTCCCGGGACTCCCGATTTGAGAGTATGACGATAATTTGCAAAAGTCACACTTAGACTTAAAAACACGCCGTTAATGGGTGAAAACCCAAATGAGCCCCCAAAACAACCCCGTAGGAGGCACGAACACCTCGCACGGTACCAATGTAACTTGTAGGAACTGCCCGCGTAGTCCCGGGTCTCCCGATTTGAGAGTATGATGATAATTTGCAAAAATCACACTTAGACTTAAAAACAAGTTATTAAGGGGTGAAAACACAAACCATCCCCCTAACGACCCCGTAGCAGGCACGAAGACCTCGCACGAGACCAATGTAACTTATAGGAACTAAACACGTTGTCTCGGGTCTCCTGATCTGAGAGTATGACAATAATTTACAAAAATCAAACTTAGACTTAAAAATAAGCCGATAAAGGGTGAAAATGCAAACCAGCCCCAAAACGACCCCGTAGGAGGCACGAACATCTCGCACGGGACCAATGTAACTTGTAGGAACTGACTGCATAGTATCGGTCTCCCGGTTTGAGAGTATGATGATAATTTGCAAAAATCACATTTACACTTAAACACAAGCCGTTAATGGGTGAAGACCCAATCCAACTCCCAAACGACCCCGTAGGAGGCACGAACACCTCACACGGGACCAATGTAACTTGTCGAAACTGACCGCATAGTCCCGGAACTCTCGGTTTGAGAGTATGATGATAATTGTAAAAATCACACTTAGACTTAAAAATAAGCCGTTAAAAGGTGAAAACCCAAACCAACCCCAGACGACCCCGTAGGAGGCACGAACACCTCGTACGAACTGACCGCGTAGTCCCGTGTCCCCCGGTTTGAGAGTATGGCGATATTTTGCAAAAATCACATTTAGACTTAAAAATAAGCCGTTAAGGGGTGAAAACCCAAACCACCCCCCTAACAAACCCCTAGCAGGCACGAACACCTTACACGTGACCAATTTAACTTGTAGGAACTGACCGCGTAGTCCAGGGTCTCCCAGTTTGAGAGTATGACGATAATTTGCAAAAATCACACTTAGACTTAAAAACAAGCCGTTAAAGGGTGAAAACCCAAACCAGCCCCCAAACGACCCTGTAGGAGGCACGAACACCTCTCACGGACCAACGTAACTTATAGGAACTGATCGCGTAGTCCCGGGTCTCGCGATTATAGACTATGATGGTAAATTGCAAAAATTACACTTAGACTTAAAAACAAGCCGTTAAAGGGTGAAAACCCAAACCAGCCCCCAAACGACCACGTAGGAGGCACGAACACCTCGTACGAATTGACCGCGTAGTTCGGTTCTCCCGATTTGAGAGCATGAAGATAATTTGTAAAAATCACACTTGGACTTAAAAACAAGCCGTTAAAGGGTGAAAACCCAAACCAGCCCCCAAGTGACCCCGTAGGAGGCACGAACACCTCGCACGGGACCAATGTAACTTGTAGGAAATGACTGCGTAGTCCCGGGTCACCCGGTTTGAGAGTATGATGATAATTTGCAAAAATCACACTTAGACTTAAAAACAAGTCGTTAAAGGGCAAAAACCCAACCCAGCCTCCAAACGACCCCATAAGAGGCACGAACACCTCGCATGGGAATAATGTAACTTGTAGGCACTGATCGCGTAGTCCCGAATCTCCTGGTTTGAGAATATGATGATAATTTGAAAAAATCACACTTAGACTTAAAAACAAGCCGTTAAAGGGTGAAAACGCGAACCAGCAAACAAACGACCCCGTAGGAGGCACGAAGACCTCGCACAGAACCATTGTAACTTGTAGGAACTGACCGCGTAGTCTCGGGTCTCCCGATTTGAGAGTATGACGATAATTTTTAAAAATCACACTTAGACTTAAAAATAAGCCGTTAAAGGGTGAAAATGCAAACCAGCCCCCAAACGACCCAGTGGGAGGCACGAACACCTTGCACGGGACCAATGTAACTTGTAGGAACTGACTCCGTAGTCCCGGGTCTCCCGATTTGAGACTATGACGATAATTTTTAAAAATCACACTTAGACTTAAAAATAAGCCGTTAAAGGGTGAAAACCCAAACCAACCCCCAAACGACCCCGTAGGAGGCACGAAAACCTCGCACGGGACTAACGTAGCTTTTAAGAATTGATCCCGTAGTCCTGGGTTTTCGGTTTGAGAGTAAGATGATAGTTTTCAAAAATCACACTTAGACTTAAAAACCAGACGTTAAAGGGTGAAAACCCAAACCAGCCCGTAAACGAACCCGTAGGAGGCACGAACACCTCGCACTTGACCAATGTAACTTGTAAGAACTGACCGCGTAGTCCCGATACTCTCTGTTTGAGAGTATGATGATAATTTGCACAAATCACACTTAGACTTGAAACACACCGTTAAAGGGTGAAAACCCAAACCAGCCCCCAACGACCTCGTAGGAGGCACGAACACCTTATACGAACTGACCGCGTAGTCCCGAGACTCTCGATTTCAGAGTATGCCGATAATTTGTAAAAATCACACTTAGACTTAAAAACACGCCGTTAAAGGGTGAAAACCCAAATGAGCCCCCAAAATAACCCCGTAGGAGGCACGAACACCTCGCACGGGGCCAATCTAACTTGTAGAACTGCCCATGTATTTCCGAGTCTACCGATTTGAGAGTATGATGATATTTTGCAAAAATACACTTAGACTTAAAAATAAGCCGTTAAAGGGTGAAAACCCAAATCATCCCCCAAACGACCTCGTAGGAGGCACGAACACCTCACACGGGACAAATGTAACTTGTAGGAACTGACTCCGTAGTCCCGGGTCTCCCGGTTTTAGACTATGACGATAATTTATAAAAATCACACTTAGACTTAAAAATAAGCGGATAAAGGGTGAAAACCCAAACCAACCCCCAAACGACCCCGTAGGAGGCACAAACACCTGGCACGGGACCAATGTAACTTGTAGGAACTGACCGCGTAGTCCCGGGTCTCCCAATTTGAGAGTATTATGATAATTTGCAAAAATCACACTTTGACTTAAAAACAAGCCGTTAAAGGGTGAAAACCCAAACCAACCCCCAAACGACCCCGTAGGAGGCAAGAACACCTCTCAGGGACCAATGTAACTTGTAGGAACATACCGCATAGTCCCGGTACTCTCAGTTTGAGAGTATGATGATAATTTGAAAAAATCACACTTAGACTTAAAACAAGCAGTTAAAGGGTGAAAACCCAAACCAACCCCCAAATGACCCCGTAAGAGGCACGAACACCTTGTACGGGTGCGATGTTACTTGTAGGAACTGACTGCCTAGTCCCGGGACTCTCGGTTTGAGAGTATGATGATAATTTGCAAAAATCACACTTAGACTTAAAAATAAACCGTTTACGGGTGAAAACCCAAACCATCCCCCTAACGACCCCGTAGGAGGCATGGACACCTCGCACTGGACCAATGTAATCTGTAGGAACTGACCGCGTAGTCCTGGGTCTCCCGGTTTGAGAGTATGATGATAATTTTCAAAAATCACACTTAGACTTAAAAATAAGCTGTTAAAGGGTGAAAACCCAAACCAGCCCGCTAACGACCCCGTAGGAGGTATGAACACCTCGCACGGGACCAATGCAACTTGTAGGAACTGACCGCGTAGTCCCGGGTCTCCCGATTAGAGTGTATGACGACAATTTGCAAAAATCACACTTAGACTTAAAAACAAGTTGTTAAAGGGTGAAAACCCAAACCAACCCCCAAACCACCCCGTTAGAGGCACGAACACCTCGCACGGGACCAATATAACTTATAGGAACTGACCGCGTAGTCCCAGTTCTGCCGGTTTGAAAGTGTGATGATAATTTGCAAAAATAACACTTAGACTTAAAAATAAGCCGTTAAAGGGAGAAAACCCAAACCAGCCCCCAAACGACAACGTAGGAGGCACGAACACCTCGTACGAATAGATCGCGTAGTCCCGGGTCTCCTGATTTTATAGTATGAAGATAATTTGCAAAAATCACACTTGGACTTAAAAACAACCTGTTAAAGGGTGAAAACCAAAACCAACCCCCAAACGACACCGTAGGAGGCACGAACACCTCTCAGGGACCAATGTAACTTGTAGGAACTGACCGCGTAGTCCCGGTACTCCCGGTTTGAGAGTATGACGATAATTTGCAAAAATCACACTTAGACTTTAAAACAAGCCGTTAAAGGGCGAAAACCCAAACCAGCTGCCAAATGACCCCGTAGGAGGCACAAACACCTCGTACGGGACCAATGTAACTTGTAGGAACTGACCGCGCAGTCCCGGGACTCTCGATTTGAGAGTATGACGATAATTTTTGAAAATCACACTTAAACTTAAAAACAAGTTGTTAAAGGGTGAAAACCCAAACCAGCCCCCAAACGACCCCGTAAGAGGCACGAACACCTCGCATGGGAATAATGTAACTTTTGGGAACTGACCGCGTAGTCCCGAATCTTTTGGTTTGAGAATATGACGATAATTTGAAAAAATCACACTTAGACTTAAAAACAAGCCGTTAAAGGGTGAAAATGCAAACCAGCCCCCAAACGACCCCGTAGGAGGCACGAAGACCTCGCACGGGACCATTGTAACTTATCGGAATTGACCACGTAGTCTCGGGTCTCTCGATTTGAGAGTATGATGATAATTTGCAAAAATCACACTTAGACTTAAAAACAAGCCGTTAAAGGGTGAAAACGCAAACCAGCCCCCAAACGACCCAATAGAAGGCACGACACCTCGCACGGGACCAATGTAACTTGTAGGAACTCACCGCATAGTCCCGGGTCTCCCGGTTTGAGAGTATGACAATAATTTTCAAAAATCACACTTGGACTTAAAAACTAGCCGTTAAAGGGTGAAAACCCAAAGCAGCCCCTAAATGACCCCGTAGGAGGCACGAACACATCGCACATGACCAATACAACATGTAGGAACTAACCTCGTAGTCCCGGTACTCCCGGTTTGAGAGTATGATGATAATTTTCAAATATCACATTTAGACTTAAAACAAGCCGTTAAAGGGTGAAAACCTAAACCAGCCCCCAAACGACCTCGTAGGAGGCACGAACACCTCATATAAACTGACCGTGTAGTCCCGGGACTCCCAGTTTGAGAGTATGAGGATAATTTGATAAAATCACACTTAGACTTAAAAACACGCCGTTAAAGGGTGAAAACCCAAACGAGCCTCCAAAATAACCCCGTAGTCCCGGGTCTCCCGATTTGAGAGTATGATGATTATTTGGAAAAATCACACTTACACTTAAAAACAAACCGTTAAAGTGTGAAAACCCAAATCAGCCCCCAAACGACCTCGTAGGAGGCACGGACACCTCTCACGTTACCAATGTAACTTGTAGGAACTGACCGCGTAGTCCTGGGTCGCCCAGTTTGAGGGTATGACGATAATTTGCAAAAATCACACTTAGACTTAAAAAATATGTCGTTAAATGGTGAAAACCCAAACCAACCCCCTAACGACCCCGTAGCAGGCACGAAGACCTCGTACGGGACCAATGTAACCTATAGGAGCTAATCGCATTGTCTCAAGTCTCCCGATTTTAGAGCATGACAATAATTTACAAAAATCACACTTAGACTTAAAAACAAGCCGATAAAGGGTGAAAATGCAAACCAGCCCCAAAACGATTTCGTAGGAGGCACGAACACCTCGTACGGGATCAATGTAACTTGTAGGAACTGACTGCGTAGTCTCGGGTCTCCCGGTTTGAGAGTATGACGATAATTTGCAAAAATCACATTTAGACTTAAAAATAAGTCGTTAAAGGATGAAAACCCAAACGACCCCGTAGGAGGCACGAACACCTCGCACGGGACTAGTGTAACTTGTAGGAACTGACCGCATAGTCCCGGGACTCTCGGTTTGAGAGTATGATGATAATTTGCAAAAATCACACTTAGACTTAAAAACAAGACGCTAATGGGTGAAAACCCAAACCAACCCCCAAACGACCCCGTAGGAGGTACGAACACCTCGTACGAACTGACCGCATAGTCCCGGGTCTCCCGGTTTGAGAGTATGGCGATAATTTGCAAAAATTACACTTAGACTTAAAAATGTGCCGTTAAGGGGTGAAAACCAAAACCAGCCCCCTAACGAAGCCGTAGCAGGCACGAACACCTTGTACGAGACCAATGTAACTTGTAGGAACTGACCGTGTAGTCCCGGGTCTCCCAGTTTGAGAGTATGATGAAAATTTGCAAAAATCACATTTATACTTAAAAACAAGCCGTTAAAGGGTGAAAACCCAAACCAGCCCCCAAACGTCCCCGTAGGAGGCACGAACACCTCTCAGGGACCAATGTAACTTATAGGAACTGCCCGCGTAGTCCCGGTACTCTCGGTTTTAGAGTATGATGATAATTTGCAAAAATCTCACTTAGACTTAAAATAAGCCGTTAAAGGGTGAAAACCCAAACCAGCACCCAAATGACCCCGTAGGAGGCACGAACACCTCGTACGGGATCGTTGTAACTTGTAGGAACTGACCGCGTAGTCCCGGGACTCTTGGTTTGAGAGTATGATGAAAATTTGTAAAAATCACACTTAGACTTAAAAACAAGCCGTTAAAGGGCACAAACGACCACGTAGGAGGTACGAACATCTCGTACGAATTGACCGCGTAGTCTCGGGTCTCCCGATTTCAGAGTATGAAGATAATGTCCAAAAATCACACTTGGACTTCAAAACAAGCCATTAAAGGGTGAAAACCCAAACCAGCCCCCAAACGACCTCGTAGGAGGCACAACCACCTCGCACGGGACCAATGTAACTTGTAGGAACTGACTGCGTAGTCTCGGGTCTCTCGGTTTGAGAGTATGATGATAATTTGCAAAAATCACACTTAGACCTAAAAACAAGTCGTTAAGGGGCGAAAACCCAAACTTGCCCCAAACGACGCCGTCGGAGGCATGAAGACCTCGCACGGGACCAATGTAACTTGTAGGAACTGACCGCGTAGTCCCGGGTCTACCGATTTGAGAGTATGACGATAATTTGTAAAAATCATACTTAGACTTAAAAACAAGCTGTTAAAGGGTGAAAACCCAAACTAGCCCCCAAACGACCCCGTAAAAGGCACGAACATCTCGCATGGGAATAATGTAACATGTAATAACTGACTGCGTAGTCTCGGGTCTCCCGGTTTGTGAATATGATGATCATTTTCAAAAATCAACACATAAACTTAAAAATAAGTCGTTAAAGGGTGAAAACCCAAACTAGCCTTAAAAACGACACCGTAGGAGGCAAGAACACCTCGCACGGGACAAATATAACTTGTTGGAACAGACCACATATTCTCGGGTCTTCCGGTTTTAGAGTATGATGATAATTTACAAAAATCACACTTAGACTTAAAAACAAGCCGATAAAGGGTGAAAACGCAAACCAGCCCCCAAACGACCCCGTAGGAGGCACGAACACCTCGCACGGGAAGAATGTAAATTGTAGGAACTGACCGCGTAGTCCCGGGTCTCCCAGTTTGAGAGTATGATGATAATTTATAAAAATCACACTTAGACTTAAAAACAAGCCGTTAAAGGGTGAAAACCCAAACCAACCCACAAACGACCCCGTAGGAGGCACGAACACCTCTTAGGGACCAATGTAACTCGTAGGAACTGACCGCATAGTCCTGGTACTCCCGATTTGAGAGTATGAGGATAATTTCCAAAAATCACACTTAGACTTAAAACAAGCCGTTAAAGGGTGAAAACCCAAACTAGCCCCCAAATGACCCCGTAGGAGGCACGAACACCTCGTATGGGACCGATGTAACTTGTAGGAACTGACCGCGTAGTCCCAGGACTCTCGATTTGAGAGTATGACGATAATTTATAAAAATCACACTTAGACTTAAAAATAAGCCGTTAGAGGGTGAAAACCCAAACCAGCCCCCAAATGACCACGTAGGAGGCACGAACACCTCGTCCAAATTGACCGCGTAGTCCCGGGTCTCCCGATTTGAGAGTATGAAGATAATTTTTAAAAATCACACTTGGACTTAAAAAAAAAGCTGTTAAAGGGTGAAAACCCAAACCAGCCCCAAACGACCCAGTAGGAGGCACGAACACCTCGCAGGGGACCAATGTAACTTGTTGGAACTGACCGCGTAGTCCCAGGTCTCCCGGTTTGAGAGTATGACGATAATTTGCAAAAATCACACTTAGACTTAAAAACAAGCCGTTAAAGGGAGAAAACCCAAACCAGCCCCCAAATGACACCGTAGGAGGCACGAACACCTCGTACGGGACCGATGTAACTTATAGGAACGGATCGCGTAGTCCCGGGACTATCGATTTGATAGTGTGACGATAATTTGCAAAAATCACACTTAGACTTAAAAACAAGCTGTTAAAGGGTGAAAACCCAAACCAGCTCGCAAACGACCCCGTAAGAGGCATGAACACCACGCATGGGAATAATGTAACTTGTGGCAACTGATCGCGTAGTCCCGAATCTCTTGGTTTAGGAATATGAAGATAATTTGAAAAAATCACACTTACGCTTAAAAACAAGCTGTTAAAGGGTGAAAATGCAAACCAGCCCCCAAACGACCCCGTAAGAGGCACGAAGACCTCGCACAGGACCATTGTAACTTGTAGGAACTGACCACGTAGTCTCAGGTCTCCAAGTTTGAGAGTATGATGATAGTTTGCAAAAATCACACATAGACTTAAAAACAAGCTCTTAAAGGGTGAAAACGCAAACCAGCCCCCAAACGACCCGGTAGGAGGCATGACACCTCGCACGGGACAAATGTAACTCGTAGGAACTCACCGCATAGTCCCGCGTGTCCCGGTTTTAGAGTATGACGAGAATTTTCAAAAATCACACTTAGACTTAAAACAAGCAGTCAAAGGGTGAAAACCCAAACCAGCCCCCAAACGACCCAGTAGCAGGCACGAAAACCTCGCACGGGAGCAATGTAACTTTTAAGAATTGATCGCGTAGTCTCGGGTCTTTCGGTTTGAGAGTAAGATGATAATTTTCAAAAATCACACTTAGACTTAAAAACAAGATGTTAAAAGGTGAAAACCCAAAGCAGCCCCTAAACGACCCCGTAGGAGGCACGAACACCTCGCACTTGACCAATGTAACTTGTAGGAACTGACCACGTAGTCCCAGTACTACCGATTTGAGAGTATGATGATAATTTTCAAATATTACACTTAGACTTAAAATTAGCCGTTAAAGGGTGAAAACCCAAACCAGCCCCCAAATGACCTCGTAGGAGGCACGAACACCTCATACAAACCGACCGCGTAGTCCCGGGACTCCCGGTTTGAGTGTATGACAATAATTTGCAAAAATCACACTTAGACTTAAAAACACGCCATTAAAGGGTGAAAACCCAAACGAGCCACCAAAACAACCCCGTAGGAGGCACGAACACCTCGCACGGGACCAATGTAACTTGTAGGAACAGCCCGCGTAGTCCCGGGTCTCCCGATTTGAGAGTATGATGATAATTTTCAAAAATCACACTTAGACTTAAAAACAAGTCGTTAAGGGGTGAAAACCCAAACCATCCCCCTAACGACCCCGTAGTAGGCACGAAGACCTCGTACGGGACCAATGTAACTTATAGGAACTAACCGCGTTGTCTCGGGTCTCCCGATTTGAGAGTATGACAATAATTTACAAAAATCACACTTAGACTTAAAAACAAGCCGATAAAGGGTGAAAATGGAAACCAGCCCCAAAACGACCAGGTAGGAGGCAAGAACACCTCGCACGGGACCAATGTAACTTGTAGGAACTGACTGCGTAGTCTCGGGTCTCCCGGTTTGAGAGTATGACGATAATTTGCAAAAATCACACTTAGACTTAAAAACAAGCCGTTAATGGGTGAAAACCCAATCCAGCTCCCAAACGAACCCGTAGGAGGCGCGAACACCTCACACGGGACCAATGTAACTTGTAGGAACTAGCCGCATAGTCCCGGGACTCTTGGTTTGAGAGTATGATGATAATTTGCACAAATCACACTTAGACTTAAAAACAAGCCGTTAAAGGGTGAAAACCCAAACCAACCCCCAAACGACCCCGTAGGAGGCAGGAACACCTCGTACGAATTGATCGCGTAGTCCCGTGTCGCCCGGTTTGAGAGTATGGCGATAATTTTCAAAAATCACATTTGGACTTAAAAATAAGCCGTTCAGGGGTGAAAACCCAAACCATCCCCCTAACGAACCCGTAGTAGGCACGAACACCTTGCACGGGACCAATTTAACTTGTAGGAACTGACCGCGTAGTCCCGGGTCTACCAGTTTGAGAGTATGACGATAATATGCAAAAATCACACTTAGACTTAAAAACAAGCCGTTAAAGGGTGAAAACCCAAACCAGCCCCCAAACGACCCCGTAGGAGGCACGAACACCTCTCAGGGACCAATGTAACTTATAGGAACTGACCGCGTGGTCTCGGTACTCCCAGTTTGAGAGTATGACGATAATTTGTAAAAATCACACTTACACTTAAAACATGTCGTTAAAGGGTGAAAACCCAAACCAGCCCCCAAATGACCCCGTAGGAGGCACGAACACCTCGTACGGGACCGATGTAACTTATAGGAACTGATCGCGTAGTCCCGTGACTCTAGGTTTGAGAGTATGATGAAAATTTGTAAAAATCACACTTAGACTTAAAAACAAGTCGTTAAAGGGTGAAAACCCAAACGACCATGTAGGAGGCACAAACACCTCGTACGAATTGACCGCGTAGTCTCGGTTCTCCCGATTTGAGAGTATGAAGATAATTTGCAAGAATCACACTTGGACTTAAAAACAAGCCGTTAATGGGTGACAACCCAAACTAGCCCCCAAACGACCCCGTAGGAGGCATGAACACCTCGCACGGGACCAATGTAACTTGTAGGAACTAACTGCGTAGTCCCGGGTCACCCGGTTTGAGAGTATGATGATAGTTTGCAAAAATCACACTTAGACTTAAAAACAAGTCGTTAAAGGGCGAAAACCCAAACCAGCCCCCAAGCGACGCCGTCGAAGGCATGAACACCTCGCACGGGAGCAATGTAACTTGTAGGAACTGACCGCATAGTCCCGGGTCTACTGATTTGAGAGTATGATGAAAATTTTCAAAAATCACACTTAGACTTAGAAACAAGATGTTAAAGGGTGAAAACCCAAACCAGCCCCCAAACGACCTCGTAAGAGGCACAAACACCTCGCATGGTAACAATGTAACTTGTAGGAACTGAGCGCGTAGTCCCGAATCTCTTGGTTTGAGAATATGACGATAATTTGAAAAAATCACACTTAGACTTAAAAATAAGCCGTTAAAGGGTGAAAATGCAAACTAGCCCCCAAACGACCCCGTAGGAGGCACGAAGACCTCGCATGGGATCAATGTAACATGTAAGAACTGATCGCCTAGTCTCGGGTCTCCTGGTTTGTGAATATGAAGATAATTTTCAAAAATCAACACTTAAACTTAAAAATAAGTTGTTAAAGGGTGAAAACCCAAACCAGACCCTAAACGACCCCGTAGGAGGTACCAAGACCTCGCACAGGACCAATGTAACTTTTACGAACACACCACGCAGGCCAAAATTAACACTTAGACTTAAAAATAAATCGGTAAAGAGTATAAATCCAAACTAGCCCTAAAAACGACAGCGTAGGAGGCACGAGCACCTCGCATGGGACAAATGTAACTTGTTGGTACTGACCACATAGTCCCGTGTCTTCCGGTTTTAGAGTATGACTGTAATTTATAAAAATCACACTTAGACTTAAAAACAAGCCGATAAAAGGTTGAAAACGTAAACCAGCCCCCAAACGACCCCGTAGGAGGCACGAACACCTCGCATGGGACCAATGTAACTTGTAGGAACTAACCGCGTAGTCCCGGGTCTCCAAGTTTGAGAGTATGACGATAATTTGCAAAAATCACACTTAGACTTAAAAACAAGCCGTTAAAGGGTGAAAACCCAAACCAGCCCCCGAACAACCCCGTAGGAGGCACGAACACCTCTCAGGGACCAATGTAACTTGTAGGAACTGACCGCGAAGTCCCGGTACTCTCGGGTTGAGAATATGACGATAATTTGCAAAAATCACACTTAGACTTAAAACAAGCCGTTAAAGGGTGAAAACCCAAACAAGCCCCAAAATGACCCCGTAGGAGGCACGAACACCTCGTACGGGACCGATGTAACTTGTTGGAACTGACCGCGTAGTCCCGGGACTCTCGGTTTGAGAGTATGACGATAATTTGCAAAAATCACACTTTGACTTAAAAACAAGCCGTTAAAGGGTGAAAACCAAAACCAACCGCAAAACGACCACGTAGGAGGCACGAACACCTCGTACGAATTGACCGCGTAGTCCTGGGTCTCCCGATTTGTAATTATGAAGATAATTTGTAAAAATCACACTTGGACTTAAAAACAAGCTGTTAAAGGGTGAAAACCCAAACCAGCCCCCAAACGACCCCGTAGGAGGCACGGACACCTCGCACGGGACCAATGTAACTTGTAGGAACTGACCGCGTAGTCCCGGGTCTCCCGGTTTGAGAGTATGACAATAATTTGCAAAAATCAAACTTAGAGTTAAAAACAAGCCGTTAAAGGGCGATAACCCAAACCATCCTCCAAACGACGCTATAGGAGGCATGAACACCTCCCACGGGACCAATGTAACTTATAGGAACTGACCGCGTAGTCCCGGGTCTACCGGTTTGAGAGTATGATGATAATTTTCAAAATTCACACATAGACTTAAAAATAAGCAGTTAAAAGGTGAAAACCCAAACCAACCCCCAAACGACCCCTTAAGAGGAACGATTACCTCGCATGGGAATAATGTAACTTGTGGGAACTGATCGTGTAGTCCTGACTCTCTTGGTTTGAGAATATGACGATAATTTGAAAAAATCACACTTTGACTTAAAAACTAGCCGTTAAAGGGTGAAAACGAAAACCAGCCCCCAAACGACCCCGTAGGAGGCACGAAGACCTCGCACAGGACCATTGTAACTTGTAGGAGATGACCGTGTAGTCTCGGGTCTCCCGATTTAAGAGTATGATGATAATTTGCAAAAATCACAATTAGACATAAAAACAAGTCGTTGAAGGGTGAAAACTCAAACCAGCCACCCAACGACCCAGTAGGAGGCACGAACACCTCGCACGGGACCAATGTAACTTGTAGGACCTGACCGCATAGTCCCGGGACTCTCGATTTGAAAGTATGATGATAATTTGCAAAAATCACACTTAGACTTAAAAACAAGCCGTTAAAGGGTGAAAACCCAAACCAGCCTCCAAACGACCCCGTAGGAGGCATGAACACCTCTCAAGGACCAATGTAACTTGGAGGAACTGACCGCGTACTCCCGGTACTCCCGATTTGAGAGTATGATGATAATTTGCAAAAATCACACTTAGACTTAAAACAAGCCGTTAAAGGGTGAAAACCCAAACCAGCTCCCAAATGACCCCGTAGGAGGCACGAACACCTTATACGGGACCGATGTAATTTGTAAGAACTGACCGCGTAGTCCTGGGTCTACCGGTTTGAGAGTATGATGATAATTTACAAAAATCACACTTAGACTTAAAAATAAGCCGTTAAAGGGTGAAAACCCAAACCAGCCCCCAAACGACCCCGTAAGACGAGCGAACACCTCGCATGGGAATAATGTAAATTTTGGGAACTGATCGCGTAGTCCCGAATCTCTTGGTTTGAGAATATGATGATAATTTGAAAAAATTACACTTAGACTTAAAAAAGCCGTTAAAGGATGAAAAAGCAAACCAACCACCAAATGACCCCGTAGGAGGCACGAAGACCTCGTACGGGACCATTGTAACTTGTAGGAACTGACCACGTAATCTCGGATCTCCCAGTTTGAGAGTATGCTGATAATTTGCAAAAATCACACTTAGACTTAAAAGTAAGCTGTTAAAGGGTGAAAACGCAAACCAGCCCCCAAACGACCCAGTAGGAGGCACGACACCTCGCACGTGACCAATGTAACTTGTAGGAACTCACCGCATAGTCTCGGGTATTCCAGTTTGAGAGTATGACGATAATTTTTAAAAATCACACTTAGACTTAAAAACAAGCCGTTAATGGGTGAAAACCCAAAGCAGCCCCTAAATGACCCCTTAGGAGGCACGAACTCCCCGCACATGACCAATGTAACTTGGAGGAACTGACCGCGTAGTCCCGGTACTCCCGGTTTGAGAGTATGATGATAATTTTCAAATATCACACTTAGACTTAAAACAAGCCGTTAAATGGCGAAAACCCAAACCATCCCCCAAACGAACTCGTAGGAGGAACGAACACCTCATACAAACTGACCGCGTAGTCTCGGGACTCCCGGTTTGAGAGTATGATGATAATATGGAATAATCACACTTAGACTTAAAAACACGCCGTTAAAGGGTGAAAACCCAAACGAGCCGCCAAAACAACCCCGTAGGAGGCACAAACACCTCGCACGGGACCAATGTAACTTGTAGGAACAACCGGCATAGTCCCGGGTCTCCCGATTTGAGAGTATGACGGTAATTTGCAAAAATCACACTTAGACTTAAAAACAAGTCGTTAAGGGGTGAAAACCCAAACCATCCCCCTAACGACCCCGTAGCAGGCACGAAGACCTCGCACGGGACCAATGTAACTTATAGGAACTAACCGCGTTGTCTCGGGTCTCCCGATTTGAGAGTATGACAATAATTTACAAAAATCACACTTAGACTTAAAAACAAGCCGATAAATGGTGAAAACGTAAACCAGCCCCAAAATGACCCCGTTGGTGGCACGAACACCTCGCACGGGACCAATGTAACTTGTAGGAACTGACTGCGTAGTCCCGGGTCTCCCGGTTTGAGAGTGTGATGATAATTTGCAAAAATCACACTTAGACTTAAAAACAAGCTGTTAAAGGGTGAAAACCCAAACCAGCTCCCAAACAACCCCGTAGGAGGCACGAACACCTCGCACGGGACCAATGTAACTTGTAGGAACTGACCGCATAGTCCCGGGACTCTCGGTTTGAGGGTATGACGATAATTTGCAAAAATCACACTTAGACTTAAAAATAAGCCGTTAAAGGGTGAAAATCCAAACCAACCCCCAAAGGACCCCGTAGGAGGCACGAACACCTCGTACGAACTAACCGCGTAGTCCCGAGTCTCCCGATTTGAGAGTATGGTGATAATTTGAAAAAACCACACTTTGACTTAAAAATAAGCCGTTAACGGGTGAAAACCCAAACCATCCCCCTAACGAACCTGTAGCAGGCACGAACACCTTGCACGGGACCAATGTAATTTCTAGGAACTGACCGCGTAGTCTCGGTTCTCCCGATTTGAGAGTATGACGATAATTGACAAAAATCACACTTAGACTTAAAAACAAGCCGTTAAAGGGTGAAAACCCAAACCAACACCCAAACGACCCCGTAGGAGGCACGAACACCTCTCAGAGACCAATGTAACTTATAGGAACTGACCGCGTAGTCCCGGTACTCCCGGTTTGAAAAAATGAAGATATTTTCCAAAAATCACACTTAGACTTAAAACAAGTCGTTAAAGGGTGAAAAGCCAAACCAGCCCCCAAATGACCCCGTAGGAGGTACGAACACCTCGTACGGGACCGATGTAACTTGTAGGAACTAACCGCGTAGTCCCGGGACTCTTAGTTTGAGAGTATGATGAAAATTTGTGAAAATCACACTTAGACTTAAAAATAAGCCGTTAAACGGTGAAAACCCAAACTAGCCCCCAAACGACAACGTAGGAGACACGAACACCTCGTACGAATTGACCGTGTATTCTCGGGTCTCCCAATTTGAGAGTATGAAGATAATTTGCAAAAATCACACTTGGACTTAAAAACAAGCCGTTAAAGGGTGAAAAGCCAAACCAATCCCCAAATGACCCCATAGGAGGCACGGACACCTCGCACGGGACCAATGTAACTTGTAGGAACTGACCGCGTAGTCCCGGGTCTCCCGGTTTGAGAGTATTACGATAATTTGCAAAAATCACACTTAGACTTAAAAACAACCCGTTAAACGGTGAAAACCCAAACCAGCCCCCAAACGACGCTGTAGGAGGCATGAACACCTCGCACGGGACCATTGTAAATTCTAGGAACTGACCACGTAGTCTCGGGTCTCCCAGTTTGAGAGTATGATGATAATTTGTAAAAATCACACTTAGACTTAAAAAAAAGCCGTTAAAGGATGAAAACACAAAACAGCCCCCAAACGACCATGTAAGAGGCACGAACACCTCGCACGGGACCAAGGTAACTTATAGGAATTGACCGCATAGTCCCGGGACTCTTGGTTTGAGAGTATGATGATAATTTGCAAAAATCACACTTAGATTTAAAACACAAACCGTTAAAGGGTGAAAACCCAAACCAGCCCCCAAACGACCCCGTAGGAGGCACGAACACCTCTCATGGACCAATGTAACTTGTAGGAACTGACCGCGTAGTACCGGTACTCACGGTTTGAGAGTATGACGATATTTTGCAAAAATCACACTTAGACATAAAACAAGCCGTTAAAGGGTTAAAACCCAAACCAACCCCCAAATGACCCCGTAGGAGGCACGAACACCTCGTACGGGACCGATGTAACTTCTAGGAACTGACCGCGTAGTCTCGGGTCTATCGGTTTGAGAGTATGATGATAATTTGCAAACATCACACTTAGACTTAAAAACAAGCTGTTAAAGGGTAAAAACCCAAACCAGCCCCGATACGACCCTGTAAGAGGCACGAACACCTCGCATGGGAATAATGTTCCTTGTGGGAACTAATCGCGTAGTCCCGAATCTCTTGGTTTGAGAATATGACAATAATTGGAAAAAATCACACTTAGACTTCAAAACAATCCGTTAAAGGTTGAAAACCCAAACCATCCCCCAAACGACCTCGTAGGAGGCACGAACACCTCATACAAACTGACCGCGTAGTCCCGGGACTCCCGGTTTGAGAGTATGATGATAATTTGCAAAAATCACACTTAGACTTAAAAACACGGCGTTAAAGGGTGAAAACCCAAATGAGCCCCCAAAATAACCCCGTAGGAGGCACGAACACCTTGCACGGGACCAATGTAACTTGTAGGAACAACTCGCGTAGTCCCGGGTCTCCCGTTTTGAGGGTATGACGATAATTTGCAAAAATCACACTTAGGCTTAAAAACAAGTCGTTAAGGGGTGAAAACCCAAACCATCCCCCTAACGACCCCGTAGTAGGCACGAAGACCTCTCACGAGACCAATGTAACTTATAGGAACTAACGCCGTTGTCTCGGGTCCCCCGATTTGAGAGTATGACAATAATTTACAAAAATCACACTTAGACTTAAAAATAAGCCGTTAAAGGGTGAAAACCCAAACCAACCCCCAAACGACCCCGTAGGAGGCATGAACACCTCTTACGAACTAACCGCGTAGTCCCAGGTCTCTCAGTTTGAGAGTATGGCGATAATTTGCAAAAATGACACTTAGACTTAAAAATAAGTCGTTAATTGGTGAAAACCCGAACCAGCCACCAAACGACCCCATAGGATCCACGAACACCTCTCAGGGACCAATGTAACTTATAGAAACTGACCGCGTAGTCCCGGTACTCCCGGTTTGAGAGTATGACGATAATTTACAAAAATCTCACTTAGATTTAAAATAAGTCGTTAAAGGGTGAAAACCCAAACCAGCCCCCAAATGACCCCGTACGAGGCACGGACACCTCGTACGGGACCGATGTAACTTCGAGGAACTGACCGCATAGTCCCGGGTCTATCGGTTTGAGAGTATGATGATAATTTGCAAAAATCACACTTAGACTTGAAAACAAGCTGTTAAAGTGTGAAGACCCAAACCAGCCCCCATACGACCCCGTAAGAGGCACAAACACATCGTATGGGAATAATGCAACTTGTGGGAACTGATCGCGTAGTCCCGAATCTCTTTGTTTGAGAATATGACGATAATTGGAAAAAATCACACATAGACTTAAAAACAAGCTGTTAAAGGGTGAAAACCCAAACTATCCCCTAAACGACCTCGTAGGAGGCACGAACACCTCATACAAACTGACCGCGTAGTCCCGGGATTCCCGGTTTGAAAGTATGACTATAATTTGCAAAAATCGCACTTAGACTTAAAAACACGCCGTTAAAGGGTGAAAACCCAAATGAGACCCCAAAACAACCCTATAGGAGGCTCGAACCCCTCTCACGGTACCAACGTAACTTGTAGGAACAACCCGCGTAGTCCCGGGTCTCCCGATTTGAGGGTATGATGATAATTTGCAAAAATCACACTTGAACTTAAAAACAAGTCATTAAGGGGTGAAAACCCAAACCATCCCCCTAACGACCCCGTAGCAGGCACGAAGACCTCGCACGGGACCAATGTAACTTATAGGAACTAACCGCGTTGTCTCGGGTCTCTCGATTTGAGAGTATGACAATAATGTACAAAAATCACACTTAGACTTAAAAATAAGCCGTTAAAGGGTGAAAACCCAAACCAACCCCCAAACGACCCCGTAGGAGGCACGAACACCTCGTACGAACGAACCGCGTAGTCCCGGGTCTCTCGGTTTGAGAGTATGGTGATAATTTGCAAAAATCACACTTAGACTTAAAAATATGCCGTTAATTGGTGAAAACCCGAACCAACCCCCAAACGACCCCGTTGGAGGCACGAACACCTCTCAGGGACCAATGTAACTTATAGGAACTGACCGTGTAGTCCCGGTTTGAGAGTATGAAGATAATTTGCAAAAATCACACTTAGACTTAAAACAAGCCATTAAAGGGTGAAAACCCAAACCAGCCCCCAAATGACCCCGTAGGAGTCACGAACACCTCGTACGGGTCCGATGTAACTTGTAGGAACTGACCGCGTAGTCCCGGGACTCTTGGTTTGAGAGTATGATGAAAATTTATAAATATCACACTTCGACTTAAAAACAAGCCGTTAAAGGGTGAAAACCCTAACCAGGCCCCAAACGACCACGAAGGAGGCACGAACACCTCATATGAATTGACCGCGTAGTCTCGGGTCTCCCGATTTGAGAGTATGAAGATAATTTGCAAAAATCACACTTGGACTTAAAAATAAGCCGTTAAATGGTGAAAACCCAAACCAGCCCCCAAACGACCCCGTAGGAGGCACAAACACCTCGCACGGGGCCAATGTAACTCGTAGGAACTGGCTGCGTAGTCCCGGGTCTCCCGATTTGAGAGTATGATGATAATTTGCAAAACTCACACTTAGACTTAAAAACAAGTCATTAAAGGGCGAAAACCCAAACTAGCCCCCAAATGATGCCATCGGAGGCATGAACACCTCGCACGGGACCAATGTAACTTGTAGGAACTGACCGCGTAGTCCCGGGTCTACCGGTTTGAGAGTATGACGATAATTTGAAAAAATCAAACTTAGACTTAAAAACAAGCTGTTAAAGGGTGAAAACCCAAACCAGCCCCCAAATTACCCCGTAAGAGGCACGAACACCTCGTATGGGAATAATGTAACTTGTAGGAACTGATCGGGTAGTCCCGAATCTCTTGGTTTGAGAATATGATGATAATCTGAAAAAAAACACACTTCGACTTAAAAATAAGTCGTTAAAAGGTGAAAATGCAAACCAGCCCCCAAACGACCCCGCAAGTGGCACAGAGACCACGCACAGGACCATTGTAACTTGTAGGAACTGACCGCGTAGTCTCGGGTCTCCCAGTTTGAGAGTATGATGATAATTTGCAAAAGTCACACTTAGACTTAAAAATAAGCCGTTAAAGGGTGAAAACACAAACCAGCCACTAAACGACCCTGTAGGAGGCACGAACACCTCACATGGGATCAATGTAACATGTAAGAACTGACCGCGTAGTCTCTGGTCTCCCGATTTGTGAATATGACGATAATTGGCAAAAATCAACACATAAACTTAAAAACAAGTTGTTAAAGGGTGAAAACACAAACCAGCCCCTAAACGACCCCGTAGGAGCTACGAAGACCTCGCACGGGACCAATGTAACTTTTAGGAACTGACCGCGCCGGCCACGGTCACCCAGTTTTAGAATATGACGATAATTTGCAAAAATCAACACTTAGACTTAAAAATAAATCGTTAAAGGGTATAAATCAAAACTAGCCCTAAAAACGACACCGTAGGAGGCACGATCACCTCGCACGGGACAAATGTAACTTGTTGGAACTGACCACATAGTCCTGGGTTTTTCTGTTTGAGAGTATGACGATAATTTGCAAAAATCACACTTAGACTTAAACACAAGCCGCTAAAGGGTGAAAACCCACACCAGCCCCCAAATGACCCCGTAGGAAGCACGAACACCATTCAGGGACCAATGTAAATTGTAGGAACTGACCACGTAGTCCCGGGACTCTCGTTTGAGAGTATGACGATAATTCGCAAAAATCACACTTAGTCGTAAAAACAAGCCGATAAATAGTGAAAACGCAAACCAGCCCCAAAATGATCCCTTAGGAGGCACGAACACCTCGCACGGGACCAATGTAACTTGTAGGAACTAACCGCGTAGTCCCGGGTTTCCCAGTTTAAGAGTATGACGATAATTTGCAAAAATCACACTTAGACTTAAAAACAAGCCGTTAAAGGGTGAAAACCCAAACCATCCCCCAAACGACCCCGTAGGAGGCACGAACACCTCTCAGGGACCAACGTAACTTGTAGGAACTTACCGCGTAGTCCCGAGACTCTCGATTTGAGAGTATGACGATAATTTGCAAAAATCACACTTAGACTTAAAAACAAGCCGATAAACGATGAAAACGCAAACCAGCCCCCAAACGACCCCGTAGGTGACACGAACACCTCACACGGGACCAATGTAACTTGTAGGAACTGACCGCGTAGTCCTGGGTCTACCAGTTTGAGAGTATGATGATAATTTGCAAAAATCACACTTAGACTTAAAAACAACCCGTTAAAGGGTGAAAACCCAAACCTGCCCCCTAACGACCCCGTAGGAGGCACGAACACCTCTCAGGGACAAATGTAACTTGTAGGAACTGACCGCGTAGTCCCGGGACTCTCGGTTTGAGAGTATGACGATAATTTTGCAAAAAACACACTTAGACTTAAAAAAAAGACGTTAAAAGGTGAAAACCCAAACCAGCCCCCAAACGACCACGAAGGAGGCTAGAACACCTCAAACGGGACTAATGTAACTTGTAGGAACTGATCGCGTATTCCCGGGCCTCTCGATTTGAGAGTATGACGATAATTTGCAAACATCACACTTATACTTAAAAATAAGCCGTTAAAGGGTGAAAACCCAAACCAGCCCCCAAACGATCCCGTAGGAGGCTCGAACACCTCGCAGATGACATATGTCACTTGTAGGACCTGACCGCGTAGTCCCGGGTCTCTCGGATTGTGAATTTGATGATAATTTGCAAAAATCAACTCTTAGACTTAAAAATAAGCCATTCAAGGGTGAAAACCCAAACCAGCTCCCAAACGAACCCGTAGGAGGCGCGAACACCTCGCACGGGCCCAATGCAACTTCTAGTAACTGACCGCGTAGGCCCGGGTCTCCCGATTTGAGAGTATGATGATAATTTGTAAAAATCACACTTAGACTTTAAAACAAGCCGTTAAAAGGTGAAAACCCAAATCAGCCCCCAAACGACCCCGTAGGAGGCACGAACACCTCTCACGTGACCAATGTAAGTTGTAGGAACAGATCGCGTAGTCCAGGGTCTCCCTATTTGAGGGTATGACGATAATTTGCAAAAATCACACTTAGACTTAAAAATAAGCCGTTAAAGGGAGAAAACCCAAACCAACCCCCAAACGACGCCGTAAGAGGCATGAATACCTCGCATGGGACCAATGTAACTTATAGAAACTGACTGCATAGTCCTGGGTCTACCGATTTGAGAGTATGACGATAATTTGCAAAAATCACACTTAGACTTAAAAACAAGTTGTTAAAGGGTGAAAACCCACACCAGCCCCCAAACGACCCCGTAGGAGGCACGAAAACCTCACATGGGAATAATGTAACTTGTAGGAACTGATCGCGTAGTCCCGAATCTCTTGGTTTGAGAATATCACGATAATTTGAAAAAATCACACTTAGACTTAAAAACAAGTCGTTAAAGAGTGAAAATGTAAACCAGCCCACAAACAACCCCGTAGGAGTCACGAAGACCTCGCACAGGACCATTGTAACTTGTAGGAACTGACCGCGTAGTTTCGGGTATCCCGGTCTGAGAGTATCATGATAATTTGAAAAAAATCACACTTAGACTTAAAAATAATCCGTTAAAGGGTGAAAATGCGAAACAGCTGCCAAACGACCCAGTAGGAGGCACGAACACCTCGCACGGGACCAATGTAACTTGTAGGAACTGACCGCATAGTCCCGGGTCTCCTGCTTTGAGAGTATGACAATAATTTTTAAAAATAACACTTAGACTTAAAAACAAGCCGTTAAAGGGTGAAAACCCAAACCAGCCCCCAAACGACCCCGTAGGAGGCACGAAAACCTCACACGGGACTAATGTAACTTTTAAGAATTGATCGTGTAGTCCTGGGTTTCCCGATTTGAGAGTAAGATGATAATTTTCAAAAATCACACTTAGACTTAAAAACAAGCCGTTAAAGGGTGAAAACCCAAACTAGCCCCTAAACGACCCCGTAGGAGGCCCGAACACCTCGCACTTGAATAATGTAACTTGTAGGAACTCACCGCGTATTCCCGGTACTCCCGATTTGAGAGTATGATGATAACTTGCACAAATCATACTTAGACTTAAAACAAGCCGTTAAAAGGGTGAAAACCCTAACCAGCCCCCAAACGACCTCGTAGGAGGCACGAACACCTCATACGAACTGACCGCGTAGTCCCGGGACTCTCGATTTGAGAGTATGATGATAATTTGCAAAAATCACACTTAGACTTAAAAACACGCCATTAAAGGGTCAAAACCCAAACGAGCACCCAAAATAACCCCATAGGAGGCACGAACACCTCGTACGGGACTAATGTAACTTTTAGGAACTGCCCGCGTAGTCCCGGGTCTCCCGATTTGAGAGTATGACGATATTTTGAAAAAATACACTTAGACTTAAAAACAAGTCATTAAAGGGTGAAAACCCAAATCATCCCCCAAACGACCCTGAAGGAGGCACGAACACCTCACACGGGACCAATGTAACTTGTAGGAACTGACCGCGTAGTCTCGGGTCTCCCTATTTAAGAGTATGATGATAATTTGAAAAAATCACACTTAGACTTAAAAACAAGCCGTTAAAGGGTGAAAACCCAAACCAGCTCCCAAACGACCCCGTAGGATGCACGAACACCTCGCACGAGACCAATGTAACTTGTAGGAACTGATCGCTTAGTCCCGGCTCTCCCGGTTTGAGAGTATGACGATAATTTGCCAAAATCACAATTGGACTTAAAAATAAGCCGTTAAATGGTGAAAACCCAAACTAGCCCCCAAACGACCCTGTAGGAGGCACGAACACCTCGCACGGGACCAATGTAACTTGCAGGAACTGACCGCGTAGTCCTGGTGCTCCCTATTTAAGAGCATGATGATAATTTGCAAAATCACACTTAGAGTTAAAAACATGTCGTTAAAGGATGAAAACCCAAACCAGCCCCCAAACGACCCCGTAGGAGGCACGAAAATCTCGTACGGATCAATGTAACTTGTAGGAACTAACCACATAGTCCCGGGTCTCTCGGTTTGAGAGTATGACGATAATTTGCAAAAATCACAGTTAGACTTAAAAACAAGCCGTTAAAGGGTGAAAACCCAAACCAGCCCCCAAACAACCCCTTAGAAGGCACGAAGACCTCACACGGGACCAATGTAACTTGTTGGAACTGACCGCATAGTCCCGGGTCTCCCGATTTGAGAGTATGATGATAATTGGCAAAAATCACAATTTGACTTAAAAATAAGTCGTTAAAGGGGGAAAACCCAAACCAGCGCCCATAAAACCCTATAGGAGGCATCAACACCTCGCACGGGACCAATGTAATTTATAGGAACTGATCGCGTGGTCTCGGGTCTCCCGGTTTGTGAATATGATGATAATTTGCAAAAATAAACACTCACTGAAAAATAATCCTTTAAAGGGTGAAAACTTAAAACCAGTCCCCAAACGATCCCGTAGGAGGCACGAACACCTCGTACGAGACCAATGTAAGTTATAGGAACTGACCCCGTAGTCCCGAGACTCTCGGTTTGAGAGTATGATGATATTTTGCAAAAATCACACTTAGACTTGAAAACAAGCCCTTAAACGGTGAAAACCCAAACCAGCCCTAAACGACCCCGTAGGAGGCACGAACACCTCGTACGAACTAACCGCGTAGTAACGGGTCTCCCAGTTAGAGCGTATGATGATAATTTGAAGAAATCACACTTAGACTTAAAAATAAGCCGTTAAAGGGTGAAAATAAAAACCAAACCCCAAACGACCCCGTAGGAGGCACGAACACCGCGCACAGGACCAATGTACCTTGTAGGAACTAACCACGTAGTCCCGAGTCTCCCGGTTTAAGAGTATGACCATAATTTGTAAAAATCACACTTAGACTTAAAAATAAGACGTTATGGGGTGAAAACCCAAATCAGTCCCAAACGACCCCGTAGGAGGCACGAACACCTCTCACGGGACCAATGTTACTTGAAGGAACTGACCGCATAGTCCTGGGTCTCCCTCTTTGAGAGTATGATGATAATTTGCAAAAAATCAACACTGAAACTTAAAAACAAGTCGTTAAAGGGTGAAAACCCAAACCATCCCCTAAACGACCCCGTAGGAGGTACGAACACCTCGCACGGCACCAATGTAACTTGTAGGAACTGACCGCGTAGTCCCGGTACTTTCGATTTTAGAGTATGACGATAATTTGCAAAAATCACACTTATACTTAAAACAAGTCGTTAAAGGGTGAAAACCCAAACCAACCCCCAAATGACCACGTAGGACGCACGAATACCTCGTACGGGACCGATGTAACTTGTAGGAACTGACCGCGTAGTCCCGGGTCTATCGGTTTGAGAGTATCATGATAATTTGCAAAAATCACACTTTGACTTAAAAACAAGCCGTTAAAGGGTGAAAACCCAAACCAAGCCCCAAACGACCCCGTAGGAGGCACGGACACCTCGTATGAACTGACCGCGTAGTCCCGGGTCTCCCAGTTTGACAGTATGATGATAATTTGCGAAAATCACACTTAGACTTAAGAAAAAGCTATTAAAGGGTGAAAACCCAAACTGGCCACCAAACGACCCCGTAGGAGGCACGAACACCTCAAACGGGACCATTGTAACTTGTAGGAACTGATCGCGTATTCCCGGGCCTCTCGATTTGAGAGTATGACGATAATTTGCAAAAATCACACTTACACTTAAAAACAAGCCGTTAAAGGGTCAAAACCTAAACCAGCCCCCAAACGACCCTGTAGGAGGCTCGAACACCTCGCACAGGACATATGTAACTTGTAGGAACTGACCGCGTTGTCCCGGGTCTCTCGGATTGTGAATTTGATTATAATTTGCAAAAATCAACACTTAGACTTAAAAATAAGCCATTAAAGGGTGAAAACCCAAACCAGCCCCCAAACGACATTGTAGGAGGCGCGAACACCTCGTACGGGACCAATGCAACTTCTAGAAACTGACCGCGTAGTCTCGGGTCTCCCGGTTTGAGAGTATGATGATAATTTATAAAAATCACACTTAGACTTTAAAACAATCCGTTAAAGGGTGAAAACCCAAATCAGCCCCCAAACAACCCCGTAGGAGGCACGAACACCTCTCACGGGACCAATGTAACTTGTAGGAACTGATCGCCAAGTCCAGGGTCTCCCAGTTTGAGGGTATGACGATAATTTGCAAAAATCGTACTGAGACTTAAAAACAAGTCGTTGAATGGTGAAAACGAAAACCAGCCCCCAAATGACTCCGTAGGAGGCACGAACACCTCGAACGGGACCAATGTAACTTGAAGGAGCTAACCGCGAAGTCCCGGGTCTCCCGATTTGAGAATATGATGATAATTTGCAAAAATCAACACTTAAACTTAAAAACAAGCCGTTAAAGGGTGAAAACCAAAACTAGCCACCAAACAACCCCGTAGGAGGCACGAACACCTCGCACAGGACCAATGAAACTTGTTAGAACTAACCGCGTAGTCCCGTGTCTCCCGGTTTGAAAATATGATGATAATTTGGAAAAAACACACTTAGACATAAAAAAAAGCCTTTAAAGGGTGAAAACCCAACCCACCCCCAAAACAACCCCATAAGAGGCACGAACATCTCTCAAGGGAACAATGTAATTTGTAAGAACTGGCCGCGTAGTCCCGGGTCTCCCGGTTTGAGAATATGACGATAATTTGAAAAAATCAACACTTATATTTAAAAATAAGCTGTTAAAGGGTGAAAATCCAAACTAGCTCCCAAACGACCCCGTAGGTGGCACGAACACTTCGCACGGGACCAATGTAACTTATAGGAACTGACCGCGTAGTCCCGGTTCCCCCGGTTTGTGAATATGATGATAATTTGCAAAAATCAAAACTTAAACTTGAAAACAAGCCATTAAAGAGTGTAAACCCAGACCATCCCCCAAACAACTCCGTAGGAGGCACGAACACCTCATACAAACTGACCGCGTAGTCCCGGGACTCCCGGTTTGAGAGTATGAGGATAATTTGCAAAAATCAACAGTTAGACTTTAAAATAAGTCGTTATAGAGTTAAAAATAAAAATTAGCCCCAAAACGACACCGTAGGAGGCACGAACATCACGTACGGGACCAATGCAACTTGTTGGAACTGACCGCGTAGTCTCGGGTCTCTCGGTTTGAGAGTACAACGATAATTTGCAAAAATCACAATTTGACTTAAAAATAAGCCGTTAAAGGGTGAAAACCCAAATCATCCCCCAAACGACCCCGTAGGACGTACGAACACCTCGCACGTGACCAATGTAACTTGTAAGAACTGACCGCGTAGTCCCGGTACTGCCGATTTGAGAGTATGATGATAATTTGCAAAAATCACACTTAGACTTAAAACAAGCCTTTAAAGGGTGAAAACCCAACCCAGGCCCCAAACGACCCCGTAGGAGGCACGAACACCTCGCACGGGACTAATGTAACTTGTAGGATCTATTCGCATAGTCCCGAGACTCTCGGTTTGAGAGTATGACGATAATTTTCCAAAATCACACTTAGACTTAAAAATAAGCCGTTAAAGGGTGAAAACCCAAACCAGCCCCCAAACGGCCCCGTAGGAGGCACGAACACCTCGTATGAATTGACCCCGTAGTTGCGGGTCTCCCAGTTTGAGAGTATGATGATAATTTGCAAAAATCAGACTTAGACTTAAATATAAGTCGTTAAAGGGTGAAAACCCAAACTGGCCACCAAACGACCCCGTAGGAGGTACGAACACCTCACATGGGACCAATGTAACTTGAAGGAACTGATCGCGTAATCCCGAGTCTCTCGGTTTGAGAGTATAATGATAATTTGCAAAAATTCCACTTAGACTTAAAAACATGCCGTTAAAGGGTGAAAACCCAAACCAGCACCAAGTGACACCGTAGGAGGCACGAACACCTCTCACAGGACCAATGTAACTTGTAGGAACTGACCGCGTAGTCCCGGGTCTCTCGGTTTGTGAATTTGATGATAATTTGAAAAAATCAACACTTAGACTTAAACACAAGCGGTTAAAGGGTAAAAACCCAAACCAACCCCCAAACGACCCCGTCAGAGGCACGAACACCTCGCATGGGACTAATGTGACTTGTTGGAACTGACCGCGTAGTCCCGGGACTCCTGGTTTGAGAATATGAGGATAATTTACAAAAATCACACTTAGACTTATAAACATGCCGTTAAAGGGTGAAATACCAAACCAGCCCCGACACAACCCCGTAAGAGGCACGAACACATCTCATGGGAACAATATAACTTGCAAGAACTGATTGTGTAGTCCCGGCTCTCTCGATTTGAGAATATTATGATAATTTGTAAAAATCAACACTTAGATTTAAAAACAAGTCGTTAATGGGTGAAAATCCAAACTAGCCCCCAAACAACCCCGTAGGAGGCACGAACACCTCGCACGGGACTAATGTAATAAGTAAGAACTGACCGCGTAGTCTCGGGTCTCCCGGTTTATGAATATGATGATAATTTGCAAAAATCAACACTTAAACTTAAAAACAAGTCGTTAAAGGGTCAAAACCCAAAATAGCCCCTAAACGACCCCTTAGGAGGTACGAACACCTCGCACGGGACCAATGTAACTTGTAGGAACTGACCGCGTTGTCCAGGGTCTCCCGATTTGAGAATATAACGATAATTTGCAAAAATCTAAATTAGACTTAAAAATAAATCGTCAAAGGGTAAAAATCCAAACTATCCCCAAAACGACACGGTAAGAGGAACGAACACCTCGCATGGGACAAATGTAACTTGTTGGAACTGACCACATAGTCCCGGGTCTCCCGATTTGTGAATATGATGATAATTTGCAAAAATCAACACTTATAATTAAAAACAAGCCGTTAAAGGGTGAAAACCCAAACGAGCCCCCAAACGACCCCATAGGAGGCACGAACACCTCGCACGGGACCAATGTAACTTGTAGCAACTCACCACGTAGTCCAAGGTCTCCCAGTTTGAGAGTATGATGATAATTTGAAAAAATCACACTTAGACTTAAAAACAAGCCATTATAGGGTGAAAACCCAAACCATCCCCAAAACAATCCCGTAGGAGGCACGAACACCTCGTACGGGACCAATGTAACTTGTAGGAACTGACCGCGTAGTCCTGGGTCTCCCGATTTGAGAGTATGACTATAATTTACAAAAATCACACTTAGACTGAAATACAACCTGTTAAAGGGTGAAAACCCAAACCACCCCCCAAATGACCCCGTAGGTGGCACGAACACCTCGCACGGGACCAATATAACATGTAGGAACTGATCGCGTAGTCCCGGGTCTCCCAATATAAGATTATGAAGATATTTTGCTCAAATCACACATAGACTTAAAAATAAGTCGTTAAATGGTGAAAACCCAAACTAGTCCCCAAACGACCCCGTAGGAGGCATGAACACCTCGCACGTGACTAGTGTAACTTATAGGAACCGATCGCATAGTCCCGGTACTCCCGGTTTGAGAGTATGACGACAGTTTGTAAAAATAACACTTAGACTTATAAACAAGCCGTTAAAGGGTGAAAACCCAAACTAGCCCCCAAACGACCCCGTAGGAGGCACGAACACCTCGCACGGGACCAATGTAACTTATAGGAACTGAGCGCGTAGTCCCAATACTCCCGGTTTGAGAGTATGACGATAATTTGCAAAAATCAACACTTTCAAAATCGTGGTGGAACGTGCATCCTCCCCTAGTACGATTATGGAATAGATGAAATAAATCAAAAAATGGATTTTTGTTCAAGAATGAAATCTTATTGGAACTTTCCATATCCGGTATTTCACAAAGACTCGCCATGGTAAGGAAGAAGGGGGAACAAGCACACTTGGAGGGCGCAGTACAACGGAGAGTTGTATGCTGCGTTCGGGAAGGATGAATCACTCCCGAAAAGAGAATCAATTAAAAACAAGCCGTTAAAGGGTGAAAACCAAAACTAGCCCCCAAACGACCCCGTAGGAGGCACGAACACCTCGCACGGGAACAATGTAACTTCTAAGAATCGAACGCGTACTCCCGGGTCTCCCGGTTTTAGAATATGACGATAATTTGAAAAAATCAACATTTAGACTTAAAAATAAGTCGTTAAAGGGTGAAAATCCAAACTAGCCCCCAAATGACCCCGTAGGCAGCACGAACACCTCGCACCGGACCAATGTAACTTGTAGGAACTGACCGCGTAGTTCGGGTTCCCCCGGTTTGTGAATATGACGATAATTTGCAAAAATCAACACTTAAACTTAAAAACAAGCCATTAAAGGGTGAAAACCCAAACCAACCCCCAAACAACCCCGTAGGAGGCACGAACGCCTCGCACGGGACCAATGTAACTTGTAGGTACTGACCGCGTAGTCCCGGGTCACCTGGTTTGAGAATATGATGATAATTTGCAAGAATTAACAGTTAGACTTAAAAATAAGTCTTTACAGAGTGAAAATCAAAAGTTTCCCCAAAACGACACCGTATGAGGCACGAACACCTCGCACGGGACAAATGTAACTTGTTGGAACTGACCACATAGTCCCGGTACTCCCGGTTTGAGAGTATGTTGATAATTTGAAAAAATCACACTTAGACTTAAAACAAGCCGTTAAAGGATGAAAATCCAAACCAGCCCCCAAACGACCCCGTAGGAGGCACGAACATCTCGAACGGGACCAATGTAACTTGTAGGAACTGATCGCGTAGTTCCGAGACTCTCGGTTTGAGAGTATGATGATCATTTGCAAAATCACACTTTGACTAAAAAACAACCCGTTAAAGGGTGAAAACTCACCCCAGCCCCTAAACGATCCCGTAGGAGGCACAAATACCTCGTATGAACTGACCGCGTAGTCCCGGATCTCCCAATTTGGGAGTATGATGATAATTTGCAAAAATCACAATTAGACTTAAAAGCAAGCCCTTAAATGGTGAAAACCCAAACCAGTCCCCAAACGACCCCGTAGGAGGTACGAACACCTCACACGGGGCCAATACAACTTGTAGAAACTTACCGCGTAGTCCCGGGTCTCCCGATTTGAGAGTATGATGATAATTTGTAAAAATCACACTTAGACTAAAAAACAAGCCGTTATAGGGTGAAAACCCAAATCAGCCCCCAAACGACCCCGTAGGAGCCACGAACACCTCTCACGGGACCAATGTAACTTGTAGGAACTGATCGCGTAGTCCTGGGTCTCCCAGTTCGAGAGTATGATGATAATTTGCAAAAATCACACTTAGACTTAAAAATAAGTCGTTAAAGGGTGAAAACCCAAACCTTCCCCCAAACGACCCCGTAGGCGGCACGAACAACTCGCATGGGACTAATGTAACTTGTAGGAACTAACCGCATAGTCCCGTGTCTCCCGGTTTGTGAATATGACGATAATTTGCAAAAATCAACACTTATACTAAAAAACAAGCCGTTAAAGTGTGAAATCCCACACCAGCACCCAAACAACCCCGTAAGAGGCAGGAACACCTCGTACGGGATCAATGTAAGTCGTAGGAACTGATCGCGTAGTCCCGGGTCTCCCAGTTTGAGAATATGATGATAATTATCAAAAAATCAATAGTTAGACTTAAAAATAAGTCGGTACAGGATGAAAATCAAAAGTAGCCCCAAAACGACACCGTATGAGGCACGAACACCTCACACAGGACCAATGTACCTTGTTTGAACTGACCGTGTTGTCCAGGTACTCCCGGTTTATTAATATGACGATAATTTGCAAAAATCAACACTTAGACTTAAAAACAAGTCGTTAACGGGGGAAAACCAAACCAGACCCCAAACGACCTCGTAGAAGGCAGGAACACCTCGCACGTGACCAATATAACTTGTAGGAACTAACCGCGTAGTCCTGGGACTCTCGGTTTGAGATTATGATGATAATTTTCAAAAATCACACTAAGACTTAAAACAAGTCGTTAAAGGGTGAAAACCCAAACCAGCCCCCAAACGACCCCGTAGGAGGCACGAAGACCTCGTACGAACTGACCGCATAGTCCCGGGTCTCCCTGTTTGAGAGTATGACGATAATTTGCAAATAATTACACTTAGACATAAAAACATGCTGTTAAAGGGTGAAAATCCAAACCAGCCCCCAAACGACCCCGTAGGAGGCACGAACACCTCGTACGGGACCGATGTAACTTCTAGGAACTGACCGCGTAGTCCCGGGTCTATCGGTTTGAGAGTATGACGATAATTTGCAAAAATCACACTTAGACTTAAAAACATGCTGTTAAAGGGTGAAAACCCAAACCTTCCACCAAACGACCCCGTAGGCGGCACGAACAACTTGCACGGGACTAATGTAACTTGTAGGAACTGACCGCATAGTCCCGTGTTTCCCGGTTTGTGAATATGATGATAATTTGGAAAAATCAACACTTAAACTAAAAAACAAGCTGTTAAAGGGTGAAATCCCACACCAGCACCCAAACAACCCCGTAAGAGGCAGGAACAGCTCGTACGGGATCAATGTAACTCGTAGGAACTGACCGCGTAGTCCCGGGTCTCCCATTTTGAGAATATGATGATAATTATCAAAAAATCAATAGTTAGACTTAAAAATAAGTCGTTATAGGGTGAAAATCAAAAGTAGCCCCAAAATGACACCGTATGAGGCACGAACACCTCGCACGGGACCAATGTATCTTGTTTGAACTGACCGTGTTGTCCCGGTACTCCCGGTTTATTAATATGATGATAATTTGAAAAATCAACACTTAGACTTAAAAACAAGTCGTTAACGGGGGAAAACCAAACCAGACCCCAAACGACCTCGTAGAAGGCTGGAACACCTCGCACGTGACCAATATAACTTGTAGGAACTAACCGCGTAGTCCTGGGACTCTCGGTTTGAGATTATGATGATAATTTTCAAAAATCACACAAAGACTTAAAACAAGCCGTTAAAGGGTGAAAACCCAAACCAGCCCCCAAACGACCCCGTAGGAGGCACGAAGACCTCGTACGAACTGACCGCATAGTCCCGGGTCTCCCTGTTTGAGAGTATGACAATAATTTGCAAAAAATTACACTTAGACATAAAAACATGCCGTTAAAGGGTGAAAATCCAAACCAGCCCCCAAACGACCCCGTAGGAGGCACGAACACCTCGTACGGGACCGATGTAACTTCTAGGAACTGACCGCGTAGTCCCGGGTCTATCGGTTTGAGAGTATGACGATAATTTGCAAAAATCACACTTAGACTTAAAAACATGCTGTTAAAGGGTGAAAACCCAAACCTTCCACCAAACGACCCCGTAGGCGGCACGAATAACTTGCACGGGACTAATGTAACTTGTAGGAACTGACCGCATAGTCCCGTGTTTCCCGGTTTGTGAATATGATGATAATTTGGAAAAATCAACACTTAAACTAAAAAACAAGCCGTTAAAGGGTGAAATCCCACACCAGCACCCAAACAACCCCGTAAGAGGCAGGAACACCTCGTACGGGATCAATGTAACTCGTAGGAACTGACCGCGTAGTCCCGGGTCTCCCATTTTGAGAATATGATGATAATTATCAAAAAATCAATAGTTAGACTTAAAAATAAGTCGTTACAGGGTGAAAATAAAAAGTAGCCCCAAAATGACACCGTATGAGGCACGAACACCTCGCACGGGACCAATGTACCTTGTTTGAACTGACCGTGTTGTCCCGGTACTCCCGGTTTATTAATATGATGATAATTTGAAAAATCAACACTTAGACTTAAAAATAAGCCGTTAACGGGGGAAAACCCAAACCAGCCCCCAAACGATCTCGTAGAAGGCAGGAACACCTCGCACGTGACCAATGTAACTTGTAGGAACTAACCGCGTAGTCCTGGGACTCTCAGTTTGAGATTGTGATGATAATTTGATAAAATCACACTTAGACTTAAAACAAGTCGTTAAAGGGTGAAAACCCAAATCAGCCCCCAAACGACCCCGTAGGAGGCACGAACACCTCGTACGAACTGACCGCATAGTCCCGGGTCTCCCGGTTTGAGAGTATGACGATAATTTGCAAAAATCACACTTAGACTTAAAAACATGCCGTTAAAGGGTGAAAACCCAAACCAGCCCCCAAACGACCCCGTAGGAGGCACGGACACCTCGCACGGGACTAATGTAACTTGTAGGAATTGACCGCGTAGTCCCAGGTCTCCCGATTTGAAAGTATCACGATAATTTTTAAAAATCACACTTAGACTTAAAAACAAGCCGTTAAAGGGTGAAAACCCAAATCAGCCCCCAAACGACCCTGTAGGAGGCACGAACACCTCTCACGGGACTAATGTAACTTGTAGTAACTGATCGTGAAGTCCCGGGTCTCGCGGTTTGAGAATATGGTGATAATTTACAAAACTCAACACTCCGACTTAAAAACAAGCCGTTAAAGGGTGAAAACCCAAACAAACAACCAAACGACCCCGTAGGAGGCACGAACACCTCGCACGGGACCAATGTCACTTGTAGGAACTGACCGCGTTGTCCAGGGTCTCTCGGTTTGAGAATATAACGATAATTTGCAAAAATCTAAAGTTAGACTTAAAAATAAATCGTCAAAGGGTAAAAATCCAAACTATCCCCAAAACGACACGGTAAGAGGAACGAACACCTCGCACGGGACAAATGTAACTTGTTGGAACTGACCACATAGTCCCGGGTCTCCCGATTTGTGAATATGATGATAATTTGCAAAAATCAACACTTATAATTGAAAACAAGCCGTTAAAGGGTGAAAACCCAAACGAGCCCCCAAACGACCCCATAGGAGGCACGAACACCTCGCACGGGACCAATGTAACTTGTAGCAACTCACCACGTAGTCCAAGGTCTCCCAGTTTGAGAGTATGATGATAATTTGAAAAAATCACACTTAGACTTAAAAACAAGCCGCTAAAGGGTGAAAACCCAAACCATCCCCCAAACAAGCCCGTAGGAGGCACGAACACCTCGCACGGGACCAATGTAACTTGTAGGAACTGACCGCGTAGTCCTGGGTCTCCCGATTTGAGAGTATGACTATAATTTACAAAAATCACACTTAGACTGAAATACAACCTGTTAAAGGGTGAAAACCCAAACCACCCCCCAAATGACCCCGTAGGTGGCACGAACACCTCGCATGGGACCAATATAACTTGTAGGAACTGACCGCGTAGTCCCGGGTCTCCCGATTTAATATTATGATGATATTTTGCTCAAATCACACATAGACTTAAAAATAAGCCGTTAAATGGTGGAAACCCAAACTAGTCCCCAAACGACCTCGTAGGAGGCATGAACACCTCGCACGTGACTAGTGTAACTTATAGGAACTGATCGCATAGTCCCGGTACTCCCGGTTTGAGAGTATGACGACAATTTGTAAAAATGACACTTAGACTTATAAACAAGCCGTTAAAGGGTGAAAACCCAAACCATCCCCCAAACGACCCTGTAGGAGGCACGGACACCTCGCACGGGACCAATGTAACTTGTAGGAATAGAGCGCGTAGTCCCAATACTCCCGGTTTGAGAGTATGACGATAATTTGCAAAAATCAACACTTTCAAAATCGTGGTGTAACGTGCATCCTCCCCTGGTACGGTCTTGGAATAGATGAAATAAATCAAAAAATGGATTTTTGTTCAAGAATGAAATCTTATTGGAACTGTCCATATCCGGTATTTCACAAAGACTTGCCATGGTAAGGAAGAAGGGGGGAACAAGCACACTTGGAGAGAGCAGTACAACGGAGAGTTGTATGCTGCGTTCGGGAAGGATGAATCACTCCCGAAAAGAGAATCAATTAAAAACAAGCCGTTAAAGGGTGAAAACCAAAACTAGCCACCAAACGACCACGTAGGAGGCACGAACACCTCGCACGGGAACAATGAAACTTCTAAGAATCGAACACGTACTCCTGGGTCTCCCGGTTTGAGAATATGACGATAATTTGAAAAAATCAACATTTAGACTTAAAAATAAGTCGTTAAAGGGTGAAAATCCAAACTAGCCCCCAAACGACCCCGTAGGCAGCACGAACACCTCGCACCGGACCAATGTAACTTGTAGGAACTGGCCGCGTAGTCTGGGTTCCCCCGGTTTGTGAATATGATGATAATTTGCAAAGTTCAACACTTAAACTTAAAAACAAGCCGTTAAAGGGTGAAAACCCAAACCAGCCCCCAAACAACCCCGTAGGAGGCACGAACGCCTCGCACGGGACCAATGTAACTTGTAGGTACTCACCGTGTAGTCCCGGGTAACCTGGTTTGAGAATATGATGATAATTTGTAGAAATCAACAGTTAGACTTAAAAATAAGTCGTTACAGAGTGAAAATCAAAAGTAGCCCCAAAACGACACCGTAAGAGGCACGAACACCTCGCACGGGACAAATGTAACTTGTTGGAACTGACCACATAGTCCCGGTACTCCCGGTTTGAGAGTGTGTTGATAATTTGAAAAAATCACACTTAGACTTAAAACAAGCCGTTAAAGGATGAAAACCCAAACCAGCCCCCAAACGACCCCGTAGGAGGCACGAACATCTTGAACGGGACCAATGTAACTTGTAGGAACTGATCGCGTAGTTTTGGGACTCTCGGTTTGAGAGTATGATGATAATTTGCAAAATCACACTTAGACTAAAAAAAACCCATTAAAGGGTGAAAACTCACCCCAGCCCCCAAACGATCCCGTAGGAGGCACAAATACCTCGTATGAACTGACCGCGTAGTCCCGGATCTCCCAATTTGGGAGTATGATGATAATTTGCAAAAATCACACTTAGACTTAAAAACAAGCCCTTAAACGGTGAAAACCCAAACCAGTCCCCAAACGACCCCGTAGGAGGTATGACCACCTCACACGGGGCCAATACAACTTGTAGAAATTGACCGCGTAGTCCCGGGTCTCCCGATTTGAGAGTATGATGATAATTTGTAAAAATCACACTTAGACTTAAAAACAAGCCGTTATAGGGTGAAAACCCAAATCAGCCCCCAAACGACCCCGTAGGAGCCACGAACACCTCTCACGGGACCAATGTAACTTGTAGGAACTGACCGCGTAGTCCTGGGTCTCCCAGTTCGAGAGTATGATGATAATTTGCAAAAATCACACTTAGACTTAAAAATAATCCGTTAAAGGGTGAAAACCCAAACCTTCCCCCAAACGACCCCGTAGGCGGCACGAACACCTCGCACGGGACCAATGTAGCTTGTAGGAACTAACCGCATAGTCCCGTGTCTCCCGGTTTGTGAATATGATGATAATTTGCAAAAATCAACACTTAAACTAAAAAATAAGCCGTTAAAGGGTGAAAAACCAAACTAGCCCCCAAACAACCCCGTAAGAGGCAGGAACACCTCGTACGAGATCAATGTAACTCGTAGGAACTGACCGCGTAGTCTCGGGTCTCCCATTTTGAGAATATGATCATAATTATCAAAAAATCAACAGTTAGACTTAAAAATAAGTTGTTACAGGGTGAAAATCAAAAGTAGCCCCAAAACGACACCGTATGAGGTACGAACACCTCACACCGGACCAATGTACCTTGTTTGAACTGACCGTGTTGTCCTGGTACTCCCGGTTTATTAATATGACGATAATTTGCAAAAATCAACACTTAGACTTAAAAACAAGCCGTTAACGAGGGAAAACCCAAACCAGCCCCCAAACGACCTCGTAGAAGGCAAGAACACCTCGCACGTCACCAATGTAACTTGTAAGAACTAACCGCGTAGTCCTGGGACTCTCGGTTTGAGATTATGATGATAATTTTCAAAAATCACACTATGACTTAAAATAAGTAGTTAAAGGGTGAAAACCCAAACCAGCCCCGAAACGACCCCGTAGGAGGCACGAACACCTCGTACGAACTGACCGCATAGTCCCGGGTCTCCCGATTTGAGAGTATGACGATAATTTGCAAAAAATCACACTTAGACTTAAAAACATGCCGTTAAAGGGTGAAAACCCAAACCAGCCCCCAAACGACCCCGTAGGAGGCACGAACACCTCGTACGGGACCGATGTAACTTCTAGGAACTGACCGCGTAGCCCCGGGTCTATCGGTTTGAGAGTATGACGATAATTTGCAAAAATCACACTTAGACTTAAAAACATGCCGTTAAAGTGTGAAAACCCAAACCTTCCCCCAAACGACCCCGTAGGCGGCACGAACAACTCGCACGGGACTAATGTAACTTGTAGGAACTGACCGCATAGTCCCGTGTCTCCCGGTTTGTGAATATGACGATAATTTGGAAAAATCAACACTTAAACGAAAAAACAAGTGGTTAAAGGGTGAAATCCCACACCAGCCCCCAAACAACCCCGTAAGAGGCAGGAACACCTCGTACGGGAGCAATGTAACTCGTAGGAACTGACCGCGTAGTCCCGGGTCTCCCAGTTTGAGAATATGATGATAATCATAAAAAATCAACAGTTAGACTTAAAACTAAGTCGTTACAGGGTGAAAATCAAAAGTAGCCCCAAAACGACACCGTATGAGGCACGAACACCTCGCACGGGACCAATGTACCCTGTTTGAACTGATCGTGTTGTCCCGGTACTCCCGGTTTATTAATATGATGATAATTTGCAAAAATCAACACTTAGACTTAAAAACAAGCCGTTAACGGGGGAAAACCCAAACGACCTCGTAGAAGGCAGGAACACCTCGCACGTGACCGATGTAACTTGTAGGAACTAACCGCATAGTCCTGGGACTCTCGGTTTTGAGATTATGATGATAATTTGAAAAAATCATACTTAGACTTAAAACAAGTCGTTAAAGGGTGAAAACCCAAACCAGCCTCCAAATGACCCCGTAGGAGGCACGAACACCTCGTACGAACTGACCGCATAGTCCCGGGTCTCCCGGTTTGAGAGTATGACGATAATTTGCAAAAATCACACTTAGACTAAAAAACATGCCGTTAAAGGGTGAAAACCCAAACCAGGCCCCAAACGACCCCGTAGGAGGCACGGACACCTCGCACGGGACCAATGTAACTTGTAGGAATTGACCGCGTAGTCCCAGGTCTCCCGATTTGAGAGTATCACGATAATTTTTAAAAATCACACTTAGACTTAAAAACAAGCCGTTAAAGGGTGAAAACCCAAATCAGCCCCCAAACGACCCTGTAGGAGGCACGAACACCTCTCACGGGACTAATGCAACTTGTAGGAACTGACCGTGAAGTTCCGGGTCTTGCGGTTTGAGAATATGGTGATAATTTACAAAACTCAAAACAAGCCGTTAAAGGGTGAAAACCCAAACAAACAACCAAATGACCCTATAGGAGGCACGAACACCTCGCACAGGATCAATCTAACTTATTGGAACTGATCGCCCCCAGACTAGCCCCTAAACGACCCCGTAGGAGGCACGAACACCTCGTACGAACTGACCGCATAGTCCCGGGTCTCCCGGTTTAAAAATATGACGATAATTTACAAAAATCAACAATTAAATTTAAAAACAAGCTGTTAGAGGGTGAAAACCCAAACCAACCCCCAAACAACCCCGTAGGAGGCCCAAACACCTCGCACGGGACCAATGTAACTTGTAGGAACTGACCGCGTAGTCCCGGGTCTCCCAGTTTTAGAATATTACGATAATTTGCAAAAATCAACACTTAAACTTAAAAATAAGTCGTTACAGGGTGAAAATCAAAACTAGCCCCAAAACGACACCGTAGAAGGCACAAACATCTCGCACGGGACCAATCTAAGTTGTTGGAAGTGACCGCGTAGTCCCGGGTCTCCCGGTTTGTGAATATGATGATAATTTCCCAAAATTGACCATTTGATATAAAAACATGCCGTTAAAGGGTGACAACCAAAACCAGCCCCCAAACGACCCCGTAGGAAGCACGAATACCTCACACGGGACCAATGTAACATGTAGGAAGTGGCCGCGTAGTCTTGGGTCTCCCGGTTTGAGAGTATGATGATAATTTGCAAAAATCACATTTAGACTTAAAAATAAGCCGTTAAAGAGTGAAAACCCAAACTAGCCCCCAAACTACCCCGTAGGAGGCACGAACACCTCGTACGGGACCAATGTAACTTGTAGGAACTGACCGTGTAGTCCCAGTACTCCCGGTTTGAGAGTATGATGATAATTTGCAAAAATCACACTTAGAGTTAAAACAAGTCGTTAAAGGGTGAGAACCCAAACCAGCCCCCAAATGACCCCGTAGGAGGCAAGAACACCTCGTACAAACTGACCGCATAGTCTCGGGTCTCCCGGTTTGAGAGTATGACGATAATTTGCAAAAATCACGCTAAGACTTAGAAACAAGCCGTTAAAGGGTGAAAACCCAAACCAGTTCCCAAACGACCCCAAAGGAGGCATGAACACCTCACACGGGACCAATGTAACTTGTACGAACTGATCGCATAGTCACGGGTCCCCCGATTTGAGAGTATGACGATAATTATTAAAAACTACACTTAGACTTAAAAACAAGCCGTTAAGGGGTGAAAACCCAAACCAACCCCCAAACAAGCCCGTAGGAGGCACGAACATGACATATGGGACCAATGTAACTTTTTAGAATTGGTCGCATAGTCCCGGGTCTTCCGGTTTGAGAGTATGACTATAAATTCCAAAAATCACTCTTAGACTTAAAAATAAGCTGTTAATGGGTGAATGCCCAAACCAGCCCTCAAACGACCCCGTAGGAGGCACGAACACCTCGTACGGGACCAATGTAACTTGTAGGAACTGACAGCGTAGTCCCGGTGCTCCCGGTTAGAGTGCTTGATGATAATTTGGAAAAATTTCACTTAGACTTAAAACAAGCCGTTAAACGTTGAAAACCCAAACCAGTCGCCAAACGACCCCGTAGGAGGCACGAACACCTCGCACGGGACCAATGTAACTTGTAGGAACTGACCGCATAGTCTCGGGACTCTCGGTTTGAGAGTATGACGATAATTTGCAAAAATCACACTTAGACTTAAAAACAAGTCGTTAAAGGGTTAAAACCCAAACCAACCCCCAAACGACTCCGTAGGAGGCACGAACACCTCATACGAACTGACCGCGTAGTCCCGGATCTCCGAGTTTGAGAGTATGACGATAATTTGAAAAAATCACACTAAAGACTTAAAAACAAGCCGTTAAAGGGTGAAAACCCAAGTCAGCCCCAAAACGACCCCGTAGGAGGCACGAACACCTTGCACGGGACCAATGTAACTTGTAGGAACTGACCGCGTAGTCCCGAGTCTCTCGATTTGAGAGTTTGATGATAATTAGTAAAAATCACACTTAGACTAAAAAACAATCCGTTAAATGGTGAAAACCCAAATCAGCCCCCAAACGACCCCGTAGGAGGTACAAACACCTCTCACGGGACCAATGCAACTTGTAGGAACTGACCGCGTAGTCCCGGGTCTCCCAGTTTGAGAGTATGGTGATAATTTTCAAGAATCACACTTAGACTTAAAAATAAGTCGTTAAAAGTTGAAAACCCAAACCAGCCCCCAAACGACCCCGTAGGAGGCACGAACACCTCGCACGGGACCAATGTAACTTGTAGGAACTGACCGCATAGTCCTGGGTCTCCCAGTTTGAGAATATTATGATAATTTGCAAAAATCAACACTTCGACTTTAAATCAAGTTGTTAAAGGGTGAAAACCCAAACCAACCCCCAAACGACCCCGTAGGAGGCACGAACACCTCGCACGGAACCAATGTAACTTGTTGGAACTGACCGCGTTGTCCCAGTACTCCCGATTTGAGAGTACGACGATAATTTGTAAAAATCACACTCAGACTGAAATACAAGCCATTAAAGGGTGAAAACCCAAACCACCCCCCAAATGACCCCGTACGACGCACGAACACCTCGCACGGGACAAATATAACTTGTAGGAACTGACTGAATAGTCCCAGGTCTCCCGGTTTGAGAATATGACGATAATTTTAAAAAATTAAACATTAAACTTAAAAACAAGCCGTTAAAGGGTGAAAATACAAACTAGCCCCCAAACGACCCCGTAGGAGGCACGAACACCTCGCACGGGACCAATGTAACTTGTAGGAACTGACCGTATAGTCCCGTGTCTCCTGGTTTTTGAATATGACGATAATTTGCAAAAATCAACACCTAAACTTAAAAACAAGCCGTTAAAGGGTGAAAACCCAAACTAGCCCCCAAACAACCCCGTAGGAGGCACGAACACCTCGCACGGGACCAATGTAAATTGTAGGAACTGACCGCATTGTCCCGGGTCTCTCGGTTTGAGAATATGACGATAATTTTCAAAAATCAAGAGTAAGACTTAAAAATAAGTCGTTAGAGGGTGAAAATAAAAAGTAGCCCCAAAACGACACCGTATGAGGCAGGAACACCTCGCATGGGACCAATGTAACTTGTTGGAACTGACCGTGTAGACCCGGTACTCCCGGTTTTTTAATATGATGATCATTTGCAAAAATCAACACTTAGACTTAAAAACAAGTCGTTAACGGGGGAAAACCTAAACTAGCTCCCAAACAACCCCATAAGAGCACAAACACCTCGCACGGGACCAATGTAACTTGTAAGAACTGATCGCGTACTTTCGTGTCTCCCGATTTGTGAATATGACGATAATTTGCAAAAATCAACACTTAAACTTAAAAACAAGCCGTTAAAGGGTGAAAACCCAAACCAGCCCCCAAACAACCCCATAGGAAGCACGAACACCTCGTACGGGACCAATGTAGCTTGTAGGAACTGGTCGCATAGTCCCGGATCTCCCGGTTTGAGAATATGATGATAATTTTCAAAAATCATGAGTTAGACTTAAAAATAAGTCGTTACAGGGTGAAAATTAAAAGTAGCCCCAAAACGACACCATATGAGGCACGAACACCTCGCAGGGGACTAATGTAACTTGTTAGAACTGATCGCGTAGTCCCGGTACTCCCGGTTTGTTAATATGATGATAATTTGCAAAAATCAACACTTAGACTTGAAAATAAGCTGTTAAAGGGTGAAAATCCAAACTAGCCCCCAAACGATCCCGCAGGAGGCACGAACACCTCGGACGGGACCAATGTAACTTGTACGAACTGACCGCGTTGTCCTGTGTCTCCCGGTTTGTGAATATGACAATAATTTGCAAAAATCAACACTTAAACTTAAAAACAAGCCGTTAAAAGGTGAAAACCCAAACCACCCCGTTGAAAGGCACGAACACCTCGCACAGGTCCAATGTAACTTGTAGGAACTGACCGCATAGTCCAGGGTCTCCCGATTTTAGAATATGATGATAATTTTCATAAATCAAAAGTTAGACTTAAAAATAAGTCGTTACAGGGTGAAAATCAAAAGTAGCCCCCAAACGACCCCGTAGGAGGTAGGAACACCTCGCACGTGACCAATGTAACTTGTAGGAACTGACCGCGTAGTCCCGGGTCTCTCGGTTTGAGAGTATGACGATAATTTGCAAAAATCACACTTAGAGTTAAAACAAGCCGTTAAAGGGTTAAAACCTAAACCAACCCCCAAATGACCCCGTAGGAGGCACGGACACCTCGTACCAACTGACCGCATAGTCCCGGGTCTCCCGGTTTGAGAGTATGATGATAATTTGCAAAAATCACACTTAGACTTAAAAATAAGTCGTTAAAGGGTGAAAACCCAAACCAGCCCCCAAACGACCCCGTAGGAGGCACGAATACCTCGCACGGGATTAATGTAACTTGTAGGAACTGACTGCGTAGTCCCGGGTCTCCCAATTTTTGAGTACGACGATAATTTTCTAAAATCACTGTTAGACTTAAAAAAAGCCTTTAAAGGGTGAAAACCCAAACCAGCCCCCAAATGACCCCGTAGGAGGCATGAACACCTCATACGGGACCAATGTAACTTGTAGGAACTGACCGTGTAGTCCCGGGTCTCCTGATTTGAGAGTATGATGATAATTTGCAAAAATCATACTTAGACTTAAAAATAATCCGTTAAATGGTGAAAACCCAAACCATCCCCAAACGACCCCGTAGGAGGCACGAACACCTCCCACGGGAACAATGTAACTTTAAAGAATTGACCGCGTAGTCCCTGTTCTCTCGATTTGAGAGTATGACGATAAGTTAAAAAAATCACAATTACACTTAAAAATAAGTCGTTAAATGGTGAAAACCCAAACCAACCCCCAAACGACCCCATAGGAGGCACGAACCCCTCGCACGGGACCAATGTAACTTGTAGGAACTGACCGCGTAGTCTCGGTATTCCCGGCTTGGGAGTATGACGATAATTTGCAAAAATCACACTTAGACTTAAAAAAAGCCGTTAATGGATGAAAACCCAAACTAGCCCCTAAACGACACCGTAGGAGGCACGAACACCTCGTACGGGTCCAATGTAACATATAGGAACTAACCGCATAGTCCCGGTACTCCCAATTTGAGAGTATGACGATAATTTGCAAAAATCACACTTAGACTTAGAACAAGAAGTTAAAGTGTGAAAACCCAAACCAACCCCCAAATTACCCCGTAGGAGGCACGAACATATCGCACGAGACCAATATAACTTGTAGGAACTGACCGCGTAGTCCCCGGTCTCCCATTTTGAGAGTATGACGATAATTTGCAAAAATCACACTTAGAGTTAAAAACAAGTTGGTAAAGGATGAAAACCCAAACCAACCCCCAAACGACCCCGTAGGAGGCACGGACATCTCGCACGGAACCAATGTAACTTTTTAAAATTGGCCGCGTAGTCCTGGGTCTTTCGATTTGAGAGTATCACGATAATTTTCCAAAATCACACTTAGACTTAATCACAAGCCGTTAAAGCGTGAAAACCCAAACCAGACCTCAAACGACCCCGCAGGAGGCACGGACACCTCGTACCAATGTATCATGAAGGAACTGACCGCGTAGTCCCAGTACTCCCGGTTTGAGAGTATGATGATAATTTGGAAATATCACACTTAGACTTAAAATAGTCGTTAAAGGTTAAAAACCCAAACCAGCGGCCAAACGACCCCGTAGGAGGCACGAAAACCTCGTACGGGACCAATGTAACTTGTAGGAACTGACCGTGTAGTCCCGAGACTCTCGGTTTGAGAGTATGATGATAATTTGCAAAAATCACACTTAGACTTAAAAACAAGTTGTTAAAGGGTGAAAACCCAAACCAGCTCCCAAACGACCCCGTAGGAGGCACGAACACCTCGTACGAACTGACCGCATAGTCCCGGATCTCCCGGTTTGAGAAAATGACAATAAATTGCAAAAATCACACTTAGACTTAAAAACAAGGTGTTAAAGGGTGAAAACCCAAATCGCCCCCCTAATGACCCCGTTGGAGGCACGAACACCTCGTACGAACTGACGACGTAGTCTCGGGTCTCCCGGTTTGAGGGTATGACGATAATTTGCAAAAATACACTCAGACTTAAAAGCAAGCCGTTAAAGGGTGAAAACCCAAACCGACCCCCAAATGACCCCGTAGGAGGCGCGAACACCTCGTACGAACTGACCGCGTAGTCCCGGATCTCCCGGTTTGAGAAAATGACGATAAATTGCAAAAATCACACTTAGACTTAAAAACAAGGTGTTAAAGGGTGAAAACCCAAATCGGCCCCCTAATGACCCCGTAGGAGGCACGAACTCCTCGTACGAACTGACCGCGTAGTCTCGGGTCTCCTAGTTTGAGGGTATGACGATAATTTGCAAAAATCACACTTAGACTTAAAAATAAGCTGTTAAAGGGTGAAAACCCAAATCATCTCCCAAAGGACCCTGTAGGAGGCCTGAACACCTCTCACGGGACTAATGTAACTTGTAGGAACTGACCGCGTAGTCCTGGGTCTACCAGTTTGAGAGTATGACGATAATTTGGCCAAATCACACTTAGACTTAAAAACAAACTGTTAAAGGGTGAAAACTCAAACCAGCCCCCAAACGACCCCGTAAGAGGCACGAATACCTCAAATGGGAATAATGTAACTTGTAGGAACTGATCGCGTAGTCCCGAATCTCGTGGTTTGAGAATATGATGATAATTTGAAAAAATCACACTTAGACTTAAAAATAAGCCGTTAAAGGGTGAAAACCCAAACCAGCCCACAAACGACCCCGTAGGAGGCACGAACACCTCGCACTGGACCAATGTAACTTATTGAAATTGGTCGCGTAGTCCCGGTACTCCTGTTTTGAGAGTATGATGATAATTTGCAAAAATCACACTTAGACTCATGACAAGTTGTTAAAGGGTGAAAACTCAAACCAACACCCAAATGACCCCGTAGGAGGCACGAAAACCTCGCAAGAGACCAATGTTACTTGTAGGAACTGACCCCGTAGTCCCGAGTCTCCCGGTTTGAGAGTATGATGATAATTTCCAAAAATCACACTTAGACTTAAAATAAGCCGTTAAAAGGTGAAAACCCAAACCAACCCCCAAATGACCCCGTAGGAGGTACGAACACCTCGTACGGGACCGATGTAACTTCTAGGAACTGACCGCGTAGTCCCGGGTCTATCGGTTTGAGAGTATGACGATAATTTGCAAACATCACACTTAGACTTAAAAACAAGCTGTTAAAGTGTGAAAACCCAAACCAGCCCCGATACGACCCCATAGGAGGCACGAACACCTCTCGTGGGAGCAATGTAACTTGTAGGATCTGACCACGTAGTCCAGGGTCTCCCAGTTTGATAGTATGATGATAATTTGCAAAAAACACACTTAGACTTAAAAACAAGCCGTTAAAGGATGAAAACCCAAACCCCCGTAGGAGGCACAAACACCTCTCATGGGACCAGTGTAACTTTTAAGAATTTATCGCGTAGTCCCGGTACTTCCGATTTCAGCGTACGACGATAATTTTCACAAATCACACTTAGACTTAAAAACAAGACGTTAAAGGGTGAAAATCCAAACCAGCCCGCAAATGAGCCCGTAGGAGGTACGAACACCTCGCACGGGACCAATGTAACTTATAGGAACTGACCGCGTAGTCCCGGTACTCCCGGTTTGAGAGTATGATGATAATTTGCAAAAATCACACTTAGACTTAAAATAAGCCGTTAAAGGGTGAAAACCCAAACCAACCCCTAAACGACACCGTATGAGGCACGAACACCTCGTACGGGACCAATGTAACTTGTAAGAACTGACCGCGTAGTCCCGGTACTCCCGGTTTGAAAGTATAACGATAATTTGTAAAAATCACACTTAGACTTAAAACAAGCCGTTAAAGTGTGAAAACCCAAACCATCCCCCGAATTACCCCGTAGGAGGCACGAACATATCGCAAGGGACCAATATAACTTGTAGGAACTGAACGCGTAGTCCCGGGTCTCCCGATTTGAGAGTATGACAATAATTTGCAAAAATCCCACGTAGACTTAAAAACAAGCCGTTAAAGGATGAAACCCAAACCAGCCTCCAAACGACCTCGTAGGAGGCACGAACACGTCGCACGAAACCAATGTAACTTTTTAAAATTGGCCGCGTAGTCGCGGGTCTTTCGATTTGAGAGTATCGCGATAATTTTCCCAAATCACACTTAGACTTAAACACAAGCCGTTAAAGGCTGAAAACCCAAACGAGCCCTCAAACGACCCCTTAGGAGGCACGAACACAGCGTACGGGACCAATGTAACTTGTAGGAACTGACCGCGTAATCCCGATACTCCCGGTTTGAGAGTATGATGATGATTTGGAAATATCACATTTAGACTTAAAACAAGTCGTTAAAGGTTGAAAACCCAAACCAGCCGCAAAACGACCCTGTAGGAGGTACGAACACCTCGTACGGGGCCAATGTAACTTGTAGGAACTGACCGCGTAGTCCTGGGACTCTCGGTTTGAGAGTATGATTATAATTTGCGAAAATCACACTTAGACTTAAAAACAAGTCGTTAAAGAGTGAAAACCCAAACCAGCTCCCAAACGACCCCGTAGGAGGCACGAATACCTCGTACGAACTGACCGCGTAGTCCCGGATCTCCCGATTTAAGAAAATGACGATAAATTGCAAAAATCACACTTATACTTAAAAACAAGTTGTTAAAGGGTGAAAACCCAAATCAACTCCCAAACGACCCCGTAGGAGGCACGAACACCTCGTACGAACTCACCGCATAGTCCCAGATCTCCCGGTTTGAGAAAATGACGATAAATTGCAAAATTCACACTTATACTTAAAAACAAGTTGTTAAAGGGTGAAAACCCAAATCTGCCCCCTAATTACTCCATAGGAGTCACGAACACCTCGTACAAACTGACCGCGTAGTCTCGGGTCTCCAAGTTTGAGGGTATGACGATAATTTGCCAAAATCACACTTAGACTTAAAAACAAGCTGTTAAAGGGTGAAAATCCAAACCAGCCCCCAAACGACCCCGTAAGAGGCACGAATACCTCGCATGGGAATAACGTAACTTGTAGGAACTGATCGCGTAGTCCCGAATCTCGTGGTTTGAGAGTTTGACGATAATTTGAAAAAATCACACTTAGACTTAAAAATAAGCCGTTAAAGGGTGAAAACCCAAACTAGCCCCCAAACGACCCCGTAGGAGGCACGGACACCTCGCACGGGACCAATGTAACTTTTAGGAATTGGCCGCGTAGTCTCGGTACTCCTGTTTTGAGAGTATGATGATAATTTGTAAAAATCACACTTAACTTAAAACAAGTTGTTAAAGGGTGAGAACCAAACCAGCCCCTAAATGACCCCGTAGGTGGCACGGAAACCTTGCACGAGACCAATGTTACTTGTAGGAACTGACCCCGTAGTCCCGAGTCTCCCGGTTTGAGAGTATGACGATAATTTCCAAAAATCACACTTAATCTTAAAAACAAGCCGTTAAAGGATGAAAACCCAAACCAGCCCCCAAACGACCCCGTAGGAGGCACGAACACCTCGTACAAATTGATCGCATAGTCTCGGGTCTCACGGTTTGTGAGTATGATGATAATTTGCAAAAATCACACTTAGACTTAAAGACAAGTCGTTAAAGAGTGAAAACCCAAATCAACCCCTAAATGACCCCGTAGGAGGCACGAACACCTCTCATGGGGCCAATGTAACTTATAGGAACTAACCGCGTAGTCCCGGGTCTCCCGATTTGAGAGTATGATGATACTTTGCAAAAATCACTCTTAGACTTAAAAACAAGTCGTTAAAGGGTGAAAAGCCAAACCAGCACCCAAACAACCCCGTAGGAGGCACGAAGACCTCGCAAGGGACCAATATAACTTGTTGGAACTGACTGCGTAGTCCCGGGTCTCACGGTTTGTGAGTATGACGATAATTTGCAAAAATCACACTTAGACTTAAAAACAAGACGTTAAAGAGTGAAAACCCAAACCAATCCCCAAACGACCCCGTATGAGGCACGAACACCTCGAATGGGACCAATGTTACTTGTTGAACTAACCACAGAGTCTCGGGTCTCCCGGTTTGAGAGTATGACGATTATTTGCAAAAGTCACACATAGACTTAAAAATAAGTCGTTATAGGGTGAAAATCAAAACTAGCACCAAAATGAGACCGTAGAAGGCACGAACACCTCGCACGGGACCAATCTAACTTTTTGGAGCTGACCGTGTAGTCCCGGGTCTCCTGGTTTGTGAATATGACAATAATTTGCCAAAACTAACACTTAGACTTAAAAACAAACTGTTATAGGGTGAAAACACAAACTAGCCTCCAAATGACCCCGTAGGAGAACGAAGACCAAGCACGGGACCAATGTAACTTGTAGGAACTGACCGCGTAGTCCTGCGTCTCCCAGTTTTAGAGTATGAGAATAATTTGCAAAAATAACACCTAGACTTAAAAATAAGCCATTAAATGGTGAAAACCCAAACCAGCCCCCAAACGACCCCGTAGGAGGCACGAACACCTTGTACGGGACCAATGTTACTTATAGGAACTAACCGCGGTGTCCCGGTACTCCCAGTTTGGGAGTATGATGATAATTGGCAAAAATCACACTTACACTTAAAATAAGCCGTTAGAGTGTGAAAACCCAAACCAGCCCCCAAACGACCCCGTAGGAGGCACGAACACTTCCCACGGGAATAATGTAACTTTCAAGAATTGACCGCGTAGTCCCGGGTCTCCCGGTTTTTGAATATGATGATAATTTGCAAAAATCAACACATAGACTTAAAAATAATCCGTTAAAGGATGACAACCCAAAACAGCCCCCAAACGACCCCGTAGGAGGCACGAATACCTCACACGGGACCAATGTAACTTGTAGGAACTGACCGCATAGTCCCGGGTCTCCTAGTTTTTGAGTATGAAGATAATTTACCAAAATCACTCTTAGACTTAAAAAAGCCTTTAAATGGTGAAAACCCAAACTAGCCCCCAAATGACCCCGTTGGAAGCACGAACACCTCGCACGGGACCAATGTAACTTGTAGGAACTGACCGTGTAGTCCCGGGTCTCCCGATTTGAGAGTATGATGATAATTTGCAAAAATCATACTTAGACTTAAAAACAAGTCGTTAAATGGTGAAAACCCAAACCATCCCCCAAACGACCCCGTAGGAGGCACGAACACTTCCCACAGGAATAATGTAACTTTTAAGAATTGACCGCGTAGTCCCGGGTCTCTCAGTTCGAGAGTATGACGATAATTTAGAAAAATCACACTTAGACTTAAAAATAAGCCGTTAAATGGTGAGAACCCAAACCAACCCCCTAACGATCCCATAGGAGGCATGAACCCCTCGCACGGGACCAATGTAACTTGTTGGAACTGACCGCGTAGTCCCAATATTCCCGGTTTAGGAGTATGACGATAATTTGCAAAAATCACACTTAGACTTAAAACAAGCCGTTAAAGGGTGAAAACCCAAACCAGCCCCTAAACGACACCGTAGGAGGCACGAACACCTCGTACGGGACCAATGTAACTTATAAGAACTAACCGCATAGTCCCGGTACTCCCGATTTGAGAGTATGACGATAATTTGCAGAAATCACACTTAGTCTTAAAACAAGCCGTTAAAGTGTGAAAACCCAAACCAGCCCCCAAATTACCCCGTAGGAGGCAGGAACACCTCGTACGAACTGACCGCGTAGGCCCGGATCTCCCGGTTTGAGAGTATGATGATAAATTGCAAAAATCACACTTAGACTTAAAAACAAGTTGTTAAAGGGTGAAAACCCAAACCGACCCCCTAATGACCCCGTAGGAGGCACGAACACCTCGTACGAATTTACAGCGTAGTCTCGGGTCTCCCGATTTGAGGGTATGATGATAATTTGCAAAAATCACACTTAGAATTAATTACAAGCCGTTAAAGGGTGAAAACCCAAATTATCCCCCAAACGACCCCGTAGGAGGCACGAACACCTCTCACGGGACAAATGTAACTTGTAGGAACTGATCGCGTAGTCTTGGGTCTCCCAGTTTGAGAGTGTGATGATAATTTGCAAAAATCACACTTAGACTTAAAAATAAGCTGTTAAAGGGTGAAAACCCAAACCATCCCCCAAACGAACCCATAGGAGGCACGGACACCTCGACTAATGTAAGTTATAGGAAATGGCCGCCTAGTCCCGGTACTCCTGGTTTGAGAGTATGATGATAATTTACAAAAATCACACTTAGACTTAAAACAAGCCGTTAAAGGGTGAAAACCCAAACCAGCGCCCAAATGACCCCGTAGGAGGCACGAAAACCTCGCACGAGACTAATCTTAGTTGTAGGAACTGACCCCGTAGTCCCGGGTCTCCCGATTTGAGAGTATGATGATAATTTGCAAAAATCATACTTAGACTTAAAAACAAGTCGTTAAATGGTGAAAACCCAAACCATCCCCCAAACGACCCCGTAGGAGGCACGAACACTTCCCACGGGAATAATGTAACTTTTAAGAATTGACCGCGTAGTCCCGAGTCTCTCAGTTTGAGAGTATGACGATAATTTAGAAAAATCACACTTAGACTTAAAAATAAGCCATTAAATGGTGAAAACCCAAACCAACCCCCAAACGATCCCATAGGAGGCACGAACCCCACGCACGGGACCAATGTAACTTGTAGGAACTGACCGCGTAGTCCCAATATTCCCGGTTTAGGAGTATGACGATAATTTGTAAAAATCACACTTAGACTTAAAACAAGCCGTTAAAGGGTGAAAACCCAAACCAGCCCCTAAACGACACCGTAGGAGGCACGCACACCTCGTACGGGACCAATGTAACTTATAAGAACTAATCGCCTAGTCCCGGTACTCCCGATTTGAGAGTATGATGATAATTTGCAAAAATCACACTTAGTCTTAAAACAAGCCGTTAAAGTGTGAAAACCCAAACAAGCCCCCAAATTACCCCGTAGGAGGCATGAACATATCGCATGGGACCAATATAACTTGTAGGAACTGACCGCGTAGTCTTGAGTCTCCTGGTTTTAGAGAATGACGACAATTTGCAAAAATCACACTTAAGACTTAAAAATAAGCTGTTAAAGTGTGAAAACCCAAACTAGCCCCTAAACGACCCCATAGGAGGCACGAACACCTCGCACGGGACCAATGCAACTTGTAGGAACAGACCGCGTAGTCCCAAAACCCCCGGTTTGAGAGTATGACGATAATTTGTAAAAATCACACTCAGACTGAAATACAGGCCATTAAAGGGTGAAAACCCAAACCACCACCCAAATTACCCCGTAGGAGGCACGAACATATCGCACGGGACCAATATAACTTGTAGGAACTGATCGCATAGTCTCGGGTCTCCCGATTTGAGAGTATGACAATAATTTGCAAAAATCACACTTAGACTTAAAAATAAGCCGTTAAAGGGTCAAAACCCAAACCAGCACCCAAACGACCCGTAGGAGGCACGAACACCTCGCATGGAACCAATGTTACTTTTTAAAATTGGCCGCATAGTCCCGGGTCTTCCGATTTCGGAGTATCACGATAATTTTCCAAAATCACACTTAGACTTAAACACATGCCGTAAAAGGGTGAAAGCCCAAACCAGGCCTCAAACGACCTCGTAGGAGGCACGAACACCTCGTACGGGACTAATGTAACTTGTAGGAACTGACCGCGTAGTCCCGGTACTCCTGGTTTAAGAGTGTGATGATAATTTGGAAATATCACACTTAGACTTAAAACAAGTCGTTAAAGGTTGAAAACCCAAACCAGACGCCAAACGACCCTGTAGGAGGTAGGAACACCTCGTACGGGACCAATGTAACTTGTAGGAAATGACCGCGTAGTCCCGGGACTCTCAGTTTCAGAGTATGACGATAATTTGCAAAAATCACACTTAGACTTAAAAACAAGTCGTTAAAGGGTGAAAACCCAAACTAGCTCCCAAACGACCCCGTAGGAGGCAGGAAGACCTCGTACGAACTGATCGCGTAGTCCCGGATCTTTCGGTTTGAGAGTATGACGATAAATTGCAAAAATCACACTTAGACTTAAAAACAAGTTGTTAAAGGGTGAAAACCCAAACCGGCCCCCTAATGACCCCGTAGGAGGCACGAACACCTCGTACGAACTGACCGCGTAGTCTCGGGTCTCCCGATTTGAGGGTATGATGATAATTTGCAAAAATCACACTTAGAATTAAAAACAAGCCGTTAAAGGGTGAAAACCCATATCATCCCCCAAACGACCCCGTAGGAGGCACGAACACCTCTCACGGGACAAATGTAACTTGTAGGAACTCACCGCGTAGTCTTGGGTCTCCCAGTTTGAGAGTGTGACGATAATTTGCAAAAATCACACTTAGACTTAAAAATAAGCTGTTAAAGGGTGAAAACCCAAACCAGCCCCCAAACGACCTCGTAGGAGGCACGGACACCTCGACCAATGTAAGTTATAGGAAATGATCGCGTAGTCCCGGTACTCCTGGTTTGAGAGTATGATGATAATTTGAAAAAATCACACTTAGACTTAAAACAAGCCGTTAAAGGGTGAAAACCCAAACCAGCCCCCAAATGACCCCATAGGAGGCACAAAAACCTCGCACGAGACTAATCTTACTTGTAGGAACTGACCCCGTAGTCCCGGGTCTCCCGCTTTGAGAGTATGACGATAATTTGCAAAAATCAAACTTCGACTTAAAAACAAGCCGTTAAAGGGTGAAAACCCAGACTAGCACCCAAACGACCCCGTAGGAGCCACGAACACCTTGCACGGGACCAATGGAACTTGTAGTAACTAACCGCGTAGTTCCAGTACTCATGGTTTGAGAGTATTACAATAATTTATAAAAATCACACTTAGACAAAAATACAAGCCGTTAAAGGGTTAAAACCCAAACCAGCACCCAAATGACCCCGTAGGAGGCATTAACACCTCGCACGGGACCAATGTAACTTGTAGGAACTGACCGCATAGTCCAGGGTCTCCCAATTTGAGAGTATGATAATAATTTGCAAAAATCACACTTAGACTTAAAAATAAGCCGTTAAAGGGTGGAAACCCAAACCAGCCCCCAAACGACCCCGTAGGAGGCATGAACACATCGTACGGGACCAGTGTAACTTTTAAGAATTTGCTGCGTAGTCCCGGGTCTTCCGATTTGAGCGTATGATGATAATTTTCAAAAATCACACTTAGACTTAAAAACAAGCCGTTAAAGGGTGAAAACCCAAACCATCTTGCAAACGACCCCGTAGGAGGCACGAACACCTCGCACGAGACCAATGTAACTTATAGGAACTGACCACGTAGTCCCGATACTCCCGGTTTCAGAGTATGATGATAATTTGCAAAAATCACACTTAGACTTAAAAAAAGCCGTTAAAGGGTGAAAGCCCAAACCAACCGCCAAACGAGCCCGTAGGAGGCATGAACACCTCGCACGAGACCAATGTATGCTGTAGGAACTGGTCGCGTAATCCTAGGTCTCTCGATTTGAGAGTATGATGAAAATTTGCACAAATCACACTTAGACTTAAAAACAAGTTGTTAAAGGGGTGAAAACACAAACCAGCCCCCAAACCACCCCGTAGGAGGCACGAACACCTCGTACGAACTGACGGCATAGTCTCGGGTCTCCCTCTTAGAGAGTATGACGATATTTTGCAGAAATCACACTTCAACTTAAAAATAAATCCGTTAAAGGGTGAAAACAAAAACCATCCCCCAAATGACCCCGTAGGAGGCACGAACACCTCGTACGGGACCAATGTAACTTGTAGGAACTGTCCACGTAGTCCCGGGTCTCCCGGTTTGAGAGTATGACGATAATTTGTAAAAATCACACTTAGACTTAAAAACAAGCCGTTAAAGGGTGAAAACCCAAATCAACCCCCAAATGACCCCGTAGGAGCCACGAACACCTCTCACGAGACCAATGTAAATTGTAGGAACTGACCGTGTAGTCCTGGGTCTCCCAGTTTGAGAGTATTACGATAATTTGCAAAAATCACACTTAGACTTAAAAACAAGCTATTAAAGGGTGAAAACCCAAACCAGCCCCGAAACGACCCCGTAAGATGCACGAACACCGCGCACGGGAATAATGTAACTTAAAAGAACTGACGGCGTAATCCCGAGTCTCCCGGTTTGAGAATATGATGATAATTTGCAAAAATGAACACTTAAACTTAAAAACAAGCCGTTAAATGGTGAAAACCCAAACCAACCCCCAAATGACCCCGTAGGAGGCACGAACACCTCGAATGGGACCAATGTAATTTGTAGGAACTGACCGTGTTGTCCTGGTACTCCCAGTTTCAGATTATGACGATAATTTGCAAAAAGCACACTTAGACTTAAAATAAGCCGTTAAAGGGTGAAAACCCAAACCAGCCACGAAACAACCCCGTAGGAGGCACAAACACCTCGCACGGGACCAATGTAACTTATACAAAATGATCGCGTTGTCCCGGTACTCCCGATTTGAGAGAATGACGATAATTTGCTAAAATCACACTTAGACATTAAAAAACTGTTAAAGGGTTAAAACCCAAACCAGCCCCCCGTAGGAGGCACGAACACCTCGCACGGGACCAATGTAACTTATAGGAACTGATCGCGTAGTCCCGGGTCTCCCGGTTTTAGAGTATGACAATAATTTACAAAAATCACACTTACACTTAAAAACAAGCCATTAAAGGGTGAAAACCGAAACCAGCCCCCAAACGACCCCGTAGAAGGTACGAACACCTCGTACGACCTGACCGCATAGTCTCGGGTCTCACGGTTTGTGAGTATGATGATAATTTGAAAAAATCACACTTAGACTTAAAAACAAGCCGTTAAAGAGTGAAAACCCAAACCAACACCCAAACGACCCCGTAGGAGGCACGAACACCTCGCATGGGTCCAATGTAACTTTTAGGAACTGAACGCGTAGCCCTGGATCTCCCGGTTTGAGAGTTTGGAGATAATTTGCAAAAATCACACTTAGACTTAAAAATAAGCCGTTAAAGGGTGAAAAGCCAAACCAGCCCCCAAACTATCCCGTAGGAGGCACGAAGACATCGCAAGGGACCAATGTAACTTGTGGGAACTGACCGCGTAGTCCCGAGTCTCTCGGTTTGAGAGTATGATGATAATTTGCAAAAATCACACTCAGACTTAAATACAAGCCGTTAAAGGGTGAAAACCCAAACCACCCCCCAAATTACCCCGTAGGAGGCACGAACATATCGCACGAGACCAATATAACTTGTAGGAACTGACCGCGTAGTCTCAGGTCTCCCGATTTGAGAGTATGATGATAATTTGCAAAAATCACACTCAGACTGAAATACAAGCCGTTAAAGGGTGAAAACCCAAACCACCCCCAAATTACCCCGAAGGAGGCACGAACATATCGCACGGGACAAATATAACACCTAGGAACTGACCACATAGTCTCGGGTCTCCCGATTTGAGAGTATGATGATAATTTGCAAAAATCACACTGAAACTTAAAAACAAGCCGTTAAAGGGTGAAAACCCAAATCAGCCCCCAAACGACCCCGTAGGAGGCACGAACACCACGCACGGGACCAGTGAACTTGTAGGAATTGACCGCGTAGTCCCTATTCTCGCGATTTGAGAGTATGACGATAACTTGCAAAAATCACACTTAGACTTATATTCAAGCCGTTAAAGGGTGAAAACCCAAACCAGCCCCCAAACGACCCCGTACGCGGCACGAACACCTCGCACGGGAGTATGTAACTTTAAAGAATTGGTCGCGTAGTCCCGGTACTCCCGGTTTGAGAGTATGATGATAATTTGCAAAAATTACACTTTGACTTAAAACAAGCCGTTAAAGTGTGAAAACCCAAACCAGCCCCCAAATGACCCCATAGGAGCCACGAACACCTCGCACGGGACCAATGTAACTTGTAAGAACTGACCGCGTAGCCCCGGGTCTCCCGGTTTGAGAGTATGATGATAATTTGCAAAAATCACACTTACACTTAAAAATAAGCTGTTAAAGGATGAAAACCCAAACCGACCCCTAAACGACCCCGTAGGAGGCACGAACACCTCGTACGAACTGACCGCGTAGTCCCGAGTCTCACGATTTGTGAGTATGATGATAATTAGTAAAAATCACACTTAGACATAAAAACAAGCCGTTAAAGAGTGAAAACCCTAACCAGCCCCCAAACGACCCCGTAAGAGGCAGGAACATCACGCATGGGACCAATATAACTTGTAGGAACTGACCGCGTAGTCCCGGGTCTCACGATTTGTGAGTATGATGATAATTTGTGAAAATCACACTTAGACTTGAAAACATGCCGTTAAAGAGGGAAATCCCAAACCAGCCCCGAAACGAACCTGTAGGAGGCACGAACACCTCGCATGGGACCAATGTAACTTGTAGGAACTGATCGCGTAGTCTCAGGTCTCCCCGTTTGAGAGTATGACGATAATTTGCAAAACGCACAGTTCGACTTAAAGACAACCGGTTAAAGGGTGAAAACCCAAACCAGCCCCCAAACGACCCCGTAAGAGGCATGAACACCTTGCACGGGACCAATGTAACTTGTAGGAACTGACCGCGTAATCCCGATACTCTCGATTTGAGAGTATGATGATAATTTGAAAAAATCACACTTAGACTGAAGTACAAGCCGTTAAAAGGTGAAAACCCGAACCAGTTGCCAAACGACCCCGTATGAGGCACGAACACCTCTTACGGGACTAATGTAACTTTTAAGAATTGGTCGCATAGTCCCGGGTTTTCCGATTTGAGAGTATGATGATAATTTTTGAATATCACACTTAGACTTAAAAACAAGCCGTTAAAGGGTGAAAAGCCAAACCAGCCCACAAACGACCCCGTAGGAGGCACGAATGCCTCTCATGGGACCAATGTAACTTGTAGGAACTGACCGTGTCATCCTGGTACTCCAGGTTTGAGAGTATGATGATAATTTGAAAAATCACAATTAGATTTAAAACAAGCTGTTAAAGGGTGAAAACCCAAACCAGCTGCCAAACGACCCTGTAGGAGGCACGAATACGTCGCACGGGACCAATGTAATTTATAGGAACTGACCATGTTGTCCCGGGACTCTCGGTTTGAGAGTATGATGATAATTTGCAAAAATCACACATAGACTTAAAAAAAAGCCGTTCAAGGGTGAAAACCCAAACCAGCCCCCAGACGACCCCGTTGGAGGCACAAATACTCTCACAAGACCAATGTAACTTGTAGGAACTGACCTCATTGTCCCAGGTCTCCCGGTTTGAGAGTATCACGATAAGTTGCAAAAATCACACTTAGACTTAAAAATAAGCCGTTAAAGGGTGAAAACCCAAACCAGCCCCCAAACGACCCCGTAGGAGGCACGAATACCTCGTACGAACTGACCGCGTAGTCCCGGGTCTCTCGATTTGAGAGTATGATGATAATTTGCAAAAATCACACTTATACTTAAAAACAAGCCGTTAAAGAGTGAAAACCCAAACCATCCCCCGAACTACTCCGTAGGAGGCACGAACACCTTGCAAGGGACCAATGTAACTTCTAGAAACTGACCACGTAGTCCCACGTCTCCCGATTTGAGAGTATGACGATAATTTGCAAAAATCACACTTAGACTTATAAACAAGCCGTTAAAGGATAAAATCCCAAAACAACCCCCAAACGGCCCCATAGGCGGCACGAAGACCACGCACGGGACCAATGCAACTTGTAGGAACTGACCACGTAGTCCCGGGTCTCCCGGTTTGAGAGTATGATGATAATTTGCAAAAATCACACTTAGACTTAAAAACAAGCCATTAAAGGGTGAAAATCCAAACTAGCTGCGAAACGACCCCGTAGGAGGCACGGACACCTTGCACGGGAACAATGTAACTTTTAAGAATTAACCACGTAGTCCTGGGTCTTTCGGTTCGAGAGTATGACGATAATTTTTAAAAATCACACTTAGACTTTAAAACAAGTCTTTAAAGGGTGAAAACCCAAATCATCCCCCAAACGACCCCGTAGGAGGCACGAACACCTCGCACGTGACCAATGTAACTTATAGGAAATGACCGCGTAGTCCCGGTACTCCCGGTTTGAGAGTATGATGATAATTTCCAAAAATCACACTTAGAGTTAAAAATAAGCCGTTAAAGGGTGAAAACCCAAACCAGCACCCAAACGACCCCGTAGGAGGCTCGAACACCTCGCACGGTACCAATGTAACTTATAGGAACTGACCGCGTAGTCCCAGTACTCCTGGTTTGAGAGTATGATGATAATTTGCAAAAATCACACTTAGACTTAAAACAATCCGTTAAAGTGTGAAAACCCAGACCAGCCCCCAAATGACCCCGTAGGAGGCACGAACACCTCACACGGGACCAATGTAACTTGTAGGAACTGACCGCGTAGTCCCGAGTCTCCCGGTTTGAGAGTATAACGATAATATGCAAAAATCACACTTAGACTTAAAAACAAGCTGTTAAAGGGTGAAAACCCAAACCAGTCGAGAAACGGCCCTGTAGGAGGCACGAACACCTTGCACGGGACCAATGTAACTTTTAAGAATTAACTGTGTACCCCGGGTCTTTCGATTTGAGAGTGTGACGATAATTTTTAAAAATCACACTAAGACTTAAAAACAAGTCGTTAAAGGATGAAAACCTAAACCAGCCCCCAAACAGCCCCACAGGAGGCACGAAGACCACGCACGGGACCAATGTAACTTGTAGGAACTGGCTGCATAGTCCCGGTACTCCCGGTTTGAGAGTATGATGATAATTTGGAAATATCACACTTAGACTTAAAACAAGTCGTTAAAGGGTGAAAACCCAAATCAGCCCCCAAACGACCCCGTAGGAGGCATGAACACCTCGTACGGGAACAATGTAACTTGTAGGAACTGACCGTGTAGTCCCGGGACTCTCGGTTTCAGAGTATGATTATAATATGCAAAAATCACACTTAGACTTAAAACAAGCCTTTAAAGGGTGAAAACCCAAACTAGCCCCCAAACGACTTCGTAGGAGGCACGGGCACCTCGCACGGGACGAATGTCAGTTGCAGGAACTGACCGCGTAGTCCCGGGACTCTCAGTTTGAGAGTATGATGATAATTTTCAAAAATCACACTTAGACTTAAAAATAAGCCGTTAAAGGGTGAAAACCCAAACGAGCCCCCAAACGACCCCGTAAGAGGCACGAATACCTCGTACAAACTGACCACGTAGTCCCGGGTCTCCCGGTTTGAGAGTATGACAATAATTTGCAAAAATCACACTTAGACTTAAAAACAAGCCGTTAAAGAGTGAAAACCAAACCAGCCACCGAACTACCCCGTAGGAGGCAAGAACACCTTGAATGGGACCAATGTGACTTCTAGAAACTGACCGCGTAGTCCCGGGTCTCCCGATTTGAGAGTATGACGATAATTTGAAAAAATCACGCTTAGACTTATAAACAAGCCGTTAAAGGATAAAAACCGAAATTAGCCCACAAACGACCCCGTAGGTGGCACGAACACCTCTCACGGGACCAATGTAACTTATCGGAACTGACTGCATAGTCCCAGGTCTCCCGGTTTGAGAGTATGATGATAATTTGCAAAAATCACACTTAGACTTAAAAATAAGCCGTTAAAGGGTGCAAACCCAAACCCTAGCCCCCAAACGACCAATTAGAAGGCACGAGCACCTCGCACGGGACCAATGTAACTTATTGGAACTGACTACGTAGTCTTGAGACTCTCGGTTTGAGCGTATGATGATAATTTGCAAAAATCACACTTAGACTTAAAAATAAGCCGTTAAAGGGTGAAAACCCAAACCAGCCCCCAAACTACCCCGTAGGAGGCACGAACACCTCGTACGAACTGACTGCGTAGTACCAAGTCTCTCGGTTTGAGATTATGACGATAATTTGTAAAAATCACACTTAGACTTAAAAAGAAGCCGTTAAAGGGTGAAAACCTAAACCAGCCCCCAAACGACCCCGTAGGAGGCACGAACACCTCGCACGGGACCAATGTAACTTATAGGAACTGACTGTGTAGTCCCGGTACTCCAAATTTGAGAGTATGATGATAATTAGCAAAAATCACGCTTAGACTTAAAACAATCCATTAAAGTGTGAAAACCCAAACCAACCCCTAAATGACCCCGTAGGAGGCACGAACACCTCGCACGGGACTAATGTAACTTGTAGGAACTGAACGCGTAGTCCCGGGTCTCCCGGTTTGAGAGTATGAAGATAATTTGCAAATATCACACTTAGACTTAAAAGGAAGCTGTTAAAGGGTGCAAACCCAAACCAGGCGCCAAACGACCCCTTAGGAGGCACGAACACCTTGCACGGGACCAATGTAACTTTTAAGAATTAACCGCATAGTCTCGGGTCTTCCGATTTGAGAGTATGATGATAATTTTTAAAAACACACTAAGACTTAAAACAAAAGTCGTTAAAGGGTGAAAATCCAAACCATCCCCCAAACGACCCCGTAGGAGGCAGGGACACCTCGCACGTGACCAATGTAACTTGTAGGAACTGACCGCGTAGTCCCGGTAATCCCGATTTGAGAGTATGACGATAATTTGTGAAAATCACACTTAGACTTAAGATAAGCCTTTAAAGGGTGAAAACCCAAACTAGCCCCCAAACGACCAATTAGAAGGCACGAGCACCTCGCACGGGACCAATGTAACTTTGTGGAATTGTCCGCGTAGTCTCGAGACTCTCGGTTTGAGAGTATGATGATAATTTGCAAAAATCACACTTAGACTTAAAAACAAGCCGTTAAAGGGTGAAAACCGAAAGCAGCCCCCAAACTACCCCGTAGGAGGCACGAACCACTCGTACGAACTGACTGCGTAGTTTTAAGTCTCCCGGTTTGAGATTATGACGATAATTTGTAGAAATCACAGTTAGACTTAAAAATAAGCCGTTAAAGGGTGAAAACCCAAACCAGCCCCCCAAACGACCCCGTAGGAGGCACGGACACCTCGCACGGGACGAAGGTAACTTATAGGAACTGACCGCATAGTCCCGGTACTCCAGATTTGAGAGTATAATGATAATTTGCAAAAATCACACTCAGACTTAAAACAATCCGTTAAAGTGTGAAAACCCAAACCACCCCCTAAATGACCCCGTAGGAGGCACGAACAGCTCGCACGGGACCAATGTAACTTGTAGGAACTGATCGCGTAGTCCCGGGTCTCCCGGTTTGAGAGTATGACGATAGTTTGCAAAAATCACACTTAGACTTAAAAACAAGCTGTTAAAGGGTGAAAACCCAAACCAGCCGCCAAACGGCCCCGCCGGAGGCACGAACACCTTGCACGGGACCAATGTGACTTTTAAGAATTAACCGTGTATCCCGAGTCTTCTGATTTGAGAGTATGACGAAAATTTTTAAAAATCACACTAAGACTTAAAAATAAGTCGTTAAAGAGTGAAAACCCAAACCATCCCCCAAACGACCCCGTAGGAGGCACGGACACCTCGAACGTGACCAATGTAACTTGTAGGAACTGACTGCGTAGTCTCGGTACCCCCGGTTTGAGAGTATGATGATAATATTGAAATATCACACTTAGACTTAAAATAAGTCGTTAAAGGTTGAAAACCCAAAACCAGCCGCCAAACGACCCCGTAGGAGGGACAAACACCTCGTTCGGGACCAATATAACTTGTAGGAACTGACCGTGTAGTCCCGGGACTCTCGATTTCAGAGTATGACGATAATTTGCAAAAATCACACTTAGACTTAAAAACAAGCCATTAAAGGGTGAAAATCAAAACTAGCAGCCAAACGGCCCCATAGGAGGCACGAACACCTCGTACGGGAACAATGTAACTTGTAGGAACTGACCGTGTAGTCCCGGGACTCTCGGTTTCAGAGTATGATTATAATATGCAAAAATCACACTTAGACTTAAAATAAGCCTTTAACGGGTGAAAACCCAAACTAGCCCCCAAACGACCTCGTAGGAGGCACGAGCACCCCGCACGGGACGAATGTAACTTGCAGAAACTGACCGCGTAGTCCCGAGACTCTCGGTTTGAAAGTATGATGATAATTTTCAAAAATCACAGTTAGACTTAAAAACAAGCCGTTAAAGGGTGAAAACCCAAACCATCCCCCAAAGGACCCCGTAGGAGGCACGAATACCTCGTACGAACTGACCACGTAGTCCCGGGTCTCCCGGTTTGAGAGTATGACGATAATTTGAATAAATCGAACCTAGACTTAAAAACAAACCGTTAAAGAGTGAAAACCCAAACCAGCCACCGAACTACCCCGTAGGTGGCACGAACACCTTGCATGGGACCAATGTAACTTGTAGAAACTGACCGCGTAGTCCCGGGTCTCCCGATTTGAGAGTATGACGATAATTTGCAAAAATCACACTTAGACTTAAAATAATCCTTTAAAGGGAGAAAACCCAAACGACCTCGTAGGATGCACGAGCACCACGCACGGGACGAATGTAACTTGTAGGAACTGACCGCGTAGTCCCGAGACTCTCGGTTTTAGAGTATGACGATAATTTTCAAAAATCACACTTAGACTTAAAAACAAGCCGTTAAAGGGTGAAAACCCAAGCCATCCCCCAAACGACCCCGTAGGAGGCACGAATACCTCGTACGAACTGACCACGTAGTCTCGGGTCTCCCGATTTGAGAGTATGACGATAATTTGCAAAAATCACACTTAGACTTAAAAACAAGCCGTTAAAGAGTGAAAACCCAAACCATCCCCCGAACTACTCCGTAGGAGGCACGAACACCTTGCATGGGACCAATGTAACTTCTAGAAACTGACCGCGTTGTCCCACGTCTCCCGATATGAGAGTATGACGATAATTTGCAAAAATCACACTTAGAATTATAAACAAGCCGTTAAAGGATAAAATCCCAAAACAGCCCCCAAACGGCCCCATAGGAGGCACGAAGACCACGCACGGGACCAATGTAACTTTTAGGAACTGACCACGTAGTCCCGGGTCTCCCGGTTTGAGAGTATGATGATAATTTGCAAAAATCACACTTAGACATAAAAACAAGCCATTAAAGGGTAAAAATCCAAACCAGCTGCGAAACGACCCCGTAGGAGGCACGGACACCTTGCACGGGAATAATGTAACTTTTAAGAATTAACCGCGTAGTCCTGGGTCTTTCGATTTGAGAGTATGATGAAATTTTTTAAAAATCACACTTAGACTTTAAAACAAGTCTTTAAAGGGTGAAAACCCAAATCATCCCCCAAACGACCCCGTAGGAGGCACGAACACCTCGCACGTGACCAATGTAACTTGTAGGAAATGACCGCGTAGTCCCGGTACTCCCGGTTTGAGAGTATGATGATAATTTACAAAAATCACACAGAGACTTAAAACAAACCTTTAAAGGGTGGAAACCCAAACTAGCCCCCAAATAACCCCGTAGGAGGCACGAACACCTCGCACGGGACCAATGTAACTTGTAGGAACTGACCGCGTAGTCCCGACACTTTCGATTTCAGAGTATGATGATATTTTGGAGAAATCACAATTAGAACAAGCCATTAAAGGGTGAAATCTCAAACCAGCCCGCAAACGACCCCGTAGGAGGCACGAATACCTCGTACGAACTGACCGCATAGTCCCGGGTCTCCCGATTTGAGAGTATGATGATAATTTGGAAAAATCACACTTAGACTTAAAAACAAGCCGTTAAAGAGTGAAAACCCAAACAAGCTCCCAAACGACCCCGTAGCAGGCATGAACACCTCGCATGGGACCAATGTAACTTGTAGAAAATGACTGCGTAGTCCCGGGTCTCCCGGTTTGAGAGTATGATGATAATGTGCAAAAATCACACTTAGACTTAAAAACAAGCCGATAAAGGGTGAAAACCAAAACCAGCCCCCAAACGACCCCGTAGGAGGCACGAACATCTTGCACGGGACCAATGTAACTTTTAAGAATTAAGCGCATAGTCTCGGGTCTTTCGATTTGAGAGTATGACGATAATTTTTAAAAATCACACTAAGACTTAAAAATAAGTCGTTAAAGGGTGAAAACCCAAACCATCCCCCAAACGACCCCGTAGGAGGCACGAACACCTCGCACGTGACCAATGTAACTTGTAGGAACTGGTCGCGTAGTCCCGGTACTCATGGTTTGAGAGTACGATGATAATTTGCAAAAATCACACTTACACTTAAAATAAGCCTTTAAAGGGTGAAAACCCAAACTAGCCCCAAACGACCTCATAGAAGGCAAGAGCAGCTCGCACGGGACCAATGTAAGTTATAGGAACTGACCGCGTAGTCTTGAGACTCTCGGTTTGAGAGTATGATGATAATTTGCAAATATCACACTTAGACTTAAAAACAAGCTGTTAAAGGGTGACAACCCAAACCAGCCCCCAAACTACCCCGTAGGAGGCACGAACACCTCGTACGAACTGACTGCGCAGTCCCAAGTCTCCCGATTTGAGATTATGACGATAATTTGTAGAAATCACACTTAGACTTAAAAATAAGCCGTTAAAGGGTGAATACCCAAACCAGCCCCCAAACGTCCCCGTAGGAGGCACGAACACCTCGCACGGGACCAATGTAACTTATAGGAACTGACTGTGTAGTCCCGGTACTCCAGATTTGAGAGTATGATGATAATTTGCAAAAATCACACTTAGACTTAAAATAATCCATTAAAGTGTGAAAACCCAAACCAGCCCCTAAATGACCCCGTAGGAGGCACGAACACCTCGCACGGGACTAATGTAACTTGTAGGAACTGACCGCATAGTCCCGGGTCTCCCGGTTTGAGAGTATGAAGATAATTTGCAAACATCACACTTAGACTTAAAAGGAAGCTGTTTAAGGGTGAAAACCCAAACCAGCCGCCAAACGACACCTTAGGAGGCACGAATACCTTGCACGGGACCAATGTAACTTTTAAGAATTAACCGCATAGTCTCGGGTCTTCCGATTTGAGAGTATGACGATAATTTTTAAAAACACACTAAGTCTTAAAACACAAGTCGTTAAAGGGTGAAAACCCAAACCATCCCCCAAACGACCTCGTAGGAGGCAGGGACACCTCGCACGTGACCAATGTAACTTGTAGGAACTGACCGCGTAGTCCCGATAATCCCGATTTGAGAGTATGACGATAATTTGCAAAAATCACACTTAGACTTAAAATAAGCCTTTAAAGGGTGAAAACCCAAACTAGCACCCAAACGACCAATTAGAAGGCACGAGCACCTCGCACGGGACCAATGTAACTTGTTGGAATTGTCCGCGTAGTCTCGAGACTCTCGGTTTGAGAGTATGATGATAATTTGCAAAAATCACACTTAGACTTAAAAACAAGGCGTTAAAGGGTGAAAACCGAAAGCAGCCCCCAAACTACCCCGTAGGAGGCACAAACACCTCGTACGAACTGACTGCGTAGTCTTAAGTCTCCCGATTTGAGATTATGACGATAATTTGTAGAAATCACACTTAGACTTAAAAATAAGCCGTTAAAGGGTGAAAACCCAAACCAGCCTCCCAAACGACCCCGTAGGAGGCACGGACACCTCGCACGGGACGAAGGTAACTTATAGGAACTGACCGCATAGTCCCGGTACTCCAGATTTGAGAGTATGATGATAATTTGCAAAAATCACATTCAGACTTAAAACAATCCGTTAAAGTGTGAAAACCCAAACCACCCCCTAAATGACCCCGTAGGAGGCACGAACACCTCGCACGGGACCAATGTAACTTGTAGGAACTGATCGTGTAGTCCCAGGTCTCCCGGTTTGAGAGTATGACGATAGTTTGCAAAAATCACACTTAGACTTAAAAACAAGCTGTTAAAGGGTGAAAACCCAAACCAGCCGCCAAACGACCCCGTAGGAGGCCCGAACACCTTGCACGGGACCAATGTAACTTTTAAGAATTAATCGCATAGTCTCCTGTCTTCTGATTTGAGAGTATGACAATAATTTTTAAAAATCACACTGAGACTTAAAACACTAGTCGTTAAAGGGTGAAAACCCAAACCATCTCCCAAATGACCCCGTAGGAGGCACGGACACCTCGTACATGACCACTGTAACTTGTAGGAACTGAACGTGTAGTCCCGGTACTCCCGGTTTGAGAGTATGATGATAATTTTCAAAAATCACAGTTAGACTTAAAAACAAACCGTTAAAGAGTGAAAACCCAAACCAGCCACCGAACTACCCCGTAGGAGGCACGAACACCTTGCATGGGACCAATGTAACTTGTAGAAACTGACCGCATAGTCCCGGGTCTCCCGATTTGAGAGTATGATGATAGTTTGCAAAAATCACACTTAGACTTAAAAACAAGCGGTTAAAGGGTGAAATCCCAAACCAGCCGCCAAACGACCCCGTAGGAGGCACGAACACCTTGCACGGGACCAATGTAACTTTTAAGAATTAACCGCATAGTCCCGGGTCTTCCGATTTGAGAGTATGACGATAATTTTTAAAAATCACACTGAGACTTAAAACACAAGTCGTTAAAGGGTGAAAACCCAAACCATCCCCCAAACGACCCCGTAGGAGGCACGGACACCTCGCACATGACCACTGTAACTTGTAGGAACTGACCGTGTAGTCCCGGTAATCCCGGTTTGAGAGTATGATGATAATTTGCAAAAATCACACTTAGACTTAAAATAAGCTTTTATAGGGTGAAAACCCAAACTAGCCCCCAAACGACCAATTAGAAGGCACGAGCACCTCGCACGGGACCAATGTAACTTGTTGGAACTGAGCGCGTAGTCTCGAGACTCTCGGTTTGAGAGTATGATGATAATTTGCAAAAATCACACTTAGACTTAAAAACAAGCCGTTAAAGGGTGATAACCCAAACCAGCCCCCAAACAACCCCGTACACGAACACCTCGTACGAACTGACTGCGTAGTCCCAAGTCTCCCGGTTTGAGATTATGATGATAATTTGTAGAAATCACACTTAGACTTAAAAATAAGCCGTTAAAGGGTGAAAACCCAAACCAACCCCCAAACGACCCCGTAGGAGGCACAAACACCTCGCACGGGACCAATGTAACTTATAGGAACTGACCGCATAAAACCGGTACTCCAGATTTGAGAGTATGATGATAATTTGCAAAAATCACACTTAGACTTAAAACAATCCCTTAAAGTGTGAAAACCCTAACCAGCCCCCAAATGACCCCGTAGGAGGCACGAACACCTCTCACGGGACCAATGTAACTTGTAGGAACTGACCACGTAGTCCCGGGTCTCCCGGTTTGGGAGAATGACGATAATTTACAAAAATCACACTTAGACTTAAAAACAAGCTTTTAAAGGGTGAAAAACCAAACCAGTCGCAAAACGGCCCCGCAGGAGGCACGAACACCTTGCACGAGACCAATGTGACGTTTAAGAATTAACCGTGTATCCCGAGTCTTCCGATTTGAGAGTCTGACAATAATTTTTAAAAATCACACTAAGACTTAAAAATAAGTCGTTATAGGGTGAAAACCCAAACCATCCCCCAAACGACCCCGTAGGAGGCACGGACACCTCGCACGTGACCAATGTAACTTGTAGGAACTGACTGCGTAGTCTCGGTACTCCCGGTTTGAGAGTATGATGATAATATTGAAATATCACACTTAGACTTAAAATAAGTCGTTAAAGGTTGAAAACCCAAAACCAGCCACCAAACGACCCCGTAGGAGGGACAAACACCTCGTACGGGATCAATGTAACTTATAGGAACTGACCGTGTTGTCCCGGGACTCTCAATTTTAGAGTATGATGATAATTTGTTAAAATCACACTTAGACTTAAAAATAAGTGGTTAAAGGGTGAAAATCAAAACTAGCATCCAAACGGCCCCGTAGGAGGCACGAACACCTCGTACGGGACCAATGTAACTTGTAGGAACTGACCATGTAGTCCCGGGACTCTCGATTTCAGATTATGATTATAATATGCAAAAATCACACTTAGACTTAAAATAAGCCTTTAAAGGGTGAAAACCCAAACTAGCCCCCAAACGACCTCGTAGGAGGCACGAGCACCTCGTACGGGACGGATGTAACTTGTAGAAACTGACCGCGTAGTCCTGAGACTCTCGGTTTGAGAGTATGATGATAATTTTCAAAAATCACAGTTAGACTTAAAAACAAGCCGTTAAAGGGGGAAAACCCAAACCAGCGCCCAAATGACCCCGTAGGAGGCACGAATACCTCGTACGAACTGACCACGTAGTCCCGGGTCTCCCAATTTGAGAGTATGACGATAATTTGCAAAAATCACACTTAGACTTAAAAACAAGCCGTTAAAGAGTGAAAACCCAAACCATCCCTCGAACTACTCCGTAGGAGGCACGAACACCTTGCATGGGACCAATGTAACTTCTAGAAACTGACCGCGTAGTCCCACGTCTCCCGATTTGAGAGTATGACGATAATTTGCAAAAATCACACTTAGACTTATAAACAAGCCGTTAAAGGATGAAATCCCAAACCAGCCCCCAAACGGCCCCATAGGAGGCACGAAGACCACGCACGGGACCAATGTAACTTGTAGGAACTGACCACGTAGTCCCGGGTCTCCCGGTTTGAGAGTATGATGATAATTTGCAAAAATCACACTTAGACTTAAAAACAAGCCATTAAAGGGTGAAAATCCAAACCAGCTGCGAAACGACCCCGTAGGAGGCACGAACACCTTGCACGGGAACAATGTAACTTTTAAGAATTAACCGCGTAGTCCTGGGTCTTTCGGTTTGAGAGTATGACGATAATTTTTAAAAATCACACTTAGACATTAAAACAAGTCTTTAAAGGGTGAAAACCCAAATCATCCCCCAAATGACCCCGTAGGAGGCACGAACACCTCGCACGTGACTAATGTAACTTGTAGGAAATGACCGCGTAGTCCCGGTACTCCCGGTTTGAGAGTATGATGATAATTTGCAAAAATCACACAGTGACTTAAAACAAACCTTTAAAGGGTGGAAACCCAAACTAGCCCCCAAATAACCCCGTAGGAGGCACGAACACCTCGCACGGGACCAATGTAACTTGTAGGAACTGACCGCGTAGTCCCGACACTTTCGGTTTCAGAGTATGACGATAGTTTGGAAAAATCACAGTTAGAACAAGCCAGTAAAGGGTGAAAACTCAAACCAACCCCCAAACGACCCCGTAGGAGGCACGAATACCTCGTACGAACTGACCGCATAGTCCCGGGTCTCCCAATTTGAGAGTATGATGATAATTTGCAAAAATCACTCTTAGACTTAAAAACAAGCCGTTAAAGAGTGAAAACCCAAACAAGCCTCCAAACGACCCCGTAGGAGGCATGAACACCTCGCATGGTACCAATGTAACTTGTAGAAAATGACTGCGTAGTCCCGGGTCTCCCGGTTTGAGAGTATGATGATAATCTACAAAAATCACACATAGACTTAAAAACAAGCCGATAAAGGGTGAAAACCCAAACCAGCCCCCAAACGACCCCGTAGGAGGCACGAACACCTTGCACGGGACCAATGTAACTTTTAAGAATTAACCGCATAGTCTCGGGTCTTTCGATTTGAGAGTATGACGATAATTTTTAAAAATCACACTAAGACTTAAAAATAAGTCGTTAAAGGGTGAAAACCCAAACCATCCCCCAAACGACCCCGTAGGAGGCACGAACACCTCGCACGTGAGCAATGTAACTTGTAGGAACTGGTCGCGTAGTCCCGGTTCTCACGGTTTGAGAGTACGATGATAATTTATAAAAATCACACTTAGACTTAAAATAAGCCTTTAAAGGGTGAAAACCCGAACTAGCCCCCAAACGACCTCATAGAAGGCACGAGCAGCTAGCACGGGACCAATGTAAGTTGTAGGAACTAACCGCGTAGTCTCGAGACTCTCGGTTTGAGAGTATGATGATAATTTGCAAATATCACACTTAGACTTAAAAACAAGCCGTTAAAGGGTGACAACCCAAACCAGCCCCCAAACTACCCCATAGGAGGCACGAACACCTCGTACGAACTGACTGCGCAGTCCCAAGTCTCCCGATTTGAGATTATGACGATAATTTGTAGAAATCACACTTACACTTAAAAATAAGCCGTTAAAGGGTGAAAACCCAAACCAGCCCCCAAACGTCCCCGTAGGAGGCACGAACACCTCGCACGGGACCAGTGTAACTTATATGAACTGACCGCGTAGTCCCGGTACTCCAGATTTGAGAGTATGATGATAATTTGCAAAAATCACACTTAGACTTAAAATAATCCCTTAAAGTGTGAAAACCCTAACCAACCCCCAAATGACCCCGTAGGAGGCACGAACACCTCGCACGGGACCAATGTAACTTGTAGGAACTGACCACGTAGTCCCGGGTCTCTCGTTTTGGGAGAATGAAGATAATTTACAAAAATCACACTTAGACTTAAAAACAAGCTGTTAAAGGGTGAAAACCCAAACCAGTCGCAAAACGGCCCCGTAGGAGGCACGAACACCTTGCACGGGACCAATGTGACTTTTAAGAACTAACCGTGTATCCCGAGTCTTCCGATTTGAAAGTATGACGATAATTTTTAAAAATCACACGAAGACTTAAAAATAAGTCGTTAAAGGGTGAAAACCCAAACCATCCCCCCAACGACCCCGTAGGAGGCACGAACACCTCGCACATGACCAATATAACTTGTAGGAACTGACTGCGTAGTCCCGGTACTCCCGGTTTGAGAGTATGATGATAATTTTGAAATATCACACTTAGACTTAAAATAAGTCGTTAAAGGTTGAAAACCCAAAACCAGCCGCCAAACGACCCCGTAGGAGGGACAAACACCTCGTACGGGACCAATGTAACTTGTAGGAACTGACCAAGTTGTCCCGGGACTCTCGATTTTAGAGTATGACAATAATTTGCAAAAATCACACTTAGACTTAAAAACAAGCGGTTAAAGGGTGAAAATCAAAACAAGCAGCCAAACGGCCCCGTAGGAGGCACGAACACCTCGTACGGGACCAATGTAACTTGTAGGAACTGACCGCGTAGTCCCGGGACTCTCGGTTTAAGAGTATGATGATAATATGCAAAAATCACACTTTGACTTAAAAAAGCCTTTAAAGGGTGAAAACCCAAACTAGCCCCCAAACGACCTCGTAGGAGGCACGAGCACCTCGCCCGGGACGAATGTAACTTGTAGGAACTGACCGCGTAGTCCCGAGACTCTCGGTTTGAGAGTATGATGATAATTTTCAAAACTCACAATTAGACTTAAAAAAAGCCGTTAAAGGGTGAAAACCCAAACCAGCCCCCAAAGGACCCCGTAGGAGGCACGAATACCTCGTACGAACTAACCACGTAGTCCCGAGTCTCCCGGTTTGAGAGTATGACAATAATTTGAAAAAATCACATTTAGACTTAAAAACAAACCGTTAAAGAGTGAAAACCCAAACCAGCCCCCGAACTGCCCCGTAGGAGGCACGAACGCCTTGGATGGGACCAATGTAACTTGTAAGAACTGACCGCGTAGTCCCGGGTCTCCCGATTTGAGAGTACGACGATAATTTGCAAAAATCACACTGAGACTTAAAATAATCCTTTAAAGGGTGAAAACCCAAACTAGCCCCCAAACGACCTCGTAGGAGGCACGAGCACCACGCATGGGACGAATGTAACTTGTAGGAACTGACCGCGTTGTCCCGAGACTCTCGCTTTTAGAGTATGATGATAATTTTAAAAAATCATACTTAGACTTAAAAACATGCCGTTAAAGGGTGAAAACCCAAACCAGCCCCCAAACGACCCCGTAGGAGGCACGAATACCTCGTATGAACTGACCACGTAGTCTCGGGTCTCCCGATTTGAGAGTATCACGATAATTTGCAAAAATCACACTTACACTTAAAAACAAGCCGTTAAAGAGTGAAAACCCAAACTAGCCCCCGAACTACTCCGTAGGAGGCACGAACACCTTGCATGGGACCAATGTAACTTCTAGAAACTGACCGCGTAGTTCCGCGTCTCCCGATTTGAGAGTATGACGATAATTTGCAAAAATCACACTTAGACTTGTAAACAAGCCGTTAAAGGGTGAAAACCCAAACCAGCCCCCAAACGACCCCGTAGGAGGCACGAATACCTCGTACGAACTGACCGCGTAGTCCCGGGTCTCCCGATTTGAGAGTATGATGATAATTTGAAAAAGTCACACTTAGACTTAAAAATAAGCCATTAAAGAGTGAAAACCCGAACAAGTCCCCAAACAATCCCGTAGGAGGCATGAACACCTCGCATGGGACCAATGTAACTTGTAGAAAATGACTGCGTAGTCCCGGGTCTCCCGGTTTGAGAGTATGATGATAATTTGCAAAAATCACACTTAGACTTAAAAACAAGCCGATAAAGGGTGAAAACCCAAACCAACCCCTAAATGACCCCGTAGGAGGCACGAGCACCTTGCACGGGACCAATGTAACTTTTAAGAATTAATCGCATAGTCTCGGGTCTTTCGATTTGAGAGTATGACGATAATTTTTAAAAATCACACTAAGAGTTAAAAATAAGTCGTTAAAGGGTGAAAACCCAAACCATCCCCCAAACGACCCCGTAGGAGGCACGAACACCTCGCACGTGACCAATGTAACTTGTAGGAACTGGTCGCGTAGTCCCGGTACTCCCGGTTTGAGAGTACGATGATAATTTACAAAAATCACACTTAGACTTAAAATTAGCCTTTAAAGGGTGAAAACCCAAACTAGCCCCCAAACGACCTCATAGAAGGCACGAGCACCTCACACGGGACCAATGTAAGTTGTAGGAACTGACCGCGTAGTCTCGTGACTCTCAGTTTGAGAGTATGATGATAATTTGCAAAAATCACACTTAGACTTAAAAACAAGCCGTTAAAGGGTGACAACCCAAACCAGCCCCCAAATTTCCCCGTAGGAGGCACGAACACCTCGTACAAACTGACTGCGTAGTCCCAAGTCTCCCGATTTGAGATTATGACGATAATTTGTAGAAATCACACTTAGACTTAAAAATAAGTCGTTAAAGGGTGAAAACCCAAACCAACCCCCAAACGTCCCCGTAGGAGGCACGAACACCTCGCACGGGACCAATGTGACTTTTAGGAACTGACCGCGTAGTCCCGGTACTCCAGATTTGAGAGTATGATGATAATTTGCAAAAATCACACTTAGACTTAAAACAATCCCTTAAAGTGTGAAAACCCTAACCAGCCCCCAAATGACCCCGAAGGAGGCACGAACACCTCTCACGGGACCAATGTAACTTGTAGGAACTGACCACGTAGTCCCGGGTCTCCCGGTTTGGGAGAATGAAGATATTTTACAAAAATCACACTTAGACTTAAAAACAAGCTGTTAAAGGGTGAAAACCCAAACCAGTCGCAAAACGGCCCCGTAGGAGGCACGAACACCTTGCACGGGACCAATGTGACTTTAAAGAACTAACCGTGTATCCCGAGTCTTCCGATTTGAGAGTATGACGATAATTTTTAAAAATCACACTAAGACTTAAAAACAAGTCATTAAAGGGTGAAAACCCAAACCATCCCCCCAACGACCCTGTAGGAGGCACGAACACCTCGCACATGACCAATGTAACTTGTAGGAACTGACTGCGTAGTCCCGGTACTCCCGGTTTGAGAGTATGATGATAATTTTGAAATATCACACTTAGACTTAAAATAAGTCGTTAAAGGTTGAAAACCCAAAACCAGCCGCCAAACGACCCCGTAGGAGGGACAAACACATCGTACGGGACCAATGTAACTTGTAGGAACTGACCGCGTAGTCCCGGGACTCTCGATTTCAGAGTATGACGATAATTTGCAAAAATCACACTTAGACTTAAAAACAAGCCGTTAAACGGTGAAAATCAAAACAAGCAACCAAACGGCCCCGTAGGAGGCACGAACACCTCGTACGGGACCAATGTAACTTGTAGGAACTGACCGCGTAGTCCCGGGACTCTCGGTTTAAGAGTTTGATGATAATATGCAAAAATCACACTGACTTAAAAAAAGCCTTTAAAGGGTGAAAACCCAAACTTGCCCCCAAACGACCTCGTTGGAGGCACGAGCACCACACACGGGACGAATGTAACTTGTAGGAACTGACCGCGTAGTCCCGAGACTCTCGGTTTGAGAGTATGATGATAATTTTCAAAAATCACAGTTAGACTTAAAAAAAGCCGTTAAAGGGTGAAAACCCAAACCAGCCCCCAAAGGACTCCGTAGGAGGCACGAATACCTCGTACGAACTAACCACGTAGTCCCGGGTCTCCCGATTTGAGAGTATGACGATAATTTGAAAAAATCACATTTAGACTTAAAAACAAACCGTTAAAGAGTGAAAACCCAAACCAGCCCCCGAACTACCCCATAGGAGGCACGAACGCATGGGACCAATGTAACTTGTAGAAACTGACCGCGTAGTCCCGGGTCTCCCGATTTGAGAGTACGAAGATAATTTGCAAAAATCACACTTAGACTTAAAATAATTCTTTAAACGGTGAAAACCCAAACTAGCCCCCAAACGACCTCATAGGAGGTACGAGCACCACGCACGGGACGACTGTAACTTGTAGGAACTGACCGCGTAGTCCCGAGACTCTCGGTTTTAGAGTATGATGATAATTTTCAAAAATCACACTTAGACTTAAAAATAAGCCGTTAAAGGGTGAAAACCCAAACCAGCCCCCAAACGACCCCGTAGGAGGCACGAATACCTCGTACGAACTGACCACGTAGTCTCGCGTCTCCCGATTTGAGAGTACGACGATAATTTTCAAAAATCACACTTACACTTAAAAACAAGCCGTTAAAGAGTGAAAACCCAAACCAGCCCCCGAACTACTCCGTATGAGGCACGAACACCTTGCATGGGACCAATGTAACTTCTAGAAACTGACCGCGTAGTCCCGCGTCTCCCGATTTGAGAGTATGACGATAATTTGCAAAACTCACACTTAGACTTGTAAACAAGCCGTTAAAGGGTGAAAACCCAAACCAGCCCCCAAACGACCCCGTAGGAGGCACGAATACCTCGTACGAACTGACCGCGTAGTCCCGGGTCTCCCGATTTGAGAGTATGATGATAATTTGCAAAAATCACTCTTAGACTTAAAAACAAGCCGTTAAAGAGTGAAAACCCAAACAAGCCCCCAAACGACCCCGTATGAGGCATGAACACCTCGCATGGGACCAATGTAACTTGTAGAAAATGACTGCATAGTCCCAGGTCTCCCGGTGTGAGAGTAAGATGATAATTTGTAAAAATCACTCTTAGACTTAAAAACAAGCCGTTAAAGGGTGAAAACCCAAACCATCCCCCAAACAACCCCGTAGGAGGCACGAACACCTTGCACGGGACCAATGTAACTTTTAAGAATTAACCGCATAGTCTCGGGTCTTTCGATTTGAGAGTATGACGATAATTTTTAAAAATCACACTAAGACTTAAAAATAAGTCGTTAAAAGGTGAAAACCCAATCCCATCCCCTAAACGACCCCGTAGGAGGCACGAACACCTCGCACGTGACCAATGTAACTTGTAGGAACTGGTCGCGTAGTCCCGGTACTCCCAGTTTGAGAGTGCGATGATAATTTGCAAAAATCACACTTAGACTTAAAATAAGCCTTTAAAGGGTGAAAACCCAAACGACCTCATAGAAGGCACGAGCACCTCGCACGGGACCAATGTAAGTTGCAGGAACTGACCGTGTAGTCTCGAGACTCTCGGTTTGAGTGTATAATGATAATTTGCAAAAATCACACTTAGACTTAAAAACAAGCCGTTAAAGGGTGACAACCCAAACCAGCCCCCAAACTACCCCGTAGGAGGCACGAACCACTCGTACGAACTGACTGCGTAGTCCCAAGTCTCCCGTTTTGAGATTATGATGATAATTTGTAGAAATCACACTTGGACTTAAAAATAAGCCTTTAAAGGGTGAAAACCCAAACCAGCCCCCAAACGACCCCGTAGGAGGCACGAACACCTCGCACGGGACCAATGTAACTTATAGGAACTGATCGCGTAGTCCCGGTACTCCAGATTTGAGAGTATGATGATAATTTGCAAAAATCACACTTAGACTTAAAACAATCCCTTAAAGTGTGAAAACCCTAACCAGTCCCCAAATGACCCCATAGGAGGCACGAACACCTCGCATGGGACCAATGTAACTTGTAGGAACTGACCGCGTAGTCCCGGGACTCTCGATTTCAGAGTATGGCGATAATTTGCAAAAATCACACTTAGACTTAAAAACAAGTCGTTAAAGGGTGAAAATCAAAACTAGCAGCCAAACGGACCCGTAGGAGGCACGAACACCTCATACGGGACCAATGTAACTTGTAGGAACTGATCGCGTAGTCCCGGAAGTCTCGGTTTCTGAGTATGATGATAATATGAAAAAATCACACTTAGACTAATAATAGGCCTTTAAAGGGTGAAAACCCAAACTAGCCCCCAAACGACCTCGTAGGAGGCACGAGCACCTCGCACGGGACGAATGTAACTTGTAGGAACTGACCGCGTAGTCCCGAGACTCTCGGTTTGAGAGTATGATGATAATTTTCAAAAATCACAGTTAGACTTAAAAACAAACCGTTAAAGAGTGAAAACCCAAACCAACCCCCGAACTACCCCGTAGGAGGCACGAACACCTTGCATGGGACCAATGTAACTTGTAGAAACTGACGATGTAGTCCTGGGTCTCCCGATTCGAGAGTACGACGATAATTTGCCAAAATCACACTTAGACTTAAAATAATCCTTTAAAGGGTGAAAACCCAAACTAGCCCCCAAACGACCTCGTAGGAGGCACGAGCACCACGCACGGGACGAATGTAACTTATAGGAACTGAACGTGTAGTCCCGAGACTCTCGGTTTTAGAGTATGATGATAATTTTCAAAAATCACACTTAGACTTAAAAACAAGCCGTTAAAGGGTGAAAACCCAAACCAACCCCCAAACGACCCCGTAGGAGGCACGAATACCTCGTACGAACTGACCACGTAGTCTCGGGTCTCCCGATTTGAGAGTATGACGATAATTTGAAAAAATCACACTTAGACTTAAAAACAAGCCGTTAAAGAGTGAAAACCCAAACCAGCCCCCGAACTAATCTGTAGGAGGCACGAACACCTTGCATGGGACCAATGTAACTTCTAGAAACTGACCGCATAGTTCCGCGTCTCCCGATTTGAGAGTATGACGATAATTTGCCAAAATCACACTTAGACTTATAAACAAGCCGTTAAAGGGTGAAAACCCAAACCAGCCACCAAACGACCCCGTAGGAGGCACGAATACCTCGTACGAACTGACCGCGTAGTCCCGGGTCACCCGATTTGAGAGTATGATGATAATTTGCAAAAATCACCCTTAGACTTAAAAACAAGCCGTTAAAGAGTGAAAACCCAAACAAGCCCCCAAACGACCCCGTATGAGGCATGAACACCTCGCATGGGACCAATGTAACTTGTAGAAAATGACTGCATAGTCTCGGGTCTCCCGGTTTGAGAGTATGATGATAATTTGCAAAAATCACTCTTAGACTTAAAAACAGGCCGTTAAAGGTTGAAAACCCAAACCAGCCACCGAAACGACCCCGTAGGAGGCACGAACACCTTGCACGGGACTAATGTAACTTTTAAGAATTAACCGCATAGTCTCGAGTCTTTTGATTTGAGAGTACGACGATAATTTTTAAAAATCACACTAAGACTTAAAAATAAGTCGTTAAAGGGTGAAAACCCAAACCATCCCCCAAACGACCCCATAGGAGGCCTGAACACCTTACACGTGACCAATGTAACTTGTAGGAACTAGCCGCGTAGTCCCTGTACTCCCGGTTTGAGAGTACGATGATAATTTGCAAAAATCACACTTAGACTTAAAATAAGCCTTTAAAGGGTGAAAACCCAAACGACCTCATAGAAGGCACGAGCACCTCGCACGGGACCAATGTAAGTTGTAGGAACTGACCGCGTAGTCTCGAGACTCTCGGTTTGAGAGTATGATGATAATTTGCAAAAATCACACTTAGACTTAAAAACAAGCCGTTAAAGGGTGACAACCCAAACCAACCCCCAAACTACCCCGTAGGAGGCACGAACACCTCGTACGAACTGGCTGCATAGTCCCAAGTCTCTCGGTTTGAGATTATGACGATAATTTGTAGAAATCACACTTAGACTTAAAAATAAGCCGTTAAAGGGTGAAAACCCAAACCAGCCCCCAAACGACCCCGTAGGAGGCACGAACACCTCGCACGGGACCAATGTAACTTATAGGAACTGACCGCGTAGTCCCGGGTCTCCCGATTTGGGAGAATGAAGATAATTTGCAAAAATCACACTTAGACTTAAAAATAAGTTGTTAAAGGGTGAAAACCCAAACTTGTCGCAAAACGGCCCCGAAGGAGGCACGAACACCTTGCACGGGACCAATGTGACTTTTAAGAATTAACCATGTATCCCGAGTCTTCCGATTTGAGAGTATGAAGATAATTTTTTAAAATCACACTAAGACATAAAAACAAGTCGTTAAAGGGTGAAAACCCAAACCATCCCCCAAACGACCCCGAAGGAGGCACGAACACCTCGCACGTGACCAATGTAACTTGTAGGAACTGATTGCGTAGTCCCGGTACTCCCGGTTTGAGAGTATGATGATAATTTTGAAATATCACACTTAGACTTAAAATAAGTCGTTAAAGGTTTAAAACCCAAAACCAACCACCAAACGACCCCGTAGGAGGGACAAACTCCTCGTACGGGACCAATGTAACTTGTAGGAATTGACCGCGTAGTCTCGGGACTCTCGATTTCTGTGTATGATGATAATTTGCAAAAATCACACTTAGACTTAGAAACAAGCCGTTAAAGGGTGAAAATAAAAACTAGCATCCAAACGGCCCCGTAGGAGGCACGAACACCTCGTACGAGACCATTGTAACTTGTAGGAACTGACCGCGTAGTCCCGGGACTCTCGGTTTTAGAGTATGATGATAATATGCAAAAATCACACTTAGACTTAAAAACAAGCCTTTAAAGGGTGAAAACCCAAACTAGCCCCCAAACGACCTAGTAGGAGGCACGAGCACCTCGCACGGGATGAATGTAACTTGTAGGAACTGATCGCATAGTCCCGAGACTTTCGGTTTGAGAGTATGATGATAATTTTCAAAAATCACAGTTAGACTTAAAAACAAGACGTTAAAGGGTGAAAACCCAAACCAGCCCCCAAAGGACCTCGTAGGAGGCACGAATACCTCGTACGAACTGACCACGTAGTCCCAGGTCTCCCGGTTTGAGAGTATGATGATAATTTGAAAAAATAACACTTACACTCAAAAACAAACCGTTAAAGAGTGAAAACCCAAACCAGCCCCCGAACTACCCCGTAGGAGGCACGAACACATTGCATGGGACCAATGTAAATGAAAAAACTGACCGTGTAGTCCCGGGTCTCTCGATTTGAGAGTACGACGATAATTTGCAAAAATCACACTTAGACTTAAAATAATCCTTTAAAGGGTGAAAATGCAAACTAGCCCCCAAACGACCTCGTAGGAGGTACGAGCACCACGCACGGGACGAACGTAACTTGTAGGAACTGACCGCGTAGTCCCGAGACTCTCGGTTTTAGAGTATGATGATAATTTTCAAAAATTACACTTAGACTCAAATTCAAGCCGTTAAAGGGTGAAAACCCAAACCAGCCCCCAAACGACCCCGTAGGAGGCACGAATACCTCGTACGAACTGACCACATAGTCTCGGGTCTCCCGATTTAAGAGTATGACGATAATTTGCAAAAATCACACTTAGACTTAAAAACAAGCCGTTAAAGAGTGAAAACCCAAACCAGCCCCCGAACTACTCCGTAGGAGGCACGAACACCTTGCATGGGACCAATGTAACTTCTAGAAACTGACTGCGTAGTCCCGCGTCTCCCGATTTGAGAGTATAACGATAATTTGCAAAAATCACACTTAGACTTATAAACAAGCCGTTAAAGTTTGAAAACCCAAACCAGCTCCCAAACGACCCCGTAGGAGGCACGAATACCTCGTACGAACTGACCGCGTACTCCCGGGTCTCCCGATTTGAGAGTATGATGATAATTTACAAAAATCACACTTAGACTTAAAAACAAGTCGTTAAAGAGTGAAAACCCAAACAAGCCCCCAAACGACCGCATAGGAGGCATGAACACCTCGCATGGGACCAATGTAACTTGTAGAAAATGACTGCGTAGTCCCGGGTGTCCCGGTTTGAGAGTATGATAATAATTTGCAAAAATCACTCTTAGACTTAAAAACAAGCCGTTAAAGGGTGAAAACCCAAACCAGCCCCCAAACGACCCCGTAGGAGGCACGAACACCTTGCACGGGACCAATGTAACTTTTAAGAATTAACCGCATAGTCTCGGGTCTTTCGATTTGAGAGTATGACGATAATTTTTAAAAATCACACTAAGACTTAAAAATAAGTCGTTAAAGGGTGAAAACCCAAACCATCCCCCAAACGACCCCGTAGGAGGCACGAACACCTCGTACGTGACCAATGTAACTAGTAGGAACTGGCCGGGTAGTCCCGGTACTCCCGGTTTGAGAGTACGATGATAATTTTGAAAAATCACACTTAGACTTAAAATAAGCCGTTAAAGGGTGAAAACCCAAATCAGCCCCCAAACAACCCCGTCGGAGGAATGAACACCTCTCAGGGGATCAATGAAACTTGTAGGAACTGACCGCGTAGTCCTGGGTCTCCCGGTTTGAGAGTATGATGATAATTTGCAAAAATCACACTTAGACTTAAAAACAAGCCGTTAAAGGTTGACAACCCAAACCAGCCCCCAAACTACCCCGTAGGAGGCACGAACACCTCGTACGAACTGACTGCGTAGTCCCAAGTCTCCCGATTTGAGATTATGACGATAATTTGTAGAAATCACACTTAGACTTAAAAATAAGCCGTTAAAGGGTGAAAACCCAAACCAGCCAACAAACGACCCCGTAGGAGGCACGAACACCTCGCACGGGACCAATGTAACTTATAGGAGCTGACCGCGTAGTCCCGATACTCCTGATTTGAGAGTATGATGATAATTTATAAAAATCACACTTAGACTTAAAACAATCCATTAAAGTGTGAAAACCATAACTAGTCCCCAAATGACCTCGTTGGAGGAACGAACACCTCGCACGGGACCAATGTAACTTGTAGGAACTGACCACGTAGTCCCGGGTCTCCCGGTTTGGGAGAATGAAGATAAATTACAAAAATCACACTTAGACTTAAAAACAAGCTGTTAAAGGGTGAAAACCCAAACCAGTCGCAAAATGGCCCCGTAGGAGGCACAAACAGCTTGCACGAGACCAATGTGACTTTTAAGAATTAACCGTGTATCCTGAGTCTTCCGATTTGAGAGTATGACGATATTTTTTAAAAATCACACTAAGACTTAAAACCAGTCGTTAAAGGGTGAAAACCCAAACCATCCCCCAAACGACCCCGTGGGAGGCACGAACACCTCGCACGTGACCAATGTAACTGGTGGGAACTGACTGCGTAGTCCCGGTACTCCCGGTTTGAGAGTATGATGATAATTTTGAAATATTACACTTAGACATAAAATAAGTCGTTAAAGGTTGAAAACCCAAAACCAGCCGCCAAACGACCCCGTAGGAGGGACAAACACCTCGTACAGGACCAATGTAACTTGTAGGAACTGACCGCGTAGTCCCGGGACTCTCGATTTCAGAGTATGACGATAATTTGCAAAAATCACACTTATACTTAAAAACAAGCCGTTAATGGGTGAAAATCAAAACTAACATCCAAACGGCCCCGAAGGAGGCACGAACACCTCGTACGGGACCCATGTAACTTGTAGGAACTGACCGCGTAGTCCCGGGACTCTCGGTTTCAGAGTATGATGATAATATGCAAAAATCACACTTACACTTAAAAACAAACCGTTAAAGAGTGAAAACCCAAACCAGCCCCCGAACTACCCCGTAGGAGGCACGAACACATTGCATGGGACCAATGTAAATGAAAAAACTGACTGTGTAGTCCCGGGTCTCTCGATTTGAGAGTACGGCGATAATTTGCAAAAATCACACTTAGACTTAAAATAATCCTTTAAAGGGTGAAAACGCAAACTAGCCCCCAAACGACCTCGTAGGAGGCACGAGCACCACGCACGGGACGAATGTAACTTGTAGGAACTGACCGCGTAGTCCCGAGACTCTCGGTTTTAGAGTATGATGATAATTTTCAAAAATCACACTTAGACTCAAATTCAAGCCGTTAAAGGGTGAAAACCCAAACCAGCCCCCAAACGACCCCGTAGGAGGCACGAATACCTCGTACGAACTGACCACATAGTCTCGGGTCTCCCGATTTAAGAGTATGACGATAATTTGTAAAAATCACACTTAGACTTAAAAACAAGCCGTTAAAGAGTGAAAACCCAAACCAGCCCCCGAACTACTCCGTAGGAGGCACGAACACCTTGCATGGGACCAATGTAACTTCTAGAAACTGACTGCGTAGTCCCGCGTCTCCCGATTTGAGAGTATGACGATAATTTGCAAAAATCACACTTAGACTTATAAACAAGCCGTTAAAGTTTGAAAACCCAAACCAGCCCCCAAACGACCCCGTAGGAAGCACGAATACCTAGTACGAACTGACCGCGTACTCCCGGGTCTCCCGATTTGAGAGTATGATGATAATTTACAAAAATCACACTTAGACTTAAAAACAAGTCGTTAAAGTGTGAAAACCCAAACAAGCCCCCAAACGACCGCATAGGAGGCATGAACACCTCGCATGGGACCAATGTAACTTGTAGAAAATGACTGCCTAGTCCCGGGTGTCCCGGTTTGAGAGTATGATAATAATTTGCAAAAATCACTCTTAGACTTAAAAACAAGCCGTTAAAGGGTGAAAACCCAAACCAGCCCCCAAACGACCCCGTAGGAGGCACGAACACCTTGCACGGGACCAATGTAACTTTTAAGAATTAACCGCATAGTCTCGGGTCTTTCGATTTGAGAGTATGACGATAATTTTTAAAAATCACACTAAGACTTAAAAATAAGTCGTTAAAGGGTGAAAACCCAAACCATCCCCCAAACGACCCCGTAGGAGGCACGAACACCTCGCACGTGACCAATGTAACTAGTAGGAACTGGCCGGGTAGTCCCGGTACTCCCGATTTGAGAGTACGATGATAATTTTGAAAAATCACACTTAGACTTAAAATAAGCCTTTAAAGGGTGAAAACCCAAATTAGCCCCCAAACGACCTCATAGAAGACACGAGCACCTCGCACGGGACCAATGTAAGTTGAAGGAACTGACCGTGTAGTCTCGAGACTCTCGGTTTGAGAGTATGATGATAATTTGCAAAAATCACACTTAGACTTAAAAACAAGCCGTTAAAGGTTGACAACCCAACCCAGCCCCCAAACTACCCCGTAGGAGGCACGAACACCTCGTACGAACTGACTGCGTAGTCCCAAGTCTCCCGATTTGAGATTATGACGATAATTTGTAGAAATCACACTTAGACTTAAAAATAAGCCGTTAAAGGGTGAAAACCCAAACCAGCCAACAAACGACCCCGTAGGAGGCACGAACACCTCGCACGGGACCAATGTAACTTATAGGAACTGACCGCGTAGTCCCGATACTCTAGATTTGAGAGTATGATGATAATTTATAAAAATCACACTTAGACTTAAAACAATCCCTTAAAGTGTGAAAACCATAACTAGTCCCCAAATGACCCCGTTGGAGGAACGAACACCTCGCACGGGACCAATGTAACTTGTAGGAACTGACCACGTAGTCCCGGGTCTCCCGGTTTGGGAGAATGAAGATAATTTACAAAAATCACACTTAGACTTAAAAACAAGCTGTTAAAGGGTGAAAACCCAAACCAGTCGCAAAATGGCCCCGTAGGAGGCACAAACAGCTAGCACGAGACCAATGTGACTTTTAAGAATTAACCGTGTATCCCGAGTCTTCCGATTTGAGAGTATGACGATATTTTTTAAAAATCACACTAAGACTTAAAACCAGTCGTTAAAGGGTGAAAACCCAAACCATCCCCCAAACGACCCCGTGGGAGGCACGAACACCTCGCACGTGACCAATGTAACTGGTGGGAACTGACTGCGTAGTCTCGGTACTCCCGGTTTGAGAGTATGATGATAATTTTGAAATATTACACTTAGACATAAAATAAGTCGTTAAAGGTTGAAAACCCAAAACCAGCCGCCAAACGACCCCGTAGGAGGGACAAACACCTCGTACAGGACTAATGTAACTTGTAGGAACTGACCGCGTAGTCCCGGGACTCTCGATTTCAGAGTATGACAATAATTTGCAAAAATCACACTTATACTTAAAAATAAGCCGTTAATGGGTGAAAATCAAAACTAGCATCCAAACGGCCCCGAAGGAGGCACGAACACCTCGTACGGGACCCATGTAACTTGTAGGAACTGACCGCGTAGTCCCGGGACTCTCGGTTTCAGAGTATGATGATAATATGCAAAAATCACACTTACACTTAAAAACAAACCGTTAAAGAGTGAAAACCCAAACCAGCCCCCGAACTACCCCGTAGGAGGCACGAACACATTGCATGGGACCAATGTAAATGAAAAAACTGACCGTGTAGTCCCGGGTCTCTCGATTTGAGAGTACGACGATAATTTGCAAAAATCACACTTAGACTGAAAATAATCCTTTAAAGGGTGAAAACGCAAACTAGCCCCCAAACGACCTCGTAGGAGGCACGAGCACCACGCACGGGACAAATGTAACTTGTAGGAACTGACCGCGTAGTCCCGAGACTCTCGGTTTTAGAGTATGATGATAATTTTCAAAAATCACACTTAGACTCAAATTCAAGCCGTTAAAGGGTGAACACCCAAACCAGCACCCAAACGACCCCGTAGGAGGCACGAATACCTCGTACGAACTGACCACATAGTCTCGGGTCTCCCAATTTAAGAGTATGACGATAATTTGCAAAAATCACACTTAGACTTAAAAACAAGCCGTTAAAGAGTGAAAACCCAAACCAGCCCCCGAACTACTCCGTAGGAGGCACGAACACCTTGCATGGGACCAATGTAACTTCTAGAAACTGACCGCGTAGTCCCGCGTCTCCCGATTTGAGAGTATGACGATAATTTGCAAAAATCAAACTTAGACTTATAAACAAGCCGTTAAAGTTTGAAAACCCAAACCAGCCTCCAAACGACCCCGTAGGAGGCACGAATACCTCGTACGAACTGACCGCGTACTCCCGGGGCTCCCGATTTGAGAGTATGATGATAATTTACAAAAATCACACTTAGACTTAAAAACAAGTCGTTAAAGAGTGAAAACCCAAACAAGCCCCCAAACGACCGCATAGGAGGCATGAACACCTCGCATGGGACCAATGTAACTTGTAGAAAATGACTGCGTAGTCCCGGGTGTCCCGGTTTGAGAGTATGATAATAATTTGCAAAAATCACTCTTAGACTTAAAAACAAGCTGTTAAAGGGTGAAAACCCAAACCAGCCCCCAAACGACCCCGTAGGAGGCACGAACACCTTGCACGGGACCAATGTAACTTTTAAGAATTAACCGCATAGTCTCGGGTCTTTCGATTTGAGAGTATGACGATAATTTTTAAAAATCACACTAAGACTTAAAAATAAGTCGTTAAAGGGTGAAAACCCAAACCATCCCCCAAACGACCCCGTAGGAGGCACGAACACCTCGCACGTGACCAATGTAACTAGTAGGAACTGGCCGGGTAGTCCCGGTACTCCCGGTTTGAGAGTACGATGATAATTTTGAAAAATCACACTTAGACTTAAAATAAGCCTTTAAAGGATGAAAACCCAAATTAGCCCCCAAACGACCTCATAGAAGACACGAGCACCTCGCACGGGACCAATGTAAGTTGAAGGAACTGACCGTGTAGTCTCGAGACTCTCGGTTTGAGAGTATGATGATAATTTGCAAAAATCACACTTAGACTTAAAAATAAGCCGTTAAAGGTTGACAACCCAAACCAGCCCCCAAACTACCCCGTAGGAGGCACGAACACCTCGTACGAACTGACTGCGTAGTCCCAAGTCTCCCGATTTGAGATTATGACGATAATTTGTAGAAATCACACTTAGACTTAAAAATAAGCCGTTAAAGGGTGAAAACCCAAACCAGCCAACAAACGACCCCGTAGGAGGCACGAACACCTCGCACGGGACCAATGTAACTTATAGGAACTGACCGCGTAGTCCCGATACTCCAGATTTGAGAGTATGATGATAATTTATAAAAATCACACTTAGACTTAAAACAATCCCTTAAAGTGTGAAAACCATAACTAGTCCCCAAATGACCCCGTTGGAGGAACGAACACCTCGCACGGGACCAATGTAACTTGTAGGAACTGACCACGTAGTCCCGGGTCTCCCGGTTTGGGAGAACGAAGATAATTTACAAAAATCACACTTAGACTTAAAAACAAGCTGTTAAAGGGTGAAAACCCAAACCAGTCGCAAAATGGCCCCGTAGGAGGCACAAATAACTTGCACGAGACCAATGTGACTTTTAAGAATTAACCGTGTATCCCGAGTCTTCCGATTTGAGAGTATGACGATATTTTTTAAAAATCACACTAAGACTTAAAACCAGTCGTTAAAGGGTGAAAACCCAAACCATCCCCCAAACGACCCCGTGGGAGGCACGAACACCTCGCACGTGACCAATGTAACTGGTGGGAACTGACTGCGTAGTCCCGGTACTCCCGGTTTGAGAGTATGATGATAATTTTGAAATATTACACTTAGACATAAAATAAGTCATTAAAGGTTGAAAACCCAAAACCAGCCGCCAAACGACCCCGTAGGAGGGACAAACACCTCGTACAGGACTAATGTAACTTGTAGGAACTGACCGCGTAGTCCCGGGACTCTCGATTTCAGAGTATGACGATAATTTGCAAAAATCACACTTATACTTAAAAACAAGCCGTTAATGGGTGAAAATCAAAACTAGCATCCAAACGGCCCCGAAGGAGGTACGAACACCTCGTACGGGACCCATGTAACTTGTAGGAACTGACCGCGTAGTCCCGGGACTCTCGGTTTCAGAGTATGATGATAATATGCAAAAATCACACTTAGATCGAAAATAAGCCTTTAAAGGGTGAAAACCCAAACTAGCCCCCAAACGACCTCGTAGGAGGCACGAGCACCTCGCACGGGATGAATGTAACTTGTAGGAACTGACCGCGTAGTCCCGAGACTCTCGGTTTGAGAGTATGATGATAATTTTCAGAAATCACAGTTGGACTTAAAAATAAGCCATTAAAGGGTGAAAACCCAAACCGTCCCCCAAAGGACCCCGTAGGAGGCACGAATACCTCGTACGAACTGACCACAAAGTCCCGGGTCTCCCGATTTGAGAGTATGATGATAATTTGCAAAAATAACACTTAGACCTAAAAACAAACCGTTAAAGAGTGAAAACCCAAACCAGCACCCGAACTACCCCGTAGGAGGCACGAACACCTTGCATGGGACCAATGTAAGTTGTAGAAACTGACCGCGTAGTCCCGGGTCTCCCGATTTGAGAGTATGACGATAATTTGTTAAAATCAAACTTAGACTTAAAATAATCCTTTAAAGGGTGAAAACCCAAACTAGCCCCCAAACGACCTCGTAGGAGGCACGAGCACCACGCACGGGACGAATGTAACTTCTAGGAACTGACCGAGTAGTTCCGAGACTCTCGATTTTAGAGTATGATGATAATTTTCAAAAATCACACTTAGACTTAAAAATAAGACGTTAAAGGGTGAAAACCCAAACCAGCCCCCAAACGACCCCGTAGGAGGCACAAATACCTTGTATGACCTGACCACGTAGTCTAGGGTCTCCCGATTTGACAGTATGACGATAATTTGCAAAAATCACACTTAGACTCAAAAACAAGCCGTTAAAGAGTGAAAACCCAAACCAGCCCCTGAACTACTCCGTAGGATGCACGAACTCCTTGCGTGGGACCAATGTGACCTCTAGAAACTGACCGCGTAGTCCCGCGTCTCCCGATTTGAGAGTATGACGATAATTTGCAAAAATCACACTTAGACTTATAAATAAGCCGTTAAAGGATGAAATCCCAAACCAGCCCCCAAACGGCCCCATAGGAGGCACGAAGACCACGCACGGGACCAATGTAACTTGTAGGAACTGACCACGTAGTCCCGGGTCTCCCGGTTTGAGAGTATGACGATAATTTGCAAAAATCACACTTAGACTTAAAAATAAGCCGTTAAAGGGTGAAAACCCAAATTAGTCCCCAAACGACCCCATAAGAGGCACGAACATGTCTCACGGGATCAATGTAACTTTTAGGAACTAATCTCGTAGTCCCGGGTCTCCCGGTTTGAGAGTATGATGATAATTTTCAAAAATCACACTTAGACTTAAAAACAAGTCGTTAAAGGGTGAAAACCCAAACCAGCCCCCAAACGACCCCGTAGGAGGCACGAACACCTCGCACGGGACCAATGTAACTTATAGGAATTAACTGCGTAGTCCCGCGTCTCCCGATTTGAGAGTATGACGATAATTTGCAAAAAATCACACTTAGACTTATAAACAAGCCGTTACAGGATGAAATCCCAAACTAGACCCCAAACGGCCCCATAGGAGGCACGAAGACCACGCACGGGACCAATGTAACTTGTAGGAACTGACCACGTAGTCCCGGGTCTCCCAGTTTGAGAGTATGATGATAATTTGCAAAAATCACACTTAGAATTAAAAACAAGCCTTTAAAGGGTGAAAATCCAAACCAGCTACGAAACGACCCCGTAGGAGGCACGAACACCTTGCAGGGGAACAATGTAACTTTTAAGAATTAACCGCATAGTCCTGGGTCTTTCGGTTTGAGAGTATGACGATAATTTTTAAAAATCACACTTACTTTATAACAAGTCTTTAAAGGGTGAAAACCCAAATCATCCCCCAAACGACCCCGTAGGAGGCACGAACACCTCGCACGTGACTAATGTAACTTGTAAAAACTGACCGCGTAGTCCCGGTTCTCCCGGTTTGAGAGTGTGATGATAATTTGCAAAAATCACACAGAGACTTAAAACAAACCTTTAAAGGGTGGAAACCCAAACTAGCACCCAAATAACCCCGTAGGAGGCTCGAACACCTCGCACGGGACCAATATAACTTGTAGGAACTGACCGCGTAGTCCCGACACTCTCGGTTTCAGAGTATAATGATAATTTGGAAAAATCACACTTAGACATAAAAATAAGTCGTTAAAGGGTGAAAACTCAAACCATCCCCCAAACGACCCCGTAGGAGGCACGAATACCTCGTACGAACTGACCGTGTAGTCCCGGGTCTCCCGATTTGTGAGTATGATGATAATTTGCAAAAATCACACTTAGACATAAAAACAAGCCGTTAAAAAGTGAAAACCCAAACAAGCCCCCAAACGACCCCGTAGGAGGCATGAACACCTCGCATGGGACCAATGTAACTTGTAGAAAATGACTGCGTAGTACCGGGTCTCCCAGTTTGAGAGTATGATGATAATTTCCAAAAATCACACTTAGACTTAAAAACAAGCCGTTAAAGGGTGAAAACCCAAACCAGCCCCCAAACGACCCCGTAGGAGGCACGAACACCTTGCACGGGACCAATGTAACTTTTAATAATTAACAGCATAGTCTCGGGTTTTTCGATTTGAGAGTATGATGATAATTTTTAAAAATCACACTAAGACTTAAAAATAAGTCGTTAAAGGGTGGAAACCCAAACCATCCCCCAAACGACCTCGTAGGAGGCACGAACACCTCGCACGTGACCAATGTAACTTGTAGTAACAACCCGCGTAGTCCCGGTACTCCCGGTTTGAGAGTACGATGATAATTTTTAAAAATCACACTTAGACTTAAAATAAGCCTTTAAAGGCTGAAAACCCAAACTAGCCCCTAAACGACCTCATAGAAGGCACGAGCACCTCGCACGGGACCAATGTAAGTTGTAGAAACTCACCGCGTAGTCTCGAGACTCTCGGTTTGAGAGTATGATTATAATTTGTAAAAATAACACTTAGACTTAAAAACAAGCCGTTAAAGGGTGAAAACCCAAACCAGCCCCTAAACGACCCCGTAGGAGGCACGAATACCTCGTACGAACTGATCGCGTAGTCCCGTGTCTCCCAGTTTGAGAGTATGATGATAATTTGCAAAAATCACACTTAGACTTAAAAACAAGCTGTTAAAGAGTGAAAACCCAAACCAACCCCCGAACGACCCCGTAGGAGGCACGAACACCTCGCATGGGACCAATGTAACTTGCAGGAACTGACCGTGTAGTCCCGGGTCTCCCAGTTTGAGAGTATGACGATAATTTACAAAAATCACACTTAGACTTAAAAACAAGCCACTAAAGGGTGAAACCCAAATCAGCCAAAAAATGACCCCGTAGGAGGCACGAACACCTCGCAAGGGACCAGTGAACTTGTAGGAATTGGCCGCGTAGTCCTTAGTCTCCCGATTTGAGAGTATGACCATAACTTGCAAAAATCACACTTAGACTTATATTCAAGCCGTTAAAGGGTGAAAACCCAAACCAGCCCCCAAACGACCCTGTAGGCGGCACGAACACCTCGCATGGGGCTAATCTAACTTTAAAGAATTGGTCGCGTAGTCCCGGTACTCCCGGTTTGAAAGTATGATGATAAGTTACAAAAATCACACTTAGACTTAAACACAAGTCGTTAAAGTGTGAAAACCCAAACCAACCCCAGATGACCCCGTAGGAGGCACGAACACCTCGCACGGGACCAATATAACTTATAGGAACTGACCGCGTAGTCATGGGTCTCACGGTTTGTGAGTATGACGATAATTTGTAAAATAACACTTAGATTTAAAAACAACCCGTTAAGGAGGGAAAACCCAAACCAGCCCCCAAACGACCCCGTAGGAGGCACGAACACCTCTCACAGGACCAATGTAACTTGTAGGAACTGACCGCGTAGTCCTGGCTCTCCCAGTTTGAGAGTGTGACGATAATTTGAGAAAATCACACTTAGACTTAAAAACAAGCTGTTAAAGTGTGAAAACCCAAACAAGCCCCCAAACGACCCCGTAGGAGGCACGAACACCTCGCACGGGAACAATGTAACTTATAGGAATTGGTCGCGTAGTCCGGGTAATCCCGGTTTGAGAGTATGATGATAATTTGCAAAAATCACACTTAGACTTAAAACAAGCCGTTAAAGGGGGAAAACGCAAACCAGCCCCCAAATTACCTCGTTGGAGGCACGAAAACCACACACGAGACCAATATTACTTGTAGGAACGGACCCTGTAGTCCCGGGTCTCCCGGTTTGAGAGTATGATGATAATTTAAAACAATCACACTTCAACTTAAAAAAGGCCGTTAAAGGGTGAAAACAAAAACTAGCCCCCAAACGACCCCGTTGGAGGCACGAACACCTTGCACGGGACCAATGAAACTTGCAGGAACTGACCGCGTATTCCCGGTACTCCCAGTTTGAGAGTATTACGATAATTTGTAAAAATTACACTTAGACTAAAATACAAGCCGTTAAAGGGTGAAAACCCAAACCAGCACCCAAATGACTCCGTAGGAGGCACGAACACCTCGCACGGGACCAATGTAACTTGTAAGAACTGACCGCGTAGTCCAGGGCATCCCGATTTGAGAGTATGACGATAATTTGCAAAAATCACACTTAGACTTAAAAACAAGCCGTTATAGGATGAAAACCCAAACCAGCCCTCAAACGACCCCGTAGGACGCACGAACACCTCGCACGGGACTAGTGTAACTTTTAAGAATTTGTCGCGTAGTCCCGGGTCTTCCGATTTGAGAGTATGATGATAACTTCCAAAAATCACACTTAGACTTAAATTCAATCCGTTAAAGGTTGAAAACCCAAACCAGCCCCCAAACGACCCCGTAGGAGGCACGAACACCTCGCATGGGACTAATGTAACTTTTATGAATTGGCAGCGTAGGTCTTCCAGTTATAGAGTATGATGATAATTTTTTAATATCAAACTTAGATTTAAAAACAAGCCGCTAAAGGGTGAAAACCAAAACCAACCCCCCAAACGACCCCGTAGGAGAAACGAATGCCTCGCACGGAACCCATGTAACTTGTAGGAACTGACCGTGTAGTCCTGGTACTCCAGGTTTGAGAGTATGATGATAACTTGCAAAAATCATAGTTAGACTTAAAACAAGCCGCTAAAGGGTGAAAACATAAACCAGCCCCCCAAACGACCCAGTAGGAGGCACGAATACCTCGCACGGGAAAAATGTAACTTGTAGGAACTGACCGCGTAGTCCCGAGACTCTCGGTTTGAGAGTATGATGATAATTTTCAAAAATCACACTTAGACTTTAAAAAAAGCCGTTAAAGGGTGAAAACCCAAACCAGCCCCCAGACGACCCTGTAGGAGGCACAAATACCTCTCACAGGACCAATGTAACTTGTAGGAATTGACCGAATAGTGTCGGGTCACCCGGTTTGAGAGTATGACAATAATTTGCAAAAATCACACTTAGAGTTAAAAATAAGCCGTTAAAGGGTGAAAACCCAAACCACCACCCAAACGACCCCGTAGGAGGCACGAACACCTCGCATGGGACCAATGTAACTTATAGGAACTGACCGCATAGTCCCGGTACTCCCGGTTTGAGAGTATGATGATAATTTGCAAGAATCACACTTAGACTTAAAATAATCCGTTAAAGCGTGAAAACCCAAACCAGCCCGCAAATGACCCGGTAGGAGGCACGAACACCTCGTACGGAACCAATGTAACTTGTAGGAACTGATCGCGTAGTCTCGGGTCTCCCGGTTTGAGAGTATGATGATAATTTGCAAAAATCACACTTAGACTTAAAAACAAGCTGTTAAAGGGTGAAAACCCAAACCAGCCACAAAATGACCCCGTATGAGGCACGAACACCTTGCATGGGACCAATGTAACTTTTAAGAATTAATCGTGTAGTCCCGAGTCTTCCGAATTGAGAGTATGACGATAATTTTTAAAAATAACACTAAGACTTGAAAATAAGTCGTTAAAGGGTGAAAACCCAAACCATCTCCCAAACGACCCCGTAGGAGGCACAAGCACCTCGCTCGTGACCAATGTCACTTGTAGGAACTGACCGCGTAGTCCCGGTACTCCCGGTTTGAGAGTATGATGATAATTTGCAAAAATCACACTTAGACTTAAAATAATTCGTTAAAGCGTGAAAACTCAAACCAGCCCCCAAACGACCCCGGAGGAGGCACGAATACCTCGTACGAACTGACCGCGTAGTCCTGGGTCTCCCGATTTGAGAGTATGACGATAATTTGCAAGAATCACACTTAGACTTATAAACAAGCCGTTAAGAGTGAAAACCTAAACGAGCCCCCGAACGACTCCGTAGGAGGCACGGACACCTCGCATGGGACCAATGTGAGTTGTAGAAACTGACCGCGTAGTCTCGGGTCTCCCAATTTGACAGTATGACGATAATTTGCAAAAATCACACTTAGACTTAAAAACAAGCTGTTAAAGGGTGAAAACCCAAATTAGTCACCAAACGACCTCATAAGAGGCACGAACATGTCTCACGGGATCAATGTAACTTTTAGGAACTAATCGCGTAGTCCCGGGTCTCCTGGTTTGAGAGTATGATGATAATTTGCAAAAATCACACTTAGACTTAAAAACAAGTCGTTAAAGGGTGAAAACCCAAACCAGCCCCCAAACGACCCCGTAGGAGGCACGAACACCTCGCACGGGACCAATGTAACTTATAGGAATTGACTGCGTAGTCCCGCGTCTCCCGATTTGAGAGTATGACGATAATTTGCAAAAATCACACTTAGACTTATAAACAAGCCGTTAAAGGATGAAATCCCAAACTAGCCCCCAAACGGCCCCATAGGAGGCACGAAGACCACGCACGGGGCCAATGTAACTTGTAGCAACTGACCACGTAGTCCCGGGTCTCCCAGTTTGAGAGTATGATGATAATTTGTAAAAATCACACTTAGAATTAAAAACAAGCCATTAAAGGGTGAAAATCCAAACCAACTGCGAAACGACCCCGTAGGAGGCACGAACACCTTGCAGGGGAACAATGTAACTTTTAAGAATTAACCGCATAGTCCTGGGTATTTCGGTTTGAGAGTATGACGATAATTTTTAAAAATCACACTTACTTTATAACAAGTCTTTAAAGGGTGAAAACCCAAATCATCCCCCAAACGACCCCGTAGGAGGCACGAACACCTCGCACGTGACTAATGTAACTTGTAAAAACTGACCGCGTACTCCCGGTACTCCCGGTTTGAGAGTATGATGATAATTTGCAAAAATCACACAGAGACTTAAAACAAACCTTTAAAGGGTGGAAACCCAAACTAGCACCCAAATAACCCCGTAGGAGGCTCGAACACCTCGCACGGGACCAATATAACTTGTAGGAACTGACCGCGTAGTCCCGACACTCTCGGTTTCAGAGTATAACGATAATTTGGAAAAATCACACTTAGACATAAAAACAAGTCGTTAAAGGGTGAAAACTCAAACCATCCCCCAAACGACCCCGTAGGAGGCACGAATACCTCGTACGAACTGACCGCGTAGTCCCGGGTCTCCCGATTTGTGAGTATGATGATAATTTGCAAAAATCACACTTAGACATAAAAACAAGCCGTTAAAAAGTGAAAACCCAAACAAGCCCCCAAACGACCCCGTAGGAGGCATGAACACCTCGCATGGGACCAATGTAACTTGTAGAAAATGACTGCGTAGTACCGGGTCTCTCGGTTTGAGAGTATGATGATAATTTGCAAAAATCACAGTTAGACTTAAAAACAAGCAGTTAAAGGGTGAAAACCCAAACCAGCCCCCAAACGACCCCGTAGGAGGCACGAACACCTTGCATGGGACCAATGTAACTTTTAATAATTAACCGCATAGTCTCGGGTTTTTTGATTTGAGAGTATGACGATAATTTTTAAAAATCACACTAAGACTTAAAAATAAGTCGTTAAAGGGTGGAAACCCAAACCATCCCCCAAACGACCCCGTAGGAGGCACGAACACCTCGCACGTGACCAATGTAACTTGTAGTAACAGCCCGCGTAGTCCCGGTACTCTCGATTTGAGAGTACGATGATAGTTTGTAAAAATCACACTTAGACTTAAAATAAGCCTTTAAAGGCTGAAAACCCAAACTAGCCCCCAAACGACATCATAGAAGGCACGAGCACCTCGCACGGGACCAATGTAAGTTGTAGAAACTCACCGCGTAGTCTCGAGACTCTCGGTTTGAGAGTATGATTATAATTTTTAAAAATAACACTTAGATTTAAAAACAAGCTGTTAAAGAGTGAAAACCCAAACCAACCCCCGAACGACCCCGTAGGAGGCACGAACACCTCGCATGGGACCAATGTAACTTGCAGGAACTGACCGTGTAGTCCCGGGTCTCCCAGTTTGAGAGTATGACGATAATTTACAAAAATCACACTTAGACTTAAAAACAAGCCACTAAAGGGTGAAACCCAAATCAGCCAAAAAATGACCCCGTAGGAGGCACGAACACCTCGCAAGGGACCAGTGAACTTGTAGGAATTGACCGCGTAGTCCTTAGTCTCCCGATTTGAGAGTATGACCATAACTTGCAAAAATCACACTTAGACTTATATTCAAGCTGTTAAAGGGTGAAAACCCAAACCAGCCCCCAAACGACCCTTTAGGCGGCACGAACACCTCGCATGGGGCTAATCTAACTTTAAAGAATTGGTCGCGTAGTCCCGGTACTCCCGGTTTGAAAGTATGATGATAATTTGCAAAAATCACACTTAGACTTAAACACAAGTCGTTAAAGTGTGAAAACCCAAACCAATCCCCAAATGACCCCGTAGGAGGCACGAACACCTCGCACGGGACCAATATAACTTATAGGAACTGACCGCGTAGTCATGGGTCTCACGGTTTGTGAGTATGACGATAATTTGTAAAAATAACACTTAGATTTAAAAATAACCCGTTAAGGAGGGAAAACCCAAACCAGCCCCCAAACGACCCCATAGGAGGCACGAACACCTCTCACGGGACCAATGTAACTTGTAGGAACTGACCGCGTAGTCCTGGCTCTCCCAGTTTGAGAGTATGACGATAATTTGCGAAAATCACACTTAGACTTAAAAACAAGCTGTTAAAGGGTGAAAACCCAACAAGCCCCCAAACGACCCCGTAGGAGGCACGGACACCTCGCACGGGAACAATGTAACTTATAGGAATTGGTCGCGTAGTCCCGGTTTGAGAGTATGATGATAATTTGCAAAAATCACCCTTAGACTTAAAACAAGTCGTTATAGGGTGAAAACGCAAACCAGCCCCCAAATTACCTCGTTGGAGGCACGAAAACCTCGCACGAGACCAATATTACTTGTAGGAACTAACCCTGTAGTCCCGGGTCTCCCGGTTTGAGAGTATGATGATAATTTAAAAAAATCACACTTCAACTTAAAAAAGGCCGTTAAAGGGTGAAAACCAAAACTAGCCCCCAAACGACCCCGTAGGAGGCACGAACACCTTGCACGGGACCAATGAAACTTGTAGGAACTGACCGCGTATTCCCGGTACTCCCAGTTTGAGAGTATTACAATAATTTGTAAAAATTACACTTAGACTAAAATACAAGCCGTTAAACGGTGAAAACCCAAACCAGCAACCAAATGACTCCGTAGGAGGCACGAACACCTCGCACGGGACCAATGTAACTTGTAAGAACTGACCGCGTAGTCCAGGGCATCCCGATTTGAGAGTATGACGATAATTTGCAAAAATCACACTTAGACTTAAAAACAAGCCGTTATAGGATGAAAACCCAAACCAGCCCCCAAACGACCCCGTAGGACGCACGAACACCTCGCACGGGACTAGTGTAACTTTTAAGAATTTGTCGCGTAGTCCCGGGTCTTCCGATTTGAGAGTATGACGATAACTTCCAAAAATCACACTTAGACTTAAATTCAATCCGTTAAAGGTTGAAAACCCAAACCAGCCCCCAAACGACCCCGTAGGAGGCACGAACACCTCGCATGGGACTAATGTAACTTTTATGATTTGGCAGCGTAGGTTTTCCGGTTATAGAGTATGATGATAATTTTTTAATATCAAACTTAGATTTAAAAACAAGCCGCTAAAGGGTGAAAACCAAAACCAACCCCCCAAACGATCCCGTAGGAGGCACGAATGCCTCGCACGGAACCCATGTAACTTGTAGGAACTGACCGTGTAGTCATGGTACTCCAGGTTTGAGAGTATGATGATAACTTGCAAAAATCATAGTTAGACTTAAAACAAGCCGCTAAAGGGTGAAAACATAAACCAGCCCCCAAACGACCCTGTAGGAGGCACGAATACCTCGCACGGGAAAAATGTAACTTGTGGGAACTGACCGCGTAGTCCCGAGACTCTCGGTTTGAGAGTATGATGATAATTTTCAAAAATCACACTTAGACTTTAAAAAAAGCCGTTAAAGGGTGAAAACCCAAACCAGCCCCCAGACGACCCTGTAGGAGGCACAAATACCTCTCACAGAACCAATGTAACTTGTAGGAATTGACCGAATAGTGTCGGGTCACCCGGTTTGAGAGTATGACAATAATTTGCAAAAATCACACTTAGAGTTAAAAATAAGCCGTTAAAGGGTGAAAACCCAAACCAGCACCCAAACGACCCCGTAGAAGGCACGAACACCTCGCATGGGACCAATGTAACTTATAGGAACTGACCGCGTAGTCCCGGTACTCCCGGTTTGAGAGTATGATGATAATTTGCAAGAATCACACTTAGACTTAAAATAATCCGTTAAAGCGTGAAAATCCAAACCAGCCCGCAAATGACCCGGTAGGAGGCACGAACACCTTGCACGGAACCAATGTAACTTGTAGGAACTGATCGCGTATTCTCGGGTCTCCCGGTTTGAGAGTATGATGATAATTTGCAAAAATCACACTTAGACTTAAAAACAAGATGTTAAAGGGTGAAAACCCAAACCAGCCACAAAACGACCCCGTATGAGGCACGAACACCTTGCATGGGACCAATGTAACTTTTAAGAATTAACCGTGTAGTCCCGGGTCTTCCGAATTGAGAGTATGACGATAATTTTTAAAAATAACACTAAGACTTGAAAACAAGTCGTTAAAGGGTGAAAACCCAAACCATGTCCCAAACGACCCCGTAGGAGGCACAAACACCTCGCACGTGACCAATGTCACTTGTAGGAACTGACCGCGTAGTCCCGGTACTCCCGGTTTGAGGGTATGATGATAATTTGCAAAAATCACACTTAGACTTAAAATAATTCGTTAAAGCGTGAAAACTCAAACCAGCCCCCAAACGACCCCGGAGGAGGCACGAATACCTCGTACGAACTGACCGCGTAGTCCCGGGTCTCCCGATTTGAGAGTATGACGATAATTTGCAAGAATCACACTTAGACTTATAAACAAGCCGTTAAGAGTGAAAACCTAAACGAGCCCCCGAACGACTCCGTAGGAGGCACGGACACCTCGCATGGGACCAATGTGAGTTGTAGAAACTGACCGCGTAGTCTTGGGTCTCCCAATTTGACAGTATGACGATAATTTGCAAAAATCACACTTAGACTTAAAAACAAGCCGTTAAAGGGTGAAAACCCAAATTAGTCCCCAAACAACCCCATAAGAGGCACGAACATGTCTCACGGGATCAATGTAACTTTTAGGAACTAATCGCGTAGTCCCGGGTCTCCCGGTTTGAGAGTATGATGATAATTTGCAAAAATCACACTTAGACTTAAAAACAAGTCGTTAAATGGTGAAAACACAAACCAGCCCCCAAACGACCCCGTAGGAGGCACGAACACCTCGCACGGGACCAATGTAACTTATAGGAATTGACTGCGTAGTCCCGCGTCTCCCGATTTGAGAGTATGACGATAATTTGTAAAAATCACACTTAGACTTATAAACAAGCCGTTAAAGGATGAAATCCCAAACTAGCCCCCAAACGGCCCCATAGGAGGCACGAAGACCACGCACGGGACCAATGTAACTTGTAGCAACTGACCACGTAGTCCCGGGTCTCCCAGTTTGAGAGTATGATGATAATTTGCAAAAATCACACTTAGAATTAAAAACAAGCCATTAAAGGGTGAAAATCCAAACCAGCTGCGAAACGACCCCGTAGGAGGCACGAACACCTTGTAGGGGAACAATGTAACTTTTAAGAATTAACCGCGTAGTCCTGGGTCTTTCGGTTTGAGAGTATGACGATAATTTTTAAAAATCACACTTAGACTTTAAAACAAGTCTTTAAAGGGTGAAAACCCAAATCATCCCCCAAACGACTCCGTAGGAGGCACGAACACCTCGTACGTGACCAATCTAACTTGTAGGAACTGACCACGTAGTCCTAGTACTCCCGGTTTGAGAGTATGATGATAATTTGCAAAAATCACACAGAGACTTAAAACAAACCTTTAAAGGGTGGAAACCCAAACTAGCCCTCAAATAACGTCGTAGGAGGCACGAACACCTCGCACGGGACCAATGTAACTTGTACAAACTGACCGCGTAGTCCCGACACTCTCGGTTACAGAGTATGACGATAATTTCAAAAAATCACACTTAGACTTAAAAACAAGCCGTTAAAGGGTGAAAACCCAAACCAGCCCCCAAACGACCCCGTAGGAGGCACGAATACCTCGTACGAACTGACCGCGTAGTCCCGGGTCTCCCGATTTGAGAGTATGATGATAATTTGCAAAAATCACACTTAGACTTAAAAACAAGCCGTTAAAGAGTGAAAAGCCAAACAAGCCCCCCAAACGACCCCGTAGGAGGCATGAACACCTCGCATGGGACCAATGTAACTTGTAGAAAATGATTGCGTAGTCCCGGGTCTCCCGGTTTGAGAGTATGATGATAATTTGCAAAAATCACACTTAGACTTAAAAACAAGCCGTTAAAGGGTGAAAACCCAAACCAGCCCCCAAACGACCCCGTAGGAGGCACGAACACCTTGCACGGGACCAATGTAACTTTTAAGAATTAACCGCATAGTCTCGGGTCTTTCGATTTGAGAGTATGCCGATAATTTTTAAAAATCACACTAAGACTTAAAAATAAGTCGTTAAAGGGTGAAAACCCAAACCATCCCCCAAACGACCCCGTAGGAGGCACGAACTCCTCGCACGTGACCAATGTAACTTGTAGGAACTGGCCGCGTAGTCCCGGTACTCCCGGTTTGAGAGTACGATGATAATTTGCAAAAATCACACTTAGACTTAAAATAATCTTTTAAAGGGTGAAAACCCAAACTAGCCCCCAAACGACCTCATAGAAGGCACGAGCACCTCGCACGGGACCAATGTAAATTGTAGGAACTGACCGCGTAGTCTCGAGACTCTCGGTTTGAGAGTATGATGATAATTTGTAAAAATTACACTTAGACTTAAAAACAAGCCGTTAAAGGGTGAAAACCCAAACCAGCCCCTAAACGACCCCGTAGGAACCACGAATACCTCGTACGAACTGACCGCGTAGTCCTGGGTCTCCCAGTTTGAGAGTATGATGATAATTTGCAAAAATCACACTTAGACTTAAAAACAAGCCGTTAAAGAGTGAAAACCCAAACCAGCCCCCGAACGACCCCGTAGGAGGCACGAACACCTCGCATGGGACCAATGTAACTTGCAAGAACTAACCATGTAGTCCCGGGTCTCCCAGTTTGAGAGAATGACGATAATTTACAAAAATCACACTTAGACTTAAAAATAAGCCGTTAAAGGGTGAAACCCAAATTAGGCAAAAAATGACCCCGTAGGAGGCGCGAACACCTCGCAAGGGACTAGTGAACTTGTAGGAATTGACTGCGTAGTCGTTAGTCTCCCGATTTGAGAGTATGACCATAACTTGCAAAAATCACACTTAGACTTATATTCAAGTCGTTAAAAGGTGAAAACCAAAACCAGCCCCCAAACGACCCTGTAGGCGGCACGAACACCTCGCATGGGGCTAATCTAACTTTAAAGAATTGGTCGCGCAATCCCGGTACTCCCAGTTTGAGAGTATGATTATAATATGCAAAAATCACACTTATACTTAAACACAAGTCGTTAAAGTGTGAAAACCCAAACCAAGCCCCCAATGACCCCGTAGGAGGCACGAACACCTCGCACAGGACCAATATAACTTATAGGAACTGGCCGCGTAGTCTTAAGTCTCACGGTTTGTGAGTATGACGATAATTTGTAAAAATAACACTTAGACTTAAAAACAACCCGTTAAAGGGGGAAAACCCAAACCAACCCCCAAACGACCCCGTAGTTGGCACGAACACCTCTCACGGGACCAATGTAACTTGTAGGAGCTGACCACGTAGTCCTGGCTCTCCCAATTTGAGAGTATGATGATAATTTGCAAAAAGCACACTTAGACTTAAAAACAAGCTGTTAAAGGGTGAAAACCCAAACAAGCCCCCAAACGACCCCGTAGGATGCACGAACACCTCGCACGGGACCAATGTAACTTATAGGAATTGGCCGCGTAGTCCCGGTAATCCCGGTTTGAGAGTATGATGATAGATTGCAAAAATCACACTTAGACTTAAAACAAGCCGTTAAAGGGTGAAAACCCAAACCAGCCCCCAAATGACCTCGTAGGAGGAACGAAAACCTCGCACGAGACGAATATTACTTGTAGGAACTGAACCTGTAGTTCCGGGTCTCCCGGTTTGAGAGTAATTTGATAATTTCCAAAAATCACACTTCGACTTAAAAATAGGCCGTTAAAGGGTGAAAACCCAAACTAGCCCCCAAACGACCCCGTAGGAGGAACGAACACCTTGCACGGGACCAATGAAACTGGTAGGAACTGACCGCGTATTCCCAGTACTCCCGGTTTGCGAGTATTACGATAATTTGTAAAAATCACACTTAGACTAAAATACAAGCCGTTAAAGGATGAAAACAATAACCAGCACACAAATGACCCCGTAGGAGGCACGGACACCTCGTACGGGACCAATGTAACTTGTAGGAACTGATCGCGTAGTCTAGGGTATCCCGATTTGAGAGTATGATGATAATTTGCAAAAATCACACTTAGACTTAAAAATAAGCCGTTATAGGATGAAAACCCAAACGAGCCCCCAAACGACCCCGTATTATGCACGAACACCTCGCATGGGACTAGTGTAACTTTTAAGAATTTGTCGCGTAGTCCCAGGTCTTCCGATTTGAGAGAATGATGATAACTTCCAAAAATCACACTTAGACTTAAATTCAAGCCGTTAAAGGTTGAAAACCCAAACCAGCCCCCAAACGATCCCGTAGGAGGCACGAACACCTCGCATGGGACTGATGTAACTTTTATGAATTGGTAGCGTAGTCCCGGGTCTTCCGGTTTGAGAGTATGACGATAATTTTCGAATATCAGACTTAGACTTAAAAACAAGCCGCTACAGGGTGAAACCCTAAAACAACCCTCCAAACGACCCAGTAGGAGGCACAAATGCCTCGCACGGAACCAATGTAACTTGTAGGAACTGACCGTGTAGTACTTGTACTCCCAGTTTCAGAGTATGATGATAACTTGCAAAAATCATAGTTAGACTTAAAACAAGCAGCTAAAGGGTGAAAACCCAAACCAGCCCCCCAAACGACACCATAGGAGGCACGAATACCTCGCACGGGACAAATGTAACTTGTAGGAACTGGCCGCGTAGTCCCGGGTCTTCCGATTTGGGAGTACGACGATAATTTTCGAAAATCACACTTAGACTTATAAACAAGCCGTTAAAGGGTGAAAACCCAAACCATCCCCCAGACGACCCTGTAGGAGGCACGAATACCTCTCACAGGACCAATGTAACTTGTAGGAATTGATCGAATGGTCTCGGGTCTCCCAGTTTGAGAGTATGACGATAATTTGCAAAAATCACACTTAGAGTTAAAAATAAGCCGTTAAAGGGTGAAAACCCAAACCAGCACCCAAACGACCCTGTAAGAGGTACGAACACCTCGCATGGGACCAATGTAACTTATAGGAACTGACCGCGTAGTCCCGGTACTCCCGGTTTGAGAGTATGATGATAATTTGCAAAAATCGCACTTAGACTTAAAATAATCCGCTAAAGCGTGAAAACCCAAACCAGCCCCCAAATGACCCCGTAGGAGGCACGAACACCTCGCACGGGACCAATGTAACTTGTAGGAAATGATCGCATAGTCTCGGGTCTCCCGGTTTGAAAGTATGACGATAATTTGCAAAAATCTCACTTAGACTTAAAAATAAGCTGTTAAAGGGTGAAACCCCAAACCAGCCGCAAAACGACCCCGCTTGAGGCACGAACACCTTGCATGCGACCAATGTAACTTTTAAGAATTAACCGTGTAGTCCCAGGTCTTCCGAATTGAGAGTATGACGATAATTTTTAAAAATCACACTAAGACTTAAAAATAAGTCGTTAAAGGGTGAAAACCCAAACCATCCCCCAAACGACCCCGTAGGAGGCACAAACACCTCGCACGTGACCAATGTCACTTGTAGGAACTGATCGTGTAGTCCCGGTACTCCCGGTTTGAGAGTATGATGATAATTTTCGCAAATCACACTTAGACTTAAAATAATCCGTTAAAGCGTGAAAACCCAAACCAGCCCCCAAACGACCCCGTAGGAGGCACGAATACCTCGTACGAACTGATCGCGTAGTCTCGAGTCTCCCGGTTTGAGAGTATGACGATAATTTGCAAGAATCACACTTAGACTTATAAACAAGCCGTTTAGAGTGAAAACACAAACTAGCCCCTGAACGACCCCGTAGGAGGCACGGACACCTCGCATGGGACCTATGTAAGTTGTAGAAACTGACCGCGTAGTCCCAGGTCTCCCGATTTGACAGTATGATGATAATTTACAAAAATCACACTTAGACTTAAAAACAAGCCGTTAAAGGGTGAAAACCCAAATTAGCCCCCAAACGACCCCATAAGAGGCACGAACACGTCTCACGGCATCAATGTAACTTATAGGAACTAATCGCGTAGTCCCGGGTCTCCCGGTTTCAGAGTGTGATGATAAATTGCAAAAATCACACTTAGACTTAAAAACAAGTCGTTAAAGGGTGAAAACCCAAACCAGCCCCCAAACGACCCCATAGGAGGCACGAACACCTCGCACGGGACCAATGTAACTTATAGGAACTGACCGCGTAGTCTCGGTACTCCCGGTTTTAGAGTATGATGATAATTTGCAAAAATCACACTTAGACTTAAAACAAGTCGTTAAAGTGTGAAAACCCAAACAACCCCGTAGGAGGCACGAATACCTCGTACGAACTGACCGCGTAGTCCCAGGCATCCGATTTGAGAGTATGACAATAATTTGTAAAAATCACACTTAGACTTAAAAACAAGCCATTAAAGAGTGAAAATCCAAACCAGCCCCCGAACGATCCCGTAGGAGGCACGAACACCTCGCATGCGACCAATGTAACTTGTAGAAACTGACCGCGTAGTCCCGGGTCTCCCGATTTCAGAGTATGATAATAATTTCAAAAATCAAACTTAGACTTAAAAACAAGTCGTTAAAGGGCGAAAACCCAAACCAGCCCCCAAACGACCCCGTAAGAGGCACGAACACCTCGCACGGGACCAATGTAACTTATAGGAACTGACAACGTAGTCCCGGTACTCTCGGTTTGAGAGTATGATGATAATTTGCAAAAATCAAAACTTAGACTTAAAACAAGCCATTAAAGTGTGAAAACCCAAACCAACCCCCAAATGACCTCGTAAGAGGCACGAACACCTCGCACGGGACCAATGTTACTTGTAGGAACTGACCCCTTAGTCCCGAGTCTCCCAGTTTGAGAGTATGACGATAATTAGCAAAAATCACACTTACACTTAAAAACAAGTTGTTAAAGGGTGAAAACCCAAACCGGCCCCTAAACGACCCCGTAGGAGGCACAAACACCTCTTACAAACTGACCGCATAGTCTCGAGTCTCACGATTTGTGAGTATGACGATAATTAGTAAAAATCACACTTAAACTTAAAAATAAGTCGTTAAAGAGAGAAAACCCAAACTAGCCCCCAAACAACCCCGTAAGAGGCATGAACACCTCGCATGGGACCAATGTAACTTGTAGGAACTGACCGCGTAGTCCCGGGTCTCACAGTTTGTGAGTATGACAGTAATTTGTAAAAATAACACTTAGACTTAAACACAAGCCGTTAAAGAGGGTAAACCCAAACCAGCCCTCAAACGATCCTGTAGAAGGCACGAACACCTCGCATGGGACTAATGTAACTTGTAGGAACTGACCACGTGGTCCCCATACTCCCGGTTTGAGAGTATGAAGATAATTTGAAAAAATCACACTTAGACTGAAATACAAGCCGTTAAAAGGTGAAAACCCAAACCCGCCCCCAAACGACCACGTAGGAGGCACGAACACCTCGCACGGGACCAGTGAACTTGTAGGAACTGACCGCATAGTCCCTGGTCTCCCGATTTGAGAGTATGATGATAACTTGAAAAAATCACACGTAGACTTAAAACAAGCCGTTAAAGGGCGAAAACCCAAACAAGCCCCAAAATGACCCCGTAGGCAGTATGAACACCTCACACGGTACTAATGTAACTTTTAAGAATTGGTCGTGTTGTCCCGTTACTCCCGGTTTGAGAGTATGATGATAGTTTGCAAAAATCACACTTAGACTTAAAACAAGCCGTTAAAGGTGAAAACCCAAATCAGCCTCCAAACGACCCCGTAGGAGGCACGAACACCTCGTACGAACTAACCGCGTAATCCAGGGTCTCCCGGTTTGAGAGATGATGATAATTTGCAAAACAAACACTTAGACTTAAAAACAAGTTGGTAAAGGGTGAAAACCCAAACAAGCCCCCAAACCACCCCGTAGGAGGCACGAACACCTCTAACGGGACCAATGTAACTTGCAGGAGCTGACCGCGTAGTTCCGGGTCCCCCTGTTTGTGAATATGACGATAATTTGCAAATATCAACACTTAAACTTAAAAACAAGCCGTTAAAGGGTGAAAACACAAACCAATCCCCAAATAACCCCGTAGGAGGCATGAACACCTCGTATGGGACCAATGTAACTTGTAGGAACTGACCGCGTAGTCCCGGGTCTCCCAGTTTGTGAATATGACTATAATTGGCAAAAATCATCACTTAGACTTAAAAATAGGTCGTTAACGGGTGAATATCCAAACTAGCCCAAAAACGACACCGTAGGAGGCACGAACACCTCGCATGGGACCAATGTAACTTGTTGGAACTGACCGCGTAGTCCCGAGTCTCCCAGTTTGTGAATATGACAATAATTTTCAAAAATCAACACTTAGACTTACAAACATGCCGTTAAAGGGTGAAAACCCAAACCATCCCCTAAACGACCCCGTTAGAGGGACGAAGATCTCGCACGGGACCAATGTAACTTGTAGGAACGGACCGCGTAGTCCCGGGTCTCCAAGTTTTTGAGTATGATGATAATTTACAAAAATCACTCTTAAACTTAAAAACAAGCCTTTAAAGGGTGAAAACCCAAACCACCCCGTAGGAGGCACGAACACCTCGAACGGGACCAATGTAACTTGTAGGAACTGACTGCGTAGTCCCGGGTCTCCCGGTTTAAGGGTATGACGATAATTTACAAAAATCACACTTAGACTTAAAAACAAGCCTTTAAAGGGTGAGAACCCAAACCAGCCCTGAAACGACCCCGTAAGAGGCACGAACACGTCGCACGGGATCAATGTAACTTGCAAGAACTGACCGCGTATTCCCGTGTCTCCCGGTTTGAGAATATGACGATAATTTGCAAAAATCAACACCTAGACTTAAAAACAAGCCGTTAAAGGGTGAAAATCAAAACTAGCCCCCAAACGACCCCATAGGAGGCACGAACACGACGCACGGGACCAATGTAACTTATAGGAACTGACCGCTTAGTCCCGGGTCTCCTGGTTTGAGAACATGATGATAATTGGAAAAAATCAACACTTAGACTAAAAAATAGGTCGTGAAAGGGTGAAAATCCAAACTTGCCCCAAAACGACACCGTAAGAGGCATGAACACCTCGCACAGGACTAATGTAACTTGTTGGAACTGATCGCGTAGTCTCGAGTCTCCCAGTTTGTGAATATGAGAATAATTTGCCAAAATCAACAATTAGACTTAAAAACAAGTCGTTAAAGGGTGAAAACCCAAACCAGCCCCCAAACGACCCCGTAGGAGGCACGAAGATCTCGCACGGGACCAATCTAACTTGTAGGAACTGACCGCGTAGTCCCAGGTCTCCCGATTTGAGAGTATGACAATAATTTATAAAAATCACACTGAGAGTTAAAAGCAAGCCGTTAAAGGGTGAAAACCCAAACCAGCCCCCAAACGACCCCTTAGGAGGTACAAACACCTCGCACGAGACCAATGTAACTTGTAAGAACTAACCGCGTAGTCCCGGGTCTCCCGATTTGAGAATATGATGATAATTTGTAAAAATCAACATTTAGACTTAAAAATAAGACATTAAAGGGTGAAAACCCAAACCAGCCCCCAAACGACCCCATAGTAGGCATGAACACCTCGCACGGGACCAATGTAACTTTTTGGAACTGGTCGCATAGTCCCGGATCTCCCGATTTGAAAATAGGACGATAATTTGCAAAAATCACACTTAGACTTAAAAACAAGCCTTTAAAGGGTGAAAACCCAAACCAGCCCCGAAATGACCTCATAAGAGGCGCGAACACCTCGCACGGGATCAATGAAACTTGTATGAACTGACCGTGTAGTCTCGGGTCTCCCAGTTTGAGAATATGATGATAATTTGCAAAAATCAACACTTAGACTTAAAAATAAGCCATTAAAGGGTGAAAATCCATACTAGCACCCAAACGACCCCGTAGGAGGCACGAACACCTCGCACGGGACCAATGTAACTTATAGGAACTAACCGTGTAGTCTCGGGTCCCCCGATTTGTGAATATGATGATAATTTGCAAAAATCAACACTTAAACTTAAAAATAAGTCATTAAAGGGTGAAAACACAAACCACCCCCAAACAACCCCATAGGAGGCACGAACACCTTGCACGGGACCAGTGTAACTTGTAGGAACTATTCGCGTAGTCCCGGGTCTCCTGGTTTGATAATATGATGATAATTTGCAAAAATCAACACTTAGACTTAAAAATAGGTCATTAAAGGGGGGAAATCCAAACTAGCCCCAAAACGACACCGTAGGAGGCACGAACACCTCGCACGGGACCAATATAACTTGTTGGAACTGACCGTGGAGTCCCGAGTCTCCCAATTAGTGAATATGACAATAATTTGCAAAAATCAACACTTAGACTTAAAAATAAGTCGTTAAAGGGTGAAAACCCAAACGAGCCCCCAAACGACCCCGTAGGAAGCACGAAGATCTCGCACGGGACCAATGTAACTTGTAGGAACTGAGCGCGTAGTATTGGGTCTCCCAGTTTTAGAGTATGAGGATAATTTACAAAAATCACTCTTAGACTTAAAAACAAACCTTTAAAGGGTGAAAACCTAAACCATCCCCCAAACGACCCCGTAGGAGGCACGATAACCTCGTACGGGACCAATGTTACTTTCAATAATTGGCCGCGTAGTCCCAGGTCTTCCGATTTGGGAGTACGATGATAATTTTCAAAAATCACACTTAGACTTATAAACAAGCCGTTAAAGGGTGAAAACCCAAACCAGCCTCCAAACGACCCCGTTAGAGGAACGAACACCTCGCACGGGACCAGTGTAACTTATAGGAACTGACCGCGTAGTCCCGGTACTCCCGATTTGAGATTATGATGATAATTTGAAAAAAATCACACTTAAACTTAAAAATAAGCCGTTAAAAGCTGAAAACCCAAACCGGCTCCCAAACGACCCCGTAGGAGTCACGAACACTTCGTACGAACTTACCGCGTAGTCCTGGGTCTCCCGCTTTGAGAGTATGACGATAATTTGAAAAAATCACACTTAGACTTAAAAACAAGCCGCTAAAGGGTGAAAACCCAAACTAGCCCCCAAACGACCCCGTAGCAGGCACGAACACCTCGCACGGGACCAATGTAACTTATTGGAACTGATCGCGTAGTCCCGGGTCTCCCGATTTGAGAGTATGATGATAATTCGTAAAAATCGCACTAAGACTTAAAAACTAGCTGTTAAAGGGTGAAAACCCAAATCAGCCCCCACACGACCCTGTAGGAGGTACGAACACCTCTAACGAGACCAATGTAACTTGTAGGAATAGACTGCGTAGTCTCGGGTCTTCGAGTTTGAGAGTATGACGATAATTTGTAAAAATCACACTTAGACTTAAAAACAAGTCGTTAAAAGGTAAAAACCCAATCCAGCCCCCAAACGACCCCGTAGGAGGCACAAACACCTCGCACGGGACCAATGTAACTTATTGGAACTAACCACGTAGTCCCGGATCTCCTGGTTTGAAAATATCATGATAATTTATAAAAATCACACTCATACTTAAAAACAAGCCTTTAAAGGGAGAAAACTCAAACCAGCCCCGAAACGACCCCGTAAGAGGCACGAACACCTCGCACGGGATCAATGTAACTTGTAAGAGCTGACCGCGTAGTCCCGGGTCTCTCGATTTGAGAATATGATGATAATTTTCAAAAATCAAGACTTAGACTTAAAACCAATCCATTAAAGGATGAAAATCCAAACTAGCCCCCAAACAATCACGTAGGAGGCACAAACACCTCGCACGGGACCAATGTAACTTGCAGGAGCTGACCGCGTAGTCCCGGGTCCCCCGGCTTGTGAATATGACGATAATTTACAAAAATTAACACTTAAACTTAAAAAACGTCGTTAAAGGGTGAAAACACAAACACAAACGACCCCGTTGGAGGCACGGAGATCTCGCACGGGACCAATGTAACTTGTAGGAAGTGATCGTATAGTCCCAGGTATCTCGGTTTGAGAGTATGACAATAACTCGTAAAAATCACACTGAGACTTAAAAACAAGCCGTTAAAGGGTGAAAACCCAAACCATCCCCCAAACGACCCCTTAAGAGGTACGAACACCTCGCACGGGACCAATGTAACTTGTAGGAACTGACCGCGTAGTCCTGGGCCTCCCGGTTTGAGAATATGATGATAAATTGTAAAAATCAACACTTAAACTTAAAAACAAGCCTTTAAAGGGTAAAAACCCAAACCAGCCCCGAAACGACCTCGTAACAGGCGCGAACACCTCGCACGGGATCAATGAAACTTATAAGAACTGACCGCGTAGTCTCGAGTCTCCCGGTTTGTGAATATGATGATAATTTACAAAAATCAACACTTAGACTTAAAAATAAGCCATTAAAGGGTGAAAATCCAAACTAGCCCCCAAACGACCCCGTAGGAGGCACGAACACCTCGCACCGGACAAATGTAACTTGGAGGAACTGATCGCATAGTCCCGGGTCCCCCGGTTTGTGAATATGACGATAATTAGCAAAAATCAACACTTAAACTTAAAAACAAGTCTTTGAAGGGTGAAAACACAAACCAAGCCCCAAATAACCCCGTAGGAGGCACGAACAACTTGCACGGGACCAGTGTAACGTGTTGGAACTGACCGCATAGTCCTAGGTCTCCTGGTTTGAGAATATGATGAAAATTTGCAAAAATCAACACTTAGACTTAAAAATAGGTCGTTAAAGGGTGAAAATCCAAACTAGCCCCAAAACGACACCGTAGGAGTCACGAGCACCTCGCACGGGACCAATGTAACTTGTTGGAACTGACCGCGTAGTCCCGAGTCTCCCTGTTTGTGATATGACAATAATTTGCAAAAATCAACACTTAGACTTAAAAACAAACCGTTAAAGGGTGAAAACCAAAACCAGCCCCCAAATGACCCCGTAGGAGGCACGAAGATCTCGCACAAGACCAATGTAACTTCTAGGAACTGACCGCATAGTCACGGGTCTTCCGATTTGAGAGTATGATGATAATTTTCAAATATCACATTTAGACTTAAAAATAAGCAGTTAAAGGGTGAAAACCCAAACCACCGCCCAAACGACCCCATAAGAGGCACGAACACCTCGCACTGGACCAATGTAACTTGGAGGAACTGACCATGTAGTTCTGGTTCTCCCAGTTTGAGAGTATGATGATAATTTGCTAAAATCACAATTAGACTTAAAACAAGCCGTTAAAGGGTGAAAACCCAAACCAGCCGCCAAACAACCCCGTAGGAGGCACGAACACCTCGCACGGGACAAATGTAACTTGTAGGAACTGACCGCATAGTCCCAGGACTCTCGATTTGAGAATATGATGATAATTTGGAAAAATCACAATTAGATTTAAAAACAAGTTGTTAAAGGGTGAAAACCCATACCAGCCCCCAAACGACCCCGTAGGAGGCACGAAGATCTCGAACGGAACCAATGTCACTTGTAGGAACTAACTGTGTAGTACCGGGTCTACCTGTTTTAGAGTACGATGATAATTTAAAAAAATCTCTCTTAGACTTAAAAACAAGCCTTTAAAGGGTGAAACCCCAAACCATCCCACAAACGACCCCGTAGGAGGCACGAACACCTCGCACGTGACCAATGTAAATTGTAGGAACTGACCGCGTAGTCCCGGTACTCCTGGTTTGAGAATATGATGATAATTTGCAAAAATCACACAGAGACTTAAAACAAGTCGTTAAAGGGTGAAAATCCAAACTAGCCCCCAAACGACCCCGTAGGAGGCACGAACACCACGCATGGGACCAATGTAACTTGTAGGAACTGACCGCGTATTCCCGGGTCCCCCGATTTGTGAATATGATGATAATTTGTCAAAATCAATGATTAAACATAAAAACAAGCCGTTAAAGGGTGAAAACACAAACTAGCCACCAAACAACCCCGTTGGAGCCACAAACACCTCGCACGGGACCAATGTAACTTGTAGGAACTAACCGCGTAGTCCCGGGTCTCCCAGTTTGAGAATATCATGATAATTTGAAAAAATCAACACTTAGACTTAAAAGTAGGTCGTTAAAGGTCAAAAATCCAAACTAGCCCCAAAAGGACATCGTAGGAGGCATGAACACCTCGCACGGGACCAATGTAACTTGTTGGAACTGACCGCGTAGTCCCGAGTCTCCCAGTTTGTCAATATGAGAATAATTTGCAAAAATTAACATTTAAACTTAAAAATAAGCAGTTAAAGGGCGAAAACCCCAACCAGCCCCCAAACGACCCCATAGGAGGCACGGAGATCTCGCACGAAACCAATGTAACTTGTAGGAATTGATCGCATAGTCCCAGGTCTCTCGGTTTGAGAGTATGACAATAACTCGTAAAAATCACACTGAGACTTAAAAACAAGCCGTTAAAGGGTGAAAACCCAAACCATCCCCCAAACGACCCCTTAGGAGGTACGAACACCTCGCACGGGACAAATGTAACTTGTAGCAACTGACCGCGTAGTCCTGGGCCTCCCGGTTTGAGAATATGATGATAAATTGTAAAAATCAACACTTAAACTTAAAAACAAGCCTTTAAAGGGTGAAAACCCAAACCAGCCTCGAAACGACCTCGTAACAGGCGCGAACACCTCGCACGGGATCAATGAAACTTATAAGAACTGACCGCGTAGTATCGGGTCTCCCGGTTTGTGAATATGATGATAATTTACAAAAATCAACACTTAGACTTAAAAATAAGCCATTAAAGGGTGAAAATCCAAACTAGCCCCTAAACGACCCCGTAGGAGGCACGAACACCTCGCACGGGACAAATGTAACTTGGAGGAACTGATTACGTAGTCCCGGGTCCCCCGGTTTGTGAATATGACGATAATTAGCAAAAATCAACACTTAAACTAAAAAACAAGTCTTTGAAGGGTGAAAACACAAACCAAGCCCCAAATAACCCCGTAGGAGGCACAAACAACTTGCACGGGACCAGTGTAACGTGTTGGAACTGACCGCATAGTCCTAGGTCTCCTAGTTTGAGAATATGATGATAATTTGCAAAAATCAACACTTAGACTTAAAAATAGGTCGTTAAAGGGTGAAAATCCAAACTAGCCTCAAAACGACACCGTAGGAGTCACGAGCACCTCGCACGGGACCAATGTAACTTGTTGGAACTGACCGCGTAGTCCCGAGTCTCCCAGTTTGTGATATGACAATAATTTGCAAAAATTAACACTTAGACTTAAAAACAAGCCGTTAAAGGGTGAAAACCAAAACTAGCCCCCAAATGACCCCGTAGGAGGCACGAAGATCTCGCACGAGACCAATGTAACTTCTAGGAACTGACCGCATAGTCACGGGTCTTCCGATTTGAGAGTATGACGATAATTTTCAAATATCACATTTAGACTTAAAAATAAGCAGTTAAAGGGTGAAAACCCAAACCACCGCCCAAACGACCCCGTAAGAGGCACGAACACCTCGCACGGGACCAATGTAACTTGGAGGAACTGACCACGTAGTTTTGGTTCTCCCAGTTTGAGAGTATGATGATAATTTGCAAAAATCACAATTAGACTTAAAACAAGTCGTTAAAGGGTGAAAACCCAAACCAGCCGCCAAACTACCCCGTAGGAGGCACGAACACCTCGCACGGGACAAATGTAACTTGTAGGAACTGATCGCATAGTCCCGGGACTCTCGATTTGAGAATATGATGATAATTTGGAAAAATCACAATTAGATTTAAAAACAAGTCGTTAAAGGGTGAAAACCCATACCATCCCCCAAACGACCCCGTAGGAGGCACGAAGATCTCGCACGGAACCAATGTCACTTGTAGGAACTAACTGCGTAGTCCCGGGTCTACCAGTTTTAGATTACGATGATAATTTAAAAAAATCACTCTTAGACTTAAAAACAAGCCTTTAAAGGGTGAAACCCCAAACCATCCCCCAAACGACCCCGTAGGAGGCACGAACACCTCGCACGTGACCAATGTAAATTGTAGGAACTGACCGCGTAGTCCCGGTACTCCCGGTTTGAGAATATGATGATAATTTGCAAAAATCACACAGAAACTTAAAACAAGCCGTTAAAGGGTGAAAACCCAAACCAGTCCCCAAACGACCTCGTAGGAGGCACGAACACCTCGCACGGGACCAATGTAACTTTTAAGAATTGGCCGCGTAGTCCCGGGTCTTCCGATTTGAGAGTATGATGATAATTTCAAATATCACACTTAGACTTAAAAACAAGCCCTTAAAGGGTGAAAACCCAAACCATCCCCCAAACGACCCCGTAGGAGGCACGAACACCTCGCAAGCGACTAATGTAACTTGGAGGAACTGACCACATAGTCCCGGTACTCCCAGTTTTAGAGTATGATGATAATTTGCAAAAATCACACTTAGACTTAAAACAAGCCGTTAAAGGGTGAAAATCCAAACCAGTCGCCAAACGACCCCGTAGGAAGCACGAACACCACGCACGGGACCAATGTAACTTGTAGGAACAGACCGCGTAGTCTCGAGACTCTTAGTTTGAGAATATGATGATAATTTGATAAAATCACACTTAGACTTAAAAACAAGTCGTTAAAGGTTGAAATCCCATACCAGCCCCCAAATGACCCCGTAGGTGGAACGAACACCTAGCACGGGACCAACCGCGTAGTCCCGGGTCTCCCGGTTTGAGAGTGTGATGATAATTTGAAAGAATCGCACTTAGACTTAAAAATAAACCATTAAAGGGTGAAAACCCAAACTAGCCCCCAAACAACCCCGTAGGAGGCACGAACACCTCGCATGGGAATAATGTAACTTTTAAGAATTGACCGCGTTGTCTCGGGTCTCCCCATTTGAGAGTATGACGATAATTCGTAAAAATCACAATTAGACTTAAAAACAAGCCGTTAAAGAGTGAAAACCCATAGCAAGCCCCAAACTACCCCGTAGGAGGCACGAACACCTTGCATGGGACCAATATAACTTATAGGAATTGACAGCGTAGTCCCGGGTCTCCCGGTTTGAGAGTATGATGATAATTCGTTAAAATCACACTTAAACTAAAAAATAAGCCGTTAAAGGGTGAAAACCCAAATCAGCCCCAAACGAACTCGTAGGAGGCATGAACACCTCTCACGGGACTAATGTAACTTGTAGGAACTGACCGCGTAGTCCCGGGTCTCCCAGTTTGAGAGTATGACGATAATTTGCAAAAATCACACTCAGACTTAAAAACAAGTCGTTAAAAGGTGTAAACCCAAACCAGCCCCCAAAAGACCCCGTAGGAGGCATGAACACCTCGCACGGGACCAATGTAACTTTAAGGAACAGACCACGTAGTCCTGGGTCTCCCCTTTTGAGAATATGATGATAATTTGCAAAAATCACCACTTAGACTAAAATAATCCGTTTAAGGGTGAAAATCCAAAACAGCCCCCAAACGACCCCGTAGGAGGCACGAACACCTCACACGGGACCAATGTAACTTGTTGGAACTGACCGCGTAGTCCCGGGTCTCCCAGTTTGAAAATATGGCGATAATTTGCAATAATCACACTTAGACTTAAAAATAAGCCTTTAAATGGTGAAAACCCAAACCATCCCCGAAACGACCCCGTAAGAGGCACGAACACCTCGCACGGGATCAATGTAACTTGTAAGAACTGACCGCATAGCCCGGGTCTCCCGGTTTGTGAATATGACGATAATTTACAAAAATCAACACTTAAACTTAAAAACAAGCCGTTAAAGGGTGAAAAAACAAACCAGCACCCAAACAACCCCGAAGGAGGTACGAAAACCTCGCACGGGACCAATGTAACTTGTAGGAACTGACCGCGTAGTCCCGGGTCTCTCGATTTGAGAATATGACGATAATATGCAAAAATCAATACTTAGACATAAAAATAGGTCGTTAGAGGGTGAAAATCCAAACTAGCCCCAAAACGTTACCGTAGGAGGCACGAAGAACTCGCACGGGACCAATGTAACTTGATGCAACTGACCGCGTAGTCCCGACTCTCCCAGTTTGTGAATATGACAATAATTTGTAAAAATCAACACTTAGACTTAAAAACAAGCCGTTAAAGGGTGAAAACACAAACCAGCCCCCAAACGACCCCGAAGGAGGCACAAAAACCTCGCACGGTACCAATGTAACTAGTAGGAACTGACCGCGTCGTCCCGGGTCTCCCAATTTCAGAGTATGACGATAATTTACAAAAATCATTATTAGACTTAAAAACAAGCATTTAAAGGATGAAAACCCAAACCAGCCCCCAAACGACCCCGTAGGAGGCACGAACACCTCGTACGGGACCAATATAACTTGTAGGAACTGACCGCCTATTCTCGGGTTTCCAGGTTTGAGAGTATGACGATAATTTGTAAAAATCACACTTAGACTTAAAAACAAGCCGTTAAAGGGTGAAAACCCAAACCAACCCCGAAACGACGTCGCAGGAGGCATGAAAACCTCGCACGGGAACAATGTAACTTTTAAGAATTGTCCGCGTAGTCTTGGGTCTCCTGGTTTAAGAGTATGATGATAATTTGTAAAAATCACACTTAGACTTAAAAATAAGTCGTTAAATGGTGAAAACCCAAACCAACCCCCAAACGACCCCGTAGGAGGCACGAACACCTCGCACGGTACCAATGTAACTTTTAGGAACTGACCGCGTAGTCCCGGGTCTCCCGATTTCAGAGTATGATGATAATTTGCAAAAATCACACTTAAACTTAAAAACAAGGCGTTAAAGGGTGAAAACCAAAATAAGCCCCCAAACGACCCCGAAGGAGGCACGAACACCTCGCATGGGACCAATGTAAGTTGTAGGAACTGACCGCGTAGTCCCGGTACTCACGTTTCGGAGTATGATGATAATTTGAAAAAAACACACTTATACTTAAAACAAGACGTTAAAGGGTGAAAACCCAAAGCATCCCCCAAACAACACCGTTGGAAGCACGAACACCTCACACGGGATCAATGTAACTTATAGGAACTGACGACATAGTCCCGGGTCTCTCGGTTTGAGAGGATGACGATAATTTGCCAAAATTACACTTCAACTTAAAAACAAGCCTTTAAAGGGTGAAAACCGAAACCAGCCCCCAAACGACCCCGTAGGAGGCTCGAACACCTCGTACGAGCTAACCGCGAAGTCCTGGGTATCACAGTTTGTGAGTATGACGATAATTTGCAAAAATTACACTTAAATTTAAAAACAAGACGTTAAAGGGTGAAAACCCAAATCAGCCCCCAAATGACCCCGTAGGAGGCACGAACACCTCTTACAGGACGAATGTAACTTGTAGGAACTGACCGCGTAGTCCCGGTAGTCCTGGTTTGAGAGTATGACGATAATTTAGAAAAATCACACTTAGACTTAAAAGAAGCCGTTATAGGGTGAAAACCCATTACAGCCCCCAAATGACCCCGTAGGAGGCACAAACACCTCGCATGGGACTAATGTAACTTGTAGGAACAGACCGCGTAGTCCCGGGTCTCTCGGTTTGAGAGTATGATGATAATTTACAAAAATCACACTTAGACTTAAATACAAGCCATTAAAGGGTGAAAACCAAAACTAGTCTCCAAAAGACCCCGTAACAGGCACGAACACCTCGCACGGGAACAATGTAAGTTATGCGAACTGGCCGCGTAGTCCCCGGGGTCTCCCAATTTAAGAGTATGATGATAATTTATAAAAATCACACTTAGACTTAAAAACAAGCCGTTAAAGGGTGAGAACCAAAACCAGCCCCCGAACGACCTCGTAGGTGGCACGAACACCTCGCACGGGACTAATGTAACTTTTAAGAATTGGTCGCGTAGTCCCGGGTCTTTCGGTTTGGGAGTATGACGATAATTTTCAAAAATCACACTTAGACTTAAAAACAGGCCGTTAAAGGGTGAAAACCCAAACCAGCCTCCAAACGACCCCGTTGGAGGCACGAACACCTCGCATGGGACTAGTGTAACTTGTAGGAACTGATCGCGTAGTCCCGGTACTCCCGGTTTGAGATTATGATGATAATTTGCAAAAATCACACTTAGACTTAAAACAAGCCGTTAATGGTGAAAACTCAAACCAGCCCCCAAACGACCCCATATGAGGCATGAACAACTCGTACGAACTGACCGCGTAATCCAAGGTCTCCCGGTTTGAGAGTATGACGATAATTTGCAAAACTCACTCTTAGACTTAAAAACAAGCCGTTAAATGGTGAAAACCCAAAGCAGCCCCCAAAGGACCCCGTATGAGGCATGAACACCTCGAAGGGACCAATGTAACTTGTAGGAACTCACCCCATAGTCCCGGGTCATCCAGTTTGAGAGTATGACGATAATATGCAAAAAACACACTTAGATTTAAAAACTAGTCGTTAAAGGGTGAAAACACAAATTAACTCCCAAACGACCCCGCAGAAGGTACGAACACCTCTCACGGGACCAATGTAACTTGTAGTAACTAACCGCGTAGTCTCGATACTCACGGTTTGAGAGTATGACGATAATTTGCAAAAATCACACTTAGACTTAAATACAAGTCGTTAAAGGGTGAAAACCCAAACCAGCCTTCAAAAGACCCCATAGGAGGCACGAACACCTCCAACAGGGACCAATGTAACATGTAGGAAGTGACTGCGTAGTCCCGGGTCTCCCTATTTGAGAGTATGACGATAATTTACAAAAATCACACTTATACTAAAAAACAAGTCGTTAATGGGTGAAAACCCAAACTAGCTCCCAAATGACCCCGTAGGTGGCACGAACACCTCGCACGGGACCAATGTAACTTAAAGGAATTGACCGCGTAGTCCCGGTACTCCCGCTTTGAGATGATGATGATGATAATTGGCAAAAATCACACTTAGACTTAAAACAAGCCTTTAAAGGGTGAAAACCAAACCATCCCCCAAACGACCCCGTAGGAGGCACGAACACGTCGCACGAGACCAAAGTAACTTGTAGGAACTGATCGCATAGTCCCGAGACTCTCGATTTGAGAGTGTGACGATAATTTGCAAAAATGACACTTAGACTTAAAAATAAGCCGTTAAAGGGTGAAAACCCAAACCAGCCCCCAAACGACCCCATAGGAGGCACGAACACCTCGTACGAATTGACTGCATAGTCCCAGGTCTCCCGGTTTGAGAGTATGACGATCATTTGCAAAAATCACACTTAGACTTAAAAACAAGACGTTAAAGGGTGAAAACCCAAACCATCCCCCAAATGACCCCGTAGGAGGCACGAACACCTCGCAAGGGAATAATGTAACTTTTTAGAATTCACCGCGTAGTCTCGGGTCTCATGGTTTGAGAGTATGACGATAATTTGCAAAAATCACACTTAGACTTAAAAATAAGTCATTAAATGGTGAAAACCCAAACCAGCCCTCAAACGACCCCGTAGGAGGCACGAACACCTCGCATGGGACCAATGTAAGTTGTAGGAACTGACCGCGCAGTCCTGGTACTCCCGGTTTGAGAGTATGACGATAATTTGCAAAAATCACACTTAGACTTAAAACAAGACGTTAAAGGGTGAAAACCCAAACCAGCCCCCAAACGACCCCGTAGGAGGCACGGACACCTCACACGGGACCAATGTAACTTATAGGAACTGACCGCGTAGTCCCGGTACTCACGATTTGAGAATATGATGATAATTTGCAAAAATCAACACTCAAACTTAAAAACAAGCCGTTAAAGGGTGAAAACCTTAACCAGCCCCCCAACGACCCCATAGGAGGAACGAACACCTCGCACAGAACCAATGTAACTTGTAGTAACTGCCGCGTAGTCCCGATACTCCCGGTTTGAGAGTATGACGATAATTTGCAAAAATCACAATTAGACTTAAGTACAAGCCATTAAAGGTCGAAATGCCAAATCAGCCCCTAAACGACCCCGTAGGAGGCACGACCACCTCTCACGGGACCAATATAATTTTTAGGAACTGACCGTGTAGTCCCGGGTATCCCGGTTTGAGAGTATGACGATAATTTGCAAAAATCACACTTAGACTTAAAACAAGCCGTTAAAGGGTGAAAATCCAAACTAGTCCCCAAACGACCCCATAGGAGGAACGAACACCTCGCACGGGACCAATGTAACTAGTAGGAACTGACCACGTAGTCCCGGGTGCTCCTGTTTGTGAATATGATGATAATTTGCAAAAACAAACACTCAAACTTGAAAACAAGCCGTTAAAGGGTTAAAACACAAACCAGCACCCAAATAACCCCGTAGGAGGCACGAACACCTCGCACGGGACCAATGTAACTTGAAGGAACTGACCGCGTAGTCAAGGGCCTCTCGGTTTGAGAATATGACGATAATTTGCAAAAATCAATACTTAGACTTAGAAATGAGTCGTTAGAGGGTGAAAATCAAAACTGGCCCCAAAGCGTCATCGTAGGAGGCACGAACACCTCGCATGGGACTAAAGTAAGTTGTAGGAACTGACCGCGTAGTCCAAGTACTCCCAGTTTGGGAGTATGATGATAATTTGCAAAAATCACACTTAGACTTAAAATAAGACGTTAAAGGGTGAAAACCCATACCAGCCCCCAAACAACCCCGTACGAGGCACGAACCCCTCACACGGGACTAATGTAACTTATAGGGACTGACCGCGTTGTACCGGCACTCCGGGTTTTAGAGTATGATAATAATTTGCAAAAATCACACTTAGACTTAAAACAAGCCGTTAAAGGGTGAAAACCCAAACCAGTCCCCAAACGACCCCGTAAGAGGCACGAACACCTCGCACGAGACCAATGTAACTTGTAGGAACTGACCGCATAGTCCTGGGACTCTCGATTTGAGAGTATGATGATAATTTGAAAAATCACACTTTGACTAAAAAATAAGCCCATAAAGGGTGAAAACCCAAACCAGCCCCCAAACGACCCAGTAGGAGGCACGAACACCTCGTACGAACTGAATGCGTAGTCCCGAGTCTCCCGGTTTAAAAGTATGACGATAATTTGCAAAAATCACACTTAGGCTTAAAAATAAGCCGTTAAAGGGTGAAAACCCAAACCAGCTCCCAAACGACCCCGTAGGAGGCACGGACACCTCGCACAGGAATAATGTATCTTTTAAGAATTGACTTCGTAGTCTCGGGTCTCCCGGTTTGAGAGTATGACGATAATTTGCAAAAATCACACTTAGACTTCAAAATAAGTCGTTAAATGGTGAAAACCCAAACCAGCCCCAAACGACCCCGTAGGTCGCACGAACACCTCGCATGGGACCAATGTAAGTTGTGGGAATTGACCACGTAGTCCCGGTACTCCCTGCTTGAGAGTATGATGATAATTTGCAAAAATTACACTTAGACTTAAAATAAGCCATTAAAAGGTGAAAACCTTAACTAGCCCCCAAACGACCCCATAGGAGGAACGAACACCTCGCACAGAACCAATGTAACTTGTAGTAACGGCCGCGTAGTCCCGATACTCACGGTTTGAGAGTATGACGATAATTTGCAAAATCACAATTAGACTTAAGTACTAGCCATTAAAGCTTGAAATCCCAAATCAGCCCCCAAACGACCCCGTAGGAGGCATGAACAGCTCTCACGGGACCAATGTAATTTTTAGGAACTGACCGTGTAGTCCCGGGTCTCCCGATTTGAGAGTATGACAATAATTTGCAAAAATCACACTTAAACTTAAAAATAAGCCGTTAAAGGGTGAAAACCCAAACCAGCACCCAAACGACCCCGTAGGAGGAACGAACACCTCGCACTGGACCAATGTAACTTGTAGGAAACGACGGCGTAGTCCCGATACTCCGAGTTTGAGAGTATGACGATAATTTGAAAAAAATTACACTTAGACTTAAATACAAACCGTTAAAGGGAGAAAACCCAAACCAACCCCGAAACAACCCCATAGGAGGCAAGAACACCTCGCACGGGACCAATGTAACTTGTAGGAACTGACCGCGTAGTCCCGGGTCTCTCAGTTTGAAAATATGGTAATAATTTGCAATAATCACACTTAGACTTAAAAATAAGCCTTTAAATGGTGAAAACCCAAACCAGCCCCGAAACGACCCCGTAAGAGGCACGAACACCTCGCACGGGATCAATGTAACTTGTAAGAACTGGCCGCATAGCCCGGGTCTCCCGATTTGTGAATATGATGATAATTTACAAAAATCAACACTTAAACATAAAAACAAGCTGTTAAAGGGTGAAAAAACAAACCAACCCCCAAACAACCCCGTAGGAGGCACGAAAAACTCGCACGGGACCAATGTAACTTGTACGAACTGACCGCGTAGTCCCGGGTCTCTCGATTTGAGAATATGCCGATAATATGCGAAACTAAATACTTAGACATGGAAACAAGTCATTAGAGGGTGAAAATACAAACTATTCCCAAAACGTCACCGTAGGAGGCACGAACACCTCGCACGGGACCAATGTAACTTGATGGAACTGACCGCGTAGTCCCGAGTCTCCCAGTTTGTGAATATGACAATAATTTGTAAAAATCAACACTTAGACTTAAAAACAAGCCGTTATAGGAGGAAAACACAAACCAGCCCCCAAACGACCCCGAAGGAGGCACAAAAACCTCGCATGGGGCCATTGTAACTAGTAGGAACTGACGACGTAGTCCTGGGTCTCCCAATTTAGAGTATGACGATAATTTACAAAAATCACTATTAGACTTAACAACAAGCATTTAAAGGATGAAAACTCAAACCAGCCCCCAAACGACCCCGTAAGAGGCACGAACACCTCGCACGGGAACAATGTAACTTGTAGGAACTAACCGCCTATTCTCGGGTTTCCAGGTTTGAGAGTATGACGATAATTTGCAAAAATCACACTTAAACTTAAAAACAAGCCGTTAAAGGGTGAAAACCCAAACCAGCCCCGAAACGACGTCGAAGGAGGCATGAAAACCTCGCACGGGAACAATGTAACTTTTAAGAACTGACCGCGTAGTCCCGGGTCTCCCAGTTTGAGAGTATGATGATAATTTGAAAAAATCACACTTAGACTTAAAAATAAGTCGTTAAATGGTGAAAACCCAAACCAGCCCCCAAACGACCCCGTAGGAGGCACGACCACCTCGCATGGGACCAATGTAAGTTGTAGGAACTGACCGCGCAGTCCTGGTACTCCCGGTTTGAGAGTATGATGATAATTTGCAAAAATCACACTTAGACTTAAAACAAGACGTTAAAGGGTGGAAACCCAAACCAGCCCCCAAACGACCCCGTAGGAGGCACGGACACCTCACACGGGACCAATGTAACTTATAGGAACTGACCGCGTAGTCCCGGTACTCATGATTTGAGAATATGACGATAATTTGCAAAAATCAACACTCAAACTTAAAAACAAGCCGTTAAAGGGTGAAAACCTTAACCAGCCCCCCAACGACCCCATAGGAGGAACGAACACCTCGCACAGACCCAATGTAACTTGTAGTAACTGCCGCGTAGTCCCGATACTCCCGGTTTGAGAGTATGACGATAATTTGCAAAAATCACACTTAGACTTAAGTACAAGCCATTAAAGGTTGAAATCCCAAATCAGCCCCCAAACGACCCCGTAGGAGGCACGAACACCTCTCACGGGACCAATGTAATTTTTAGGAACTGACCGTGTAGTCCCGGGTCTCCCAGTTTGAGAGTATGACGATAATTTTCAAAAATCACACTTAGACTAAAAAACAAGCCGTTAAAGGGTGAAAACCCAAACCAGCCCCCAAACGACCCCGTAGGAGGAACGAACACCTCGCACTGGACTAATGTAACTTTTAGGAACTGGCGGCGTAGTCCCGATACTCCGAGTTTGAGAGTATGACGATAATTTGAAAAAATTACACTTAGACTTAAATACAAACCGTTAAAGGGTGAAAACCCAAACCAGAACCCAAACGACTCCGTAGGAGGAACGAACACCTCGCACGGGACCAATGTAACTTGTAGGAACTGACCGTGTAGTCCCGGGTCTCCCAATTTTAGAGTATGACGACAAATTGCAAAAAACACACTTAGACTTAAACATAAGCCGTCAAAGGGTGAAAACCCAAACCAGACCCAAACGACCCCGTAGGAGGCACGAACACCTCGCACGAGACCAATGTAACTTATAGGAACTGAACGAGTAGACCCGGTACTCCCGGTTTGAGAGTATGATGATAATTTGCAAAAATCACACTTAGACAAGTAAACAAGCCATTAAAGGGTGAAAATCGAAACCAGCCCCCAAACGACCCCGTATCTGGCGCAAACACCTCGTTCGAACTGACCGCGTAGTCCCGGGTCTCACGGTTTGTGAGTATGACGATAATTTGCAAAAATCACACTTAGACTTAAAAACAAGCCGTTAAATAGTGAAAACCCAAACCAACCCACAAACCACCCCGGAGGAGGCACGAACACCTCGTATGGGACCAATGTACTTGTAGGAACTGACCGCATAGTCCCGCTTCTCCGAATTTGAGAGTATGACGATAATTTGCAAAAATCACACTTAGATTTAAAAATAAGCCGTTAAAGGCTGAAAACCCAAACCAACCCCAAAATGACCCCGTAGGAGGCACGAACACCTCGCATGGGACCAATGTAGGTTGTAGGAACTGACCGTGTAGTCCTGGGTCTCCCAATTTGAGAATATGACGATAATTTGCCAAAATCACACATAGACTTAAAACAAGCCGTTAAAGGGTGAAAACCCAAACCAACCCCCAAACGACCCCGTAGGAGGCACGAACACCTGGCACGGGACAAATGTAACTTTTAAGAATTGGCCGCATAGTCCCGAGTCTTCTGATTTCAGAGTATGATCATAATTTTCAAACATCACACTTAGACTTAAAAATAAGCTGTTAAAGGGTGAAAGCCCAAACTAGCCCCCAAACGACCCCGTAGGAGGCACGAACACCTCGGACGGGACCAATGTAACTTATATGAACTGACCGCGTAGTCCCGTGACTCTCGATTTGAGAGTATGACGATAATTGGCAAAAATCACACGTAGACTTAAAAACAAGTCGTTAAAGGGTGAAAACCCAAACCAGCCCCCAAACGACCCCATAGGAGGCACGAACACCTCGTACGAACTGGCTGTGTAGTCCCAGTTCTCCCGGTCTGAGAGTATGATGATAATTTGCAAAAATCACACTTAGACTTAAAAACAAGCCGTTAAAGGGTGAAAACCCAAACCAACCCTCAAAACGACCCCGTAGGAGGCAAGAGCCCCTCTCGCGGGACCAATGTAACTTGTAGGAACTGACCGCGTAGTCCTGGGTCTCCCAGTTTGAGGGCCTGATGATAATTTGCGAAAATCACACTTACACTTGAAAACAAGTCATTAAATGGTGAAAACCCAAACCAGCCACCAGACGACCCCGTAGGAGGCACGAACATCTCGCACGGGACCAATGTAACTTTTAGGAATTGACCGCGAAGTCCCGACTCTCCCGGTTTGAGAATATGATGATAATTTGCAAAAATTAACACTTTGACATAAAAAAAAGCCGTTAAAGAGTGAAAACCCAAACCATCCACCAAACGACCCCGTAGGAACCACGAACACCTCGCATGGGCCCAATGTAACTTGTAGGAAATGACCGCGTAGTCCCGGGTCTCCCGGTTTGAGAGTGTGACGATAATTTGCAAAAATCACACTTAGGCTTAAAAATAAGCCGTTAAAGGGTGATAACCCAAACCAGCCCCCAAACGACCCCGTAGGAGGCACGAACACCTCGCAAAGGAATAATGTATCTTTTAAGAATTGACCGCGTAGTCTCGGGTCTCCCGGTTTGAGTGTATGACGATAATTTGCAAAAATCACACTTAGACTAAAAAATAAGCTGTTAAATTGTGAAAACCCAAACCAGCCCCAAACGACCCCGTAGGTGGCACGATCACCTCGCATGGGACCAATGTTAGTTGTGGGAATTGACCGCGTAGTCCCGGTATTCCCGGTTTGGGAGTATGGCGATAATTTGCAAAAATCACACTCAGACTTAAAACAAGACATTAAATGGGGAAAACCGAAACCAGCCCCCAAACCACCCCGTAGGAGGCACGAACACCTCACACGGAACCAATGTAACTTATAGGAACGGACTGCGTAGTCTCGGTACTCCCTGTTTTAGGGTATGACGATAATTTGCAAAAATCACACTTAGACTAAAAACAAGCCATTAAAGGGTGAAAACCTTAACCAGTCCCCAAATGACCCCATAGGAGGAATGAAGACCTCGCACAGAACCAATGTAACTTGTAGTAACTGCCGTGTAGTCCCGATACTCCCGGTTTAAGAGTATGACGATAATTTGCAAAAATCACACTTAGACTTAAGTACAAGCCATTAAAGGTTGAAATCCCAAATCAGCCCCCAAACGATCCCGTAGGAGGCACGAACACCTCTCACGGGACCAATGTAATATTTAGGAACTGACCGTGTAGTCCCGGGTCTCCCGGTTTGAGAGTATGATGATAATTTGCAAAAATAACACTTAGACTTGAAAATAAGTCGTTAAAGGGTGAAAACCCAAACCAGCCCACAAACGACCCCGTAGGAGGAACGAACACCTCGCACTGGACCAATGTAACTTGTAGGAACTGACGGCGTAGTCCCGATACTCCGAGTTTGAGAGTATGACGAGAATTTGAAAAAATTACACATAGACTTAAATACAAACCGTTAAAGGGTGAAAACCCAAACCAGCCCCCAAACGACTCCGTAGCAAGAACGAACACCTCGCATGGGTCCAATGTAACTTGTAGGAACTGACCGTGTAGTCCCGGGTCTCCCAATTTTAGAGTATGACGATAATTTGCAAAAATCACACTTAGACTTAAACATAAGCCGTCAAAGGGTGAAAACCCAAACCAGACCCAAACGACCCCGTAGGAGGCGCGAACACCTCGCACGGGACCAATGTAACTTATAGGAACTGACCGCGTAGACCCGGTACTCCCGGTTTGAGAGTATGATGATAATTTACAAAAATCACACTTAGACTTAAAAACAAGCTGTTAAAGAGTGAAAACCCAAAACAGCCCCCAAACCACCCCGGAGGAGGCACGAACACCTCGCATGGGACCAATGTAACTTGTAGGAACTGACCGCATAGTCCCGCTTCTCCCAATTTGAGAGTATGACGATAATTTGCCAAAATCACACTTAGACTTAAAAACAAGACGTTAAAGGCTGAAAACCCAAGCCAACCCCCAAATGACCCCGTAGGAGGCACGAACTCCTCGCATGGGACCAATGTAAGTTGTAGGAACTGACCGTGTAGTCCTGGGTCTCCCGATTTGAGGCTAAAATGATAATTTGCAAAAATCACACATAGACTTAAAAATAAGCCGTTAATGGGTGAAAACCCAAACAAACCCCCAAACGACCCCGTAGGAGGCACGAACACCTGGCACGGGACCAATGTAATTTTTAAGAATTGGCCGCGTAGTCCCGAGTCTTCCGATTTGAGAGTATGATGATAATTTTAAAACATCACACTTAGACTTAAAAATAAGCTGTTAAAGGGTGAAATCCCAAACTAGCCCCCAAACGACCCCGTAGGAGGCACGAACACCTCGTACGGGACCAATGTAACTTGTAAGAACTGACCGCGTGGTCCCGGGACTCTCGATTTGAGAGTATGATGATAATTTGCAAAAATAATACGTAGACTTAAAAACAAGCTGTTAAAGGGTGAAAACCCAAACCAGTGCCCAAACGACCCCATAGGAGGCACGAACACCTCGTACGAACTGACCGTGTGGTCTCGGTTCTCCCGGTTTGAGAGTATGATGATAATTTGCAAAAATCACACTTAGACTTAAAAACAAACCGTTAAATGGTGAAAACGCAAACCAGCCCCCAAACGACCCGTAGGAGGCACGAACACCTCGCACAGGAATATTGTATCTTTTAAGAATTGACCGCGTAATCTCGAGTCTCCCGGTTTGAGAGTATGACGATAATTTGCAAAAATCACACTTAGACTTAAAAATAAGGCGTTAAATGGTGAAAACCCAAACCAGCCCCCAAACGACCCCGTAGGTGGCACGAACACCTCGCATGGGACCAATGTTAGTTGTGGGAATTGACCGCGTAGTCCCGGTACTCCCGGTTTGGGAGTATGGCGATAATTTGCAAAAATCACACTTAGACTTAAAACAAGACATTAAATGGGGAAAACCGAAACCAGCCCCCAAACGACCCCGTAGGAGGCACGAACACCTCACACAGAACCAATGTAACTTATAGGAACCGACTGCGTAGTCCCGGTACTCCCTGTTTAAGAGTATGAGGATAATTTACAAAAATCACACTTAGACTTAAAACAAGCCATTAAAGGGTGAAAACCTTAACCAGCCCCCAAACGACCCCATAGGAGGAACGAACACCTCGCACGGAACCAATGTAACTTGTAGTAACTACCGCGTAGTCCCGATACTCCCGGTTTGAGAGTATGACGATAATTTGCAAAAATCACACTTAGACTTAAGTACAAGCCATTAAAGGGTGAAATCCCAAATCAGCCTCCAAACGACCCCGTAGGAGGCACGAACACCTCTCACGGGACCAATGTAATTTTTAGGAACTGACCGTGTAGTCCCGGTTCTCCTGGTTTGAGAGTATGACAATAATTTGCAAAAATCACACTTAGTCTAAAAAATAAGCCGTTAAAGGGTGCAAATCCAATTCAGCCACCAAACAACCCCATAGGAGGAACGAACACCTCGCACTGGACCAATGTAACTTGTGGGAAGTGACCGCGTAGTCCCGATACTTCGGGTTTGAGAGTATGACGATAATTTGAAAAAATTACACGTAGACTTAAATACAAACCGTTAAAGGGTGAAAACCCAAACCAGCCCCCAAACGACCCCGTAGGAGGAACGAACACCTCGCACGGGACCAATGTAACCTATAGGAACTGATCGTGTAGTCCCGGGTCTCCCGATTTTAGAGTATGACGATAATTTGCAAAAATCACACTTAGACTTAAAAATAATCCATCAAATGGTGAAAACCCAAACCAGCCCCAAACGACCCCATAGGAGGCACGAACACCTCGCACGGGACCAATGTAACTTATAGGAACTGACCGCGTAGACCCGGTACTCCCGGTTTGAGAGTATGATGATAATTTACAAAAATCACACTTAGACTTAAAATAAGCCGTTAAAGGGTGAAAACCCAAACCAGCCCCCAAATGACCCCGTAGGAGGCACGAACACCTCGCACGAGACTAATGTAACTTTTGGGAACTAACCGCGTAGTCCCGGGTCTCCCGATTGGAGAGTATGATGATAATTTGCAAAAATCACACTTAGACTAAAAAACAAGCCATTAAAGGGTGAAAACCGAAACCATCCCCGAAACGACCCCGTAGGTGGCGCGATCACCTTGTACGTACTGACCGCGTAGTCCCGGGTATCACGATTTGTGAGTATCACGATAATTTGCAAAAATCACACTTAGACTTAAAAACAAGCTGTTAAAGAGTGAAAACCCAAACCAGCCCCCAAACCACCCCGGAGGAGGCACGAACACCTCGCATGGGACCAATGTAACTTGTAGGAACTGACCGCGTAGTCCCGGTCCTCCCGATTTGAGAGTATGACGATAATTTGCAAAAATCACACTTTGCTTTAAAAACAAGCCGTTAAAGGCTGAAAACCCAAACCAGCCCCCAAACGACCCCGTAGGAGGCACGAACACCTCGCATGGGACCAATGTAAGTGGTAGGAACTGACCGTGTAGTCCTGGGTCTCTCGATTTGAGACTATGATGATAATTTGCAAAAATCACACTTAGACTTAAAAACAAGCCGTTAAAGGGTGAAAATAAAAATTAACCCCCAAACGACCCCGTAGGAGGTACGAACACCTGGCACGGGACCAATGTAACTTTTAAGAATTTGTCGCGTAGTCCCGAGTCTTCCGATTTCAGAGTATGATCATAATTTTCAAACATCACACTTAGACTTAAAAATAAGCTATTAAAGGGTGAAAGCCCAAACTAGCCCCCAAACGACCCCGTAGGAGGCACGAACACCTCGCACGGGACCAATGTAACTTGTAAGAACTGACCGCGTAGTCCCGGGACTCTCGATCTGAGAGTATGACGATAATTTGCAAAAATCACACGTAGACTTAAAAACAAGCCGTTAAAGGGTGAAAACCCAAACCAGCCCCCAAACGACCCCATAGGAGGCACGAACACCTCGTACGAACTGACTGTGTAGTCCCGATTCTCCCGGTTTGAGAGTATGATGATAATTTGCAAAAATCACACTTAGACATAAAAAAAGCCGTTAAAGAGTGAAAACCCAAACCATCCCCCAAACGACCCCGTAGGAACCACGAACACCTCACATGGGCCCAATGTAACATGTAGGAACTCACCGCGTAGTCCCGGGTCTCCCCGTTTGAGAGTATGACGATAATTTGCAAAAATCACACTTAGATTTAAAAGCAAGCAGTTAAAGGGTGAAAACCCAAATCAGCCCCCAAACGACCCCGTAGGAGGCACAAACACCTCTCACGGGACCAATGTAACTTGTAGGAACTAATCGCGTAGTCCCAGGTCTCCCGGTTTGAGAGTATGACGATAATTTGCAAAAATCACACTTAGACTTAATAATAAGCCGTTAAAGGGTGAAAGCCCAAAGCAACCCCCAAACGACCCTGTAGGAGGAACGAACACCTCGCACGGAACCAATGTAACTTGTAGTAACTGACCGCATAGTCCCGATACTCCCAATTTGAGAGTATGACCATAATTTGCAAAAATCACACTTAGACTTAAGTACAAGCCATTAAAGGGTGAAAACCCAAACCAGCCCCCAAACGACCCCGTAGGAGGCACGAACACCTCGCACGGGACCAATGTAACATGTAGGAATTGATCCCTTAGTCCCGGTACTCCCGATTTGAGGGTATGATGATAATTTGCAAAAGTCACACTTTGACTTCAAATAAGCCATTAAAGGGTGAAAACGCAAACCAGCCCCCAAACGACCCCGTAGGAGGCACGAACACCTCGCACGAGACCAATGTAACTTGTAGGAACTAACTGCGTAGTCTCGGGAGTCTCAATTTTAGAGTATGACGATAATGTGTAAAAATCACACTTAGACTTAAAAACAAGCCGTTAAAGGTTGTAAACCCAAACCAGCCCCCAAAAGACCCCGTAGGAGGCACGAACACCTCGTACGAACTGACTGCGTTCTCTCAGTTTGAGAGTGTGATAATAATTTTCAAAAATCAAACTTAGACTTAAAAATAAGCCGTTAAAGGGTGAAAACCCAAACCAGACCTCAAACGACCCCGTAGGAGGCACGAACACCTCTCACGGGACCAATGTAACTTGTAGGAACTAACCGCGTAGTCCTGGGTCTCCCAGTTTGAGGGTATGATGATAATTTTCAAAAATTACACTTAGACTTAAAAACAAGTCGTTAAAATGGTGAAACCCAAACCAGCCCCCAAACGACCCCGTAGGAGGCACGAACACCTCGCACGGGACCAATGTAACTTTTTGGAACTGACCGCGTAGTACCGAGTCTCTCGATTTGAGAATATGACGATGATTTGCAAAAATCAACACTTAGAGATAAAATTAAGCCGTTAAAGAGTGAAAACCCAAACCAGCCACCAAACGACCCCGTAGGAGGCACGAACACCTCGCATGGGATCAATGTAACTTGTAGGAACTGACCGCGTAATCCCGGGTCTCCCGGTTTGAGAGTATGACGATAATTTGCAAAAATCACACTTAGATTTAAAAATAATCCGTTAAAGGGTGAAAACCCAAATCAGCCCCAAACGACCCCGAAGGAGGCACAAACACCTCTCACGGGACCAATGTAAGTTGTAGGAACTAATCGCGTAGTCCTAGGTCTCCCGGTTTTAGAGTATGACGATAATTTGCAAAAATCACACTCAGACTTAAGTACAAACCCTTAAAGGGTGAAATCCCAAACCATCCCCCAAACGACCCATTTAGAGGCACGAACACCTCGTACAGGACCAATGTAACTGGTAGGAACTGGTCGCGTAGTCCCGGGTTTCCCGATTTGAGAGTATGACGATAATTTGCAAAAATCACACTTAGACTTAATTACAAGCCGTTAAAGGGTGGAAACCCAAACCAGCCCCCAAACTAACCCATAGGAGGCACGAATAGCTCGCACGGGACCAATGTAACTTTTAAGAATTGGTCTCGTAGTCCCGGGTCTTCTGGTTTGAGAGTATGATGATAATTTTCAAAAATCACACTTAGACTTAAAAATAAGCCGTTAAATGGTGAAAACCCAACCCAGACCCCAAACGACCCCGTAGGAGGCACGAACACATCGCATGGGACCAATGTAACTTGTAGGAACTGACCGCATAGTCCCGGTACTCCCGGTTTAGGAGTATGATGATAATTTGCAAAAATCACACTTAAACATAAAAACAAGCCATTAAAGAGGTGAAAACCCAAACCAGCCCCCAAACGACCTCGTAGGAGGCACGAACACCTCGTACGGGACCAATATAACTTGTTGGAACTGACCGCGTAGTCTCGGGTCTCCCGATTTGAAAATACAACAATAATTTGCAAAAATAACACTTGGACTTAAAAACAAGCCTTTAAAGGGTGAAAACCCATCCAGCCCCGAAACGACCCGTAAGAGGCACGAACACCTCGGACGGGAACAGTGTAACTTGTAAGAACTGATCGCGAAGTCCCGGGTCTTCTAATTTTGAGAATATGGCAATAATTTTCAAAAATAACCACTTAGAGTTAAAAAAAGCCATTAAAGGTTAAAAATCCAAACTAGTCCCCAAACGATCCCGTAGGAGGCACGAACACCTCGCACAGGACCATTGTAACTTGTAGAAACTGACCGCGTAGTCTTGGTTCCCCCGGTTTGTGAATATGACGATAATATGCAAAAATCAACACTTAAACATTAAAACAAGTCGTTAAAGGGTGAAAACACAAACCGGCCCCCAAACGACCCCATAAGAGGCACGAATACCTCGCACGGGACCAATGTAACTTGTAGGAACTGACCACGTAGTCCCGAGTTTTTCGGTTTCAGAATATGCCGTTAATTTGCAAAAATCAACACTTAGACTTAAAAATAAGTTGTTAAAGGGTGAAAATCCAAACTAGTCCCAAAATGACCCCGTAGGAGGCACGAACACCTCGTACGGGACCAATGTAATGTGTTGGAACTAACCGCATAGTCCCGTGTCTCCCGATTTGTGATTATGACGATAATTTGGAAAAATCAACACTTAGATTTAAAAACAAGCTGTTAAAGGGTGAAAACCCAAACCAGCCCCCAAACGACCCCGTAGGAGGCACGAAGTCTCGGACGGGACCAATGTAACTTGTAGGAACTAATCGCGTAGTCCCGGGTCTCCCAGTTTTAGAGTATGACAATAATTTGCAAAAATCACTCTTAGACTTAAAAATAAGACATTAAAGAGTAAAAATGCAAACTAGCCCCCAAACGACCCCGTTTCAGGCACGAACACGTCGCACGGGACCAATGTGACTTTTAGGAACTCACCGCATAGTCCCAGTACTCTCGGTTTGGGAGTATGACGACAATTTGCAAAAATCACACTTAGACATAAAATAAACCGTTAAAGGGTGAAAACCCAAATCAACCCCCAAACGACCCCGTATGAGGCACGAACACCTCGCACGGGACCAATGTAACTTATAGGAACTTACCGCGTAGTCCTGGTACTTCCGGTTTGAGAGTATGATGATAATTTGCAAAAATCACACTTAGACTTAAAATAAGCCGTTAAAGGGTGAAAGCCCAAACCAGCCCCATAATGACCCCGTAGGAGGCACGAACACCTCACATGGGATCAATGTAACTTGTAGGAACTGACTGCATAGTCTCGGGTCTCCCGGTTTGAGAGTATGACGATAATTTGCAAAAATCACACTTAGACATGAAAAGAAGCCGTTAAAGGGTGAAAACCCAAACCAACCCCCAAACGACCCCGTAGGAGGAACGAACACCTCGTACGAACTGACTGCGTAGTCTCGGGTCTCACGGTTTGTGTGTATGACGATAATTTGCAAAAATCATACTTGGACTTCAAAAAAGTCGTGAAAGAGTGAAGACATAAACCAACCCCCAAACGACCCCGTAGGAGGCACGAACACCTCACACGGGACCAATACAACTTGTAGGAACTGATCGCGTAGTCCCGGGTCTCCCGGTATGAGAGTATGGCGATAATTTGCAACAATCACACTAGACTTAAAAATAAGCCGTTGAAGGGTGAAAATCGAAACCAACCCCCAAACGACCCCGTATGAGGCATGAACACCTCTCAGGGGACCAATGAAACTTGTAGTAACTGACCGCGTAGTCCTGGGTCTCTCGGTTTGAGATTATGACGATAATTTGGAAAAATCACATTTAGACTTAAAAATAAGCCGTTAAAGGGTGAAAACCCAAACCAGCCCCCAAACGACCCCGTAGGAGGCACGAACACCTCGCACGGGATGAATGTAACTTGTAGGAACTGTCCGCGTAGTCTCGATACTCCCTATTTGAGAGTATGATGATAATTTGCAAAAATCACACTTAGACTTAAATACAAGCTGTTAAAGGGTGAAAACACAAACCAGCACCTAAACAACCCCGTAGGAGGCATGAACACCTCACACGGGACCAATGTAACTTGTAGGAACTGATCACGTAGTCCCGGGTCTCTCGATTTGAGAGTATGACGATAATTTGTAAAAATCACACTTAGACCTGAAAACAAGCCGTTAAAGGGTGAAAACCCAAACCAGCCCCCAAACGACTATGAACACCTCGCACGGGACCAATGTAACTTATAAGAATTTATCGTATAGTCCCGGGTCTTCTGGTTTGAGAGTATGACGATAATTTTCACAAATCACACTTAGACTTAAAAACATGACGTAAATGGGTGAAAAACCAAACCAGCCCCCAAACGACCCCGTAGGAGGCACGACCACCTCGCACGGGTCCAATGTAACTTGTAGGAACCGACTGCGTCGTCCCGATACTCTCGGTTTGAGAGTATTATGATAATTTGGAAAAATCACACTTAAACTTAAAACAAGCCATTAAAGGGTGAAAACCAAAACCAGCCCCCAAACGACCCCGAAGGAGGCACGGACACCTCGCACGGGACCAGTGTAACTTGTAGGAACTGACCGCGTAGTCCCGGGACTCTCGGTTTGAGAGTATGATTATAATTTGCAAAAATCACACTTAGACATAAAAACAAGCCGTTAAAGGGGGAAAACCCAAACCAGCCCCCAAACGACCCCGCAGGAGGCACGAACATCTCGCACGAACTGGTCGCGTAGTCCCGGATCTCCCGGTTTGAGAATATGACGTTAATTTGCAAAAATCACACTTAGACTTAAAAACAAGCAGTTAAAGGGTGAAAACCCAAACCAGCCTTCAAACGACCCCGTAGGAGGCACGCACACCTCGCACGGGACTAATGTAACATGTCGGAACTGACCACGTAGTCCCGTGTCTCCCGGTTTCTGAATATGACGATAATTTGAAAAAATGAACACTTAGATTTAAAAACTAGTTATTAAACGGTGAAAACCCAAATCAACCCCCAAACGACCCCGTAGGAGGCACGAAGACCTCGCACGGGACCAATGTAACTTGTTGAAACTGACCGCATACTCCCGGGTCTCCCAGCTTTAGAGTATGACGATAATTTGCAAAAATAACTTTAGACTTAATAATAAGCCATTAAAGGGTGAAAACCCAAACCAGCCCCCAAACGACCCCGTACAAAGCACGAACACCTCGCACGGAACCAATGTGACTTGTAGGAGCTGACCGTGTAGTCCCGGTTCTCCCTGTTAGAGAGTATGACGATAATTTGCAAAAATCACACTTAGACTTAAAAATAAGCCGTTAAAGGGTGAAAACCCAAACCAGCCCCCAAACGACCCCGTAGGAGGCACGAACACCTCGCACGGGACCAATGTAACTTGTAAGAACTAACCGCGTAGTCCCAGGTCTCCCGGTTTGAGAGTATGACGAATATTTGCAAAAACCACACTTAGACTTAAAAACAAGCCGTTAAAGGGTGAAAACCCAAATCAGCCCCCAAACGACCGCGTAGGAGGAACGAACCCCTCTCACGTTACCAATGTAAGTTGTAGGAACTGACTGCGTAGTCCCAGTACTCCCGGTTTGGGAGTACGATAATAATTAGTACAAATCACACTTAGACTTAAAACAAGCCGTTAAAGGGGGAAAACCCAAACCAGCCCCCAAACGACCCCGTAGGAGGCACGAACACCTCGCACGGGATGAATGTAACTTGTAGGAACTGTTCGCGCAGTCTCGATACTCCCTATTTGAGAGTATGATGATAATTTGCAAAAATCACACTTAGACTTAAATACAAGCTGTTAAAGGGTGAAAACCCAAACCAGCACCTAAACAACCCCGTAGGAGGCATGAACACCTCACACGGGACCAATGTAACTTGTAGGAACTGATCACGTAGTCCCGGGTCTCTCGATTTGAGAGTATGACGATAATTTGTAAAAATCACACTTAGACCTGAAAACAAGCCGTTAAAGGGTGAAAACCCAAACCAGCCCCCAAACGACTATGAACACCTCGCACGGGACCAATGTAACTTATAAGAATTGCTCGCATAGTCCCGGGTCTTCTGGTTTGAGAGTATGACGATAATTTTCACAAATCACACTTAGACTTAAAAACATGACGTAAATGGGTGAAAAACCAGACCAGCCCCCAAACGACCCCGTAGGAGGCACGACCACCTCGCACGGGTCCAATGTAACTTGTAGGAACCGACTGCGTCGTCCCGATACTCTCGGTTTGAGAGTATTATGATAATTTGGAAAAATCACACTTAAACTTAAAACAAGCCATTAAAGGGTGAAAACCAAAACCAGCCCCCAAACGACCCCGAAGGAGGCACGGACACCTCGCACGGGACCAGTGTAACTTGTAGGAACTGACCGCGTAGTCCCGGGACTCTCGGTTTGAGAGTATGATTATAATTTGCAAAAATCACACTTAGACTTAAAAACAAGCCGTTAAAGGGGGAAAACCCAAACCAGCCCCCAAACGACCCCGCAGGAGGCACGAACATCTCGCACGAACTGGTCGCGTAGTCCCGGATCTCCCGGTTTGAGAATATGACGTTAATTTGCAAAAATCACACTTAGACTTAAAAACAAGCAGTTAAAGGGTGAAAACCCAAACCAGCCTTCAAACGACCCCGTAGGAGGCACGCACACCTCGCACGGGACCAATGTAACATGGCGGAACTGACCACGTAGTTCCGTGTCTCCCGGTTTGTGAATATGACGATAATTTGAAAAAATGAACACTTAGATTTAAAAACTAGTTATTAAACGGTGAAAACCCAAATCAACCCCCAAACGACCCCGTAGGAGGCACGAAGACCTCGCACGGGACTAATGTAATTTGTTGTATCTGACTGCATACTCCCGGGTCTCCCAGCTTTAGAGTACGACGATAATTTGCAAAAATAACTTTAGACTTAATAATAAGCCATTAAAGGGTGAAAACCCAAACCAGCCCCCAAACGACCCCGTACAAAGCACGAACACCTCGCACGGAACCAATGTGACTTGTAGGAGCTGACCGTGTAGTCCCGGTTCTCCCTGTTTGAGAGTATGACGATAATTTGCAAAAATCACACTTAGACATAAAAATAAGCCGTTAAAGGGTGAAAACCCAAACCAGCCCCCAAACGACCCCGTAGGAGGCACGAACACCTCGCACGGGACCAATGTAACTTGTAGGAACTAACCGCGTAGTCCCAGGTCTCCCGGTTTGAGAGTATGACGAATATTTGCAAAAACCACACTTAGACTTAAAAACAAGCCGTTAAAGGGTGAAAACCCAAATCAGCCCCCAAACGACCGCGTAGGAGGAACGAACCCCTCTCACGTTACCAATGTAAGTTGTAGGAACTGACTGCGTAGTCCCAGTACTCCCGGTTTGGGAGTACGATAATAATTAGTACAAATCACACTTAGACTTAAAACAAGCCGTTAAAGGGGGAAAACCCAAACCAGCCCCCAAACGACCCCGTAGGAGGCACGAACACCTCGCACGGGATGAATGTAACTTGTAGGAACTGTCCGCGTAGTCTCGATACTCCCTATTTGAGAGTATGATGATAATTTGCAAAAATCACACTTAGACTTAAATACAAGCTGTTAAAGGGTGAAAACCCAAACCAGCACCTAAACAACCCCGTAGGAGGCATGAACACCTCACACGGGACCAATGTAACTTGTAGGAACTGATCACGTAGTCCCGGGTCTCTCGATTTGAGAGTATGACGATAATTTGTAAAAATCACACTTAGACCTGAAAACAAGCCGTTAAAGGGTGAAAACCCAAACCAGCCCCCAAACGACTATGAACATCTCGCACGGGACCAATGTAACTTATAAGAATTGCTCGCATAGTCCCGGGTCTTCTGGTTTGAGAGTATGACGATAATTTTCACAAATCACACTTAGACTTAAAAACATGACGTAAATGGGTAAAAAACCAAACCAGCCCCCAAACGACCCCGTAGGAGGCACGACCACCTCGCACGGGTCCAATGTAACTTGTAGGAACGGACTGCGTCGTCCCGATACTCTCGGTTTGAGAGTATTATGATAATTTGGAAAAATCACACTTAAACTTAAAACAAGCCATTAAAGGGTGAAAACCAAAACCAGCCCCCAAACGACCCCGAAGGAGGCAGGGACACCTCGCACGGGACCAGTGTAACTCCTAGGAACTGACCGCGTAGTCCCGGGACTCTCGGTTTGAGAGTATGATTATAATTTGCAAAAATCACACTTAGACTTAAAAATAAGCCGTTAAAGGGGGAAAACCCAAACCAGCCCCCAAACGACCCCGCAGGAGGCACGAACATCTCGCACGAACTGGTCGCGTAGTCCCGGATCTCCCGGTTTGAGAATATGACGTTAATTTGTAAAAATCACACTTAGACTTAAAAATAAGCAGTTGAAGGGTGAAAACCCAAACCAGCCTTCAAACGACCCCGTAGGAGGCACGCACACCTCGCACGGGACCAATGTAACATGTCGGAACTGACCACGTAGTCCCGTGTCTCCCGGTTTGTGAATATGACGATAATTTGAAAAAATGAACACTTAGATTTAAAAACTAGTTATTAAACGGTGAAAACCCAAATCAACCCCCAAACGACCCCATAGGAGGCACGAAGACCTCGCACGGGACCAATGTAACTTGTTGAAACTGACTGCATACTCCCGGGTCTCCCAGCTTTAGAGTACGACGATAATTTGCAAAAATAACTTTAGACTTAATAATAAGCCATTAAAGGGTGAAAACCCAAACCAGCCCCCAAACGACCCCGTACAAAGCACGAACACCTCGCACGGAACCAATGTGACTTGTAGGAGCTGACCGTGTAGTCCCGGTTCTCCCTGTTTGAGAGTATGACGATAATTTGCAAAAATCACACTTAGAGTTAAAAATAAGCCGTTAAAGGGTGAAAACCCAAACCAGCCCCCAAACGACCCCGTAGGAGGCACGAACACCTCGCACGGGACCAATGTAACTTGTAGGAACTAACCGCATAGTCCCAGGTCTCCCGGTTTGAGAGTATGACGAATATTTGCAAAAAACCACACTTAGACTTAAAAACAAGCCGTTAAAGGGTGAAAACCCAAATCAGCCCCCAAACGACCGCGTAGGAGGAACGAACCCCTCTCACGTTACCAATGTAAGTTGTAGGAACTGACTGCGTAGTCCCAGTACTCCCGGTTTGGGAGTACGATAATAATTAGTACAAATCACACTTAGACTTAAAACAAGCCGTTAAAGGGGGAAACCCAAACCAGCCCCCAAACGACCCCGTAGGAGGCACGAACACCTCGTACGGGACCAACGTAACTTGTAAGAACTGACCACGTAGTCTCGGGTCTCCCAATTTGAGAGTATGACCATAATTTGCAAAAATCACACTTAAACTTAAAAAGAAGCCGTTAAAGGGGGAAAACCCAAACCAACCCCCAAACGACTCTGCAGGAGGCACGAACACCTCTTACGAACAGACTGCATAGTCCCCGGTCTCACGGTTTGTGACTATGACGATAATTTGAAAAATCACACTTGGACTTAAAAAAATTCGTTAAAGAGTGAAAACCCAAACCAGCCCCCAAACGACCCCGTAGGAGGCACAAACACCTAGCATGGGACCAATGTAACTTATAGGAACTGACCCCGTAGTCCCGGGTCTCCCGGTTTGAGAGTTTGGCGATAATTTGCAACAATCACACTTAGACTTAAAAATAAGCCGTTAAATGGTGAAAACCCAAATCAGCCCCCAAACGACCCCGTAGGAGGCATGAACACCTCTTAGGGGACCAATGAAACTTGTAGGAACTGACCGCGTAGTCGTGGGTCGCCTGGTTTCAGAGTATGACGATAATTGGCAAAAATCACACTTAGACTTAAAAACAAGCCGTTAAAGGTGGAAAACCCAAACCAGCCCCCAAACGACTATGAACACCTCGCACGGGACCAATGTAACTTATAAGAATTGGACGCGTAGTCCCGGGTCTTCCGGTTTGAGAGTATGATGATAATTTTCAAAAATCACACTTAGATAAAAAAACAAGCCATAAAAGGGTGAAAAACCAAACCATCCCCCAAACGACCCCGTAGGAGGCACGACCACCTCGCACGGGTCCAATGAAACTTGTAGGAAAAGACTGCGTCCTCCCGATACTCCCGGTTTGAGAGTATGAAGATAATTTGTAAAAATCACAGTTAGACTTAAAATAAGCCGTTAAAGGGTGAAAACCCAAACCAGCCCCTAAACGACCCCGTAGGAGGCACGAACACCTCGCACGGGACTAATGTAACTTGTAGGAACTACTCGCATAGTCCCAGGACTCTCGGTTTGAGAGTATGATGATATTTTGCAAAAATCACACTTAGACTTAAAAACAAGCCATTAAAGGGGAAAACCCAAACCAGCCCACAAACGACCCCGCAGGAGGCGCGAACACCTCGTACGGGAACAATATAACTTGTAAGAACTGACGACGAAGTCCCGGGTCTCCCAGTTTTGAGAATATGGAAATAATTTTCAAAAATCAACAATTAGAGTTAAAAATAAGCCCTTAAAGGGTGAAAACACAAACCAACCCCTAAACGACCCCATAGAAGTCACGAATACCTCGCACATAACTAATGTAACTTGTAGGAACTGACCACGTAGTCCCGAGTTTCCCGGTTTGATAATATGAAGTTAATTTGCAAAAATAAACACTTAGACTTAAAAATAAGTCGTTAAAGGGTGAAAATCCAAACTAGCCCCCAAATGAAACCATAGGAGGCACGAATACCTCGCACGGGGCCAATGTAACATGTTGTAACTGATCGCGTAGTCCCGTGTCTCCCGGTTTGTGAATATGATGATAATTTGAAAAAATCAACACTTAGATTTAAAAACAAGTCGTTAAACGGTGAAAACCCAAACCAGTCTCCAAACGACCCCATAGGAGGCTGGAAGACTTCGCACGGGACCAATGTAACTTGTAGAAACTGATCGCATACTCCCAGGTCTCCCAGCTTTAGAGTATGACGATAATTTGCAAAAAGCACTCTTAGACTTAAAAATAAGCCATTAAAGGGTGAAAACCCAAACCAGCCCCCAAACGACCCCGTACGAAGCACGAACACCTCGAACGGGACCAAGCAAATTATTGCGTAGGAGGCACGAACACCTCTCACATTACCAATGTAAGTTGTAGGAACTGACCGCGTAGTCCCGGTACTCCCGATTTGGGAGTATGACGATAATTAGTGAAAATCACACTTAGACTTAAAACAAGCCGGTAAAGGGGGAAACCCAAACTAGCCCCCAAACGACCCCGTAGGAGGCACGAACACCTCCCACAGGACCAACGTGACTTATAAGAACTGACCGCGTAGTCTCGGGTATCCCGATTTGAGAGTATGACGATAATTTGCAAAAATCACACTTAAACTTAAAAAGAAGCCGTTAAAGGGTGAAAATCAAAACCAACCCCCAAACGACTCCGCATGAAGCACGAACACCTCGTACGAACAGACTGCGTAGTCCCGGGTCTCACGGTTTGTGAGTATGACGATAATTTGCAAAATCACACTTCGACTTAAACAAATCCGTTAAAGAGTGAAAACCCAAACCAGCCCCCAAACGACCCTGGAGGAGGCACGAACACCTCGCATGGGACCAATGTAACTTGTAGGAACTAACCCCGTAGTCCCGGTACTCCCGGTTTGAGAGTATGACGATAATTTGCAAAAATCACATTTAGACTTAAAAATAAGCCGTTAAAGGGTGAAAACCCAAACCAGCCGCCAAACGACCCCGTAGGAGACACGAACACCTCGCACGGGAAGTATGTAACTTGTAGGAACTGTCCGCGTAGTATCGATACTCTCGATTTTAGAGTATGATGATAATTTGCAAAAATCACAGTTAAACTTAAATATAAGCCGTTAAAGGGTGAAAACACGAACCAGCCCCCAGACGATCCCGTAGGAGGCACGAACACCTCGCATGGGACCAATGTAACTTGTAGGAACTGATCACGTAGTCCCAGGTCTCTCGATTTGAGAGTATGACGATAATTTGTAAAAATCACACTTAGCCTTAAAAACAAGTCGTTAAATGATGAAAACCCAAACCAGCCCCCAAACGACTATGAACACCTTGCACGGGACCAATGTAGCATATAAGAATTCGCCGCATAGTCCCGGGTCTTCCGGTTTGAGAGTATGACGAACACCTCGCACGGGAAGTATGTAACTTGTAGGAACTGTCTGCGTAGTATCGATACTCTCGATTTGAGAGTATGACGATAATTTGCAAAAATCACAGTTAAACTTAAAAACAAGCCATTGAAGGGTGAAAACCCAAACCAGCCCCCAAACGACCCCGTAGGAGGCACAAACACCTCGCACTGGACCAATGTAACTTGTTGGAACTGACCGCGTACTCCCGGTTTGAAAATATGAGGATAATTTGCAAAAATCACACTTAGACTTAAAAACAAGCCTTTAAAGGGTGAAAACCCAAACCGGCCCCCAAACGACCCCGTAGGAGGCACGAACACCTCGCATTGGACCATTGTAACTTTTTGGAATAGACCGCGTAGTCCCGGGTCTCCCGATTTGAGAGTATGGCGATAATTTGCAAAATCATACTTAGACTTAAAAATAAGCCGTTAAAGGGTCAAAATCCAAATCAGCCCCCAAAAAACCCCGTAGGAGGCAGGAACACCTCTCAGGGGTCCAATGAAACTTGTAGGAACTGACCGCGTAGTCCGGGGTCTCCCGGTTTGAGAGTATGATGATAATTTGCAAAAATCACACTTGAACTTAAAAATAAGCCGTTAAAGGGTGAAAACCCAAACCAGCCCCCAAACGTCCCCGTAGGAGGCACGAACACCTCGCACGGGACCAATGTAACTTGTAGGAACTGACCGCGTAGTCCGGGGTCTCCCGGTTTGAGAGTATGATGATAATTTGCAAAAATCACACTTGAACTTAAAAATAAGCCGTTAATGGGTGAAAACACAAACCAGCCCCCAAACGACCCCGTAGGAGGCATGGACACATCGCACGGGACGAATGTAACTTGTAGGAACTGACCGCGTAGTCCCGATACTCCCGGTTTGAGAGTATGACAATAATTTGAAAAAATCACACTTAGACTTAAATACAAGCCATTAAAGGATGAAAATCTAAACCAGCCCCCAAACGACCCTGTAGGAGGCACTAACACCTCGTATGGGACCAATGTAACTTGTAGGAACTGACCGAGTAGTCCCGGGTGTCTCGATTTAAGAGTATGACGATAATTTGCAAAAATCACACTTAGACTTAAAAACAAGACGTTAAAGGGTGAAAACCCAAACCAACACCCAAACGACTATGAACACCTCGTACGGGACCAATGTAACTTATAAGAATTGGCCGCGTAGTCCCGGGTCTTCCGGTTTGAGAGTATGATGATAATTTTAAAAAATCACACTTAGATTTAAAAACAAGCCGTTTAAGTGTGAAAATCCAAACCAGCCCCCAAACGACCTCGTATGAGGCACGACCACCTCGTACGGGACCAATGTAACTTGCAGGAACTGACCGCGTAGTCCTGGGACTCTCGGTTTGAGAGTATGATGATAATTTGTAAAAATCACACTTAGACTTAAAAACAAGCCATTAAAGGAGGAAAACCCAAACCAGCCCCCAAACGACCCGGTAGGAGGGACGAACACCTCGTACAAACTGAACGCGTAGTCCCTGGTCTCCAGATTTGAGAGTATGATGATAATTTGAAAAAACCACACTTAGACTTAAAAACTAGCCGTTAAAGGGTGAAAACCCAAATCAGCCGCCAAACGACCACGTAGGAGGCACGAACACCTCTCACGTTACGAATGTAACTTGTAGGAAATGACCGCGTAGTCCCGGGTCGCCCAATTTGATGGTATGATGATAATTTGCAAAAATCACACTTAGACTTAAAAATAAGTCATTAAATGGTGAAAACCCAAACCAGCCCCCAAACGACCCCGTAGGAGGCACGAACACCTCGCACGGGACCAATGTATCTTGTAGGAACTAACCGCGTAGTCCCGGGTCTCCTGATTTGAGAGTATGACGATAATTTGTAAAAATCACACTTAGACTTAAAAATAAGCCGTTAAAGGGAGAAAACCCAAACCAACCCCCAAACGACCCCGTAGGAGGGACGAACACATCGCACGGGACGAATGTAACTTGTAGGAACTGACCGCGTAGTCCTGATACTCTCGGTTTGAGAGTATGACGATAATTTGCAAAAATCACATTTAGACTTAAATACAAGCCGTTAACGACCCCGTAGGAGGCACGAACACCTCGCACGAGACCAATTCAACTTGTAGGATTTGAGCGCGTAGTCCCGGGTCTCTCGATTTGAGAGTATGACGATAATTTGCAAAAATCACATTTAGACTTAAAAACAAGACGTTAAAGGGTGAAAACCCAAACCAGCACCCAAACGAATACGAACACCTCGTACGGGACCAATGTAACTTATAAGAATTGGCCGCGTAGACCCGGGTCTTCCGGTTTGAGAGTATGCTGATAATTTTAAAAAATCACACTTAGATTTAAAAATAAGCCGTTAAAGGGTGAAAACCTAAACCAGCCCCCTAACGACCCCATATGAGGCACGACCACCTCATACGGGACCAACGTAACTTGCAGGAACTGACCGCGTAGTCCTGGGACTCTCGGTTTGAGAGTATGATGATAATTTGTAAAAATCACACTAAGACTTAAAAACAAGACGTTAAAGGGGAAAACCCAAACGACCCCGTAGGAGGCATGAACACTTCGTACCAACTGACCGCGTAGTTCCGGGTCTCCTGGTTTCAGAGTATGATGATAATTTGCAAAAATCACACTTAGACTTAAAAATAAGTTGTTAAAGGGTGAAAACCCAAACCAGCCCCCAAACGACCCCGTAGGAGGCACGAACACCTCGCACGGGACCAATGTAACTTGTAGGAACTAACCACGTAGTCTCGGGTCTCTCGGTTTGAGAGTACGATGATGATTTGCAAAAACCACACTTAGACATAAAAACAAGCCATTAAAGGGTGAAATCCCAAATCATCCCCCAAACGACCGCGTAGGAGGCACGAACACCTCTCACGTTACCAATGTAAGTTGTTGGAACTGACCGCGTAGTCCTGCGTCGCCCAGTTTGAGGGTATGACGATAATTTTAAAAAATCACACTCAAACTTCAAAACAAGTCGTAAATGGTGAAAACCCAAACCAGCCTCCAAAGGACCCATTTGGAGGCACGAACACCTCGCACGGGACCAATGTAACTTGTAGGAACTGACCGCGAAGTGTCGGGTCTCCCGTTTTGAGAATATGATGATAATTTGCAAAAATCAACACTTAGACTTAAAAATAAGTCATTGATGGGTGAAAATCCAAGCCAGCCCCCAAACGACCCCGTAGGAGGCACGAACACCTTGCACTGGACTAAAGTAACTTGTTGGAACTGACCGCGTAGTCCCGGGTCTCCCGGTTTGAAACTATAATGATAATTTACACAATTCACAATTATACTTAAAAATAAGCCTTTAAAGGGTGAAAACCCAAACCATCCCCGAAACGACCCCGTAAGAGGCACGGACACCTCGCACGAGAACAATGTAACTTGTAACATTTGACCGCGTAGTCCCGGGTCTACCAGTTTGAAAATATGACGATAATTTGCAATAATCACACTTAGACTTAAAAATAAGCCTTTAAAGGGTGAAAATCCAAACCAGCCCCGAAACGACCACGTAAGAGGCACGAACACCTCTCACGGGAAAATGTAACTTGTAATAACTGACCGCGTAGTCCCGGGTCTCCCGGTTTAAGAATATGACGATAATTTACAAAAATCAACACTTATACTTAAAAACAAGCCGTTAAAGGGTAAAAATCCAAACTAGCCCCCAAACGACCCCGTTGGAGGCACGATCACCTCGCACGGGACCAATGTAACTTGTAGGAACTAACCGCGTAGTTCCGGGTCCCCCGGTTTGTGAATTTGATGATAATTTGGAAAACACAACACTTAAACTTATAAATAAGCCTTTAAAGGGTGAAAACCCAAATCAGGCTCCAAACAACCCCGTAGGAGGCACGAACACCTCGCACGGAAACAATGTAACTTGTAGGAACTGACCGCGTAGTCCCCGATCTCCCGATTTGAGAATATGAATATAATTTCAAAAATCAACACTTAGACATAAAAATAAGTCGTTAAAGGGTGAAACTAAAAAGTAGCCCTAAAATGACACCGTAGCAGGCATGAACACCTCGCACGGGACCAATATAACTTGTAGGAAATGACCGCGTAGTCCCGAGTCTCCCAATTTTAGAGTATGTCGATAATGTGCAAAAATCAACACTTAGACTTAACAAGAAGCCTTCATAGGGTGGAAACCCAAACCAGCCCCCAAACGACCCCTTAGGAGGCACGAACACCTCACACAGGACCAATGTAACTTGTAGGAACTGACCGCGTAGTACCGGCTCTCCCGGTTTGAGAGTATGACGATAATATGCAAAAATGACACTGACACTTAAAAATAAGCCGTTAAAGGGTGAAAACCCATACCAGCCCCCAAACGACCCCATAGGAGGAACGAAAACCTCGCACGGGAATAATATAACTTTTAAGAATTGACTGCCTAGTCCCGAGTCTCTCGGTTTGAGAGTATGATGATAATTTGCAAAAATCACACTTAGACTTAAAAATAAGCCGTTAAATGGTGAAAACCTAAACCAGCCCCTAAACGACCCTGTAAGAAGTACGAACACCTCTCACGGGACCAATGTAACTTGTAGAAACTGACCGCATAGTCCCGGTACTCTCGGTTTGGGAGTATGACGATAATTTGCAAAAATCACACTTAGACTTAAAAGAAGTCGTTAAAGGGGGAAACCCAAAGCAGCCCCCAAACGACCCCGTAGGAGGTATGAACACCTCGTACAAACTGACCGTGTAGTCCCGGGTCTCCTGGTTTGAGAGTATGACGATAATTTGAAAAAATCACAATTAGACTTTAAAACAAGCCATTAAAGGGGGAAAACCACAACCAGCCCCCAAACGACTTCGTACGAGGGACGAACACCTCGCATGGGACGAATGTAACTTTTAGGAACTGACCGCGTAGTCCCGGGTCTCTCGGTTTGAGAGTTTGACGATAATTTGCAAAAACCACACTAAGACTTAAAACAACCTCTTAAAGGGTGAAAACCCAAATCAGCCACCAAACGACCCCGTAGGAGGCACGAACACCTCGCACAGGGGCAATATAATTTGTAGGAATTGAGCGCGTAGTCCCGGGTCTCTCGATTTGAGAGTATGATGATAATTTGCAAAAATCCTAATTAGACTTAAAAACAAGACATTAAAGGGTGAAAACACAAACCAGCACGCAAACGACTACGAACACCTCATACGGGACCAATGTAACTTATAAGAATTGGCCGCGTAGTCCCGGGTCTTCCGGTTTGAGAGTATGATGATATTTTTAAAAAATCACACTTAGACTTAAAAGCAAGCCGTTAAAGGGTCAAAACCCAAACCAGCCCCCAAACGGCCCCGTATGAGGCACGACCACCTCGTACGGGACCAATGTAACTTGCAGGAACTGACCGCGTAGTCCTGGGACTCTCGGTTTGAGAGTATGATGTTAATTTGCAAAAATCACACTTAGACTTAAAAACAAGACGTTAAAGGGGGAAACCCAAACCAGCCCCCAAATGACCCCGTAGGAGGCATGAACACCTCGTATGAACTTACCGCGTAGTCCCGGGTCTCCCGGTTTGAGAGTATGATGATAATTTGCAAAAATCACACTTAGACTTAAAAATAAGACGTTAAAGGGTGAAAACCCAAACCAACACCCAAACGACCCCGTAGGAGGCATGAACACCTCGCACTTGACCAATGTAACTTGTAGGAACTAACCGCATGGTCCCGGGTCTCCCGGTTTGAGAGTATGACGATAATTTGCAAAAACCACACTTAGACTTAAAAACAATACATTAAAGGGTGAAAACCCAAATCAGCCCCCAAACGACCGCGTAGGAGGCACGAACACCTCTCACGTTACCAATGTAAGTTGTAGGAACTGACCGCGTAGTCCTGGGTCGCCCAGTTTGAGGGTATGACGATAATTTGAAAAAAATCACACTTAAACTTCAAAAATAAGTCGTTAAATGGTGAAAACCTAAACCAACCCCAAACGACCCTTTTGGAGGCACGGACACCTCGCACGGGACCAATGTAACTTGTAGGAACTGACCGCGAAGTCCTGGGTCTCCCGTTTTGAGAATATGATGATAATTTGCAGAAATCAACACTTAGACTTAAAAATAAGCCATTGAAGGGTGAACATCCAAGCCAGCCCCCAAACGACCCCGTAGGAGGAACGAACACCTCGCACGGGACTAAAGTAACTTGTTGGAACTCACCGCATAGTCCCGGGTCTCCCAGTTTTAAACTATAATGATAATTTGCACAAATAACAATTATACTTAAAAATAAGCCTTTATAGGGTGAAAACCCAAACCATCCCCGAAACGACCCCGTAAGAGGCACGAACACCTCGCACGGGAACAATGTAACTTGTAACATTTGACCGCGTAGTCCTGGGTCTACCAGTTTGAAAATATGACGATAATTTGCAATAATCACACTTAGACTTAAAAATAAGCCTTTAAAGGGTGAAAACCCAAACCAGCCCCGAAACGACCCCGTAAGAGGCACGAACACCTCGCACGGGTACAATGTAACTTGTAACAACTGATCGCGTAGTTCCGGGTCTCCCGATTTGAGAATATGATGATAATTTGTAAAAATCAACACTTATACTTAAAAACAAGCTGTTAAAGCATAAAAAACCAAACTAGCCCCCAAACGACCCCGTAGGAGGCACGAACACCTCGCACGGGACCAATGTAACTTGTAGGAACTAACCGCGTAGTCCCGGGTCCCCCGGTTTGTGAATATGACGATAATTTGGAAAAAAAATAGTTAAACTTAAAAACAAGCCTTTAAAGTGTGAAAACCCAAACCAGGCTCCAAACAACCCCGTAGGAGGCACGAACACCTCGCACGGAACCAATGTAACTTGTAGGAACTGATCGCATAGTCCCTGATCTCCCTGTTTGAGAATATGAAGATAATTTCAAAAATCAACACTTAGACTTAAAAATAAGTCGTTAAAGGGTGAAACTAAAAAGTAGCCCCAAAATGACACCGTAGGAGGCATGAACACCTCGTATGGGGCCAATATAACTTGTAGGAACTGACCGCGTAGTTTCGGGTCTCCCAATTTTATAGTATGTCGATAATGTGCAAAAATCAACACTTAGACTTAAAAAGAAGCCTTCATCGGGTGGAAACCCAAACCAGCCCCCAAACGACCCCTTAGGAGGCACGAACACCTCACACGGGACCAATGTAACTTGTAGGAACTGACCGCGTAGTTCCGGGTCTCCCGGTTTGAGAGTATGACTATAATATGAAAAAATCACACTGACACTTAAAAATAAGCCGTTAAAGGGTGAAAACCCATACCAGCCCCCAAACGACCCCGTATGAGGCACGAAAACCTCGCACGGGAACAATATAACTTTTAAGAATTGATAGCGTAGTCCCGAGTCTCCCGGTTTGAGAGTATGACGGTAATTTACAAAAATCACACTTAGAATTAAAAATAAGCCGTTAAATGGTGAAAACCCAAACCAGCCCCTAAACGACCCTGTAAGAGGCACGAACACCTCTCACGGGACCAATGTAACTTGTAAGAACTGACTGCATAGTCCCGGTACTCTCGGTTTGGGAGTATGACGATAATTTGCAAAAATCACACTTAGACTTAAAACAAGTAGTTAAAGGGGGAAATTCAAAGCAGCCCCCAAAAGACCCCGTGGGATGCATGAACACCTCGTACGAACTGACCGCGTAGTCCCGGGTCTCCCGGTTTGAGAGAATGACGATAATTTGAAAAAATCACACTTAGACTTAAAAACAAGCCGTTAAAGCGTGAAAACCCAAACCAGCCCCCAAACGACTTCGTACGAGGTACGAACACCTCGCACGGGACCAATGTAACTTGTAGGAACTGACCGCGTAGTCCCGGGTCTCCCGGTTTGAGAGTATGATGATAATTTGCAAAAACCACACTAAGACTTAAAACAAGCTCTTAAAGGGTTAAAACCCAAATCAGCCCCCAACCGACCCCGTAGGAGGCACGAACACCTCGCACGGGACCAATGTAAGTTTTAGAAATTGAGCGCGTAGTCCCGGGTCTCTCGATTTTAGAGTATGATGATAATTTGCAAAAATCCCAATTAGACTTAAAAACAAGACGTTAAAGGGTAAAAACCCAAACCAGCACCCAAACGACAACGAACACCTCGCACGGGTCCAATGTAACTTATAAGAATTGGCCGCATAGTCCCGGGTCTCCCGGTTTGAGAGTATGACGATAATTTGCAAAAATCACACTTAGACTTAAAAACAAGCCGTTAAAGGGTGAAAGCCCAAACCAACCCCCAAACGACTCCGTACGAGGTACGAACACCTCACACGGGACCAATGTAACTTGTAGGAACTGACCGCGTAGTCCCGAGTCTCCCGGTTTGAGAGTATGATGATAATTTGCAAAAACCACACTAAGACTTAAAACAAGCTCTTAAAGGGTTAAAACCCAAATCAGCCCCCAACCGACCCCGTAGGAGGCACGAACACCTCGCACGGGACCAATGTAAGTTTTAGAAATTGAGCGCGTAGTCCCGGGTCTCTCGATTTTAGAGTATGATGATAATTTGCAAAAATCCCAATTAGACTTAAAAACAAGACGTTAAAGGGTAAAAACCCAAACCAGCACCCAAACGACAACGAACACCTCGCACGGGTCCAATGTAACTTATAAGAATTGGCCGCATAGTCCCGGGTCTCCCGGTTTGAGAGTATGACGATAATTTGCAAAAATCACACTTAGACTTAAAAACAAGCCGTTAAAGGGTGAAAGCCCAAACCAACCCCCAAACGACTCCGTACGAGGTACGAACACCTCACACGGGACCAATGTAACTTGTAGGAACTGACCGCGTAGTCCCGAGTCTCCCGGTTTGAGAGTATGATGATAATTTGCAAAAACCACACTAAGACTCAAAACAAGCCGTTAAAGGGTGAAAACCCAAATCAGCCCCCAAACGACCCCGTAGGAGGCACGAACACCTCTCACGTTACCAATGTAACTTATAGGAACTGACCGCGTAGTCCTGGGTCGCCCAGTTTGAGGGTATGATGATAATTTTAAAAAATCACACTTAGGCTTAAAAACAAGTCGGTAAATGGTGAAAACCCAAACCAGCCCCCAAACGACCCCTTTGGAGGCACGAACACCTCGAACAGGACCAATGTAACTTGTAGGAACTGACCGCGAAGTCCCGGCTCTCCCGATTTGAGAATATGATGATAATTTGAAAAAATAAACACTTAGACTTAAAAACAAGCCGTTGAATGGTGAAAACCCAAACCAGCCCCCAAACGACCCTATAGGAGGCACGAACACCTCGCACTGGACCAATGTAACTTTTTGGAACTAACCGCGTAGTCCCGGGTATCCCGGTTTGAAAATATGATGATAATTCGCCAAAATCACACTTAGACTTCAAAACAAGCCTTTAAAGGTTAAAAACCAAAACCAGCCACCAAACGACCCCGTAGCAGGCACGAACACCTCGCATGGGACCAATGTAACTTGTAGGAACTGACTGCGTAGTCCCGGGTCTCCGGATTTGAGAGTATGGCGATAATTTGCAAAAATAACACTTAGACTTAAAAATAAGCCCTTAAAGGGTGAAAATCCAAATCAGCACCCAAACAAAGCCGTAGGAGGCATGAACACCTCTCAGGGGACCAATTAAACATATAGGAACTGACCGCGTAGTCCTGGGTCTCTCGGTTTGAGAGGATGACGATAATTTGCAAAAATCACACTTAAACTTAAAAATAAGCCGTTAAAGGGTGAAAATCCAAACCAGCCCCCAAACGACCCCGTAGGAGGCACGAACACCTTGCACTGGACCAATGTCACTTTTTGGAACTGACCGCGTAGTCCCGGGTCTCCCGGTTTGAGAATAATGATAATTTGCAAAAATCACAGTTAGACTTAAAAACAAGCCTTTAATGGGTGAAAACCCAATCCAGCACCCAAACGACCCCGAAGGAGGCACGAACACCTCCCATGGGACCAATGTAACTTGTAGGAACTGACCGCATAGTCCCGGGTCTCCTCATTTGAGAGAATGGCGACAATTTACAAAAATCACACTTAGACTTAAAAATAAGCCGTTAACGGGTGAAAACCCAAACCAGCCCCCAAACGACCCCATAGGAGGCACGAAGACCTCGCACGGGACCAATGTAACTTGTAGGAATTTAGCGCGTAGTCCCGAGTCTCTCGGTTTGAGAGTATGATAATAATTTTCAAAAATCACAACTAGACTTAAAAAAAAGATGTTAAAGGGTGAAAACCCTAAACAACACCCAAACGACTCCGAACACCTCGCACGGGACAAATGTAACTTATAAGAATTGGCCGCATAGTCCCGGGTCTCCGGTTTGAGAGTATGACGATACTTTTCAAAAATCATACTTAGAATTAAAAACAAGCCGTTAAAGGGTGAAAACCTAAATCAACCCCCAAACGAACGCGTAGGAGGCACGAACACCTCTCACGGGACCAATGTAACTTGTAGGAATTGATCGTGTAGTCCTGGGTCGCCCAGTTTGAGGGTATGACGATAATTTGCAAAAATCACACATAAACTTCAAAACAAGTCGTTAAATGGTGAAAACCCATACCAGCCCCCGAACGACCCATTTGGAGCGGCGAACACCTCGCACGGGACCAATGTAACTTGTAGGAACTGACCGCGAAGTCCTGGGTCCCCCGGTTTGAGAATATGATGATAATTTGCAAAAATCAACACTTAGACTTAAAAATAAGCCATTGAAGTGTGAAAAGCCAAGCCAGACCCCAAACTACGCCGTAGGAGGCACGAACACCTCGCTCTGGACCAATGTAACTTGTTACAACAGACCGCGTAGTCCCGGGTCTCCCGGTTTGAAAATATGATGATAATTTGCACAAATCACACTTAGACTTAAAAAGAAGCCTTTAAAGGGTAAAAACCCAAACCATCCCCGAAATGACCCCGTAAGAGGCACGTACACCTCGCACGGGATCAATGTAACTTGTAACAACTGATCGCGTAGTCCCGGGTATCTCGGTTTGAGAATATGACGATAATTTGCAAAAATCAACACTTAGACTTAAAAACAAGTCGTTAAAGGGTGAAAATCCAAACTAGCCCCCAAACGACCCCGTAGGAGGCACAAACACCTCGCACAGGACAAATGTAACTTGTAGGAACTAACGGCATAGTCCCGGGTCCCCCGATTTGTGAATATGACGATAATTTGGAAAAAAAACACTTCAATTTAAAACAAGTCTTTAAAGGGTGAAAACCCAAACCAGGCTCCAAACAACCCCGTAGGAGGCTCGAACTTCTCGCACGGAACAATTGTAACTTGTAGGAACTGACCGTGTGGTCCCCGATCTCCCGGTTTGAGAATTTGAAGATAATTTCAAAAATCAACACTTAGACTTAAGAATAAGTCGTTAAAGGGTGAAAATAAAAAGTAGCCCCAAAATGACACCGTAGGAGGCATGAACACCTCGCACGGGACCAATATAACTTGTAGGAACTGACCGCGTAGTCTCGAGTCTCCCAATTTTAGAGTATGACGATAATGTGCGAAAATCAACACTTACACTTAAAAACAAGCCTTTATAGGGTGGAAAGCCAAATTAGCCCCCAAACGACCCCTTAGGAGGCACGAACACCTCGCACGGGACCAATGTAACTTGTAGGAACTGACCGCGTAGTCCCGGGTCTCCCGGTTATAGAGTATGACGATAATATGCAAAAATCACACTTACACTTGAAAATAAGCCGTTAAAGGGTGAAAACCAATACTATCCCCCAAACGCCCCCGTAGGAGGCACGAACACCTCGCACGGGAACAATATAACTTTTAAGAATTGACTGCATAGTCCTGAGTCTCGCGGTTTAAGAGTATGACGATAATTTCCAAAAATCACACTTAGAATTAAAAATAGGCCGTTAAATGGTGTAAACCCAAACCAGCCCCCAAACGACCCTGTAAGAGGCACGAACACCTCTCACGGGACCAATGTAACTTGTAGGAACTAACCGCATAGTCTCGGTACTCCCGGTTTGGGAGTATGACGATAATTTGCAAAAATCACATTTAGACTTAAAATAAGCCGTAAAAGGAGGAAACCCAAAGCAGCCACCAACGACCCCATAGGAGGCACGAACACCTCGTACGAACTGACCGCATAGTCCCGGGTCTCCCGGTTTGAGAGTATGACGATAATTTGCAAAAATCACACTTAGACTTAAAAACAAACCGTTAAAGGGTGAAAACCCAAACCAGCCCCCAAACAACCCCGTAAGAGGTACGAACACCTCGCACGGGACCAATGTAACTTGTAGGAACTGACCACGTAGTCCCGAGTCTCCCAGTTTGAGAGTATGACGATAATTTACAAAAACCACACTAAGACTTAAAACAAGCCGTTAAAGGGTGAAAACCCAAATCATGCCCCAAACGAACCCGTAGGAGGCACGAACACCTCTCACGTTGCCAATGTAACTTATAGGAACTGACCACGTATTCCTGGGTCTCCTAGTTTTAGGGTATGACGATAATTTGTAAAAATCACACATAGACTTAAAAACAAGTCGTTAAATGGTGAAAACCCAAACTAGCCCCCAAACGACCCCTTTGGAGGCACGAACACCTCGCACGGGACCAATGTAACTTGTAGGAACTGATCGCAAAGTCTCGGGTCTCCCGATTTAAGAATATGAAGATAATTTGCAAAAATCAACACTTAGACTTAAAAATAAGCCGTTGAATGGTAAAAACCCAAACCAACGCCCAAACGATGCCGTAGGAGGCACGAACACCTCGCACTGGACCAATGTAACTTGTTGGAACTGACCGTGTAGTCCCGGGTCTACCGGTTTGAAAATATGACAATAATTTGCAAAAATCACACTTAGACTTAAAAATAAGCCCTTAAAGGGTGGAAATCCAAATCAGCCCCCAAACAACCCCATAGGAGGCAGGAACACCTCTCAGGGGACCAATGAAACTTGTAGGAACTGACCGCGTAGTCCAGGGTCTCCCGGTTTGAGAGTATGACGATAATTTGAAAAAATCACACTTAAACATAAAAATAAGCCGTTAAAGGGTGAAAACCCAAACCAGCCCCCAATCGACCCCGTAGGAGGCACAAACACCTCCCACTGGACCAATGTAACATGTTGGAACTCAACGCGTAGTCCCGGGTCTCCCGGTTTGAAAATATGATGATAATTTGCTCAAATCACACTTAGACTTAAAAACAAGCCTTTAAAGGGTGAAAACCCAAAACGAACCCGTAAGAGGCACGAACACCTAGCACGAAAACAATGTAACTTGTAACCACTAACCGTGTAGTCTCGGGTCTCCCGGTTTGAGAATGTGACGATAATTTGCAAAAATCGACACTTAGACTTAAAAATAAGCCGTTAAAGGGTGAAAATCCAAATTAGCCCCCAAACGACCCCGTAGGAGTCACGAACACCTCGCACGGGACTAATGTAACTTGTAGGAACTAATCGCGTAGTCCCGGGTCCCCTGGTTTGTGAATATGACGATAATTTGGAGAAAACAACACTTAAACTTAAAAACAAGCCTTTAAAGGGTGAAAACTCAAACCAGACTCCAAACAACCCCGTAGGAGGCCCGAACACCTCGCACTGAACCAATGTAACTTATAGGAACTGACCGCGTGGTCCCCGATCTCCCGATTTGAGAATATGAAGATAAGTTCAAAAATCAACACTTAGACTTAAGAATAAGTCGTTAAAGGGTGAAAATAAAAAGTAGCCCCAAAATGACACCGTAGGAGGCATGAACACCTCGCACGGGACCAATATAACTTGTAGGAACTGACTGCGTAGTCCCGAGTCTCCCAATTTTAGAGTATGACGATAATGTGTAAAAATCAACAGTTGGACTTAAAAACAAGCCTTTATTGGGTGGAAACCCAAACCAGCCCCCAAACGACCCCTTAGGAGGCACGAACACCTCACACAGGACCAATGTAACTTGTAGGAACTGACCGCGTAGTTTCGGGTCTCCCTGTTTGAGAGTATGACTATAATATGCAAAAATCACACTGACACTTAAAAATAAGCCGTTAAAGGGTGAAAACCCATACCAACCCCCAAACGACCCCGTATGAGGCACGAAAACCTCGCACGGGAACAATATAACTTTTAATAATTGATTGCGTAGTCCCGAGTCTCCCGGTTTGAGAGTATGACGAAAATTTACAAAAATCACACTTAGAATTAAAAATAAGCCGTTAAATGGTGAAAACCCAAACCAGCCCCTAAACGACCCTGTAAGAGGCACGAACACCTCTCACGGGACCAATGTAACTTGTAAGAACTGACTGCATAGTCCCGGTACTCCCGGTTTGGGAGTACGACGATAATTTACAAAAATCACACTTAGGCTTAAAATAAGTCGTTAAAGGGGGAAATTCAAAGCAGCCCCCAAAAGACCCCGTGGGATGCATGAACACCTCGTACGAACTGGCCGCGTAGTCCCGGGTCTCCCGGTTTGAGAGAATGACGATAATTTGAAAAAATCACACTTAGACTTAAAAATAAGCCGTTAAAGGGTGAAAACCCAAACCAGCCCCCAAACGACTTCGTACGAGGTACGAACACCTCGTACGGGACCAATGTAACTTGTAGGAACTGACCGCGTAGTCCCCGGTCTCCCGGTTTGAGAGTATGACTATAATTTGCAAAAACCACACTAAGACTTAAAACAAGCTCTTAAAGGGTTAAAACCCAAATCAGCCCCCAAACGACCCCGTAGGAGGCACGAACACCTCGCACGGGACCAATGTAAGTTTTAGAAATTGAGCGCGTAGTCCCGGGTCTCTCGATTTTAGAGTATGATGATAATTTGCAAAAATCCCAATTAGACTTAAAAACAAGACGTTAAAGGGTGAAAACCCAAACCAGCACCCAAACGACTACGAACACCTCGCACGGGTCCAATGTAACTTATAAGAATTGGCCACATAGTCCCGGGTCTCCCGGTTTGAGAGTATGACGATAATTTGCAAAAATCACACTTAGACTTAAAAAGAAGCCGTTAAAGGGTGAAAGCCCAAACCAACCCCCAAACGACTCCGTACGAGGTACGAACACCTCACATGGGACCAATGTAACTTGTAGGAACTGACCGCGTAGTCCCGAGTCTCCCGGTTTGAGTGTATGATGATAATTTGCAAAAACCACACTAAGACTTAAAACAAGCCGTTAAAGGGTGAAAACCCAAATCAGCCCCCAAACGACCCTGTAGGAGGCACGAACACCTCTCACGTTACCAATGTAACTTGTAGGAACTGACCGCGTAGTCCTGGGTCGCCCAGTTTGAGGGTATGATGATAATTTGAAAAAATCACACTTAGACTTAAAAACAAGTCGGTAAATGGTGAAAACCCCAACCAGCCCCCAAACGACCCCTTTGGAGGCACGAACACCTCGCACAGGACCAATGTAACTTGTAGGAACTGACCGCGAAGTCCCGGCTCTCCCGATTTGAGAATATGATGATAATTTGAAAAAATAAACACTTAGATTTAAAAACAAGCCGTTGAATGGTGAAAACCCAAACCAGCCCCCAAACGACCCCGTAGGAGGCATGAACACCTCGCACTGGACCAATGTAACTTTTTGGAACTGACCGCGTAGTCCCGGGTCTCCCGGTTTGAAAATATGATGATAATTCGCAAAAATCACACTTAGACTTAAAAACAAGCCTTTAAAGATTAAAAACCAAAACAAGCTTCCAAACGACCCCATAGCAGGCACGAACACCTCGCATGGGACTAATGTAACTTATAGGAACTGACTGCGTAGTCCCGGGTCTCCCGATTTGAGAGTATGGCGATAATTTGCAAAAATAACACTTAGACTTAAAAATAAGCCCTTAAAGGGTGAAAATCCAAATCATCCCCCAAACAAACCCGTAGGAGGCATGAACACCTCTCAGGGGACCAATTAAACATATAGGAACTGACCGCGTAGTCCTGGGTCTCCCGATTTGAGAGGATGACGATAATTTGCAAAAATCACACTTAAACTTAAAAATAAGTCGTTAAAGGGTGAAAACCCAAACCAGCCCCCAAACGACCCCGTAGGAGGCACGAACACCTTGCACTGGACCAATGTAACTTTTTGGAACTGACCGCGTAGTCCCGGGTCTCCCGGTTTGAAAATATGATGATAATTCGCAAAAATCACACTTAGACTTAAAAACAAGCCTTTAAAGGTTAAAAACCCAATCCAGCACCCAAACGACCCCGAAGGAGGCACGAACACCTCCCATGAGACCAATGTAACTTGTAGGAACTGACCGCGTAGTCCCAGGTCTCCTCATTTGAGAGAATGGCGACAATTTACAAAAATCACACTTAGACTTAAAAATAAGCCGTTAAAGGGTGAAAACCCAAACCAACCCCCAAACGACCCCATAGGAGGCACGAAGACCTCGTACGTGACCAATGTAACTTGTAGGAATTGAGCGCGTAGTCCCGAGTCTCTCGATTTTAGAGTATGATAATATTTTGCAAAAATCACAATTAGACTTAAAAAAAAGATGTTAAAGGGTGAAAACCCATACCAACACCCAAACGACTACGAACACCTCGCACGGGACAAATGTAACTTTTAAGAATTGGCAGCATAGTCCCAGGTCTTCCGGTTTGAGAGTATGACGATAATTTTCAAAAATCACACTTAGAATTAAAAACAAGCCGTTAAAGGGTGAAAACCTAAATCAACCCCCAAACGACCGCGAAGGAGGCACGAACACCTCTCACGGGACCAATGTAACTTGTAGGAACTGACCACGTAGTCCTGGGTCACCCAGTTTGAGGGTATGACGATAATTTGCAAAAATCACACATAAACTTCAAAACAAGTAGTTAAATGGTGAAAACCCAAACCAGCCCCCGAACGACCCATTTGGAGCCACGAACACCTCGCACGGGACCAATGTAACTTGTAGGAACTGACCACGAAATCCTGGGTCCCCCGGTTTGAGAATATGATGATAATTTGCAAAAATCAACACTTAGACTTAAAAACAAGCCATTGAAGTGTGAAAACCCAAGCCAGCCCCCAAACTACGCCGTAGGAGGCACGAACACCTCGCTCTGGACCAATGTAACTTGTTACAACAGGCCGCGTAGTCCCGGGTCTCCCGGTTTGAAAATATGATGATAATTTGCACAAATCACACTTAGACTTAAAAAGAAGCCTTTAAAGGGTGAAAGCCCAAACCATCCCCGAAATGACCCCGTAAGAGGCACGAACACCTCGCACGGGAACAATGTAACTTGTAACAACTGACCGCGTAGTCCCGGGTATCTCGGTTTGAGAATATGACGATAATTTGCAAAAATCAACACTTAGACTTAAAAACAAGTCATTAATGGTTGAAAATCCAAACTAGCCCCCAAACGACCCCGTAGGAGGCACGAATACCTCGCACGGGACAAATGTAACTTATAGGAACTAACGGCATAGTCCCGGGTCCCCCGATTTGTGAATATGACGATAATTTGGAAAAAAAACACTTCAATTTAAAACAAGCCTTTAAAGGGTGAAAACCCAAGCGAGGCTCCAAACAACCCCGTAGGAGGCCCGAACTTCTCGCACGGAACAATTGTAACTTGTACGAACTGACCGCGTGGTCCCCGATCTCCCGATTTGAGAATATGAAGATAATTTCAAAAATCAACACTTAGACTTAAGAATAAGTCGTTGAAGGGTGAAAATAAAAAGTAGCCCCAAAATGACACCGTAGGAGGCATGAACACCTCGCACGGGACCAATATAACTTGTAGGAACTGACCGCGTAGTCTCGAGTCTCCCAATTTTAGAGTATGACGATAATGTGCAGAAATCAACACTTAGACTTAAAAACCAGCCTTTATAGGGTGGAAAGCCAAATCAGCCCCCAAACGACCCCTTAGGAGGCACGAACACCTCGCACGGGACCAATGTAACTTGTAGGAACTGACCGCGTAGTCCCGGGTCTCCCGGTTTTAGAGTATGACTATAATATGCAAAAATCACATTGACACCTAAAAATAAGCAGTTAAAGGGTGAAAACCCATACCAGCCCCCAAACGACCCCGTATGAGGCATGAAAACCTCGCACGGGAACAATATAACTTTTAAGAATTGATTGCGTAGTCCCTAGACTCCCGGTTTGAGAGTATGACGATAATATGGAAAAATCACGCTTACACTTGAAAATAAGCCGTTAAAGGGTGAAAACCAATACTAGCCCCCAAACGCCCCCGTAGGAGGCACGAACACCTCGCACGGGAACAATATAACTTTTAAGAATTGACTGCGTAGTCCTGAGTCTCGCGGTTTGAGAGTATGATGATAATTTCCAAAAATCACACTTAGAATTAAAAATAGGTTGTTAAATGGTGTAAACCCAAACCAGCCCCCAAACGACCCTGTAAGAGGCACGAACACCTCTCACGGGACCAATGTAACTTGTAGGAACTGACCGCATAGTCCCGGTACTCCCGGTTTGGGAGTATGACGATAATTTGCAAAAATCACGTTTCGACTTAAAATAAGCCGTAAAAGGAGGAAACCCAAAGCAGCCACCAACGACCCCATAGGAGGCACGAACACCTCGTACGAACTGATCGCATAGTCCCGGGTCTCCCGATTTGAGAGTATGACGATAATTTGCAAAAATCACACTTAGACTTAAAAACAAGCCGTTAAAGGGTGAAAACCCAAACCAGCCCCCAAACAACCCCGTAAGAGGTACGAACACCTCGCACGGGACCAATGTAACTTGTAGGAACTGACCACGTAGTCCCGAGTCTCCCAGTTTGAGAGTATGAGGATCATTTACAAAAACCTCACTAAGACTTAAAACAGGCCGTTAAAGGGTGAAAACCCAAATCATGCCCCAAACGACCCCGTAGGAGGCACGAACACCTCTCACGTTGCCAATGTAACTTGTAGGAACTAACCGCGTATTCCTGGGTCTCCTAGTTTTAGGGTATGATGATAATTTGTAAAAATCACACTTAGACTTAAAAACAAGTCGTTAAATGGTGAAAACCCAAACTAGCCCCCAAACGACCCCTTTGGAGGCACGAACACCTCGCATGGGACCAATGTAACTTGTAGGAACTGATCGCGAAGTCCCGGGTCTCCCGATTTAAGAATATGAAGATTATTTGCAAAAATCAACACTTAGACTTAAAAATAAGCCGTTGAATGGTAAAAACCCAAACCAACCCCCAAACGACGCCGTAGGAGGCACGAACACCTCGCACTGGACCAATGTAACTTGTTGGAACTGACCGTGTAGTCCCGGGTCTACCGGTTTGAAAATATGACAATAATTTGCAAAAATCACACTTAGACTTAAAAATAAGCCCTTAAAGGGTGGAAATCCAAATCAGCCCCCAAACAACCTCGTAGGAGGCAGGAACACCTCTCAGGGGACCAATGAAACTTGTAGGAACTGACCTCGTAGTCCAGGGTCTCCCGGTTTGAGAGTATGACGATAATTTGCAAAAATCACACTTAAACATAAAAATAAGCCGTTAAAGGGTGAAAACCCAAACCAGCCCCCAAACGACCCCGTAGGAGGCACGAACACCTAGCACGGAAATAATGTAACTTGTAACCACTAACCGCGTAGTCCCGGGTCTCCCGGTTTGAGAATGTGACGATAATTTTCAAAAATCGACACTTAGACTTAAAAATAAGCCGTTAAAGGGTGAAAATCCAAATTAGCCCCCAAACGACCCCGTAGGAGGCACGAACACCTCGCACGGGAACAATGTAACTTGTAAGAACTAATCGCGTAGTCTCGGGTCCCCCGGTTTGTGAATATGAAGATAATTTGGAGAAAACAACACTTAAACTTAAAAATAAGCCTTTAAAGGGTGAAAACCCAAACCAGGCTCCAAACAACCCCGTAGGAGGCCCGAACACCTCGCACAGAACCAATGTAACTTATAGGAATTGACCGCGTGGTCCCCGATTTCCCGGTTTGAGAATATGAAGATAATTTCAAAAATCAACACTTAGACTTAGGAATAAGTCGTTAAAGGGTGAAAATATAAAGTAGCCCCAAAATGACACCATAGGAGGCATGAACACCTCGCACGGGACCAATATAACTTGTAGGAATCGACTGCGTAGTCCCGAGTCTCCCAATTTTAGAGTATGATGATAATGTGCAAAAATCTACAGTTGGACTTAAAAACAAGCCTTTATAGTGTGGAAACCCAAACCAGCCCCCAAACGACCCCTTAGGAGGCAAGAACACCTCGCACGAGACCAATGTAACTTGTAGGAACTGACCGCGTAGTCCCGGGTATCCCGGTTTGAGAGTATGACGATAATATGAAAAATCACACTTACACTTAAAAATAAGCCGTTAAAGGGTGAAAACCCATACCAGCCCCCAAACGATCCCGTAGGAGGCACGAACACCTCGCACGGGAACAATATAACTTTTAATAATTGACTGCGTAGTCTTGAGTCTCCCGGTTTGAGAGTATGATGATAATTTCCAAAAATCACACTTAGAATTAAAAATAGGCCGTTAAATGGTGTAAACCCAAACCAGCCCCCAAACGACCCTGTAAGAGGCACGAACACTTCTCACGGGACCAATGTAACTTGTCGGAACTGACTGCGTAGTCCCGGGTCTCCCGATTTGGGAGTATGACTGTAATTTGTAAAAATACACTTAGACTTAAAACAAGCCGTTAAAGGAGGAAACCCAAAGCATCCCCTAAACGACCCCTTAGGAGGCACGAACACCTCGTACGAACTGACCGCGTAGTCCCGGGTCTCTCGGTTCGAGAGTATGACGATAATTTGCAAAAATCACACTTAGACTTAAAAACAAGCCGTTAAAGGGTGAAAACCCAAACCATACCCCAAACGACCCCGTACAAGGTACGAACACCTCGCACGAGACCAATGTAACTTGTAGGAACAGACCGCATAGTCCCGAGTCTCCCGGTTTGAGAGTATGACGATAATTTACAAAAACCGCACTAAGACTTAAAACAAGCCGTTAAAGGGTGAAAACCCAAATCTTCCACCAAACGACCCCGTAGGAGGAACGAACACCTCTCACGTTGCCAATGTAACTTGTAGGAACTGACCGCGTAGTCCTGGATCTTCTAGTTTTAGGGTATGACGATAATTTGCAAAAATCACACTTAGACTTAAAAATAAGTCGTTAAATGGTGAAAACCCAAACTAGCCCCCAAACGACCCCTTTGGAGGCACGAACACCTCGTACGGGACCAATGTAACTTGTAGGAACTGATCACGAAGTCCTGGATCTCCCGATTTGAGAATATGATGACAATTTGCAAAAATCAACACTTAGACTTAAAAACAAGCCGTTGAATGGTGAAAACTCAAACCAGCCCCCAAACGACCCCGTCGGAGGCACGAACACCTCGCACTGGACCAATGTAACTTGTTGGTACTTCTGCGTAGTCCTGGGTCTCCCGGTTTGAAAATAGGACTATAATTTGCAAAAATAACAATTAGACTTAAAAATAGGCCTTTAAAGGGTGAAAACCAAACCAGCCCCCAAACGACCCCGTAGGAGGCACGAACACCTCGCATGGGACCAATGTTACTTGTAGGAACTGACCGCGTAGTCCCGGTTCTCTCGATTTGAGAGTATGGAAATAATTTTCAAAAATCACACTTAGACTTAAAAATAAGCCGTTAAAGGGTGAAAATCAAAATCAGCCCCCAAACAACCCCATAGGAGGTAGGAACACCTCTCAGGGGACCAATGAAACTTGTTGGAACTGACCGCGTAGTACAGGGTCTCCCGGCTTGAGAGTATGACGATAATTTTCAAAAATCACACTTAAACATAAAAATAAGCCGTTAAAGGGTGAAAACCCAAACCAGCCCCCAAACGACCCCGTAGGTGGCACGAACACCTCGCAGTGGACCAATGTAACTTGTTGGAACTGACCGCGTAGTCCCGGGTCTCCCGGTTTGAAAATATGATGATAATTTGCACAAATCACACTTAGACTTAAAAACAAGCCTTTAAAGGGTGAAAACCCAAACCAACCGCGAAACGACCCCGTAAGAGGCACGAACACCTCGCACAGGAACAATGTAACTTATAACAACTGAACGCGTAGTCCCGGGTCTCCCGCTTTGAGAATATGACGATAATTTGCAAAAATCAACACTTAGACTTAAAAACAAGCTGTTAAAGGGTGAAAATCCAAACTAGCCCCCAAGCGACCTCGTAGGAGGCACGAACACCTCGCACGGGACCAATGTAACTTGTAGGAACTAACCCCGTAGTCCCGGGTCCCCCGGTTTGTGAATATGATGATAATTTGGAAAAAACAACACTTAAACTTAAAAACAAGCCTTTAAAGGGTGAAAACCCTAATCAGCCTCCAACACAACCCCGTAGGAGGCACGGACACCTCGCACGGAACCAATGTAACTTGTAGGAACTGACCGCATAGTCCCTGTTCTCCCGATTTGAGAATATGAAGATAATTTCAAAAATCAACACTTAGACTTAAAAATAAGTCGTTAAAGGGTGAAAATAAAAAGTTGCCCCAAAATGACACCGTAGGAGGGATGAACACCTCGCATGGGACCAATATAACTTATAGGAATTTACTGCGCAGTGCCGGGTCTCCCTATTTTAGAGTATGACGATAATGTGTAAAAATCAACACTTAAACATAAAAACAAGCCTTTATAGGGTGGAAACTCAAACCAGCCCCCAAACGACCCCTTAGGAGCCACGAACACCTCGTACGGGACCAATGTAACTTGTAGGAATGGACCGCGTAGTCCCGGGCCTCCCGGTTTGAGAGTATGATGATAATATGCAAAAATCACACTTACACTTAAAAATAAGTCGTTAAAGGGTGAAAACCCATACCAGCCCCCAAACGACCCCGTATGAGGCACGAACACCTCGCATGAGAACAATATCACTTTTAAGAATTGAGTGCATAGTCCCGAGTCTCCCGGTTTGAGAGTATGACGATAATTTGCAAAAATCACACTTAGACTTAAAAATAAGCCGTTAAATGGTGAAAACCCAAACCAACCCCCAAACGAACCTGTAAGAGGCGCGTACACCTCTCACGGGACTATTGTAACTTGTAGGAACTGACCGCATAGTCCCGGTACTCCCGATTTGGGAGTATTATGATAATTTGCAAAAATCACACTTAGACTTAAAACAAGCCGTTAAAGGGGGAAACCCAAAGCAGCCCCCAAACGACCCCGTAGGAGGCACGAACACCTCGTACGAACTGACCGCGTAGTCCCGGGTCTCCCGATTTGAGAGTATGATGATAATTTGCAAAAATCACACTTAAACCTAAAAACAAGTCGTTAAAGGGTGAAAACCATAACAGGCTCCCAAACGACCCCGTACGAGGTACGAACACCTAGCACGGGACCAGTGTAACTTGTAGGAACTGACCGCGTAGTCCCGGGTCTCCCGGTTTTAGAGTATGACGATAATTTTCAAAAACCACACTAAGACTTAAAACAAGCCGTTAAAAGGTGAAAACCCAAATCATCCCCCAAACGACCCCGTAGGAGGCACGAACACCTCTCACGTTATGAATGTAACTTGTAGGAACTGACCGCGTAGTCCTGGGTTGCCCAGTTTGTGGGTATGACAATAATTTGCAAAAATCACACTTAGACTTAAAAACTAGTCGTTAAATGGTGAAAACCCAAACCAGCCTCTAAACGACCCCTTTGGAGGCACGAACACCTCGCACGGGACCAATGTAACTTGTAGGAATTGACCGCGAAGTCCCGGGTCTCCCGATTTGAGAATATGATGATAATTTGCAAAAATCGACAATTAGACTTAAAAACAAGCCGTTGAATGGTGAAAACCCAAACCAGCCCCCAAACGACCCCGTAGGAGGCACGAACACCTCGCGCTGGACCAATGTAACTTGTTGGAACAGACCGCGTAGTCCCGGGTCTCCCAGTTTGAAAATATGATGACAATTTGAAAAAATCACACTTTAACTTAAAAACAGGCTTTAAATACAAGCCGTTAAAGGGTGAAAACCCAAACGATAATTTGCAAAAATCACACTTAGACTTAAATACAAGCCGTTAAAGGGTGAAAACCCAAACGACCCCGTATGAAGGAACGAACACCTCGCACGGGACCAAGGTAACTTGTAGTAACTGACCGCATAGTCCCAGTACTCCCGGTTTGAGAGTATGATGATAATTTGTAAAAATCACACTTCGACTTAAAACAAACCGTTAAAGGGTGAAAACCTAAACCAGGCCCTAAACGACCCCGTAGGAGGCACGAACACCTCGCACGCCACCGATGTAACTTTTAGGAACTGATCGCGTAGTCCCGGGACTCTCGGTTTGAGAGTATGATGATAATTTCCAAAAATCACATTTAGACTTAAAAACAAGCCGTTAAAGGGAGAAAACCCAAACCAGCCCCCAAACGACCCCGTAGGTGGCACGAACACCTCGTACGAACTGATCGCATAGTCCCTGGTCTCCCGGTTTGAGTGTATGATGATAATTTGCAAAAACCACACTTAGACTTAAAAACAAGCCGTTAAAGGGTGAAAACCCAAATCTTCCCCCAAACGACCCCGTAGGAGGCACGAACACCTCTTACGTGACCAATATAACTTGTAGGAACTGATCGCGTAGTCCTGGGTCGCCCAGTTTGAGGGTATGATAATAATTTGCAAAAATCACACTTAGATTTAAAAACAAGTCGTTAAATGGTGAAAACCCAAACTAACCCCCAAACGACCCCTTAGGAGACACGAACACCTCGCACGGGACCAATATAACTTGTACGAACTGACCGCATAGTCCCGGGTCTCCCAATTTGAGTCTATGATGATAATTTGCAAAAACCACACTTAGACTTAAAAACAAGCCGTTAAAGGGTGAAAACCCAAATCATCCCCCAAACGACCCCGTAGGAGGCACGAACACCTCTCACGTGACCAATGTAACTTGTAGGAACTGATCGTGTAGTCCTGGGTCGCCCAGTTTAAGGGTATGATGATAATTTGTAAAAATCACACTTAGACTTAAAAACAAGTCGTTAAATGGTGAAAACCCAAACCAACCCCCAAACGGCCCCTTAGGAGACACGAACACCTCGCACGGGACCAATATAACTTGTAGGAACTGACCGCGAAGTCCAGGGTCTCCCAATTTCAGAATATGATGATAATTTGCAAAAATCAACACTTAGACTTAAAAAAAGCCGTTGAAGGGTGAAAACCCAAACCAGCCCCCAAACGACCCCGTAGGAGGCACGAACACCTCTCACTGGACCAATGTAACTTGTTCGAATAGACCTCGTAGTCCCGGGTATCCCGGTTTGAAAATATGACGATAAATTGTAAAAATCACACTCAGACTTAAAAACAAGCCTTTAAAGGGTGAATACCCAAACCAGCCCCAAAACGACCCCGTAGGAGGTACGAACACCTCGCATGGGACCAATGTAACTTGTAGGAACTCACCGCGTAGTCCCGGGTCTCCCGATTTGAGAGTATGGTGATAATTTGCAAAAATCACACTTAGACTTAAAAATAAGCCGTTAAAGGGTGAAAATCCAAATCAGCCCCAAAACAACCCCGTAGGAGGCAGGAACACCACTCAGGGGAGCAATGTAACTTGTAGGAACTGATCGCGTAGTCCTGGGTCTCTCGGTATGAGAGTATGACAATAATTTGCAAAAATTGCACTTAAACTTATAAATAAGCCGTTAAATGGAGAAAACCCAAACCATCCCCCAAACGACCCCGTAGGAGGCACGAACACCTCGCACTGGACCAATGTAACTGGTTGGAACTGACTGCGTAGTCCCCGGTCTCCCGATTTCAAAATATGACGATAATTTTCAAAAATCACACTAAGACTTAAAAATAAGACTTTAAAGGGTGAAAACCCAATCCAGCTCCCAAACGATCCCGTAGGAGGCACGAACACCTCGCATGGGACCAATGTAACTTGTAGGAGCTGACCGCGTAGTCCCAGGTCTCCCGATTTTAGAGTATGGCGATAATTTACAAAAATCACACTTAAACTTAAAAATAAGCCGTTAAAGGGTGAAAACCCAAATGAGCCCCCAAACAACCTCGTAGGAGGATTGAACACCTCTCATGGGACCAATGAAACTTGTAGGAACTGACCGCGTAGTCCTGGGTCTCCCGGTTTGTGAGAATGACGATAATTTGTAAAAATCACACTTAGACTTAAAAATAAGCCGTTAAAGAGTGAAAACGCAAACCAGCCCCCAAACTACCCCATAGGAGGCACGAACACATCGTATGGGATGAATGTAACTTGTAGGAACTGACCGCATAGTCCCGATACTCCCGGTTTGAGAGTATGACGATAATTTGCAAAAATCACACTTAGACTTAAATACAAGTCGTTAAAGGGTGAAAACCCAAACCAGCCTCGAAACGACCCCGTATGAAGGAACGAACACCTCGCACGGGACAAATGTAACTTATAAGAATTGGTCGCGTAGTCCCGGGTCTTTCGGTTTGAGAGTATGACGACAATTTTAAAAAAACACACTTAGACTTTAAAACAAGCCGTTAAAGGGTGAAAACCCAAACCAGCCCACAAACGACCCCGTAGGAGGCACGACCACCTCGCAGGTGACCAATGTAACTTGTAGGAACTGACCGCGTAGTCCCGGTACTCCCGGTTTGAGAGTATGATGATAATTTGTGAAAATCACACTTAGACTTAAAACAAGCCGTTAAAGGGTGAAAACCCAAACCACCCCGAAACGACCCCTTAAGAGGCACGAACACCTCGCATGGCACTAAAGTAACTTGTAAGAACTGACCGCGTAGTCCCGGGACTCTCGATTTTTGAGTATGATGATAATTTACAAAAATTACACTTAAACTTAAAAATAAACCGTTAAAGGGAGAAAACCCAAACCATCCCCCAAACGACCCCGTAGGAGGCACGAACACCTCGTACGAACTGACCGCGTAGTCCCGGTCTCCCGGTTTGAGAGTATGACGATAATTTGCAAAAACCACACATAGACTTAAAAATAAGCCGTTAAAGGGTGAAAACCCAAACCAGCCTCCAAACGACCCCGTAGGAGGCACGACCACCTCGCACGTGACCAATGTAACTTGTAGGAACTGACTGCATAGTCCCGGTACTCTCGATTTGAGAGTATGATGATAATTTGTAAAAATTACACTTAGACTTAAAACAAGCCGTTAAAGGGTGAAAACCCAAACCAGGCCCCAAACGACTCCGTAGGAGGCACGAACACCTCGCACGGCACCAATGTAACTTGTAGGAACTGACCGCGTAGACCCGGGACTCTCGGTTTGAGAGTATGATGATAATTTACAAAAATCACGCTTAGACTTAAAAACAAGCCGTTAAATGGAGAAAACCCAAACCAGCCCCCAAACGACCCCGTAGGTGGCACGAACACCTCGTACGAACTGACCGCAAAGTCCCGTGTCTCCCGGTTTAAGTGTATGACGATAATTTGCAAAAACCACACTTAGACATAAAAACAAGCCGTTAAAGGGTGAAAACCCAAATCTGCCCCCAAACGACCCCGTAGGAGGCACGAACACCTCTCACGTGACCAATGTAACTTGTAGGAACTGATCGCGTAGTCCTGGGTCGCCCAGTTTTAGGGTATGATAATAATTTTCAAAAATCACACTTAGACTTAGAAACAAGTCGTTAAATGGTGAAAACCGAAACCTACCCCCAAACGACCCCTTAGGAGACACGAACACCTCGCACGGGACCAATATAACTTGTACGAACTGACCGCATAGTCCCGGGTCTCCCGGTTTGAGTGTATGATGATAATTTGCAAAAACCACACTTAGACTTAAAAACAAGCAGTTAAAGGGTGAAAACCCAAATCAGCCCCCAAACGACCCCGTAGGAGGCACGAACACCTCTCACGTGACCAATGTAACTTGTAGGAACTGATCGCGTAGTCCTGGGTCGCCCCGTTTGAGGGTATGATGATAATTTGTAAAAATCACACTTAGACTTAAAAACAAGTCGTTAAATGGTGAAAACCCAAACCAACCCCCAAATGACCCCTTAGGAGACACAAACACCTCGCACGGGACCAATATAACTTGTAGGAACTGACCGCGAAGTCCAGGGTCTCCCAATTTCAGAATATGATGATAATTTGCAAAAATCAACACTTAGACTTAAAAAAAGCCGTTAAAGGGTGAAAACCCAAACCAGCCCTCAAACGACCCCGTAGGAGGCACAAACACCTCTCACTGGACCAATGTAACTTGTTGGAACAGACCTCGTAGTCCCGGGTATCCCAGTTTGAAAATATGATGATAAATTGTAAAAATCACACTCAGACTTAAAAACAAGCCTTTAAAGGGTGAATACCCAAACCAGCCCCAAAACGACCCCGTAGGAGGCACGAACACCTCACATGGGACCAATGTAACTTGTAGGAACTCACCGCGTAGTCCCGGGTCTCCCGATTTGAGAGTATGGTGATAATTTGCAAAAATCACACTTAGTCTTAATAATTAGCCGTTAAAGGGTGAAAATCCAAATCAGCCCCAAAACAACCCCGTAGGAGGCAGGAACACCACTCAGGGGAGCAATGAAACTTGTAGGAACTGATCGCGTAGTCGTGGGTCTCTCGCTATGAGAGTATGACAATAATTTGCAAAAATTGCACTTAAACTTATAAATAAGCCGTTAAATGGAGAAAACCCAAACCATCCCCCAAACGAGCCCGTAGGAGGCACGAACACCTCGCACTGGACCAATGTAACTGGTTGGAACTGACTGCGTAGTCCCGGGTCTCCCGATTTCAAAATATGACGATAATTTTCAAAAATCACACTTAGACTTAAAAATAAGACTTTAAAGGGTGAAAACCCAATCAGCTCCCAAACGACCCCGTAGGAGGCACGAACACCTCGCATGGGACCAATGTAACTTGTAGGAGCTGACCGCGTAGTCCCGGGTCTCCCGATTTGAGAGTATGGCGATAATTTACAAAAATCACACTTAGACTTAAAAATAAGCCGTTAAAGGGTGAAAACCCAAATGAGCCCCCAAACAACCTCGTAGGAGGATTGAACACCTCTCATGGGACCAATGAAACTTGTAGGAACTGACCGCGTAGTCCTGGGTCTCCTGGTTTGAGAGAATGACGATAATTTGCAAAAATCACACTTAGACTTAAAAATAAGCCGTTAAAGGGTGAAAACGCAAACCAGCCCCCAAACTACCCCATAGGAGGCACGAACACATCGTACGGGACGAATGTAACTTGTAGGAACTGACCGCATAGTCCCGATACTCCCAGTTTGAGAGTATGACGATAATTAGCAAAAATCACACTTAGACTTAAATACAAGTCGTTAACGGGTGAAAACCCAAACCAGCCTCGAAACGACCCCGTATGAAGGAACGAACACCTCGCACGGGACAAATGTAACTTATAAGAATTGGTCGCGTAGTCCCGGGTCTTTCGGTTTGAGAGTATGACGACGATTTTCAAAAAACACACTTAGACTTTAAAACAAGCCGTTAAAGGGTGAAAACCCAAATCAGCCCACAAACGACCCCGTAGGAGGCACGACCACCTCGCAGGTGACCAATGTAACTGGTAGGAACTGACCGCGTTGTCCCGATACTCCCGGTTTGAGAGTATGATGATAATTTGTAAAAATCACACTTAGACTTAAAACAAGCCGTTAAAGGGTGAAAACCCAAACCACCCCCAAACGACCCCATAAGAGGCACGAACACCTCGCATGGCACTAAAGTAACTTCGCGTAGTCCCGGGACTCTCGATTTGAGAGTATGATGATAATTTACAAAAATTACACTTAGACTTAAAAATAAATCGTTAAAGGGAGAAAACCTAAACCAGCCCCCAAACGACCCCGTAGGAGGCACGAACACCTCGTACGAACTGACCGCGTAGTCCCGGGTCTCCCGATTTGAGAGTATGACGATAATTTGCAAAAACCACACATAGACTTAAAAATAAGCCGTTAATGGGTGAAAACCCAAACCAGCCTCCAAACGACCCCGTAGGAGGCACGAACACCTCGCACGTGACCAATGTAACTTGTAGGAACTGACCGCATAGTCCCGATACTCCCGATTTGAGAGTATGATGATAATTTGTAAAAATCACACTTAGACTTAAAACAAGCCGTTAAAGGGTGAAAACCCAAACCAGGCCCCAAACGACCCCGTAGGAGGCACGAACACCTCGCATGGCACCAATGTAACTTGTAGGAACTGACCGCGTAGTCCCGGGACACTCGGTTTGAGAGTATGATGATAATTTGCAAAAATCACTCTTAGACTTAAAAACAAGCCGTTAAATGGAGAAAACCCAAACCAGCCCCCAAACGACCCCGTAGGTGGCACGAACACATCGTACGAACTGACCGCAAAGTCCCGGATCTCCCAGTTTGAGTGTATGACGATAATTTGCAAAAACCACACTTAGACTTAAAAACAACCCGTTAAAGGCTGAAAACCCAAATCTGCCCCCAAACGACCCCGTAGGAGGCACGAACACCTCTCACGTGACCAATGTAACTTGTAGGAACTGACCGCATAGTCCCGATACTCCCGGTTTGAGAGTATGACGATAATTTGCAAAAATCACACTTAGACTTAAATACAAGTCGTTAAAGGGTGAAAACCCAAACCAGCCTCGAAACGACCCCGTATGAAGGAACGAACACCTCGCACGGGACAAATGTAACTTATAAGAATTGGCCGCGTAGTCCCGGGTCTTTCGGTTTGAGAGTATGACGACAATTTTCAAAAAACACACTTAGACTTTAAAACAAGCCGTTAAAGGGTGAAAACCCAAACCAGCCCACAAACGACCCCGTAGGAGGCACGACCACCTCGCAGGTGACCAATGTAACTTGTAGGAACTGACCGCGTAGTCCCGGTACTCCCGGTTTGAGAGTATGATGATAATTTGTGAAAATCACACTTAGACTTAAAACAAGCCGTTAAAGGGTGAAAACCCAAACCACCCTGAAACGACCCCGTAAGAGGCACAAACACCTCGCATGGCACTAAAGTAACTTGCAAGAACTGACCGCGTAGTTCCGCGACTCTCGATTTGAGAGTATGATGATAATTTACAAAAATTACACTTAGACTTAAAAATAAACCGTTAAAGGGAGAAAACCCAAACCATCCCCCAAACGACCCCGTAGGAGGCACGAACACCTCGTACGAACAGACCGCGTAGTCCCGGGTCTCCCGGTTTGAGAGTATGACGCAAATTTGCAAAAACCACACATAGACTTAAAAATAAGCCGTTAAAGGGTGAAAACCCAAACCAGCCTCCAAACGACCCCGTAGGAGGCACGACCACCTCGCACGTGACCAATGTAACTTGTAGGCACTGACCGCATAGTCCCGGTACTCCCGATTTGAGAGTATGATGATAATTTGTAAAAATCACACTTAGACTTAAAACAAGCCGTTAAATGGTGAAAACCCATAACAGGCCCCAAACCAGGCCCCAAACGACCCCGTAGGAGGCACGAACACCTCGTACGACACCAATGTAACTTGTAGGAACTGACCGCGTAGTCCCGGGACACTCGGTTTGAGAGTATGATGATAATTTGCAAAAATCACGCTTAGACTTAAAACAAGCCGTTAAATGGAGAAAACCCAAACCAGCCCCCAAACGACCTCGTAGGTGGCACGAACACCTCGTATGAACTGACCGCAAAGTCCCGGGTATCTCGGTTTGAGTGTATGACGATAATTTGCAAAAACCACACTTAGACTTAAAAACAAGCCATTAAAGGGTGAAAACCCATATCTGCCCCCAAACGACCCCGTAGGAGGCACGAACACCTCTCACGTGACCAATGTAACTTGTAGGAACTGATCGCGTATTCCTGGGTCGCCCAGTTTGAGGGTATGATATTAATTTGTAAAAATCACACTTAGACTTAAAAACAAGTCGTTAAATCGTGAAAACCCAAACCAACCCCCAAACGACCCCTTAGGAGACACGAACACCTTGCACGGGACCAATATAACTTGTAGGAACTGACCGCGAAGTCCAGGGTCTCCCAATTTCAGAATATGATGATAATTTGCAAAAATCAACACTTTGACTTAAAAAAAGCCGTTGAAGGGTGAAAACCCAAACCAGCCCCCAAACGACCCCGTAGGAGGCACGAACACCTCGCACTGGACCAATGTAACTTGTTGGAACAGACCGCGTAGTCCCAGGTATCCCGGTTTGAAAATATGACGATAATTTGTAAAAATCACACTTAGACTTAAAAACAAGCCTTTAAAGGGTGAATACCCAAACAAGCCCCAAAACGACCCCGTAGGAGGCACGAACACCTCGCATGGGACCAATGTAACTTGTAGGAACTCACCGCGTAGTCCCGGGTCTCCCGATTTGAGAGTATGGTGATAATTTGCAAAAATCACACTTAGACTTAAAAATAAGTCATTAAAGGGTGAAAATCCAAATCAGCCCCCAAACAACCCCGTAGGAGGCAGGAACACCACTCAGGGGACCAATGAAACTTGTAGGAACTGATCGCGTAGTCCTGGGTCTCTCGGTTTGAGAGTATGACGATAATTTGCAAAAATTACACTTAAACCTATAAATAAGCCGTTAAAGGGAGATAACCCAAACCAGGCACCAAACGACCCCGTAGGAGGCACGAACACCTCGCACTGGACCAATGTAACTTGTTGGAACTGACCGTGTAGTGCCGGGTCTACCGGTTTGAAAATATGACAATAATTTGCAAAAATCACACTTAGACTTAAAAATAAGCCCCTAAAGGGTGGAAATCCAAATCAGCCACCAAACAACCCCGTAGGAGGCAGGAACACCTCTCAGGGGACCAATGAAACTTGTAGGAACTGACCTCGTAGTCCAGGGTCTCCCGGTTTGAGAGTATGACGATAATTTGCAAAAATCACACTTAAACATAAAAATAAGCCGTTAAAGGGTGCAACCCCAAACCAGCCCCCAAACGACCCCGTAGGAGGCACGAACACCTAGCACGGAAACAATGTAACTTGTAACCACTAACCGCGTAGTCCCGGGTCTCCCGGTTTGAGAATGTGACGATAATTTTCAAAAATCGACACTTAGACTTAAAAATAAGCCGTTAAAGGGTGAAAATCCAAATTAGCCCCCAAACGACCCCGTAGGAGGCACGAACACCTCGCACGGGACCAATGTAACTTGTAGGAACTAATCGCATAGTCCCGGGTCCCCCGGTTTGTGAATATGAAGATAATTTGGAGAAAACAACACTTAAACTTAAAAATAAGCCTTTAAAGGGGTGAAAACCCAAACCAGGCTCCAAACAACCCCGTAGGAGGCCCGAACACCTCGCACAGAACCAATGTAACTTATAGGAACTGACCGCGTGGTCCCCGATCTCCCGGTTTGAGAATATGAAGATAATTTCAAAAATCAACACTTAGACTTAGGAATAAGTCGTTAAAGGGTGAAAATATAAAGTAGCCCCAAAATGACACCATAGGAGGCATGAACACCTCGCACGGGACCAATATAACTTGTAGGAATAGACTGCGTAGTCCCGAGTCTCCCAATTTTAGAGTATGATGATAATGTGCAAAAATCTACAGTTGGACTTAAAAACAAGCCTTTATAGGGTGGAAACCCAAACCAGCCCCCAAACGACCCCTTAGGAGGCAAGAACACCTCGCACGAGACCAATGTAATTTGTAGGAACTGACCGCGTAGTCCCGGGTATCCCGGTTTGAGAGTATGACGATAATATGAAAAATCACGCTTACACTTGAAAATAAGCCGTTAAAGGGTGAAAACCAATACTAGCCCCCAAACGCCCCCGTAGGAGGCACGAACACCTCGCACGGGAACAATATAACTTTTAAGAATTGACTGCGTAGTCCTGAGTCTCGCGGTTTGAGAGTATGACGATAATTTCCAAAAATCACACTTAGAATTAAAAATAGGTTGTTAAATGGTGTAAACCCAAACCAGCCCCCAAACGACCCTGTAAGAGGCACGAACACCTCTCACGGGACCAATGTAACTTGTAGGAACTGACCGCATAGTCCCGGTACTCCCGGTTTGGGAGTATGACGATAATTTGCAAAAATCACGTTTCGACTTAAAATAAGCCGTAAAAGGAGGAAACCCAAAGCAGCCACCAACGACCCCATAGGAGGCACGAACACCTCGTACGAACTGATCGCATAGTCCCGGGTTTCCCGGTTTGAGAGTATGACGATAATTTGCAAAAATCACACTTAGACTTAAAAACAAGCCGTTAAAGGGTGAAAACCCAAACCAGCCCCCAAACAACCCCGTAAGAGGTACGAACACCTCGCACGGGACCAATGTAACTTGTAGGAACTGACCACGTAGTCCCGAGTCTCCCAGTTTGAGAGTATGAGGATCATTTACAAAAACCTCACTAAGACTTAAAACAGGCCGTTAAAGGGTGAAAACCCAAATCATGCCCCAAACGACCCCGTAGGAGGCACGAACACCTCTCACGTTGCCAATGTAACTTGTAGGAACTAACCGCGTATTCCTGGGTCTCCTAGTTTTAGGGTATGATGATAATTTGTAAAAATCACACTTAGACTTAAAAACAAGTCGTTAAATGGTGAAAACCCAAACTAGCCCCCAAACGACCCCTTTGGAGGCACGAACACCTCGCATGGGACCAATGTAACTTGTAGGAACTGATCGCGAAGTCCCGGGTCTCCCGATTTAAGAATATGAAGATTATTTGCAAAAATCAACACTTAGACTTAAAAATAAGCCGTTGAATGGTAAAAACCCAAACCAACCCCCAAACGACGCCGTAGGAGGCACGAACACCTCGCACTGGACCAATGTAACTTGTTGGAACTAACCGTGTAGTCCCGGGTCTACCGGTTTGAAAATATGACAATAATTTGCAAAAATCACACTTAGACTTAAAAATAAGCCCTTAAAGGGTGGAAATCCAAATCAGCCCCCAAACAACCTCGTAGGAGGCAGGAACACCTCTCAGGGGACCAATGAAACTTGTAGGAACTGACCTCGTAGTCCAGGGTCTCCCGGTTTGAGAGTATGACGATAATTTGCAAAAATCACACTTAAACATAAAAATAAGCCGTTAAAGGGTGAAAACCCAAACCAGCCCCCAAACGACCCCGTAGGAGGCACGAACACCTAGCACGGAAATAATGTAACTTGTAACCACTAACCGCGTAGTCCCGGGTCTCCCGGTTTGAGAATGTGACGATAATTTTCAAAAATCGACACTTAGACTTAAAAATAAGCCGTTAAAGGGTGAAAATCCAAATTAGCCCCCAAACGACCCCGTAGGAGGCACGAACACCTCGCACGGGACCAATGTAACTTGTAAGAACTAATCGCGTAGTCCCGGGTCCCCCGGTTTGTGAATATGAAGATAATTTGGAGAAAACAACACTTAAACTTAAAAATAAGCCTTTAAAGGGTGAAAACCCAAACCAGGCTCCAAATAACCCCGTAGGAGGCCCGAACACCTCGCACAGAACCAATGTAACTTATAGGAACTGACCGCGTGGTCCCCGATTTCCCGGTTTGAGAATATGAAGATAATTTCAAAAATCAACACTTAGACTTAGGAATAAGTCGTTAAAGGGTGAAAATATAAAGTAGCCCCAAAATGACACCATAGGAGGCATGAACACCTCGCACGGGACCAATATAACTTGTAGGAATCGACTGCGTAGTCCCGAGTCTCCCAATTTAAGAGTATGATGATAATGTGCAAAAATCTACAGTTGGACTTAAAAACAAGCCTTTATAGGGTGGAAACCCAAACCAGCCCCCAAACGACCCCTTAGGAGGCAAGAACACCTCGCACGAGACCAATGTAACTTGTAGGAACTGACCGCGTAGTCCCGGGTATCCCGGTTTGAGAGTATGACGATAATATGAAAAATCACACTTACACTTAAAAATAAGCCGTTAAAGGGTGAAAACCCATACCAACCCCCAAACGATCCCGTAGGAGGCACGAACACCTCGCACGGGAACAATATAACTTTTAATAATTGACTGCGTAGTCTTGAGTCCCCCGGTTTGAGAGTATGATGATAATTTCCAAAAATCACACTTAGAATTAAAAATAGGCCGTTAAATGGTGTAAACCCAAACCAGCCCCCAAACGACCCTGTAAGAGGCACGAACACTTCTCACGGGACCAATGTAACTTGTAGGAACTGACTGCATAGTCCCGGGTCTCCCGATTTGGGAGTATGACTGTAATTTGTAAAAATACACTTAGACTTAAAACAAGCCGTTAAAGGAGGAAACCCAAAGCATCCCCTAAACGACCCCTTAGGAGGCACGAACACCTCGTACGAACTGACCGCGTAGTCCCGGGTCTCCCGGTTCGAGAGTATGACGATAATTTGCAAAAATCACACTTAGACTTAAAAACAAGCCGCTAAAGGGTGAAAACCCAAACCATACCCCAAACGACCCCGTACAAGGTACGAACACCTCGCACGAGACCAATGTAACTTGTAGGAACAGACCGCATAGTCCCGAGTCTCCCGGTTTGAGAGTATGACGATAATTTACAAAAACCCCACTAAGACTTAAAACAAGCCGTTAAAGGGTGAAAACCCAAATCTTCCACCAAACGACCCCGTAGGAGGAACGAACACCTCTCACGTTGCCAATGTAACTTGTAGGAACAGACCGCGTAGTCCTGGATCTTCTAGTTTTAGGGTATGACGATAATTTGCAAAAATCACACTTAGACTTAAAAATAAGTCGTTAAATGGTGAAAACCCAAACTAGCCCCCAAACGACCCCTTTGGAGGCACGAACACCTCGTACGGGACCAATGTAACTTGTAGGAACTGATCACGAAGTCCTGGATCTCCCGATTTGAGAATATGATGACAATTTGCAAAAATCAACACTTAGACTTAAAAACAAGCCGTTGAATGGTGAAAACTCAAACCAGCCCCCAAACGACCCCGTCGGAGGCACGAACACCTCGCACTGGACCAATGTAACTTGTTGGTACTTCTGCGTAGTCCTGGGTCTCCCGGTTTGAAAATAGGACTATAATTTGCAAAAATAACAATTAGACTTAAAAATAGGCCTTTAAAGGGTGAAAACCAAACCAGCCCCCAAACGACCCCGTAGGAGGCACGAACACCTCGCATGGGACCAATGTTACTTGTAGGAACTGACCGCGTAGTCCCGGTTCTCTCGATTTGAGAGTATGGAAATAATTTTCAAAAATCACACTTAGACTTAAAAATAAGCCGTTAAAGGGTGAAAATCAAAATCAGCCCCCAAACAGCCCCATAGGAGGTAGGAACACCTCTCAGGGGACCAATGAAACTTGTTGGAACTGACCGCGTAGTACAGGGTCTCCCGGCTTGAGAGTATGACGATAATTTTCAAAAATCACACTTAAACATAAAAATAAGCCGTTAAAGGGTGAAAACCCAAACCAGCCCCCAAACGACCCCGTAGGTGGCACGAACACCTCGCAGTGGACCAATGTAACTTGTTGGAACTGACCGCGTAGTCCCGGGTCTCCCGGTTTGAAAATATGATGATAATTTGCACAAATCACACTTAGACTTAAAAACAATCCTTTAAAGGGTGAAAACCCAAACCAACCCCGAAACGACCCCGTAAGAGGCACGAACACCTCGCACAGGAACAATGTAACTTATAACAACTGAACGCGTAGTCCCGGGTCTCCCGCTTTGAGAATATGACGATAATTTGCAAAAATCAACACTTAGACTTAAAAACAAGCTGTTAAAGGGTGAAAATCCAAACTAGCCCCCAAACGACCTCGTAGGAGGCACGAACACCTCGCACGGGACCAATGTAACTTGTAGGAACTAACCCCGTAGTCCCGGGTCCCCCGATTTGTGAATATGATGATAATTTGGAAAAAACAACACTTAAACTTAAAAACAAGCCTTTAAAGGGTGAAAACCCTAATCAGCCTCCAACACAACCCCGTAGGAGGCACGAACACCTCGCACGGAACCAATGTAACTTGTAGGAACTGACCGCATAGTCCCTGTTCTCCCGATTTGAGAATATGAAGATAATTTCAAAAATCAACACTTAGACTTAAAAATAAGTCGTTAAAGGGTGAAAATAAAAAGTTGCCCCAAAATGACACCGTAGGAGGGATGAACACCTCGCATGGGACCAATATAACTTATAGGAATTTACTGCGCAGTGCCGGGTCTCCCTATTTTAGAGTATGACGATAATGTGTGAAAATCAACACTTAGACATAAAAACAAGCCTTTATAGGGTGGAAACTCAAACCAGCCCCCAAACGACCCCTTAGGAGCCACGAACACCTCGTACGGGACCAATGTAACTTGTAGGAATGGACCGCGTAGTCCCGGGCCTCCCGGTTTGAGAGTATGATGATAATATGCAAAAATCACACTTACACTTAAAAATAAGTCGTTAAAGGGTGAAAACCCATACCAGCCCCCAAACGACCCCGTATGAGGCACGAACACCTCGCATGAGAACAATATCACTTTTAAGAATTGAGTGCATAGTCCCAAGTCTCCCGGTTTGAGAGTATGACGATAATTTGCAAAAATCACACTTAGACTTAAAAATAAGCCGTTAATGGTGAAAACCCAAACCAACCCCCAAACGAACCTGTAAGAGGCGCGTACACCTCTCACGGGACTATTGTAACTTGTAGGAACTGACCGCATAGTCCCGGTACTCCCGATTTGGGAGTATTATGATAATTTGCAAAAATCACACTTAGACTTAAAACAAGCCGTTAAAGGGGGAAACCCAAAGCAGCCCCCAAACGACCCCGTAGGAGGCACGAACACCTCGTACGAACTGACCGCGTAGTCCCGAGTCTCCCGATTTGAGAGTATGATGATAATTTGCAAAAATCACACTTAAACCTAAAAACAAGTCGTTAAAGGGTGAAAACCATAACAGGCTCCCAAACGACCCCGTACGAGGTACGAACACCTAGCACGGGACCAGTGTAACTTGTAGGAACTGACCGCGTAGTCCCGGGTCTCCCGGTTTGAGAGTATGACGATAATTTGCAAAAACCACACTAAGACTTAAAACAAGCCGTTAAAGGGTGAAAACCCAAATCATCCCCCAAACGACCCCGTAGGAGGCACGAACACCTCTCACGTTATGAATGTAACTTGTAGGAACTGACCGCGAAGTCCTGGGTTGCCCAGTTTGTGGGTATGACAATAATTTGCAAAAATCACACTTAGACTTAAAAACTAGTCGTTAAATGGTGAAAACCCAAACCAGCCTCTAAACGACCCCTTTGGAGGCACGAACACCTCGCACGGGACCAATGTAACTTGTAGGAATTGATCGCGAAGTCCCGGGTCTCCCGATTTGAGAATATGATGATAATTTGCAAAAATCGACAATTAGACTTAAAAACAAGCCGTTGAATGGTGAAAACCCAAACCAGCCCCCAAACGACCCCGTAGGAGGCACGAACACCTCGCGCTGGACCAATGTAACTTGTTGGAACAGACCGCGTAGTCCCGGGTCTCCCAGTTTGAAAATATGATGACAATTTGAAAAAATCACACTTTAACTTAAAAACAGGCTTTAAATACAAGCCGTTAAAGGGTGAAAACCCAAACGATAATTTGCAAAAATCACACTTAGACTTAAATACAAGCCGTTAAAGGGTGAAAACCCAAACGACCCCGTATGAAGGAACGAACACCTCGCACGGGACCAAGGTAACTTGTAGTAACTGACCGCATAGTCCCGGTACTCCCGGTTTGAGAGTTTGATGATAATTTGTAAAAATCACACTTCGACTTAAAACAAACCGTTAAAGGGTGAAAACCTAAACTAGGCCCTAAACGACCCTGTAGGAGGCACGAACACCTCGCACGGCACCGATGTAACTTTTAGGAACTGATCGCGTAGTCCCGGGACTCTCGGTTTGAGAGTATGATGATAATTTCCAAAAATCACATTTAGACTTAAAAACAAGCCGTTAAAGGGAGAAAACCCAAACCAGCCCCCAAACGACCCCGTAGGTGGCACTAACACCTCGTACGAACTGATCGCATAGTCCCTGGTCTCCCGGTTTGAGTGTATGATGATAATTTGCAAAAACCACACTTAGACTTAAAAACAAGCCGTTAAAGGGTGAAAACCCAAATCTTCCCCCAAACGACCCCGTAGGAGGCACGAACACCTCTTGCGTGACCAATATAACTTGTAGGAACTGATCGCGTAGTCATGGGTCGCCCAGTTTGAGGGTATGATAATAATTTGCAAAAATCACACTTAGATTTAAAAACAAGTCGTTAAATGGTGAAAACCCAAACTAACCCCCAAACGACCCCTTAGGAGACACGAACACCTCGCACGGGACCAATATAACTTGTACGAACTGACCGCATAGTCCCAGGTCTCCCAGTTTGAGTGTATGATGATAATTTGCAAAAACCACACTTAGACTTAAAAACAAGCCGTTAAAGGGTGAAAACCCAAATCATCCCCCAAACGACCCCGTAGGAGGCACGAACACCTCTCACGTGACCAATGTAACTTGTAGGAACTGATCGTGTAGTCCTGGGTCGCCCAGTTTAAGGGTATGATGATAATTTGTAAAAATCACAGATAGACATAAAAACAAGTCGTTAAATGGTGAAAACCCAAACCAACCCCCAAACGACCCCTTAGGAGACACGAACACCTCGCACGGAACCAATATAACTTGTAGGAACTGACCGCGAAGTCCAGGGTCTCCCAATTTTAGAATATGATGATAATTTGCAAAAATCAACACTTAGACTTAAAAAAAGCCGTTGAAGGGTGAAAACCCAAACCAGCCCCCAAACGACCCCGTAGGAGGCACGAACACCTCTCACTGGACCAATGTAACTTGTTCGAACAGACCTCGTAGTCCCGGGTATCCCGGTTTGAAAATATGACGATAAATTGTAAAAATCACACTCAGACTTAAAAACAAGCCTTTAAAGGGTGAATACCCAAACCAGCCCCAAAACGACCCCGTAGGAGGTACGAACACCTCGCATGGGACCAATGTAACTTGTAGGAACTCACCGCGTAGTCCCGGGTCTCCCGATTTGAGAGTATGGTGATAATTTGTAAAAATCACACTTAGACTTAAAAATAAGCCGTTAAAGAGTGAAAATCCAAATCAGCCCCAAAACAAACCCGTAGGAGGCAGGAACACCACTCAGGGGAGCAATGTAACTTGTAGGAACTGATCGCGTAGTCCTGGGTCTCTCGGTATGAGAGTATGACAATAATTTGCAAAAATTGCACTTAAACTTATAAATAAGCCGTTAAATGGAGAAAACCCAAACCATCCCCCAAACGACCCCGTAGGAGGCACGAACACCTCGCACTGGACCAATGTAACTGGTTGGAACTGACTGCGTAGTCCCGGGTCTCCCGATTTCAAAATATGACGATAATTTTCAAAAATCACACTAAGACTTACAAATAAGACTTTAAAGGGTGAAAACCCAATCCAGGTCCGAAACGATCCCGTAGGAGGCACGAACACCTCGCATGGGACCAATGTAACTTGTAGGAGCTGACCGCGTAGTCCCGGGTCTCCCGATTTTAGAGTATGGCGATAATTTACAATAATCACACTTAGACTAAAAAATAAGCCGTTAAAGGGTGAAAACCCAAATGAGCCCCAAACAACCTCGTAGGAGGATTGAACACCTCTCATGGGACCAATGAAACTTGTAGGAACTGACCGCGTAGTCCTGGGTCTCCCGGTTTGAGAGAATGACGATAATTTGCAAAAATCACACTTAGACTTAAAAATAAGCCGTTAAAGAGTGAAAACGCAAACCAGCCCCCAAACTACCCCATAGGAGGCACGAACACATCGTATGGGATGAATGTAACTTGTAGGAACTGACCGCATAGTCCCGATACTCCCGGTTTGAGAGTATGACGATAATTTGCAAAAATCGCACTTAGACTTAAATACAAGTCGTTAAAGGGTGAAAACCCAAACCAGCCTCGAAACGACCCCGTATGAAGGAACGAACACCTCGCACGGGACAAATGTAACTTATAAGAATTGGCCGCGTAGTCCCGGGTCTTTCGGTTTGAGAGTATGACGACAATTTTCAAAAAACACACTTAGACTTTAAAACAAGCCGTTAAAGGGTGAAAACCTAAACCAGCCCACAAACGACCCCGTAGGAGGCACGACCACCTCGCAGGTGACCAATGTAACTTGTAGGAACTGACCGCGTAGTCCCGGTACTCCCGGTATGAGAGTATGATGATAATTTGTGAAAATCACACTTAGACTTAAAACAAGCCGTTAAAGGGTGTAAACCCAAACCACCCCAAAACGACCCCTTAAGAGGCACGAACACCTCGCATGGCACTAAAGTAACTTGTAAGAACTGACCGCGTAGTCCCGGGACTCTCGATTTGAGAGTATGATGATAATTTACAAAAATTACACTTAAACTTAAAAATAAACCGTTAAAGGGAGAAAACCCAAACCATCCCCCAAACGACCCCGTAGGAGGCACGAACACCTCGTACGAACTGACCGCGTAGTCCCGGTCTCCCGGTTTGAGAGTATGACGATAATTTGCAAAAACCACACATAAACTTAAAAATAAGCCGTTAAAGGGTGAAAACCCAAACCAGCCTCCAAACGACCCCGTAGGAGGCACGACCACCTCGCACGTGACCAATGTAACTTGTAGGAACTGGCCGCATAGTCCCGGTACTCCCGATTTGAGAGTATGATGATAATTTGTAAAAATCACACTTAGACTTAAAACAAGCCGTTAAAGGGTGAAAACCCAAACCAGGCCCCAAACGACCCCGTAGGAGGCACGAACACCTCGCACGGCACCAATGTAACTTGTAGGAACTGACCACGTAGACCCGGGACTCTCGGTTTGAGAGTATGATGATAATTTGCAAAAATCACGCTTAGACTTAAAAACAAGCCGTTAAATGGAGAAAACCCAAACCAGCCCCCAAACGACCCCGTATGTGGCACGAACACCTCGTACGAACTGACCGCAAAGTCCCTTGTCTCCCGGTTTAAGTGTATTACGATAATTTGCAAAAACCACACTTAGACATAAAAACAAGCCGTTAAAGGGTGAAAACCAAAATCTGCCCCCAAACGACCCCGTAGGAGGCACGAACACCTCTCACGTGACCAATGTAACTTGTAGGAACTGATCGCGTAGTCCTGGGTCGCCCAGTTTGAGGGTATGATAATAATTTTCAAAAATCACACTTAGACTTAGAAACAAGTCGTTAAATGGTGAAAACCGAAACCTACCCCCAAACGACCCCTTAGGAGACACGAACACCTCGCACGGGACCAATATAACTTGTACGAACTGACCGCATAGTCCCGGGTCTCCCGGTTTGAGTGTATGATGATAATTTGCAAAAACCACACTGAGACTTAAAAACAAGCCGTTAAAGGGTGAAAACCCAAATCAGCCCGCAAACGACCCCGTAGGAGGCACGAACACCTCTCACGTGACCAATGTAACTTGTAGGAACTGATCGCGTAGTCCTGGGTCGCCCCGTTTGAGGGTATGATGATACTTTTTAAATATCACACTTAGACTTAAAAATAAGTCGTTAAATGGTGAAAACCCAAACCAACCCCCAAATGACCCCTTAGGAGACACAAACACCTCGCACGGGACCAATATAACTTGTAGGAACTGACCGCGAAGTCCAGGGTCTCCCCATTTTAGAATATGATGATAATTTGCAAAAATCAATACTTAGACTTAAAAAAAGCCGTTAAAGGGTGAAAACCCAAACCAGCCCTCAAACGACCCCGTAGGAGGCACAAACACCTCTCACTGGACCAATGTAACTTGTTGGAACAGACCTCGTAGTCCCGGGTATCCCAGTTTGAAAATATGATGATAAATTGTAAAAATCACACTCAGACTTAAAAACAAGCCTTTAAAGGGTGAATACCCAAACCAGCCCCAAAACGACCCCGTAGGAGGCACGAACACCTCACATGGGACCAATGTAACTTGTAGGAACTCACCGCGTAGTCCCGGGTCTCCCGATTTGAGAGTATGGTGATAATTTGCAAAAATCACACTTAGTCTTAATAATAAGCCGTTAAAGGGTGAAAATCCAAATCAGCCCCAAAACAACCCCGTAGGAGGCAGGAACACCACTCAGGGGAGCAATGAAACTTGTAGGAACTGATCGCGTAGTCCTGGGTCTCTCGGTATGAGAGTATGACAATAATTTGCAAAAATTGCACTTAAACTTATAAATAAGCCGTTAAATGGAGAAAACCCAAACCATCCCCCAAACGACCCCGTAGGAGGCACGAACACCTCGCACTGGACCAATGTAACTGGTTGGAACTGACTGCGTAGTCCCGGGTCTCCCGATTTCAAAATATGACGATAATTTTCAAAAATCACACTTAGACTTAAAAATAAGACTTTAAAGGGTGAAAACCCAATCAGCTCCCAAAGACCCCGTAGGAGGCACGAACACCTCGCATGGGACCAATGTAACTTGTAGGAGCTGACCGCGTAGTCCCGGGTCTCCCGATTTGAGAGTATGGCGATAATTTACAAAAATCACACTTAGACTTAAAAATAAGCCGTTAAAGGGTGAAAACCCAAATGAGCCCCCAAACAACCTCGTAGGAGGATTGAACACCTCTCATGGGACCAATGAAACTTGTAGGAACTGACCGCGTAGTCCTGGGTCTCCTGGTTTGAGAGAATGACGATAATTTGCAAAAATCACACTTAGACTTAAAAATAAGCCGTTAAAGGGTGAAAACGCAAACCAACCCCCAAACTACCCCATAGGAGGCACGAACACATCGTACAGGACGATTGTAACTTGTAGGAACTGACCGCATAGTCCCGATACTCCCGGTTTGAGAGTATGACGATAATTAGCAAAAATCACACTTAGACTTAAATACAAGTCGTTAACGGGTGAAAACCCAAACCAGCCTCGAAACGACCCCGTATGAAGGAACGAACACCTCGCACGGGACAAATGTAACTTATAAGAATTGGCCACGTAGTCCCGGGTCTTTCGGTTTGAGAGTATGACGACCATTTTCAAAAAACACACTTAGACTTTAAAACAAGCCGTTAAAGGGTGAAAACCCAAATCAGCCCACAAACGACCCCGTAGGAGGCACGACCACCTCGCAGGTGACCAATGTAACTTGTAGGAACTGACCGCGTTGTCCCGATACTCCCGGTTTGAGAGTATGATGATAATTTGTAAAAATCACACTTAGACTTAAAACAAGCCGTTAAAGGGTGAAAACCCAAACCACCCCCAAACGACCCCATAAGAGGCACGAACACCTCCCATGGCACTAAAGTAACTTGTAAGAACTGACCGCGTAGTCCCGGGACTCTCGGTTTGAGAGTATGATGATAATTTACAAAAATTACACTTAGACTTAAAAATAAATCGTTAAAGGGAGAAAACCTAAACCAGCCCCCAAACGACCCCGTAGGAGGCACGAACACCTCGTACGAACTGACCGCGTAGTCCCGGGTCTCCCGATTTGAGAGTATGACGATAATTTGCAAAAACCACACATAGACTTAAAAATAAGCCGTTAAAGGGTGAAAACCCAAACCAGCCTCCAAACGACCCCGTAGGAGGCACGAACACCTCGCACGTGACCAATGTAACTTGTAGGAACTGACCGCATAGTCCCGATACTCCCGATTTGAGAGTATGATGATAATTTGTAAAAATCACACTTAGACTTAAAACAAGCCGTTAAAGGGTGAAAACCCAAACCAGGCCCCAAACGACCCCGTAGGAGGCACGAACACCTCGCATGGCACCAATGTAACTTGTAGGAACTGACCGCGTAGTCCCGGGACACTCGGTTTGAGAGTATGATGATAATTTGCAAAAATCACGCTTAGACTTAAAAACAAGCCGTTAAATGGAGAAAACCCAAACCAGCCCCCAAACGACCCCGTAGGTGGCACGAACACATCGTACGAACTGACCGCAAAGTCCCGGATCTCCCGGTTTGAGTGTATGACGATAATTTGCAAAAACCACACTTAGACTTAAAAACAAGCCGTTAAAGGCTGAAAACCCAAATCTGCCCCCAAACGACCCCGTAGGAGGCACGAACACCTCTCACGTGACCAATGTAACTTGTAGGAACTGACCGCATAGTCCTGATACTCCCGGTTTGAGAGTATGACGATAATTTGCAAAAATCACACTTAGACTTAAATACAAGTCGTTAAAGGGTGAAAACCCAAACCAGCCTCGAAACGACCCCGTATGAAGGAACGAACACCTCGCACGGGACAAATGTAACTTATAAGAATTGGTCGCGTAGTCCCGGGTCTTTCGGTTTGAGAGTATGACGACAATTTTCAAAAAACACACTTAGACTTTAAAACAAGCCGTTAAAGGGTGAAAACCCAAACCAGCCAACAAACGACCCCGTAGGAGGCACGACCACTTCGCAGGTGACCAATGTAACTTGTAGGAACTGACCGCGTAGTCCCGGTACTCCCGGTTTGAGAGTATGATGATAATTTGTGAAAATCACACTTAGACTTAAAACAAGCCGTTAAAGGGTGAAAACCCAAACCACCCCGAAACGACCCCGTAAGAGGCACAAACACCTCGCATGGCACTAAAGTAACTTGTAAGAACTGACCGCGTAGTCCCGCGACTCTCGATTTAAGAGTATGATGATAATTTACAAAAATTACACTTAGACTTAAAAATAAACCGTTAAAGGGAGAAAACCCAAACCATCCCCCAAACGACCCTGTAGGAGGCACGAACACCTCGTACGAACAGACCGCGTAGTCCCGGGTCTCCCGGTTTGAGAGTATGACGCTAATTTGCAAAAACCACACATAGACTTAAAAATAAGCCGTTAAAGGGTGAAAACCCAAACCAGCCTCCAAACGACCCCGTAGGAGGCACGACCACCTCGCACGTGACCAATGTAACTTGTAGGAACTGACCGCATAGTCCCGGTACTCCCGATTTGAGAGTATGATGATAATTTGTAAAAATCACACTTAGACTTAAAACAAGCCGTTAAAGGGTGAAAACCCAAAACAGGCCCCAAACCAGGCACCAAACGACCCCGTAGGAGGCACGAACACCTCGTACGACACCAATGTAACTTGTAGGAACTGACCGCGTAGTCCCGGGACACTCGGTTTGAGAGTATGATGATAATTTGCAAAAATCACGCTTAGACTTAAAACAAGCCGTTAAATGGAGAAAACCCAAACCAGCCCTCAAACGACCTCGTAGGTGGCACGAACACCTCGTACGAACTGACCGCAAAGTCCCGGGTCTCTCGGTTTGAGTGTATGACGATAATTTGCAAAAACCACACTTAGACTTAAAAACAAGCCATTAAAGGGTGAAAACCCATATCTGCCCCCAAACGACCCCGTAGGAGGCACGAACACCTCTCACGTGACCAATGTAACTTGTAGGAACTGATCGCGTAGTCCTGGGTCGCCCAGTTTGAGGGTATGATATTAATTTGTAAAAATCACACTTAGACTTAAAAACAAGTCGTTAAATGGTGAAAACCCAAACCAACCCCCAAACGACCCCTTAGGAGACACGAACACCTCGCACGGGACCAATATAACTTGTAGGAACTGACCGCGAAGTCCAGGGTCTCCCAATTTCAGAATATGATGATAATTTGCAAAAATCAACACTTTGACTTAAAAAAAGCCGTTGAAGGGTGAAAACCCAAACCAGCCCCCAAACGACCCCGTAGGAGGCACGAACACCTCGCACTGGACCAATGTAACTTGTTGGAACAGACCGCGTAGTCCCGGGTATCCCGGTTTGAAAATATGACGATAATTTGTAAAAATCACACTTAGACTTAAAAACAAGCCTTTAAAGGGTGAATACCCAAACAAGCCCCAAAACGACCCCGTAGGAGGCACGAACACCTCGCATGGGACCAATGTAACTTGTAGGAACTCACCGCGTAGTCCCGGGTCTCCCGATTTGAGAGTATGGTGATAATTTGCAAAAATCACACTTAGACTTAAAAATAAGTCGTTAAAGGGTGAAAATCCAAATCAGCCCCCAAACAACCCCGTAGGAGGCAGAAACACCACTCAGGGGACCAATGAAACTTGTAGGAACTGATCGCGTAGTCCTGGGTCTCTCGGTTTGAGAGTATGACGATAATTTGCAAAAATAACACTTAAACTTATAAGTAAGTCGTGAAAGGGAGAAAACCCAAACCAGGCCCCAAACGACCCCGTAGGAGGCACGAACACCTCGCACTGGACCAATGTAACTGGTTGGAACTGACTGCGTAGTCCCGGGTCTCCCGATTTCAAAATATGATGTTAATTTTCAAAAATCACACTTAGACTTAAAAATAAAACTTTAAAGGGTGAAAACCCAATCCAGCTCCCAAACGACCCCGTAGGAGGCACGAACACCTCACATGGGACCAATGTAACTTGTAGGAGCTGACCGCGTAGTCCCGGGTCTCCCGATTTTAGAGTATGGCGATAATTTACAAAAATCATACTTAGACTTAAAAATAAGCCGTTAAAGGGTGAAAACCCAAATGAGCCCACAAACAACCTCGTAAGAGGAATGAACACCTCTCAGGGGACCAATGAAACTTGTAGGAACTGACCGCGTTGTCCTGGGTCTCCCGAATTGAGAGTATGACGATAATTTGCAAAAATCACACTTAGACTTAAAAATAAGCCGTTAAAGGGTGAAAACGCAAACTAGCCCCCAAACTACCCCATAGGAGGCACGAACACATCGTACGAGACGAATTTAACTTGTAGGAACTGACCGCATAGTCCCGATACTCCCGGTTTGAGAGTATGACGATAATTTGCAAAAATCACACTTAGACTTAAATACAAGTCGTTAAAGGGTGAAAACCCAAACCAGCCCCGAAACGACCCCGTATGAAGGAACGAACACCTCGCACGGGACTAATGTAACTTGTAGGATCTGGCCGCGTAGTCTCGGGTGTCTCGATTTGAGAGTATGATGATAATTTGCAAAAATCACACTTAGACTTAAGAACAAGTCGTTAAAGGGTGAAAACCCAAACCAGCCCACAAACGACTACGAACACCTCGCACGGGACAAATGTAACTTATAAGAATTGGTCGCGTAGTCCCGGGTCTTTCGGTTTGAGAGTATGACGACAATTTTCAAAAATCACACTTAGACTTCAAAACAAGCCGTTAAAGGGTGAAAATCGAAACCAGCCCGCAAACGACCCCGTAGGAGGCACGACCACCTCGCAAGTGACCAATGTAACCTGTAGGAACTGACCGCGTAGTCCCGGGACTCCCGGTTTGAGAGTATGATGATAATTTGTGAAAATCACACTTAGACTTAAAACAAGCCGTTAAAGGGTGAAAACCCAAACGACCCCGTAAGAGGCACGAACACCTCGCACGACACTAATGTAACTTGTAAGAACTGACCGCGTAGTCCCGGGACTCTCGGTTTGGGACTATGATGATAATTTACAAAAATCACACTTAGACTTAAAAACAAGCCGTTAAAGGGAGAAAACCCAAATCAACCCCCAAACGACCCCGTAGGAGGTACGGACACCTCGTACGAACTGACCGCGTAGTCCCGGGTCTCCCGATTTGAGAGTATGACGATAATTTGTAAAAACCACACATAGACTTAAAAGCAAGCTGTTAAAGGGTGAAAACCCAAATCAGCCCCCAAACGACCCCGTAGGAGGCACGAACACCTCTCACGTGACCAATGTAACTTGTAGGAACTGATCGCATAGTCCTGGGTTGCCCAGTTTGAGAATATGACGATAATTTGGTAAAATAACACTTAGACTTAAAAATAAGACTTTTAAGGGTGAAAACCCAAACTAGACCCCAAACGACCCCGTACGAGGAACGAACACCTCGCATGGGATGAATTAAACTTATAGGAACTGACCGCGTAGTCCTGGGTCTCCCGGTTTGAGAGTATGACGATAATTTGCAAAAATCACACCTAGACTTATAAATAAGCCGTTAAAGTGTGAAAACCCAAACCAGCCCCCAAACGACACCGTAGGTGGCACGAACACATCGCACGAGACGAATGTAAATTATAGGAACTGATCGCGTAGTCCCGATACTCCCGGTTTGAGAGTATGACGATAATTTGCAAAAATCACACTTAGACTTCAATACAAGCCGTTAAAGGGTGAAACCCCAAACCAGCCCCCAAACGACCCTGTAGGAGGTACGAACACCTCGCACGGGACCATTGTAACAAGTTCGAACTCAGCGCGTAGTCCTGGGTCTCTCGATTTGAGAGTATGACGATAATTGGCAAAAATCACACTTAGACTTAAAAATAAGCTGTTAAAGGGTGAAAACCGAAACCAGACCCCAAACGACTATGAACACCTCGCACGGGACCAATGTAACTTATAAGAATTAGCCGCGTAGTCCCGGGTCTTTCAGTTTGAGAGTATGACGATAATTTTCAAAAATCGCATTTAGACTTAAAAATAAGACATTAAAGGTTGAAAACCCAAACCAACCCCCAAACGACCTCGTAGGAGGCACGACCACCTCGCATGGGACTAATGTAAGTTGTATAAACTGACCGCGTAGTCCCGGTACTCCCGGTTTGAGAGTATGATGATAATTTACAAAAATCACACTTAGACTTAAAAATAAGTCGTTAAATGGTGAAAACCCAAACTAGCCCCCAAACGACCCCATACGAGGTACGAAAACATCGCACTCGACCAACGTGAGTTGTTCGAACTGACCGCGTATTCCCAGGTCTCCCTGTTTGAAAATATGACGATAATTTGCAAAAATCACACTTATACTTAAAAATAAGCCTTTTAAGGGTGAAAACCAAAACCATCTCCCAAACGACCCCTAGGAGGCACGAACACCTCCCATGGGACCAATGTAACTTGTAGGAACTGACCGCGTAGTCCCGGGTCTCCCGATTTTGAGAGTATGACAATAAATTGAGAAAATCACAATTAGACTTAAAAATAAGCCGTTAAAGGGTGAAAACCCAAATCAGTACCCAAACAACCCCGTAGGAGGCATGAACACCTCTCATGGGACCAATGAAACTTATAGGAACTGAACGCGTAGTTTTGGGTCTCCCGGATTGAGAGAATGACGATTATTTGCAAAAATCACACATAGACTTAAAAATAAGCCGTTAAAGTGTGAAAACCCAAACCAGCCCCCAAACGACACCGTAGGTGGCACGAACACATCGCACAGGACGAATGTAACTTGTTGGAACTGACCGCATAGTCCCGATACTCCCGGTTTGAGAGTATGACGATAATTTGCAAAAATCACACTTAGACTTAAATACAAGCCATTAAAGGGTGAAAACCTAAACCAACCCCCAAACGACCCTGTAGGAGGCACGAACACCTCGCACGGGACCATTATAGCAAGTAGGAACTGTGCGCGTAGTCATGGGTCTCTCGATTAGAGAGTATGACGATAATTTACAAAAATACACTTAGACTTAAAAACAAGCCGTTAAAGGGTGAAAACCGAAACCAGCCCCCAAACGACTATGAACACCTCGCACGGGACCAATGTAACTTACCAGAATTGGTCGCGTAGTCCCGAGTCTTCCGGTTTGAGATTATGACAATAATTTTCAAAAATCACATTTAGGCTTAAAATTAAGCCGTTAAAGGGTGAAAACCCAAACCAGCCCCCAAACGACCCCGTAGGAGGCACGACCAACTCGCACTGGACTAATGTAACTAGTAGAAACTGACCGCGTAGTCCCGTTACTCTCGATTTGAGAGTATGATGATAATTTGCAAAAATCACACTTAGACTTAAAACAAGCCGTTAAAAGGTGAAAACCCAAACCAGCCCCCAAACGATCCCGTAGGAGGCACGAACACCTCGCACGACACCAATGTAACTTGTAGGAACTGAATGCGTAGTCTCAGGACTCTCGGTCTGAGAGTATGATGATAATTGTCAAAAATCACACTTAGACTTAAAAACAAGCCGTTAAAGGGTGAAAACCCAAAACAACCCCCAAACGACCCCGTAGGAGGCTCGAACACCTCGCACGGGACCAATGTAACTTGTAGGAATAGACCGCGTAGTCCCGGGTCTCCCGGTTTGAGAGTATGACGATAATTTGCAAAAAACACACTTGGACTTAAAAACAAGACGTTAAAGGGTGAAAACCCCAATCAGCCCCCAAACGAACGCGTAGAAAACACAAACACCTCTCACGTTACAAATGTAACTTGTAGGAACTGACCGCGTAGTCCTGGGTCGCCCAGTTTGATGGAATGACGATAATTTGTAAAAATCACACTTAGACTTAAAAATAAGTCGTTAAGTGGTGAAAACCCAAACTAGCCCCCAAACGAACCCTTTGGAGGCACGAACACCTTGCACGGGACCAATGTAACTCTTAAGAACTTACCCTGAAGTCCCGGGTCTCTCGATTTGAGAATATGATGATAATTCAGAAAAATCAACACTTAGACATAAAAACGAGCCGTTGAAGGGTGAAAACCCAAGCCAGCCCACAAACGACCCCGTATGAGGCACGAACACCTCGCAGTGGACCAATGTAACTTGTTGGAACTGACCGCGTAGTCCCGGGTCTCCCGATTTGAAAATATGACAATAATTTGTAAAAATCACACTTAGACTTAAAAACAAGCCTTTAATGGGTGAAAACCCAAACCATCCTCGAAACGTCCCCGTAGGAGGCACGAATGCCTCGCATGGGAACAATGTAACTTGTAAGAACTGACCGCGTAGTCCCGGGTCTAACTGTTTGAGAATATGACGATAATTTGCAAAAATCAACACTTAGACTTAAAAACAAGTTAAAGGGTGAAAATAAAAACTAGCCCACAAACGACCCCGTAGGAGGCACGAACACCTCGCACGGGACCAATGTAACTTGTAGGAACTAACCGTGTAGTCCCGGGTCCCCCGGTTTGTGAATTTGACGATAATTTGGAAAAATCAACACTTAAACTTAAAAACAAGCCGTTAAAGGGTGAAAACCCAAACCAACCTCCAAGCAACACCGTAGGAGGCACGAACACCTTGTACGAAACCAATGTAACTTGTAGGAACTTACCGCGTCGACCCCGATCTCCCGGTTTGAGAATATGACAAGAATTTCAAAAATCATAACTTAGACTTAAAAATAAGTCGTTAAAGGGTGAAAATCAAAACTAGATCCAAAACGACACCGTAGGAGGCACGAACACGTTGCACGGGACCAATATACCTTGTAGGAACTGACCGCATAGTCCCGGGTCTCCCAATTTTAAAGTATGACGATAATTTACAAAAATCTCTCTTAGACTTAAAAACAAGCCTTTAAAGGGTGGAAACCCAAACTAGCCCGCAAACGACCCCGTAAGAGGCACGAACACCTCGCAGGTAACCAATGTATTTTAGAGGAACTGACCGCGTAGTCCCGGGTCTCCCGCTTTGAGAGTATGATGATAATATGCAAAAATCAAGACTTACTTAAAAACAAGCTGTTAAAGGTTGAAAACCCACAATAGCCCCCAAACGACCCCGTAGGAGGCACGAACACCTCGCACGGGAACAATATAACTTTTTAGAATTGACCGCGCAGTCCCGAGTCTCCCGGTTTGAGAGTATGACGATAATTTATAAAAAACACCCTTAGACTTAAAAATAAGCCGTTAAATGGTGAAAACCCAAACCAGCCCCCAAACGACCCCGTAGGAGGCACTAACACCTCTCACGGGACCAATGTAACTTGTAGGAAATAACCGCGTAGTCCCGGTACTCTCGGTTTGGTAGTGTGAAGATAATTTGCAAAAATCACACTTAGACTTAAAACAAGTCGTTAAAGGGTGAAAACCCAAACCAGCCCCTAAACGACCCCGTAGGAGGCACGAACACCTCGTACGGGACCAATGTAACTTAAAAAATTGACCGCGTAGTCCCGGTACTCCCAATTTGAGAGTATGTCGATAATTTGCAAAAATCACACTTAGACTTAAAACAAGCCGTTAAAGTGTGAAAACCCAAAGTAGCCCCCAAATAACCCCGTTGGAGGCACGAACACCACGCACGGGACCAATGTAACTTATAGGGACTGATCGCGTAGTCTCGGGTCTCCCGGTTTGAAAGTAATACCATAATTTGTAAAAATCACACTTAGACTTAAAAATAATCTGTTAAAGGGTGAAAACGCAAACCAGCCCCCAAACGACCCCGTATGAGTCACGAACACCTCGTACGAACTGACCGCGTAGTCCCAGGTCTCACGGTTTGTGAGTATGATGATAATTTGTAAAAATCACACTTGGACTTAAAAATAAGCCGCTAAAGAGTAAAAACCCAAACCGGACTCCAAACGACCCCGTAGGAGGCACGAACACCTCGCATGGGACCAATGTAACTTGTAGGAACTGACCGCATAGTCTCGGGTCTCCCGGTTTGAGAGTATGAAGATAATTTGCAAAAATCACACGTAGACTTAAAAATAAGCCGCTAAAGGGTGAAAACCCAAATCAGTCACCAAACGACCCCGTAGGAGGCACTATCACCTCTCACAAAACTAATGTAACTTGTAGGAACTGACCGCGTAGTCCCGAGTCTCCCAATTTGAGAGTATGATGACAATCTGTAAAAATCACACTTGTCTTAAAAATAAGCCGTTAAAGGGTGAAAACCCAAACTAGCCCCCAAACGACCCCGTAGGAGGCACGAACACGTCGCACGGGACCAATGTAACTTTTAAGAATTGGTCGCGTAGTCCCGGTTCTTCCGGTTTAAGAGTATGATGATAATTTTCAAAAATCACGCTTATACTTAAAAACAAGCCGTTAAAGGGTGAAAACCCAAACCAGTCCCCAAATGACCCCGTAGGAGGCACGAACACCTCGAACGAGACCAATGTAACTTGAAGGACTGATCGCGTAGTCTCGGTACTCCCAATTTGAGAGTATGATGATAATTTGCAAAAATCACACTTAGAATTAAAACAAGCCGTTAAAGGGTGAAAACCCAAACGAGCCCCCAAACAACCCCGTAGCAGGCACGAACACCTCGCACGGGACCAATGTTACTTGTAGGAACTGACCGCGTAGTCTTGAGACACTCAATTTGAGAGTATGATGATAATTTTCAAAAATCACACTTAGACTTAAAGGGTGAAACCCAAACCAGCCCCAAAATGACCCCGTAGGAGGCACGAACACCTCGTACGAACTGACCGTGTAGTCCCGGGTCTCCCGGTTTGAGAGTACAACGATAATTTGGAAAAATCACACTTAGACTTTAAAACAAGCCATTAAAGGGTGAAAATACAAACCAACCCCCAAACGACCCCGCTAGAGGCATGAACACCTCGCACGGGACCAATGTAACTTTTAGGAACGGACCGTGTAGTCCAGGGTCTTCCGATTTGAGAGTATGATGATAATTTGTAAAAATCATACTTAGACTTAAAAACAAGTCGTTAAAGGGTGAGAACCCAAATCATCCTCCAAACGACCCCGTAGGAGGCACGAACACCTCTCACCGGACCAATATAACTTGTAGGAACTGACCGCGTAGTCCCGGGTCTCCAAGTTTGAGAGTATGACGATAATTTGCAGAAATCACACTTAGACTTAAAAAGAAGTCATTAAATGGGGAAAACCCAAACCAGCTGCCAAACGATCCCATAGGAGGCACGAACACCTCGCACGGGACCAATGTAACTTGTAGGAACTGACCGCGTTGTCCCGGGTCTCCCGGTTTGAGAATATGATGATAATTTGAAAAAATAAACACTCGGACTAAAAAATAAGCCGTTAAAGGGTGAAAACCCAAACCAGCCCCCAAACGAACCCTTAGGAGGCACGAACACCTTGCACGGGACAAATGTAACTTGTTGGAACTAATCACATAGTCTTGGGTCGCTCGATTTGAAAGTATGGCGATAATTTGCAAAATTCACACTTAGACTTCAAAATAAGCCTTTAAATGGTGAAAACCCTATTCAACCCCGAAACAACCCCATAAGAGGCACGAACACCTCGCATGGGAACAATGTAACTTGTAAAAACTGACCGCGTAGTCTCGGGTCTGCCAGTTTGAGAATATGATGATAATTTTCAAAAATCAACACTTAACTTAAAAACAAGCCGTTAAAGGGTGAAAATCCAAATTAGCCCCCAAACGACCTCGTAGGAGGCATGAACAGCTCGTACGGGACCAATGTAACTTGTAGGTACTGATCGCGTAGTCCCGGGTCCCCCGGTTTGTGAATACGACGATAATCTGCAAAAATCAACACTTAAACTTAAAAACATGTCGTTAAAGGGTGAAAACCTAAACCAGACCCCAAAACAACCTCGTAGGAGGCAGGAACACCTCACACGGAACCAATGTAACTTGTAGGAACTGTCCACGTAGTCCCGATACTCCTAATTTGAGAGTCTGACGATAATTTGCAAAAATCACACTTAGACATAAATACAAGCCGTTAAAGGGTGAAAACACAAAACAACCCCCAAATGACCCCGTAGGAGGCACGAACACCTCGCACGGGACCAATGTAACTTGTAGGAACTGATCGCGTAGTCCCGGGTCTCCCGGTTTGAGAGTATGACGATAATTTACAAAAATCACACTTAGACTTAAAAATAAGTCGTTAAAGGGTGAAAACCCAAACCAGCCCCCAAACGACCCCGTAGGAGGCACGAACATCTCACACGGGAACAATGTAACTTGTTGGAACTGACCGCGTAGTCCCGGGTCTCCCGGTTTGAGAGTATGACGGTAATTTGCAAAAATCACACTTAGACTTAAAAATAAGCCGTTAAAGGGACAAAACCCAAACCAGCCCCCAAACGACCCCGTAGGTGGCACGAACACCTCGTACGAACAGATCGCATAGTCCCGGGTCTCCCGATTTGAGTGTATGATGATAATTTGCAAAAACCACACTTAGACTTAAATACAAGTCGTTAAAGGGTGAAAACCCAAACCAGCCCCCAAATGACCCCGTAGGAGGCACGAGCACCTCGCACGGGACCAATGTAACTTGTAGGAACTGATCGCGTAGTCCCGGGTCTCCCCGGTTTGAGAGTATGATGATAATTTTTAAAAATCACATTTAGACTTAAAAATAAGCCGTTAAAGGGTGAAAACCCAAACCAGACCCCAAACGACCCCGTAGGAGGCACGAACACCTCACATGGGAACAATGTAACTTGTTAGAACTGACCGCGTAGTCCCGGGTCTTTCGGTTTGAGAGTACGACGGTAATTTGCAAAAATCACACTTAGACTTAAAAACAAGCCGTTAAAGGGTGAAAACCGAAACCAGCCCCCAAACGACCCCATGGGAGGCACGAACACCTCGTACGAACTGACCGCGAAGTCCCGGGTCTCACAGTTTTGTGAGTATGATGATAATTTGAAAAAATCACATTTAGACTTAGAAATAAGCCGTTAAAAAGTGAAAATCTAAACTAGCCCCCAAACGATCTCGTAGGAGGCACGAACACCTCGCACGGGACCAATGTAACTTGTAGGAACTGACCGCGTAGTCCTGGTACTCTTGGTTTGAGAGTATGATGATAATTTGCAAAAATCACACTTAGACTTAAAACAAGCCGTTAAAGGGTGATAACCCAATCCAGCCCCCAAACGACCCCGTAGGAGGCACGAACACCTCGCATGGGACCAATGTAACATGTAGGAACTGACCGCGTAGTCCAGGGTCACCCAATTTGAGAGTATGGCGATAATTTGCAAAAATCACACTTAGACTTAAAAATAAGCCGTTAAAGGGTGAAAACCCAAATCAGCCCCCAAACAACCCCGTCGGAGGAATGAACACCTCTCAGGGGATCAATGAAACTTGTAGGAACTGACCGCGTAGTCCTGGGTCTCCCGGTTTGAGAGTATGACGATAATTTGCAAAAATCACACTTAGACTTAAAAACAAGCCATTAAAGGGTGAAAATCGAAACCAGCCCCCAAATGACCCGATGGGAGGCACGAACACCTCGTACGAACTGACCGCGTAGTCCCGAGTCTCACGGTTTTGTGAGTATGATGATAATTTGAAAAAATCACATTTAGACTTAAAAATAAACCGTTAGAGAGTGAAAACCTAAACCAGCCCCCAAACGATCTCGTAGGAGGCACGAACACCTCGCACAGGACCAATGTAACTTGTAGGAAGTGACCGCGTAGTCCTGGTACTCTTGGTTTGAGAGTATGATGATAATTTGCAAAAATCACACTTAGACTTAAAACAAGCCGTTATAGGGTGATAACCCAATCCAGCCCCCAAACGACCCCGTAGGAGGCACGAACACCTCGCAAGGGACCAATGTAACTTGTAGGAACTGACCGCGTAGTCCCGGGTCACCCGATTTGAGAGTATGGCGATAAATTGCAAAAATCACACTTAGACTTAAAAATAAGCCGTTAAAGGGTGAAAACCCAAATAAGCCCCCAAATAACCCCGTCGAAGGAATGAACACCTCTCAGGGGATCAATGAAACTTGTAGGAACTGACCGCGTAGTCTTAAGTCTCCCGGTTTGAGAGTATGACGATAATTTGCAAAAATCACACTTAGACTTAAAAATAAGTCGTTAAAGGGTGAAAACCCAAACCAGCCCCCAAATGACCCCGTATGAAGGAACGAACACCTCGCACGGGACCAATGTAACTTATAGGAACTAACCGCGTAGTCCCGGGTGTCTCGATTTGAGAGTATGACGATAATTTGCAAAAATCACCCTTACACTTAAAAATAAGCCGTTAAAGGGTGAAAACCCAAACCAGCCCACAAACAACTATGAACACCTCGTACGGGACAAATGTAACTTATAAGAATTGGCCGCGTAGTCCCGGGTCTTTCGGTTTGAGAGTATGCCAATAATTTTCAAAAATCACACCTAGACTTAAAAATAAGCCCTTAAAGGGTGTCAACCCAAACCAGCCCCCAAACGACCCCGTAGGAGGCACGACCACCTCGCACGTGACCAATATAACTTGTAGGAACTGACTGCATAGTCCCGGTACTCCCGGATTGAGAGTATGATGATAATTTGTTAAAATCACACTTAGACTCAAAATAAGCCGTCAAAGGGTGAAAACCCAAACCAGCCCACAAACGACCCCATAGGAGGCACGAACACCTCGCACAGCACCAATGTAACTTGTAGGAACTGATCGCATAGTCCCGGGACTCTCGGATTGAGGGTATGATGATAATTTGCAAAAATCACACTTAGACTTAAAAACAAGCCGTTAAAGGGAGAAAACCAAAACCAGCCCCCAAACGACCCCATAGGTGGCACGAACACCTCGTACGAACTTACCGCATAGTCCCGGGTCTCCCGATTTGTGTGTATGACGATAATTTAAAAAAACCACTTAGACTTAAAAACAAGCCGTTAAAGGGTGAAAACCCAACTCAGCCCCTAAACGACCCCGTAGGAGGCACGAACACCTCTCACGTGACCAATGTAACTTGTAGGAACTGATCGCGTAGTCCAGGGTCGCCCAGTTTGAGGGTGTGATAATAATTTGCAAAAATTACACTTAGACTTTAAAAAAAGTCGTTAAATGGTGAAAACGCAAACCAACCCCCAAATGACCCCTTTGGAGACACGAACACCTTGCACGGGACCAATATAACTTGTAGGAACTGACCGCGAAGTCCAGGGTCTCCTATTTTCATAATATGATGATAATTTGCAAAAATCAACACTTAGACTTAAAAAAAAGCCGTTAAAGGGTGAAAACCCAAACCAGCCCCCAAACGACCCCGTAGGAGGCACGAACACCTCGCACTGGACCAATGTAACTTTTGGAACTGACCACGTAGTCCCGGGTCTCCCGGTTTGAAAATATGATGATAATTTGTAAAAATCACACTTAGACTTAAAAACAAGCCTTTAAGGGTGAAAACCCAAACCATCCCCAAAATGACCCCGTAGGAGGCACGAACACCTCGCATGGGACCAATGTAAGTTGTAGGAACTCACCGCGTAGTCCCGGGTCTCTAGATTTGAGAGTATGGTGATAATTTGCAAAAATCACACTTAGACTTAGAAATAAGCCGTTAAAGGGTGAAAATCCAAATCAGCCCCCAAACAACCCCGTAGGAGGCAGGAACACCACTCAGGGGACCAATGAAACTTGTAGGAACTGATCGCGTAGTCATGGGTCTCTCGGTTTGAGAGTATGACGATAATTTGCAAAAATTACACTTAAACTTATAAATAAGCCATTAAAGGGAGAAAACCCAAACCAGGCCCCAAACGACCCCGTAGGAGGCACAAACACCTCGCATTGGACCAATGTAACAAGTTGGAACTGACCGCATAGTCCCGGGTCTCCCGATTTCAAAATATGAAGATAATTTTCAAAAATCACACTTAGACTTGAAAACAAGACTTTAAAGGGTGATAACCCAATCCAGCCCCCAAACGACCCCATACGAGGCACGAACACCTCGCATGGGACCAATGTAACTTGTAGGAGCTGACCGCGTAGTCCTGGGTCTCCTGATTTGAGAGTATGGCGATAATTTGCAAAAATCACACTTAGACTTAAAAATAAGCCGTTAAAGGGTGAAAACCCAAATCAGCCCCCAAACAACCCCGTCGGAGGAATGAACACCTCTCAGGGAATCCATGAAACTTGTAGGAACTGGCCGCGTAGTCCTGGGTCTCCCGGTTTGAGAGTATGATGATAATTTGCAAAAATCACACTTAGACTTAAAAATAAGCCGTTAAAGGGTGAAAACCCAAACCATCCCCCAAACGACCCCGTAGGAGGCACGAACACATCGTACGGGACAAATCTAACTTGTAGGAACTGACCGCGTAGTCCCGATACTCCTAGTTTGAGAGTATGACGATAATTTGCAAAAATCACACTTAGACTTAAATACAAGTCGTTAAAGGGTGAAAACCCAAACCAGCCCCCAAATGACCCCGTATGAAGGAACGAACACCTCGCACGGGACCAATGTAACTTGTAGGAACTGACCGCGTAGTCCCGGGTGTCTCTATTTGAGAGTATGCTGATAATTTGCAAAAATCACACTTACACTTAAAAATAAGCCGTTAAAGGGTGAAAACCCAAACCAGCCCACAAACGACTACGAACACCTCGCACGGGACAAATGTAAATTATAAGAATTGGCCGCGTAGTCCCGGGTCTTTCGGTTTGAGAGTATGACAATAATTTTCAAAAATCACACCTAGACTTAAAAATAAGCAGTTAAAGGGTGTAAACCCAAACCAGCCTCCAAACGACCCCGTAGGAGCCACCACCACCTCGCACGTGAACAATATAACTTGTAGGAACTGACCACATAGTCCCGGTGCTCCCGGTTTGAGAGTATGATGATAATTTGTAAAATTCACACTTAGACTTAAAACAAGCCGTTAAAGGGTGAAAACCAAAACCAGCCCCCAAACGACCCCATAGGAGGCACGAACACCTCGCACGGCACCAATGTAACTTGTAGGAACTGATTGCGTAGTCCCGGGACTCTCGGTTTGAGAGTACGACGGTAATTTGCAAAAATCACACTTAGACTTAAAAACAAGCCGTTAAAGGGTCAAAACCGAAACCAGCCCCCAAACGACCCCATGGGAGGCACGAACACCTCGTACGAACTGACCGCGAAGTCCCGGGTCTCACAGTTTTGTGAGTATGATGATAATTTGAAAAAATCACATTTAGACTTAAAAATAAGCCGTTAAAAAGTGAAAATCTAAACCAGCCCCAAACGATCTCGTAAGAGGCACGAACACCTCGCACGGGACCAATGTAACTTGTAGGAACTGACCGCGTAGTCCTGGTACTCTTGGTTTGAGAGTATGATGATAATTTGCAAAAATCACACTTAGACTTAAAACAAGCCGTTAAAGGGTGATAACCCAATCCAGCCCCCAAACGACCCCGTAGGAGGCACGAACACCTCGCATGGGACCAATGTAACTTGTAGGAACTGACCGCGTAGTCCAGGGTCACCCGATTTGAGAGTATGGCGATAATTTGCAAAAATCACACTTAGACTTAAAAATAAGCCGTTAAAGGGTGAAAACCCAAATCAGCCCCCAAACAACCCCGTCGGAGGAATGAACACCTCTCAGGGGATCAATGAAACTTGTAGGAACTGACCGCGTAGTCCTGGGTCTCCCGGTTTGAGAGTATGACGATAATTTGCAAAAATCACACTTAGACTTAAAAACAAGCCATTAAAGGGTGAAAATCGAAACCAGCCCCCAAATGACCCGATGGGAGGCACGAACACCTCGTACGAACTGACCGCGTAGTCCCGAGTCTCACGGTTTTGTGAGTATGATGATAATTTGAAAAAATCACATTTAGACTTAAAAATAAACCGTTAGAGAGTGAAAACCTAAACCAGCCCCCAAACGATCTCGTAGGAGGCACGAACACCTCGCACAGGACCAATGTAACTTGTAGGAACTGACCGTGTAGTCCTGGTACTCTTGGTTTGAGAGTATGATGATAATTTGCAAAAATCACACTTAGACTTAAAACAAGCCGTTATAGGGTGATAACCCAATCCAGCCCCCAAACGACCCCGTAGGAGGCACGAACACCTCGCAAGGGACCAATGTAACTTGTAGGAACTGACCGCGTAGTTCCGGGTCACCCGATTTGAGAGTATGGCGATAAATTGCAAAAATCACACTTAGACTTAAAAATAAGCCGTTAAAGGGTGAAAACCCAAATAAGCCCCCAAATAACCCCGTCGAAGGAATGAACACCTCTCAGGGGATCAATGAAACTTGTAGGAACTGACCGCGTAGTCTTAAGTCTCCCGGTTTGAGAGTATGACGATAATTTGCAAAAATCACACTTAGACTTAAAAATAAGTCGTTAAAGGGTGAAAACCCAAACCAGCCCCCAAATGACCCCGTATGAAGGAACGAACACCTCGCACGGGACCAATGTAACTTATAGGAACTGACCGCGTAGTCCCGAGTGTCTCGATTTGAGAGTATGACGATAATTTGCAAAAATCACCCTTACACTTAAAAATAAGCCGTTAAAGGGTGAAAAAACAAACCAGCCCACAAACAACTATAAACACCTCGTACGGGACAAATGTAACTTATAAGAATTGGCCGCGTAGTCCCGGGTCTTTCGGTTTGAGAGTATGCCAATAATTTTCAAAAATCACACCTAGACTTAAAAATAAGCCCTTAAAGGATGTAAACCCAAACCAGCCCCCAAACGACCCCGTAGGAGGCACGACCACCTCGCACGTGACCAATATAACTTGTAGGAACTGACTGCATAGTCCCGGTACTCCCGGATTGAGAGTATGATGATAATTTGTTAAAATCACACTTAGACTCAAAATAAGCCGTCAAAGGGTGAAAACCCAAACCAGCCCACAAACGACCCCGTAGGAGGCACGAACACCTCGCACGGCACCAATGTAACTTGTAGGAACTGATCGCGTAGTCCCGGGACTCTCGGTTTGAGGGTATGATGATAATTTGCAAAAATCACACTTAGACTTAAAAATAAGCCGTTAAAGGGAGAAAACCAAAACCAGCCCCCAAACGACCCCATAGGTGGCACGAACACCTCGTACGAACTTACCGCATAGTCCCGGGTCTCCCGGTTTGTGTGTATGACAATAATTTAAAAAAACCACTTAGACTTAAAAACAAGCCGTTAAAGGGTGAAAACCCAAATCAGCCCCTAAACGACCCCGTAGGAGGCACGAACACCTCTCACGTGACCAATGTAACTTGTAGGAACTGATCGCGTAGTCCAGGGTCGCCCAGTTTGAGGGTGTGATAATAATTTGCAAAAATTACACTTAGACTTTAAAAAAAGTCGTTAAATGGTGAAAACCCAAACCAACCCCCAAATGACCCCTTTGGAGACACGAACACCTCGCACGGGACCAATATAACTTGTAGGAACTGACCGCGAAGTCCAGGGTCTCATATTTTCATAATATGATGATAATTTGCAAAAATCAACACTTAGACTTAAAAAAAAGCCGTTAAAGGGTGAAAACCCAAACCAGCCCCCAAACGACCCCGTAGGAGGCACGAACACCTCGCACTGGACCAATGTAACTTTTGGAACTGACCGCATAGTCCCGGGTCTCCCGGTTTGAAAATATGATGATAATTTGTAAAAATCACACTTAGACTTAAAAACAAGCCTTTAAGGGTGAAAACCCAAACCATCCCCAAAATGACCCCGTAGGAGGCACGAACACCTCGCATGGGACCAATGTAAGTTGTAGGAACTCACCGCGTAGTCCCGGGTCTCCCGATTTGAGAGTATGGTGATAATTTGCAAAAATCACACTTAGACTTAGAAATAAGCCGTTAAAGGGTGAAAATCCAAATCAGCCCCCAAACAACCCCGTAGGAGGCAGGAACACCACTCAGGGGACCAATGAAACTTGTAGGAACTGATCGCGTAGTCCTGGGTCTCTCGGTTTGAGAGTATGACGATAATTTGCAAAAATTACACTTAAACTTATAAATAAGCCATTAAAGGGAGAAAACCCAAACCAGGCCCCAAACGACCCCGTAGGAGGCACAAACACCTCGCATTGGACCAATGTAACAAGTTGGAACTGACCGCATAGTCCCGGGTCTCCCGATTTCAAAATATGATGATAATTTTCAAAAATCACACTTAGACTTGAAAACAAGACTTTAAAGGGTGATAACCCAATCCAGCCCCCAAACGACCCCATACGAGGCACGAACACCTCGCATGGGACCAATGTAACTTGTAGGAGCTGACCGCGTAGTCCTGGGTCTCCTGATTTGAGAGTATGGCGATAATTTGCAAAAATCACACTTAGACTTAAAAATAAGCCGTTAAAGGGTGAAAACCCAAATCAACCCCCAAACAACCCCGTCGGAGGAATGAACACCTCTCAGGGAATCCATGAAACTTGTAGGAACTGGCCGCGTAGTCCTGGGTCTCCCGGTTTGAGAGTATGATGATAATTTGCAAAAATCACACTTAGACTTAAAAATAAGCCGTTAAAGGGTGAAAACCCAAACCATCCCCCAAACGACCCCGTAGGAGGCACGAACACATCGTACGGGACAAATCTAACTTGTAGGAACTGACCGCGTAGTCCCGATACTCCCAGTTTGAGAGTATGACGATAATTTGCAAAAATCACACTTAGACTTAAATACAAGTCGTTAAAGGGTGAAAACCCAAACCAGCCCCCAAATGACCCCGTATGAAGGAACGAACACCTCGCACGGGACCAATGTAACTTGTAGGAACTGACCGCGTAGTCCCGGGTGTCTCTATTTGAGAGTATGCTGATAATTTGCAAAAATCACACTTACACTTAAAAATAAGCCGTTAAAGGGTGAAAACCCAAACCAGCCCACAAACGACTACGAACACCTCGCACGGGACAAATGTAACTTATAAGAATTGGTCGTGTAGTCCCGGGTCTTTCGGTTTGAGAGTATCACAATAATTTTCAAAAATCACACCTAGACTTAAAAATAAGCCGTTAAAGGGTGTAAACCCAAACCAGCCTCCAAACGACCCCGTAGGAGCCACGACCACCTCGCACGTGAACAATATAACTTGTAGGAACTGACCACATAGTCCCGGTACTCCCGTTTTGAGAGTATGATGATAATTTGTAAAATTCACACTTAGACTTAAAATAAGCCGTTAAAGGGTGAAAACCAAAACCAGCCCCCAAAAGACCCCATAGGAGGCACGAACACCTCGCACGGCACCAATGTAACTTGTAGGAACTGATTGCGTAGTCCCGGGACTCTCGGTTTGAGAGTATGATGATAATTTGCAAAAATCACACTTAGTCTTAAAAACAAGCCGTTAAAGGGAGAAAGCCCAAACCAGCCCCCAAACGACCCCGTAGGTGGCACGACCACCTCGTACGAACTGACCGCATAGTCCCGGGTCTCCCGGTTTGAGTGTATGACGATAATTTGTAAAAACCACACTTAGACTTAAAAACAAGTCGTTAAATGGTCAAAACCCAAATCAGTCCCCAAACGACCCCGTAGGAGGCACGAACACCTCTCACGTGACCAACGTAACTTGTAGAAACTGATCGCGTAGTCCTGGGTCACCCAGTTTGAGGGTATGATGATAATTTGCAAAAATCACACTTAAAATTAAAAAAAAGTCGTTAAATGGTGAAAACCCAAGCCAACCCCCAAACGACCCCTTTGGAGACACGAACACCTCGCACGGGACCAATATAACTTGTAGGAACTGACCGCGAAGTCCAGGGTCTCCTAATTTCAAAATATGATGATAATTTGCAAAAATCAACACTTTGACTTAAAAAAAGCCGTTGAAGGCTGAAAACCCGAACCAGCCCCCAAACGACCCCATAGGGGGCACGAACACCTCGCACTAGACCAATGTAACTTGTTGGAACTAACCGTGTAGTCCCGGGTCTCCCGGTTTGAAAATATGACGATAATTCATAAAAATCACACTTAGACTTAAAAATAAGTCTTTGAAGGGTGAAAGCCCAAACCAGCCCCAAAACGATCCCGTAGGAGGCACGAACACCTCGCATGGGACCAATGTAACTTGTAGGAACTCACCGCGTAGTCCCGAGTCTCCCGAATTGAGAGTATGGTGATAATTTGCAAAAATCACACTTAGACTTAAAAATAAGCCCTTAAAGGGTGAAAATCCAAATCAGCCCCCAAACAACCCCGTAGGAGGCAGGAACACCACTTAGGGGACCAATGAAACTTGTAGGAACTGATCGCGTAGTCCTGGGTCTCTCGGTTTGAGAGTATGACGATAATTTGCAAAAATTACACTTAAACTTATAAATAAGCCGTTAAAGGGAGATAACCCAAACCAGGCACCAAACGACCCCGTAGGAGGCACGAACACCTCGCACTGGACCAATGTAACTGGTTGGAACTGACCGCGTAGTCCCGGATCTCCCGATTTCAAAATAGGATGATAATTTTCAAAAATCACACTTAGACGTAAAAACAAGACTTTAAAGGGTGAAAACCCAATCCAGCTCCCAAACGACCCCGTAGGAGGCACGAACACCTCGCATTGGACCAGACCAATGTAACTTGTAGGAGCTGACGGCGTAGTCCCGGGTCTCCCGATTTGAGAGTATGGCGATAATTTGCAAAAATCACACTTAGACTAAAAAATAAGTCGTTAAAGGGTGAAAACCCAAATGAGCCCCCAAACAACCTCGTAGGAGGAATGAACACCTCTCCTGGGACCAATGAAACTTGTAGGAACTGACCGCGTAGTCCTGGGTCTCCCGGTTTGAGAGTATGACGATAATTTGCAAAAATCACACTTACACTTAAAAATAAGCCGTTAATGGGTGAAAACGCAAACGAGCCCCCAAACTACCCCGTAGGAGGCACGAACTCATCGTCCGGGACGAATGTAACTTGTAGTAACTGACCGCGTAGTCCCGATACTCCTGGTTTGAGAGTATGAGAATAATTTGCAAAAATCACACTTTGACTTAAATACAAGTCGTTAAAGGGTGAAAACCCAAACCAGCCCCGAAACGACCCCGTATGAAGGAACGAACACCTCGCACGGGACTAATGTAACTTGTAGGAACTGACCGCGTAGTCCCGGGTGTCTCGATTTGAGAGTATGACGATAATTTGTAAAAATCACACTTAGACTTAAAAACTAGTCGTTAAAGGGTAAAAACCCAAACCAGCCCACAAACGACTACGAACACCTCGCACGGGACAAATGTAACTTATAAGAATTGGCCGCGTAGTCCCGGGTCTTCCGGTTTGAGAGTATGACGACAATTTTCAAAAATCACACTTAGACTTAAAAACATGTCGTTAAAGAGTAAAAACCCAAACCAGCCCGCAAACGACCCCGTAGGAGGCACGACCACCTCGCACGTGACCAATGTAACTTATAGGAACTGACCGCATAGTCCCGGTACTCCCGGTTTGAGAGTATGATTATAATTTGTAAAAATCACACTTAGACTGAAAACAAGCCGTTGAAGGGTGAAAACCCAAACCAGCCCCCAAACGACCCCGTATGAAGGAACGAACACCACGCACGGGACCAATGTAACTTGTAGAAACTGACCGTGTAGTCCCGAGACTCTCGATTTCAGAGTATGAAACAAGCCGTTAAAGGGTGAAAACCCAAATCAGCCCCAAACGACCCCGTAGGAGGCACGAACACCTCTCACGTGACCATTGTAACTTGTAGGAACTAATCGCGTAGTCGTGGGTCGCCCAGTTTGAAAATATGACGATAATTTGCAAAAATCACACTTAGACTTAAAAATAAGCCTTTTAAGGGTGAAAACCCAAACCAGCCCCCAAACGACCCCATAGGAGGCACGAACACCTCGCATGGGACGAATGAAACTTATGGGAACTGACCGCGTAGTCCTGGGTCTCCCGGTTTGAGAGTATGACTATATTTTGCAAAAATCAGACTTAGACTTATAAATAGGCCGTTAAAGTGTGAAAATCCAAACCAGCCCCCAAACGACACCGTAGGTGGCACAAGCACACCGTACGAGACGAATTTAAATTATAGGAACTGACCGCGTAGTCCCGATACTCTCGGTTTGAGAGTATGACAATAATTTGCAAAAATCACACTTAGAACTAAATACAAGCCGTTAAAGGGTGAAAACCCAAACCAGCCCCCAAACGACCCAGTAGGAGGTACGAACACCTCGCACGGGACCATTGTAACAAGTAGGAACTGAGCGCGTAGTCATGGGTCTCTCGATTTGAGAGTATGACGATAATTTGCAAAAATCACACTTAGACTTAAAAACAAGCCGTTAAAGTGTGAAAACCAAAACCATCCCCCAAACGACTATGAACACCTCGTACGGGACCAATGTAACTTATAAGAATTAGCCGCGTAGTCCCGAGTCTTCCGGTTTGAGAGTGTGACGATAATTTTTAAAAATCAGATTTAGACTTAAAAGTAAGACGTTAAAGGGTGAAAACCCAAACCAGCCCCCAAACGACCCCGTAGGAGGCACGACCACCTCGCACGGGACTAATGTAATTTCTATAAACTGACCGCGTAGTCCCGGTACTCCCGGTTTGAGAGTATGATGATAATTTCCAAAAATCACACTCAGACTTAAAAACAAGTCGTTAAATGGTGAAAACCCAAACTAGCCCCCAAACGACCCCGTACGAGGCACGAAGACCTCGCACTCGACCAATGTGACTTGTTCGAACTGACCGCGTAGTCCCAGGTCTCCCTGTTTGAAAATATGACGATAATTTGCAAAAATCACACTTATACATAAAAACAAGCCTTTTAAGGGTGAAAACCCAAACCAACTCCCAAACGACACCATAGGAGGCACGAACACCTCGCATGGGACCAATGTAACTTATAGGAACTGACCGCGTAGTCCCGGGTCTCCCGATTTTGATAGTATGGCAATAATTTGCCGAAATCACAATTAGACTTAAAAATAAGCCGTTAAAGGGTGAAAACCCAAATCAGTCCCCAAAAAACCCCGTAGGAGGCATGAACACCTCTCAGGGGACCAATGAAACTTGTAGGAACTGACCGAGTAGTCCTGGGTCTCCCGGTTTGAGAGTATGATGATAATTTGCAAAAATCACACATAGACTTAAAAATAATCCGTTAAAGTGTGAAAACCCAAACCAACCCCCAAACGACACCGTAGGTGGCACGAACACATCGCACGGGACGAATGTAACTTGTTGGAACTGACCGCGTAGTCCCGATACTCCCGGTTTGAGAGGATGACGATAATTTGCAAAAATCTCACTTAGACTTAAATATAAACCGTTAAAGGGTGAAAACCCAAACCAGCCCCCAAACGACCCTATAGGAGGCACGAACACCTCGCACGGGACCATTATAACAAGTAGGAACTGAGCGCGTAGTCCTGCGTCTCTCGATTTGAGAGTATGACGATAATTTGTAAAATTCACACTTTGACATAAAAACAAGCCGTTAAAGGGTGAAAACCGAAAGCAGCCCTCAAACGACTATGAACACCTCGCACGAGACCAATTTAACTTACCAGAATTGGCCGCGTAGTCCCGAGTCTTCCGATTTGAGATTATGACAATAATTTTCAAAAATCACATTTAGACTTAAAATTAAGCCGTTAAAGGGTGAAAACCCAAACCAGCCCCCAAACGACCCCGTAGGAGGCACGACCACCTCGCACTGGACTAATGTAACTTGTAGAAACTGACTGTGTAGTCCCGGTACTCCTAGTTTGAGAGTATGATGATAATTTGTAAAAATCTCACTTAGAATTAAAACAAGCCGTTAAAAGGTGAAAACCCAAACCCGCCCCCAAATGACCCTGTAGGAGGCACGAACACCTCGTACGGCACCAATGTAACTTGTAAGAACTGACCGCGTAGTCCTGGGACTCTCGGTCTGAGAGTATGATGATAATTGTCAAAAATCACACTTAGATTTAAAAACAAGCCGTTAATGGGTGAAAACCCAAAACAACCCCCAAACGACCCCGTAGGAGGCTCAAACACCTCGCAGGGGACCAATGTAACTTGTAGGAATAGACCGCGTAGTCCCGGGTTTCCCGGTTTGAGAGTATGATGAGAATTTGCAAAAACCACACTTAGACTTAAAAACAAGACGGTAAAGGGTGAAAACCCCAATCAGCCCCCAAACGAATGCGTAGAAGGCACGAACACCTCTCACGTTACAAATGTAACTTGTAGGAACTGACCGCGTAGTCCTGGGTTGCCCAGTTTGATGGTATGACGATAATTTGTAAAAAGCACACTTAGACTTAAAAATAAGTCGTTAAATCGTGAAAACCCAAACCAGCGCCCAAACGACTCCTTTGGAGGCACGAACACCTCGCACGGGACCAATGTAACTTGTAGGAACTGTCCCTGAAGTCCCGGGTCTCCCGATTTGAGAATATGATGATAATTCAGAAAAATTAACATTTAGACTTAAAAACAAGCCATTGGAGGGTGAAAACCAAAGCCAGCCCACAAACGACCCCGTATGAGGCACGAACACCTCGCACTGGACCAATGTAACTTGTTGGAACTGACCGCATAGTCCCGGGTCTCCTGATTTGAAAATATGGCGATAATTTGCAAAAATCACACTTAGACTTAAAAACAAGCTTTTAATGGGTGAAAACCCAAACCAGCCCCGAAACAACCCCGTAAGAGGCACGAACACCTCGTACGGGAACAATGTAACTTGTAAGAACTGACCGCGTAGTCCCGGGTCTCCCTATTTGAGAATATGACAATAATTTGCAAAAATCAACACTTAGACTTAAAAATAAGTTAAAGGGTGAAAATCCAAACTAGCCCACAAACGACCCCGTAGGAGGCACGAACACCTCGCACGGGACCAATGTAACTTGTAGGAACTAACCGGGTAGTCCTGGGTCCCCCAGTTTGTGAATATGATGATAATTTAGAAAAATCAACACTTAAACTTAAAAACAAGCCGTTAAAGGGTGAAAACCCAAACCAACCTCCAAGCAACACCGTTGGAGGCATGAACACCTCGTACGAAACCAATGTAACTTGTAGGAACTGACCGCATCGACCCCGATCTCCCGGTTTGAGAATATGACAAGAATTTCAAAAATCAACACTTAGACTTATAAATAAGTTGTTAAAGGGTGAAAATCAAATCTAGCCCCAAAACGACACCGTAGGAGGCACGAACTCCTCGCACAAGACCAATATAACTTGTAGGAACTGACCGCGTAGTCTTGGGTCTCCCAATTTTAAAGTATGACGATAATTTGCAAAAATCTCTCTTAGACTTAAAAACAAGCCTATAAAGGGTGGAAACCTAAACTAGCCCCCAAACGACCCCGTAGGAGGCACGAACACCTTGCATGGGACCAATGTAACTTGTAGAAACTGACCGCGTAGTCCCGGGTCTCCCGGTTTGAGAGTATGATGATAATATGCAAAAATGACACATGGTTCGAGTATGGAAGGGCTGGAAGGTGCATACAAGGCAATTTAAAGTCTAGCAAGAATTGTGGAGCATCAGGTGAATAATGGAGCACCAAGGAATCTTGAACTAAGTAGTTGTACTATTGAACATTTCAAATCCTCCGTCTTTTAAAGGGACTCCTAACCCCACTGAAGCAGAAAATTGGGTGATGCAAATGGAAAAGATGTTCGATGTTCTTAAGTGTACATATGAACAACGGGTTTTATTTGGAACATTCATGTTAGAAGGTGAAGCCGAACATTGGTGGAGAATGACTAAGAGACTGCATGGGGAAAGTAATAATCCCATAGGTTGGAATGACTTCTTAGTGATCTTCTATGAGAAATACTTTCCCAATACGGCGCAAGACCAAAAAGCAGCTGACTTCATGGGTCTGGTTCAAGTAAATATGACGGTTAGTCAATATGATTTAAAGTTTACTAGGTTATCCCATTTTGCACCTCATGTTGTGATAACTGATGTTTTAAGAGCCAAGAAGTTTGAACGTGGGTTAAGGTTGAATATTCGTAGCCGAATTTCCATCCTAAAGTTGGCATCATATAATGACGTGGTGGCTAGGGCAACAATAGCTGAGAAGGACAGTGAAGAATATAATCAGGTTAGAGAGGGGAAGAGGAAGTTTGGAGAACAAAGAGGAAGGAACCCAAATAACAAACCCTTTAGGACTATACCTAATATAGGGCAACCTTTAGTAAACAAACCCTCTAATGTTGATAAATGCCAATGTTGTGGTAATATTCATAGAGGGCGACCGTGTTACCCGGAGACGGGGAGTTGCTTTGGGTGTGGCCAAAAGGGACATAAAATGCGAGATTGTCCTAACAAGGGGAAGATGGAAACAAAGACTTCTAATGACAACAAGGATCAGGGCAGACACGGTAAAGTCTTTAATCTTTCAGATGCAAAGGCTTCTAATGCGTTAGTGTCAGGTACACTTTTTATATGTGCACAACCTTTTCAGGTTTTAATTGATCCTGGTTCTACCCATTCATTTGTGTCTGTGCGTTTTGTTAATCGCTTTCCTAATATTCCTGAATCCTTGAATCATATCATACACGTTTCTACTCCTTCGGGTGAGTTATTGACGAGAACATTAGTATATAAGTCTTGCCCTATAAATGTTAGTAGTCATAAACTATTCGTTGATTTGATAGTTTTAGACATAAGAGATTTTGAAGTCATTTTGGGGATGGATTGGTTAGCATCATATCATGCTAGGGTGGATTGTTTTGAGAAGCGAGTTATTTTCCAAATTCCTAACCAACCAGAATTCAGTTTTGAAGGAACTAGCATCTTATCTCCCATGCGTATTATCTCTGCAATGCAAGCTTATAATTTTCTTAAGAAGGGATGTCAAGGATTCCTTGCAAGTGTTATTGATTTACAAACAAAAGAGCCTAGTTTAGAAGATATTCCTATAGCTAGGCTTTTTCCAGATGTTTTTCCAGATGATTTGCCCAGTCTACCTCCTAGTAGAGAAGTAGAATTTACCATTGACCTTGTTCCTGGAACCACACCAATCTCAAAACCACCTTATCGCATGCCACCTTTTGGATTAAGAGAATTAAAAGTTCAATTACAAGATCTGTTAGACAAGGGTTTTATTAGACCTAGTATATCCCCTTGGGGTGCTCCAGTGTTATTTGTTAAAAAGAAGGATGGAACGATGAGGTTATGTATAGATTATCGTGAACTAAATAAGGTGACCATTAAGAATAAATACCCCTTACCTCGTATAGATGATTTGTTTGACCAACTGCAAGGTGCACAAGTATTTTCAAAGATTGACCTTAGGTCAGGCTACCACCAATTGAAGATTAAGGAAGAGGATATTTTGAAATCAGCTTTTCGTATTAGATATGGTCACTATGAATTTCTTGTGATGCCATTTGGATTAACTAATGCACCAGCCGCTTTTATGGATATGATGAATAGAGTGTTTAGGAAATATCTCGATCAGTGTGTGGTTATTTTCATTAATGACATCCTTATTTATTCCAAAGGTATTGAAAAACACGAGAAGCTTTTGGAGATAGTTTTACAAATCCTTAGGAAAGAGAAATTATATGCGAAATTAAAGAAGTGTGAATTTTGGTTGCCTAGTGTTTCTTTTCTAGGACATGTTATATCCAAGGAAGGAGTGTCGGTTGATCCTCAAAAGATCGAGGCTATACTAGATTGGCCAAGACCAACTAATGTAACGGAGATTTGTAGTTTCCTAGGGTTAGCAGGTTATTATCGAAGATTTGTTGAAGGATTTTCTAGTATTGCCAAACCTCTCTCTAGGTTAACACAAAAGATGGTGAAATATGAATGGTCTGAGGAAGTTGAGAATAGTTTTTGAGAACTTAAGAACCGATTAGTAACTGCCCCAATTTTGACTATTCCTTTCGGTACAGGAGGATTTTGTGATTTATAGTGATGATTCTAAAAATGGTTTGGGATGTGTGCTAATGCAAAATGGAAAAGTAGTAGCTTATGCTTCGAGTCAGTTAAAACTCCATGAGCAAAATTATCCAACCCATGACTTAGAATTAGCAGCTGTAATTTTTGCTCTTAAGATTTGGAGACATTATTTGTATGGTGAGACTTGTGAGATTTATATCGATGATAAGAGTTTAAAATATATCTTTACTCAGAAGGAATTGAACATGAGACAAAGGAGGTGGTTAGAATTTATGAAGGATTACGATGTTAGTATTCACTATCACCCGGGGAAAGCTAATGTAGTAGCCGATGCTTTAAGTAGGAAGTCTAAACCAAATTTAGCATGTCTTATTACAAGCCAGGAAGCAATGTTAAGGGATTTGAGAAGTATGGAAATAGATGTACGTATCTATAGCAAAGGAGGAATAGTTGCAAACTTACAAGTCAACCCATGTTGATGGAGAGGATCAAAATTGCACAAGTAAATGACCCACAACTGAAGAAGATTAGAGAAGAAGTCATCGAGGGTAAGAGAACTGAATTTGCGATACGAGATGATATATTGAGGTTTGGAAATAGAGTGTGTGTGCCATGTGATGCCCAACTAAAGCGGAAAATTTTGGAGGAAAGTCATTACTCAAGATTCACATTTCATCCCGGATGTACAAAAATGTATAGGGATCTTCGAGAAGTATTTTGGTGGAATAACATGAAGAGGGAGATAGCAGAATTTATATCTCAGTGTTTGGTTTGTCAACAAGTAAAGGAAGAACATCAAAAACCATCAGGATTACTGCAACCCCTACCTATCCCTGAGTGGAAATAGGAACATATTACTATGGATTTTGTGACAGGTTTACCGAGGAGTTCCAATGGTAATGATTCCATTTGGGTAATTATTGATAGGTTAACTAAATCTGCCCATTTTCTTGCCATTAAGATTACCCAATCCTTAGAAAAACTAGCTAAATTGTATATACAGGAAATTATTAAGCTTCATGGAACCCCAGTTTCAATTATTTCTGATCGTGACCCTAGATTCGTGTCTCGCTTCTGGAAAATCCTACAAGAACCCATGGGAACAAAATTGAATTTTAGCACTACTTTTCATCCTCAAACGGATGGACAATCAGAGAGAACTATTCAAACCTTGGAGGATATGCTTAGGGCACGTGCACTTGATTTAAAAGGGAATTGGGATGATCATTTACCGTTAGTGGGATTCGCATATAATAATAGCTATCAAGAAAGTATTCAAATGGCTTCGTATGAGGCACTCTATGGTAGAAGGTGTCGTTCCCCTACATGTTGGGTAGAAGTTGGGGAAAGAAAAGTGTTGGGACCAGAATTAATTCAGATCACAACAGACAAGGTGAAATTAATAAAAGACCGACTTCGACAGCTAGAATTCCAAAGAGGAGATTATGTGTTCTTGCGAGCATCACCTGCAAAGGGAGTAATACGATTTGGGAAAAAGGGGAAGTTGAGCCCAAGATACATAGGACCTTTTGAAATCCTTGAAAGGATAGGAGCTGTTGCGTATAAAATAGCCTTACCACCGGAACTCTGTAGTGTACATAATGTGTTTCACATATCAATGATAAAGAAATATGTCCCAGATCCAAAACAAATCTTAAGTCATCAGCCTCTTCAAGTTAGAGAAGATTTGACATACATTGAGCATCCAGTGGAAATCTTGGACCATAAAGATCAGATATTACGAACCAAGGTTATTCCACTAGTCAAAGTATTATGGAAGAATCATTCTGTTGAAGAAGCAACATGGGAGCGGGAAGATGAAATAAAATAGCGATATCCACACCCTTTTGGAAATTAATGTAAGTAAAGTTTGGGGACCAAACTTTTTATAAGGAGGGTAGGATGTAATGACCTCATTTTCTTATGCCAATATATAATTGTCTTCTTTCAATTTCATCACACTTACTATCTAATAATGATATATTATTACATATATGATATTCCGAGTTCTTAATATGACAGATCCCATTTTTAAATTTGAAGAATCAACAGTAAAATGGGTCAGATTGAGATTTTGTGGCACATCCTAAGCTAAGTGATAAGTTTTGGGGTAGAAAATGTAATTTTATGGAACTTTAGGGACTTGGTTTTAATAAAGAAAGTTTCTGGGACCAAAATGAAAAATAAAAAGGGGCCTTTTCGTAAATAAAATATTTTGAAGGACCTATAAGAAATATTGAAAATATATGGTGTGAAATTACCAAAATGGCCTTCAGGTCCGAAATGACCCTTATCCCCTTAATACCTATCCACCTTGTGCTTTCCACCTCATGCTTTCTTTTGAACATATCCACTGCACACATGTCACCTGTATAGGAAAGGATAAAACTTATGTAAATCCTCTAGAAAAAGGAAAAACACGTGTCGCTGTTTGGTAAACCAAGACTGCAAGGCTGATCCGTTGCACGACACGTGAACGATGACTCACCAAAGTGAAACCTTATCACCCAGACAAATATCAACACCTAAATATCTTTGGAAAACTATAAATAGGGCCTTTGAGGATCATTTGAAACTCACACCAATTCCTTGAGAATTATAGAAAGAAATAGTGAGAGAAAATGTGAGAAAGGTTAAGAAGAAGTTCTTAGGGATATTCATCTTAAGGTAATCTTAATGTTATAATGCATCTTTATAGTTTTAATTTATTGTTTTATAGCTTTACTTAGTAGTTATGCTGGTAAAATACAATAAAGAATTCACTAATCAAAACTTAAAATTTAGAACAAATCCAAGTTGATTTTATAAACTTGTTTGAAATTATACGCTTTTAAAAATGATTCTTTTTAAAAAAATTGCTCGATATTATGGAATCCCATTTAAGTAATTCCAAAGTCAGGCCCGGTGAAGTTCTGTCTAGATGAGATGGTATTTAAGTGGTGCCCCTGTGACCCTCCATCTCTACTAGGAATGAATCCGGAAATGTTCTGTCTAGATGAGATGGTATTTAAGTGGTGCCCCTGTGACCCTCCATCTCTACTGGGAACCGACTGATGAGGAAAGACTATGAATTGAATTCTTCAATTATGATCAAGGAATTTTAAAAGTTGACAAATGGGGATTCAGTAATCCTTTAAAAGAAGAAGTTGTTATTAAAATATAGTATAAACTGGACCTTAGAACGTGTACTTAAATCTTTATCAGATTAACGTGTGATCGAAGACTCGATACCAGTAAATTCGACCTCTATTTTGGGTGAGTACTCTATGCAATTTCTTGCACATTTTGATTATATTATATTATGCAAAGTATGTATATTTTGTGAAATTCTTTTATTCTCAAAATTCATCTGATACCGATGATTCCGTCGTTTGTTATATGTTTATATCTCTCCATATAAACATCTGAGTTGAATTCTAAAATTATTGATTCGGCCTATGGAAACTCTCTTACTATGTTGGCCTTGACTACCGGGTGGAAATATTTGGGTGGTACCTTCCCAGCTGGTTTATCGCTGGTATTCCCTAAATAAGGCGTTGTGACGAACATGTTCGATTGACCCTCAACTACCGGGGTATCATACGGTAGAAGAATACGGTATTAGAGTGTACTTGGCCATCAAAATGATATGATTGAAAGAAAAAGATATCACATTTGATTTGTTGCATTCCTCTTATTCTGAGCTATCCAATTGTGATATATATACTGTTATTTCAAAATATATATCTATTTTACTACAGATTCCTATCCATATATGTATATGCCTTCTTTTTTTACTTGAATAGGTATCTATTTTCTGAAAACCCTGGAATGTCTGGAGATTGAACCTCATTCGGCTTTTAGCTGATGTTGTATAAATAACCATTTTTCAGGAAACGTTCAGGCTCACGGACGGAATGAAAAAGGACTATATTGAAGATTTAAGCTTTTAGAGCTCTTTTTGTAAAATGTCTATTTAGAGCATGTCTGGCTCTCTTGTAATAAGTTTTAAATTTTCTCTTAAGTTGTAACTCGTTGTTACTTTTAATATATATGAAGTTTCCTTTAGAAAGCTATGATGACGTAATTCCTTTACTTTCAGTATTTTACGATTCATAACCATGTGATCATATTTTCGTTGCATTTATCTAAGGAAACAATTAAATTGGAATATTTGTTGCCTTGGTGGCATGTCAAGACACTCGTTCCCTACTACTATTTTGGGTCAGGGTCGTGACAACGAACACCTCTCACGGGACCAATATAACTTGTAGGAACTAACCGCGTAGTCCCGGTACTCCCAGTTTGGGAGTGTGACGATAATTTGCAAAAATCACACTTACTTAAAACAAGTCGTTAAAGGGTGAAAACCCAAACCAGCCCCTAAACGACCCCGTAGGAGGCACGAACACCTCGCACGGGACCAATGTAACTTGTAAGAACTGACTGCATAGTCCCGGTACTCCCGATTTGAGAGTGTGACGATAATTTGCAAAAATCACACTTAGACTTAAAACTAGCCGTTAAAGTGTGAAAACCCAAACCAGCCCCCAAATAACTCCGTTGGAGACACGAACACCTCGCACGGGACCAATATAACTTGTAGGAACTGACCGCGAAGTCCAGGGTCTCCTAATTTCAGAATATGATGATAATTTGCAAAAATCACACTTAGACTTAAAAATAAGCTGTTATAGGGTGAAAACCCGAACCAGCCCTCAAACGACCCCGTATGAGTCACGAACACCTCGTGTGAACTGACCGCGTAGTCCCGGGTCTCACGGTTTGTGAGTATGACAATAATTTGTAAAAATCACATTTAGACTTAAAAATAAGCCGTTAAAGAGTAAAAACCCAAACCAGCCCCCAAACGACCCCGTAAGAGGCACGAACACCTCGCATGGGACTAATGTAACTTGTAGGAACTGACCGCGTAGTCTTGGGTCTCCCAGTTTGAGAGTATGAAGATAATTTGCAAAAATCAAACGTAGACTTAAAAACAAGCTGCTAAAGGGTGAAAACACAAATCAGTCACCAAACGACCCCGTAGGAGGCACTATCACCTCTCACGAAACTAATGTAACTTTTAGGAACTGACCGGGAAATCCCGAGTCTCCCGGTTTGAGATATGATGATAATTTGCAAAAATTAACACTTTGACATAAAAAAAAAGCCGTTAAAGAGTGAAAACCCAAACCATCCCCCAAACGACCCCGTAGGAATCACGAACACCTCGCATGGGCCCAATGTAACTTGTAGGAACTGACCGCGTAGTCCCGGGTCTCCCGATTTGAGAGTATGACAATAATTTTCAAAAATCACACTTAGACTTAAAACCAAGCCGATAAAGGGTGAAAACCCAAACCATCCCCCAAACGACCCCGTAGGAGGCACGAACACCTCGCACGGGACCAATGTAACACGTAGGAACTGACCGCGTAGTCTCGGGACTCTCCATTTGAGAGTATGATGATAATTTGCAACAATCACACTTAGACTTAAAAACAAGCTGTTAAAGAGTGAAAACCCAAACTAGCCCCCAAACGACCCCGTAGGAGGCACGAACACCTCGCACGGGACCAATGTTACTTTTAGGAACAGACCGCGTAGTCGCGGGTCTCCCGGTTTTAGAGTATGACGATAATTTGTAAAAATTGTACTTAGACTTAAAAATAAGTCGTTAAAGGGTGAAAACCCAAATCAGGCCCCAAACGACCCCGTAGGAGGCACGAACACCTCTCACCGGACCAATGTAACTTGTAGGAACGGACCGCGTAGTCCCGGGTCTCCAAGTTTGAGAGTATGAAGATAATTTGCAAAAATCACACTTAGACTTAAAAATAAGTCATTAAATGGTGAAAACCCAAACCAGCCCCGAAACGACCCCGTACGAGGCACGAACACCTCGCACGGGACCAATGTAACTTGTAGGAACTGATCGCGTTCTCCCGGGTCTCCCGATTTGAGAATAGGATGATAATTTGCAAAAATCAACACTTAGACTAAAAAATAAGCCGGTAAAGGGTGAAAACCCCAACCAGCCCCCAAAAGACCCCATAGGAGGCACGAACAGCTCGCACGGGACCAATGTAAATTGTTGGAACTATTAGCATAATCCCGGGTCTCCCGATTTAAAATATAACGATAATTTGCAAAATTCACACTTAGACTTCAAAATAAGCCTTTAAACGGTGAAAACCCAAACCAGCCCCGAAACGACCCCGTAAGAGGCACGACCACCTCACACGAGAACAATGTAACTTGTAAGAACTGACCGCGTAGCCCCGGGTCTCCCACTTTGAGAATATGATGATAATTTGCAAAAATCAACGCCTAACTTAAAAAAAAGCCGTTAAAAGGTAAAAATTAAAACTATCCCCCAAACGACCCCGTAGGAGGCTTGAACACCTCGCACGGGACCAATGTAACTTGTAGGAACTGACCGCGTAGTCTTGGGTCCCCCGATTTGTGAATATGTCGATAATCTACAAAAATCAACACGTAAACTTAAAAACAAGCCGTTAAAGGGTGAAAACCCAAACGAGCCCCCAAACAACCCCGTAGGAGGCAGGAACACCTCACACGAGACCAATGTAACTTGTAGTAACCGTCCGCGTAGTCCCGATACTCCAGGTTTGAGAGTCTGACACTAATTTGCAAAAATCACACTTAGACTTAAATACTAGCCGTTAAAGGGTGAAAGCCCAAACAAGCCCCCAAACGACCCTATAAGAGGCATGAACACCTCGCACGGGACCAATGTAACTTGTAGGAACTGATAGCGTAGTCCCGGGTCTCCCGATTTAAGAGTATGATGACAATTTGCAAAAATCACACTTTGACTTAAAAATAAGCCGTTAAAGGGTGAAAACCCAAACCAGCCCCCAAACGACCCCGTAGGAGGCACGAACACCTCGTACGGGAACATTGTAACTTTTAAGAATTGATCGCGTAGTCCCGAGTCTCCCAGTTTGAGATTATGAAGATTATTTTGAAAAATCACACTTAGACTTAAAAAAATAGCCGTTAAATGGTGAAAACCCAAACCAGTACCCAAACGACCCCGTATGAGGCACGAACACCTCGTACGAACTTACCGCATAGTCCCAGGTCTCCCGGTTTGAGAGTATGACGATAATTTGAAGAAATCACGCTTAGACGTAAAACCAAAGGTTAAAGGGTGAAAACCAAAACCAGCCCCCAAACGACCCCGTAGGAGGCACGAACACCTTGCACGGGAACATTGTAACTTTTAAGAATTGATCGCATAGTCCCGCGCCTCCCGGTTTGAGATTATGACGATTATTTTCAAAAATCACACTTAGACTTAAAAATAAGCCGTAGATGGTGAATTCCCAAACCAGCACCCAAACGACCCCGTAGGAGGCACGAACACCTCGTACGAACTTACCGCGTAGTCCCAGGTCTCCTAGTTTGAGAGTATGACGATAATTTGAAAAAATCACGCTTAGACGTAAAACCAAGAGGTTAAACGATGAAAACCCAAACCAGCCCCCAAACGACCCCGTAGGAGGCATGAACACCTCGCACGGGACCAATGTAACTTTTAAGAATTGGTCGCGTAGTCCCGGGTCTTCCGGTTTCAGAGTATGATGATAATATTCAAAAATCACACTTATATTTAAAAACAAGTCGTTAAAGGGTGAAAACCCAAACCAGCCCCCAAATGACCCCGTAGGAGGCACGAACACCTCGTCCGGGACCAATATAACTTGAAGAAACTGACCGCGTAGTCCCGGTACTCCCAATTTGAGAGTATGATGATAATTTTCAAAAATCACACTTAGACTTAAAAAAAGTCGTTATAGGGTGAAAACCCAAACCAGCCCCTAAACGACCCGGTATGAGGCACGAACACCTCGCACGGGACCAATGTAACTTAAAAAAATGACCGCGTAGTCCCGGTACTCCCGATTTGAGAGTATGACGATAATTTGCAAAAATCACACTTAGACTTAAAACAAGCTGTTAAAGTGTGAAAACCCAAACTAACCCCCAAATAACCCCGTTGGAGGCACAAACACCTCGCACGGGACCAATGTAACTTGTAGGAACGGACCGCGTAGTCCCGGGTCTCCCGGTTTGAAAGTATGACGAGAATTTGTAAAAATCACACTTAGACTTAAAAATAAGCCGCTAAAGGGTGAAAACCCAAATCAGTCACCAAACGACCCCGTAGGAGGCACTATCACCTCTCACGAAACTAATGTAACTTGTAGGAACTGAGCGCGTAGTCCCGAGTCTCCCGATTTGAGACTATGATGATAATTTGCAAAAATCACACTTAGTCTTAAAAATAAGCCGTTAAAGGGTGAAAACTCAAACTAGCCCCCAAACGACCCCGTAGGAGGCACGAACACCTCGCACGAGACCAATATAACTTATAGGAACTGACCGCGTAGTCCTGGTACTCGCAGTTTGAGACTATGTTGATAATTTGCTAAAATCACAGTTAGACTTAAATACAAGCCGTTAAAGGGTGAAAACCCAAACCAGCCCCCAAACGACCCCGTAGGAGGCACGAAGATCTCGCACGGGACCAATGTAACTTGTAGGAACTGACCGCGTAATCCCGGGTCTCCCGATTTGAGAGTATGACGATAATTTGCAAAAATCACACTTAGACTTAAAACCAAGCCGATAAAGGGTGAAAACCCAAACCAGCACCCAAACGACCCCGTAGGAGGCACGAACACCTCGCACGGGACCAATGTAACACGTAGGAACTGACCGCGTAGTCTCGGGACTCTCGATTTGAGAGTATGATGATAATTTGCAAAAATCACACTTTGACTTAAAAATAAGTCGTTAAAGGGTGAAACCCAAAACAGCCCCCAAACGACCCCGTAGGAGGCAAGAACACCTCGTACGAACTGACCGCGTAGTCCCGGGTCTCCCGGTTTGAGAGTATGATGATAATTTTCAAAAACCAGACTTAGACTTAAAAACAAGCTGTTAAAGGGTGAAAACTGAAGCCAGCCCCCAAACGACCCCGTAGGAGGCACGAACACCTCGCACGGGACCAATGTTACTTTTAGGAACAAACTGCGTAGTCACGGGTCTCCTGGTTTTAGAGTATGACGATAATTTGTAAAAATCGTACTTAGACTTAAAAATAAGTCGTTAAAGGGTGAAAACCCAAATCAGCCCCCAAACGACCCCGTAAGAGGCACGAACACTTCTCACCGGACCAATGTAACTTGTAGGAACTGACCGCGTAGTCCCGGGTCTCCAAGTTTGAGAGTAGGAAGATAATTTGCAAAAATCAGACTTAGACTTAAAAATAAGTCATTAAATGGTGAAAACCCAAACCAGCCCTGAAACGACCCCGTAGGAGGCACGAACACCTCGCCCGGGACCAATGTAACTTGTAGGAACTGACCGCGTTCTTCTGGGTCTCCCTGTTTGAGAATAGGATGATAATTTGCAAAAATCAACACTTAGACTAAAAAATATGCCGGTAAAGGGTGAAAACCCAAACCAGCCCCCAAACGACCCCGTAGGAGGCACGAAGATCTCGCAGGGGACCAATGTAACTTGTAGGAACTGACCGCGTAATCCCGGGTCTCTCGATTTGAGAGTATGACGATAATTTGCAAAAATCATACTTAGACTTAAAACCAAGCCGATAAAGGGTGAAAACCCAAATCAGTCACCAAACGACCCCGTAGGAGGCACTATCACCTCTCACGAAACTAATGTAACTTGTAGGAACTCACCGCGTAGTCCCGAGTCACCCGATTTGAGAGTATGACGAGAATTTTCAAAAATCACACTTAGTCTTAAAAATAAGCCGTTAAAGGGTGAAAACCCAAACTAGCCCCCAAACGACCCCGTAGGAGGCACGAACACCTCGTACGGGACCAATATAACTTATAGGAACTGACCGCGTAGTCCTGGTACTCCCAGTTTGAGACTATGTTGATAATTTGCTAAAATCACAGTTAGACTTAAATACAAGCCGTTAAAGGGTGAAAACCCAAACTACCCCGTATGAGGCACGAAGATCTCGCACGAGACCAATGTAACTGGTAGGAACTGGCCGCGTAATCCCGGGTCTCCCGATTTGAGAGTATGACGATAATTTGCAAAAATCACACTTAGACTTAAAACCAAGCCGATAAAGGGAGAAAACCCAAACCAGCCCCCAAACGACCCCGTTTGAGGCACGAACACCTCGCACGGGACCAATGTAACACGTAGGAACTGACCGCGTAGTCTCGGGACTCTCGATTTGAGAGTATGATGATAATTTGCAAAAATCACACTTAGACTTAAAAACAAGTCGCTAAAGGGTGAAACCCAAACCAGCCCCCAAACAACCCCGTAGGAGGCAAGAACACCTCGTACGAACTGACCGCGTAGTCCCGGGTCTCCCGGTTTGAGAGTATGATGATAATTTTCAAAAACCACACTTAGACTTAAAAACAAGCTGTTAAAGGGTGAAAACCCAAGCCAGCCCCCAAACGACCCCGTAGGAGGCACGAACACCTCGCACGGGACCAATGTTACTTTTAGGAACAAACCACGTAGTCCCGGGTCTCCCGGTTTTAGAGTATGACGATAATTTGTAAAAATCGTACTTAGACTTAAAAATAAGTCGTTAAAGGGTGAAAACCCAAATCAGCACCCAAACGACCCCGTAAGAGGAACGGACACTTCTCACCGGACCAATTAACTTGTAGGAACTGACCGCGTAGTCTCGGGTCTCCAAGTTTGAGAGTCGGAAGATAATTTGAAAAAATCAGACTTCGACTTAAAAATAAGTCATTAAATGGGGAAAACCCAAACCAGCCCCGAAACGACCCTGTAGGAGGCACGAACACCTCGCACGGGACCAATGTAACTTGTAGGAACTGACCGCGTTCTCCCGGGTCTCCCGATTTGAGAATAGGATGATAATTTGCAAAAATCAACACTTAGACTAAAAAATAAGCCGGTAAAGGGTGAAAACCCCAACCAGCCCCCAAAAGACCCCATAGGAGGCACGAACAGCTCGCACGGGACCAATGTAAATTGTTGGAACTATTAGCATAATCCCGGGTCTCCCGATTTAAAATATAACGATAATTTGCAAAATTCACACTTAGACTTCAAAATAAGCCTTTAAACGGTGAAAACCCAAACCAGCCCCGAAACGACCCCGTAAGAGGCACGACCACCTCACACGAGAACAATGTAACTTGTAAGAACTGACCGCGTAGCCCCGGGTCTCCCACTTTGAGAATATGATGATAATTTGCAAAAATCAACGCCTAACTTAAAAAAAAGCCGTTAAAAGGTAAAAATTAAAACTATCCCCCAAACGACCCCGTAGGAGGCTTGAACACCTCGCACGGGACCAATGTAACTTGTAGGAACTGACCGCGTAGTCTTGGGTCCCCCGATTTGTGAATATGTCGATAATCTACAAAAATCAACACGTAAACTTAAAAACAAGCCGTTAAAGGGTGAAAACCCAAACGAGCCCCCAAACAACCCCGTAGGAGGCAGGAACACCTCACACGAGACCAATGTAACTTGTAGTAACCGTCCGCGTAGTCCCGATACTCCAGGTTTGAGAGTCTGACACTAATTTGCAAAAATCACACTTAGACTTAAATACTAGCCGTTAAAGGGTGAAAGCCCAAACAAGCCCCCAAACGACCCTATAAGAGGCATGAACACCTCGCACGGGACCAATGTAACTTGTAGGAACTGATAGCGTAGTCCCGGGTCTCCCGATTTAAGAGTATGATGACAATTTGCAAAAATCACACTTTGACTTAAAAATAAGCCGTTAAAGGGTGAAAACCCAAACCAGCCCCCAAACGACCCCGTAGGAGGCACGAACACCTCGTACGGGAACATTGCAACTTTTAAGAATTGATCGCGTAGTCCCGAGTCTCCCAGTTTGAGATTATGAAGATTGTTTTCAAAAATCACACTTAGACTTAAAAAAATAGCCGTTAAATGGTGAAAACCCAAACCAGTACCCAAACGACCCCGTATGAGGCACGAACACCTCGTACGAACTTACCGCATAGTCCCAGGTCTCCCGGTTTGAGAGTATGACGATAATTTGAAGAAATCACGCTTAGACGTAAAACCAAAGGTTAAAGGGTGAAAACCAAAACCAGCCCCCAAACGACCCCGTAGGAGGCACGAACACCTTGCACGGGAACATTGTAACTTTTAAGAATTGATCGCATAGTCCCGCGCCTCCCGGTTTGAGATTATGACGATTATTTTCAAAAATCACACTTAGACTTAAAAATAAGCCGTAGATGGTGAATTCCCAAACCAGCACCCAAACGACCCCGTAGGAGGCACGAACACCTCGTACGAACTTACCGCGTAGTCCCAGGTCTCCTAGTTTGAGAGTATGACGATAATTTGAAAAAATCACGCTTAGACGTAAAACCAAGAGGTTAAACGATGAAAACCCAAACCAGCCCCCAAACGACCCCGTAGGAGGCATGAACACCTCGCACGGGACCAATGTAACTTTTAAGAATTGGTCGCGTAGTCCCGGGTCTTCCGGTTTCAGAGTATGATGATAATATTCAAAAATCACACTTATATTTAAAAACAAGTCGTTAAAGGGTGAAAACCCAAACCAGCCCCCAAATGACCCCGTAGGAGGCACGAACACCTCGTCCGGGACCAATATAACTTGAAGAAACTGACCGCGTAGTCCCGGTACTCCCAATTTGAGAGTATGATGATAATTTTCAAAAATCACACTTAGACTTAAAAAAAGTCGTTATAGGGTGAAAACCCAAACCAGCCCCTAAACGACCCGGTATGAGGCACGAACACCTCGCACGGGACCAATGTAACTTAAAAAAATGACCGCGTAGTCCCGGTACTCCCGATTTGAGAGTATGGCGATAATTTGCAAAAATCACACTTAGACTTAAAACAAGCCGTTAAAGTGTGAAAACCCAAACTAACCCCCAAATAACCCCGTTGGAGGCACAAACACCTCGCACGGGACCAATGTAACTTGTAGGAACGGACCGCGTAGTCCCGGGTCTCCCGGTTTTAAAGTATGACGAGAATTTGTAAAAATCACACTTAGACTTAAAAATAAGCCGCTAAAGGGTGAAAACCCAAATCAGTCACCAAACGACCCCGTAGGAGGCACTATCACCTCTCACGAAACTAATGTAACTTGTAGGAACTGAGCGCGTAGTCCCGAGTCTCCCGATTTGAGACTATGATGATAATTTGCAAAAATCACACTTAGTCTTAAAAATAAGCCGTTAAAGGGTGAAAACTCAAACTAGCCCCCAAACGACCCCGTAGGAGGCACGAACACCTCGCACGAGACCAATATAACTTATAGGAACTGACCGCGTAGTCCTGGTACTCGCAGTTTGAGACTATGTTGATAATTTGCTAAAATCACAGTTAGACTTAAATACAAGCCGTTAAAGGGTGAAAACCCAAACCAGCCCCCAAACGACCCCGTAGGAGGCACGAAGATCTCGCACGGGACCAATGTAACTTGTAGGAACTGACCGCGTAATCCCGGGTCTCCCGATTTGAGAGTATGACGATAATTTGCAAAAATCACACTTAGACTTAAAACCAAGCCGATAAAGGGTGAAAACCCAAACCAGCACCCAAACGACCCCATAGGAGGCACGAACACCTCGCACGGGACCAATGTAACACGTAGGAACTGACCGCGTAGTCTCGGGACTCTCGATTTGAGAGTATGATGATAATTTGCAAAAATCACACTTTGACTTAAAAATAAGTCGTTAAAGGGTGAAACCCAAAACAGCCCCCAAACGACCCCGTAGGAGGCAAGAACACCTCGTACGAACTGACCGCGTAGTCCCGGGTCTCCCGGTTTGAGAGTATGATGATAATTTTCAAAAACCAGACTTAGACTTAAAAACAAGCTGTTAAAGGGTGAAAACTGAAGCCAGCCCCCAAACGACCCCGTAGGAGGCACGAACACCTCGCACGGGACCAATGTTACTTTTAGGAACAAACTGCGTAGTCACGGGTCTCCTGGTTTTAGAGTATGACGATAATTTGTAAAAATCGTACTTAGACTTAAAAATAAGTCGTTAAAGGGTGAAAACCCAAATCAGCCCCCAAACGACCCCGTAAGAGGCACGAACACTTCTCACCGGACCAATGTAACTTGTAGGAACTGACCGCGTAGTCCCGGGTCTCCAAGTTTGAGAGTAGGAAGATAATTTGCAAAAATCAGACTTAGACTTAAAAATAAGTCATTAAATGGTGAAAACCCAAACCAGCCCTGAAACGACCCCGTAGGAGGCACGAACACCTCGCCCGGGACCAATGTAACTTGTAGGAACTGACCGCGTTCTTCTGGGTCTCCCTGTTTGAGAATAGGATGATAATTTGCAAAAATCAACACTTAGACTAAAAAATATGCCGGTAAAGGGTGAAAACCCAAACCAGCCCCCAAACGACCCCGTAGGAGGCACGAAGATCTCGCAGGGGACCAATGTAACTTGTAGGAACTGACCGCGTAATCCCGGGTCTCTCGATTTGAGAGTATGACGATAATTTGCAAAAATCATACTTAGACTTAAAACCAAGCCGATAAAGGGTGAAAACCCAAATCAGTCACCAAACGACCCCGTAGGAGGCACTATCACCTCTCACGAAACTAATGTAACTTGTAGGAACTCACCGCGTAGTCCCGAGTCACCCGATTTGAGAGTATGACGAGAATTTTCAAAAATCACACTTAGTCTTAAAAATAAGCCGTTAAAGGGTGAAAACCCAAACTAGCCCCCAAACGACCCCGTAGGAGGCACGAACACCTCGTACGGGACCAATATAACTTATAGGAACTGACCGCGTAGTCCTGGTACTCCCAGTTTGAGACTATGTTGATAATTTGCTAAAATCACAGTTAGACTTAAATACAAGCCGTTAAAGGGTGAAAACCCAAACTACCCCGTATGAGGCACGAAGATCTCGCACGAGACCAATGTAACTGGTAGGAACTGGCCGCGTAATCCCGGGTCTCCCGATTTGAGAGTATGACGATAATTTGCAAAAATCACACTTAGACTTAAAACCAAGCCGATAAAGGGAGAAAACCCAAACCAGCCCCCAAACGACCCCGTTTGAGGCACGAACACCTCGCACGGGACCAATGTAACACGTAGGAACTGACCGCGTAGTCTCGGGACTCTCGATTTGAGAGTATGATGATAATTTGCAAAAATCACACTTAGACTTAAAAACAAGTCGCTAAAGGGTGAAACCCAAACCAGCCCCCAAACAACCCCGTAGGAGGCAAGAACACCTCGTACGAACTGACCGCGTAGTCCCGGGTCTCCCGGTTTGAGAGTATGATGATAATTTTCAAAAACCACACTTAGACTTAAAAACAAGCTGTTAAAGGGTGAAAACCCAAGCCAGCCCCCAAACGACCCCGTAAGAGGCACGAACACCTCGCACGGGACCAATGTTACTTTTAGGAACAAACCACGTAGTCCCGGGTCTCCCGGTTTTAGAGTATGACGATAATTTGTAAAAATCGTACTTAGACTTAAAAATAAGTCGTTAAAGGGTGAAAACCCAAATCAGCACCCAAACGACCCCGTAAGAGGAACGGACACTTCTCACCGGACCAATTAACTTGTAGGAACTGACCGCGTAGTCCCGGGTCTCCAAGTTTGAGAGTCGGAAGATAATTTGAAAAAATCAGACTTCGACTTAAAAATAAGTCATTAAATGGGGAAAACCCAAACCAGCCCCGAAACGACCCTGTAGGAGGCACGAACACCTCGCACGGGACCAATGTAACTTGTAGGAACTGACCGCGTTCTCCCGGGTCTCCCGATTTGAGAATAGGATGATAATTTGCAAAAATCAACACTTAAACTAAAAAATATGCCTGTAACGGGTGAAAACCCAAACCAGCCCCCAAACGACCCCGTAGGAGGCACGAACACCTCACATGGGACCAATGTAACTTGTTGGAACTATTCGCGTAATCGCGGGTCTCCCGATTTGAAAATACGACGATAATTTGCAAACTTCACACTTAGACTTCAAAATAAGCCTTTAAATGGTGAAAACCCAAACCAGCCCGAAACGACCCCGTAAGAGGCACGACCACCTCACACGAGAACAATGTAACTGTAAGAACTGACCGCGTAGCCCCGGGTCTCCCACTTTGAGAATATGATGATAATTTGCAAAAATCAACACTTAACATAAAAACAAGCCGTTATAGGGTGAAAATTAAGACTATCCCCCAAACGACCCCGTAGGAGGCTTGAACACCTCGCATGCGACCAATGTAACTTGTAGGAACTTACCGCGTAGTCCTGGGTCCCCTGATTTGTGAATATGTCGATAATCTACAAAAATCAACACTTGAACTTAAAAACAAGCCGTTAAAGGGTGAAAACCCAAATGAGCCCCCAAACAACCCCGTAGGAGGTAGGAACACCTCACACGAAACCAATGTAACGTTAAGTAACCGTCCGCGTAGTCCCGATACTCCCAATTTGAGAGTCTGACAATAATTTGCAAAAATCACACTTAGACTTAAATACTAGCCGTTAAAGGGTTAAAACCCAAACCATCCCCCAAACGACCCTGTAGGAGGCATGAACACCTCGCACGGGACCAATGTAACTTGTAGGAACAGATCGCGTAGTCCCGGGTCTCCCGATTTGAGAGTATGATGATAATTTGCAAAAATAACACTTTGACTTAAAAATAAGCCGTTAAAGGGTGAAAACCCAAACCAGCCCCCAAACGACCCCGTAGGAGGCACGAACACCTCGCACGGGAACATTGTAACTTTTAAGAATTGATCGCGTATTCCCGAGTCTCCCGGTTTGAGAGTATGATGATAATTTTCAAAAATCACACTTATAGTTAAAAACAAGCCGTTAAATGGTGAAAACCCAAACCAGCCCCCAAATGACCTCATAGGAGGCACGAACACCTCGAACGGGACCAATGTAACTTGAAGGAACTGACCGCCTAGTCCCGGTACTCCCAATTTGAGAGTATGATGATAATTTGCAAAAATCACACTTAGACTTAAAATAAGTCGTTAAAGGGTGAAAACCCAAACCAACCCCTAAACGACCCCGTAGGAGGCACGAACATCTCGCACGGGACCAATGTAACTTAAAAAGCTGACCACGTAGTCCCAGTACTCCCGATTTGAGAGTATGATGATAATTTGCAAAAATCACACTTAGACTTAAAAAAAGTTGTAAAAGTGTGAAAACCCAAACCAGCCCGCAAAAAACCCCGTGAGAGGCACGAACACCTCGCACGGGACCAATGTAACTTGTAGGAACTAACGGCGTAGTCCCGGGTCTCACGGTTAGTGAGTATGACAATAATTTGTAAAAATCACACTTAGACTTAAAAATAAGCCGTTAAAGAGTAAAAACCCAAACCAGCCCCCAAACGACCCCGTAGGAGGCTCGAACACCTCACATGGGAGTAATGTAACTTGTAGGAACTGATCGCGTAGTCTCAAGTCTCCCGATTTGAGAGTATGAAGATAATATGTAAAAATCACACGTAGACTTAAAAACAAACTGCTAAAGGGTGAAAACCCAAATCAGTCACCAAACGACCCCGTAGGAGGCACTATCACCTCTCACAAAACTAATGTAACTTGTAGGAACTGACCGCGTAGTCCCGAGTCTCCCAATTTGAGAGTATGTTGATAATTTGCAAAAATCACACTTAGTCTTAAAAATAAGTCGGTAAAGGGTGAAAACCCAAACTAGCCCCGAAACGACCACGTAGGAGGCACGAACACCTCGTAGGGGACCAATATAACATGTAGGAACTGACTGCGTAGTACTGGAACTCCCAGTTTGAAACTATGTTGATAATTTGCTAAAATCACAGTTAGACTTAAATACAGGCCGTTAAAGGGTGAAAACCCAAACCAGCCCCCAAACGACCCCGTAGGAGGCACGAAGATCTCGCACGTGACCAACGTAACTTGTAGGAACGGACCGCGTAGTCCCGGGTCTCCCGATTTGAGAGTATGACGATAATTTGCAAAAATCAGACTTAGACTTAAAACCAAGCCGATAAAGGGTCAAAACCCAAACCATCCCCCAAACGACCCCGTAGGAGGCACGAACACCTCGCACGGGACCAATGTAACACGTAAGAACTGACCGCGTAGTTTCGGGACTCTCGATTTGAGAGTATGATGATAATTTGCCAAAATCACACTTACACTTAAAAATAAGTTGTTAAAGGGTGAAACCTAAACCAACCCCCAAACGACCCCGTATGAGGCAAGAACACCTCGTACGAATTGATCGCGTAGTCCTGGTTCTCCCGGTTTGAGAGTATGACGATAATTTTCAAAAATCACACTTTGACTTAAAAACAAGCTGTTAAAGGGTGAAAACCCAAACCAGCCCCCAAACGACCCCGTAAGAGGCACGAACACCTCGCACGGGACTAATGTTACTTTTAAGAATGGACCGCGTAGTCCCGCGTCTCCCGGTTTTAGAGTATGACTATAATTTGTAAAAATCGTACTTAGACTTAAAAATAAGTCGTTAAAGGGTGAAAACCCAAATCAGCCACCAAACGACCCCGTAGGAGGCACGAACACCTCTCACCGGACCAATGTAACTTGTAGGAACTGACCGCGTAGTCCCGGGTCTCCAAGTTTGAGAGTATGAAGAGAATTTACAAAAATCACACTTAGACTTAAAAATAAGTCATTAAATGGTGGAAACCCAAACCAGCCCCGAAACGACCCGGTAGGAAGCACGAACACCTCGCACGGGACCAATGTAACTTGTAGGAACTGACCGCGTTCTCCCGGGTCTCCCGGTTTCAGAATAGGATGATAATTTGCAAAAATCAACACTTAGACTAAAAAATAATTCGGTAAAGGGTGAAAACCCAAACCAGTCCCCAAAAGACCCCGTAGGAGGCACGAACACCTCGCACGGGACCAATGTAACTTGTTGGAACTCTTCGCGTAATCCCGAGTCTCCCGATTTGAAAATATGACGATAATTTTCAAAATTCACACTTAGACTTCACAATAAGCCTTTAAACGGTGAAAACCCAAACCAGCCCCGAAACGACCCCGTAAGAGGCACGCCCACCTCGAACGAGAACAATGTAACTTGTAAGAACTGACCGCGTAGTCCCGGGTATCCCAGTTTGAGAATATGATGATAATTTGCAAAAATCAACAAGCCGTTAAAGGGTGAAAATTAAATCTATCCCCCAAACGACCCCGTAGGAGGCTTGAACACCTCGCACACGACCAATGTAACTTGTAGGAACTGACCACGTAGTCCTGGTTCCCCCGATTTGTGAATATGTCGATAATCTACAAAAATCAACACTTAAACTTAAAAACAAGCCGTTAAAGGGTGAAAACCCAAATGAGCCCCCAAACAACCCCGTAGGAGGCAGGAACACCTCACACGAGACCAATTTAACTTGTAGTAACCGTCCGCGTAGTCCCGATACTCTTGGTTTGAGAGTCTGACAATAATTTGCAAAAATCACACTTAGACTTAAATACTAGCCGTTAAAGGGTGAAAACCCAAACCAGCCCCCAAACGACCCTGTAGGAGGCATGAACACCTCGCACGGGACCAATGTAACTTGTAGGAACTGATCGCGTAGTCCCGGGTCTCCCGATTTGACAGTATGACGATAATTTGCAAAAATCACACTTTGACTTAAAAATAAGCCGTTAAAGGTTGAAAACCCAAACCAGCCCCCAAACGACCCCGTAGGAGGCACGAACACCTCGCACGGGAACATTGTAACTTTTAAGAATTGATCGCGTAGTCCCGGGTCTCCCGGTTTGAGAGTATGATGATTATTTTCAAAAATCACATTTAGACTTAAAAATAAGCCGTTAACTGGTGAAAACCCAAACCAGCCCCCAAACGACCCCGTAGGAGGCACGAACACCTCGTACGAACTGACCACGTAGTCCCAGGTCTCCCGATTTGAGAGTATGACGATAATTTGCAAAAATCACACTTAGACTTAAAACCAAGACGTTTAAGGGTGAAAACCCAAACCAGCCCCCAAACGACCCCGTAGGAGGCACGAACACCTCGCACGGGACCAATGTAACTTTTAAGAATTGGTCGCGTAGTCTCGGGTCTTCCGGTTTCAGAGTATGATGATAATTTTCGAAAATCACACTTATACTTAAAAACAAGCCGTTAAAGGGTGAAAACCCAAACCAACCCCCAAATGGCCCCGTAGGAGGCACGAACACCTCGAACGGTACAAATGTAACATGAAGGAACTGACCGCGTAGTCCTGGTACTCCCAATTTGAGACTATGATGATAATTTACAAAAATCACAGTTAGAATTAAAACAAGCCGTTAAAGGGTGAAAACCCAAACCAGCCCCCAAACGACCCCGTAGCAGGCACGAACACCTCGCACGGGACCAATGTAACTTGTAGGAACTGACCGCATAGTCTCGAGACACTCGATTTGATAGTATGATGATCATTTGCAAAAATCACACTTAGACTTGAAGGGTAAAACCCAAACCAGCCCCAAAATGACCCCGTAGGAGGCACGAACACCTCGTACGAACTGACCGTGTAGTCCCGGGTCTCCCGGTTTGAGAGTACAATGATAATTTCCAAAAATCACACTTAGACTTTAAAACAAGACATTAAAGGGTGAAAACCCAAACCAACCACCAAACGACCCGGCAAGAGGCACGAACACCTCGCACGGGACCAATGTAACTTTTAGGAACGGACCGCGAAGTCCAGGGTCTCCCGGTTTAAGAGTATGACGATAATTTTTAAAAATCATACTTAGACTTAAAAACAAGTCGTTAAAGGGTGAAAACCCAAATCATCCCCCAAACGACCCCATAGGAGGCACGAACACCTCTCACCGGACCAATGTAACATGTACGAACTGACCGCGTAGTCCCGGGTCTCAAAGTTTGAGGGTATGGCGATAATTTGCAAAAATCACACTTAGACTTAAAAAGAATTCATTAAATGGTGAAAACCCAAACCAGCCCCCAAACGACCCCGTAGGAGGCATGAACACCTCGCACGGGACCAATGTAACTTTTAAGAATTGGTCGCGTAGTCCCGGGTCTTCCGGTTTCAAAGTATGATGATAATATTCAAAAATCACACTTATATTTAAAAACAAGTCGTTAAAGGGTGAAAACCCAAACCAGCCCCCAAACGACCCCGGAGGAGGCACGAACACCTTGCACGGGACCAATGTATCCTTTTTGAACTAATCGCGTAATCTTGGGTCTCTCGATTTGAAAGTATGACGATAATTTGCAAAATTCACACTTAGACTTCAAAATAAGCCTTTAAATGGTGAAAACCCAATCCAACCCCGAAACAACCCCGTAAGAGGCACGAACACCTCACACGAAATCAACACTTCACACGGGACAAATGTAACTTGTAGGTACTGACCGCATAGTCCCGGGTCCCCCGGTTTGTGAATACGACGATAATCTACAAAAATCAACACTTAAACTTAAAAACTTATCGTTAAAGGGTGAAAACCTAAACCAGACCCCAAAACAACCCCGTAGTAGGCAGGAACACCTCACACGAAACCAATGTAACTTGTAGAAACTGTCCACGTAGTCCCGATACTCCCAGTTTGAGAGTCTGACGATAATTTTCAAAAATCACACTTAGACTAAAATACAAGCCGTTAAAGGGTGAAAACCCGAACCATCCCCAAAATGACCCCGTAGGAGGCACGAACACCTCGCACGGGACCAATGTAACTTGTAGGAACTGATCGCGTAGTCCTGGGTCTCCCGGTTTGTGAGTATGACGATAATTTTAAAAAAACACACTTAGACTTAAAAATAAGCCGTTAAAGGGTGAAACCCTAAACCAGCCCCCAAACGACCCCGTAGGAGGCACGAACACCTCGCACGGGACCAATGTAACACGTAAGAACTGACCGCGTAGTCTCAGGACTCTCGATTTGAGAGTATGATGATAATTTGCCAAAATCACACTTACACTTAAAAACAAGTCGTTAATGGGTGAAACCCAAACCAGCCCCCAAACGATCCCGTAGGAGGCAAGAACACCTCGTACGAACTGACCGCGTAGTCCCGGGTCTCCCGGTTTGAGAGTATGACGATAATTTTCAAAAATCACACTTAGACTTAAAAACAAGCTGTTAAAGGGTGAAAACCCAAACCAGCCCCCAAACGACCCCGTAGGAGGCACGAACACCTCGCACGGGACCAATGTTACTTTTAGGAACAGACCGCGTAGTCCCGGGTCTCTCGATTTTAGAGTATGATGATAATTTGTAAAAGTCGTACTTAGACTTAAAAATAAGTCGTTAAAGGGTGAAAACCCAAATCAGCCACCAAACGACCCCGTAGGAGGCACGAACACCTCTCACCGGACCAATGTAACTTGTAGGAACTGACCGCGTAGTCCCGGGTCTCCAAGTTTGGGAGTATGAAGATAATTTGAAAAAATCACACTTAGACGTAAAAATAAGTCATTAAATGGTGAAAACACAAACCAGCCCCGAAACGACCCTCTAGGAGGCACGAACACCTCGTATGAATTGATCGCGTCGTCCCGGGTCTCACGGTTTGTGAGTATGACGATAATTTGATAAAATCACATTCAAACTTAAAAATAAATCGTTAAAGAGTGAAAACTTAAACCAGCCCCCAAACGACCTCGTAGGAGTCACGAACACCTCGCATGGGACCAATGTAACTTGTAGGAAGTACCCGCGTAGTCCCGAGTCTTCCGGTTTGAGAGTATGACGACAATTTTCAAAAATCGCACTTAGACTTAAAAATATGCCGTTAAATGGTGAAAACCCAAACCACCCCCAAACGACCCCGTAGGAGGCACGAACACCTCCCACGGGACCAATGTAACTTGTAGGAACTGATTGCGTAGTGTCGGTACTCCCAGTTTGGGAGTATAACGATAATTTGCAAAAATCACACTTTGACTTAAAACAAGTTGTTAAATGGTGAAAACCCAAACCTGTCCCCAAACGACCCCGTAGGGGGCAAGAACACACTTCGCACGGGACCAATGTAACTTATAGGAACTGACCGCGTAGTCCCGATACTCCCGGTTTGAGAGTATGACAATAATTTGCAAAAATCACACTTAGACTTAGAAACAAGGCACTAAAGGGAAAAATCTGAAACCAGCCTTCAAACGACCCCATGGGAGGCAGGAACACCTCGTACGAACTAACCGCGTAATCCCGGGTCTCAAAGTTTGTTAGTATGACGATAATTTGAAAAAATCACATTCAGACTTAAAAATAAGCCGTTAAAGAGTGAAAACCTAAACCAGACCCCCAAAACGACCTCATAGGAGGCACGAACACCTCACATGGGACCAATGTAACTGGTAGGAACTGACCGCGTAGTCCCGGGTCTCTCGTTCTGAGAGTGTGATGATAATTTGCAAAAATCACACTTAGACTTAAAAAAGAGCCGTTAAATGGTGAAAACTAAAATCAGCCCCCAAATGACCCCGTTGGAGGCACTATCACCTCGCACGGGAACAATGTAACTTTTAAGAAATGATCACGTCGTCCCGAGTCACCCGGTTTGAGAGTATGACGATAATTTTCAAAAATCACACTTAGACTTAAAAATAAGTCGTTAAAGGGTGAAAACCCAAACGACCCCGTAGGAGGCACGAACACCTCACACGGGAACAATGTAACTCGTTGGAACTGACCGCGTAGTCCCGGTACTCCCGGTTTGAGAGTATGACGATAATTTGAAAAAATCACACTTAGACTTAAAACAAGCCGTTAAAGGGTGAAAACCCAAACTAGCCCCCAAATGACCCCATAGGAGGCACGAACACCTCGCACGGGTCCAATGTAACTTGTAGGAACATACCGTTTAGTCCCGGGTCTCCCAGTTTGAGAGTATGATTATAATTTGCAAAAATCATACTTAGAATTAGAAACATGCCATTAAAGGGTGAAAACCGAAACCAACCTTAAAACGACCCCATAGGAGGCACGAACACCTCGTACGAACTGACCGCGTAGAGGGTCTCACGGTTTTGTGAGTGTGACGATAATTTGAAAAAATCACATTTAGACTTAAAAATAAGCCGTTAAAGAGTGAAAACCTAAACCAGCCCCCAAACGACCTTGTAGGAGGCACGAACACCTCGCACGGGACCAATGTAACTTGTAGGATCTGACCGCGTAGTCCCGGTACTCCCGGTTTGAGAGTATGGCGATAATTTGCAAAAATCACACTTTGACTTAAAACAAGTCGTTAAAGGGTGAAAACCCAAACCAGCCCCCAAATGACCCCATAGGAGGCACGAACACCTCGCACGGGACCAATGTAACTTGTAGGAACAGACCGTGTAGTCCCGGGTCTCCCGGTTTTAGAGTATGATTATAATTTGCAAAAATCACACTTAGACTTAGAAACAAGCCATTAAAGGGTGAAAACCGAAACCAGCACACAAACAACCCCATGGGAGGCACGAACACCTCGTATGAACTGATATCGTAGTCCTGGGTCTCACGGTTTGTGAGTACGACGATAATTTGAAAAAATCACATTTAGACTTAAAAATAAGCCGTTAAAGAGTGAAAACCTAAACCAGCCCCCAAACAACCTCGCAGGAGGCACGAACACCTCGCATGGAACCAATGTAACTTGTAGGAACTGACCGCGTAGTCCCAGGTCTCCCGGTTTGAGAGTATGACGATAATTTGCTAAAATCACACTTAGACTTAAAAACAAGCCTTTAAAGGGTGAAACCTCAAATCAGCCCCCAAACGACTCCGTAGGAGGCACGAACGACTCTCACGGGACCAATGTAACTTATAGGAACTGACCGTGTAGTCTCGGGTCTCCCGGTTTGAGAGTATGATGATAATTTGCAAATATCACACTTAGACTTAAAAATTAGCCGTTAAAGGGTAAAAACGCAAATCAGCACTCAAACGACCGCGTAGGAGCTACGAACACCTCGCACAAGACCAATGTAACTTGTAGGAACTGACCGCGTAGTCCCGATACTCTCGATTTTAGAGTATGATGATAATTTGCAAAAATCACACTTAGACTTAAATACAAGCCGTTAAAGGGTGAAAACCCAAACCAGCCCCCAAACGACCCCCTAGGAGGCTCGAACACCTCGCACGGGACCAATGTAACTTGTTGGAACTGATAGCGTAGTCCCGGGTCTCCCGATTTGAAAATATGATGATAAGTTGCAAAATTCACACATAGACTTGAAAATAAGCCTTTAAATGGTGAAAACCCAAACCAGCCCCGAAACGACCCCGTAAGAGGCACGAACACCTCGCACGGGAAAAATGTAACTTGTAAGAACTGACCGCGTAGTCACGGGTCTCCCATTTGAGAGTATGATGATAATTTGCAAAAATCAACACTTAACTTAAACACAAGCCGTTAAAGGGTAAAAATCCAAACTAGCCCCCAAACGACCCCGTAGGAGGCATGAACACCTCGCACGAGACCAATGCAACTTGTAGAAACTGACCACATAGTCCCGAGTCCCCCGATTTGTGAATATGACGATAATTTGCAAAAATCAACACTTAAACTTAAAAATAAGGCGTTAAAGGGTGAAACCCCAAACAAGCCCCCAAACAACCCTGTAGGAGGTAGGAACACCTCACACGGGACCAAAGTAACTTTTAGGAACTGACTGCGTAGTCCTGGGTCTCCCGGTTTGAGAGTATGACAATAATTTGCAAAAATCACCCTTAAACTTAAATACAAGCCGTTAAAGGGTGAAAACCCAAACGACCTCGTAGGAGGCACGAACACCTCGCAAGGGACCAATGTAAATTTTAGGAACCGATCGCGTAGTCCTGGGTCTCCCGATTTGAGAGTTTGACGATAATTAGCAAAAATCACACTTAGACTTAAAAACAAGCCGTTAAAGGGTGAAAACCCAAACCAGCCCCCAAACGACCCCGTAGGGGGCAGGAACACCTCGCACGGGACCAATGTAACCAGTAGGAACTAACCCGTAGTCCCGGGTCCCCCGGTTTGTGAATATGATGATAATTTCCAAAAATCAACACTTAGACTTAAAAATAAGTCGTTAAAGGGTGAAAATCCAAACTAGCCCCAAAATGACACCGTATGCGGCACGAACACCTCGAACAGGACCAAAGTAACTTGTTGGAACTGACCGCGTAGTCGCGGGTCTCCCGATTTATGAATATGATGATAATTTGCAAAAATCAACACTTAGACTTAAAACCACGTCGTTAAAGGGTGAAAACCCAGACCAACCCCCAAACTACCCCGTAGGAGGCACGAACACCTCTCACAAGACCAATGTAACTTGTAGGAATTGACCGTGTAGTCCCGGGTCTCCCGATTTGAGAGTATGACGATAATTTACAAATTTCACATCTAGACTTAAATACAAGCCGTTAAAGTTTGAAAACTCAAACCAGCCCCCAAACGACCCCGTAGGAGGCACGAACACCTCGCACGAAACTAGAATAACTTGTAGGAACTGACTGCGTATTCTCGGGTCCCCAGTTTGAGAGTATGATGATAATTTGCAAAAATCAAACTTAGACTTAAAAACAAGTCGTTAAAGGGTGAAAACCCAAACCAGCCCCCAAACGACCCCGTAGGAGGCAGGAACACCTCGCACAAAACCAACGTAACTTTTAAGAATTTGTCGCGTAGTCCCGAGTCTTTTGATTTGAGAGTATGACGATATTTTTCAAAAAGCACACATAGACTTAAAAACAAGCCGTTAAAGGGCGAAAACCTAGACCACCCCCCAAACGACCTCATAGGGGGCACGAACACCTCGCATGGGACCAATGTAACTTGTAGGAACTGATCGTGTACTCTCGGGTCTCCCGGTTTGAGAGTATGACCATACTTTGCAAATATCACACTTAGAATTGAAAACAAGTAGTTAAAGAAGTGAAAACCTTAACCAGCCCCCAAACGACCCCGTAGGAGGCACGAACACCTCGGACGGGACCAATGTAACTTGTAGGAACTGACCACGTATTACCGATACTCTCGGTTTTAGAGTATGATGATAATTTGCAAAAATCACACTTAGACTTAAATACAAGCCGTTAAAGGGTGAAAACCCAAACCAACCCCCAAACGACCCCATAGGAGGCACGAACACCTCGCACTGGAACAATGTAACTTTTAAGAATTGACCGCGTAGTCTCGGGTATCCGGTTTGGGAGTATGACGATAATTTTCAAAAATTGCATTTAGACTTAAAAATAAGCCGTTAAATGGTGAAAACCCAAACCATCCCCCAAACGAACCCGTAGGAGGCACGAACACCTCGCACGGGACCAATGTAATTTGTAGGAACTGACAGCGTAGTGTCGGTACCCCCGATTTGGGAGTATAACGATAATTTTCAAAAATCACATTTAGACTTAAAACAAGCTGTTAAAGGGTGAAAACTCAAACCAGACCCCAAATGACCCCGGAGGGGGCACGAACACCTCGCACGGGTCCAATGTAACTTATAGGAACTGGCCGCGTAGTCCCGGTACTCCCGGTTTAAGAGTATGACAATAATTTGTAAAAATCACACTTAGACATAAAAACAAGCCATTAAAGGATGAAAACCAAAACTAGCCCTCAAACGACCCCATGGGAGGGACGAACACCTCGTACGAACTGACCGCGTAGTCTCGGGTGTCACAGTTTGTGAGTATGACGATAATTTGAAACAATCACATTCAGACTTAAAAATAAGTCGTTAATGTGTGAAAACCTAAACCAGACCCCCAAACGACCTCGTAGGAGGCACGAACACCTCGCATGGGACCAATGTAACTTGTAGGAACTGACCGCGTAGTCCCGGGTCTCCCGGTTTTAGAGTATGATGATAATTTGCAAAAATCACACTTAGACTAGGCACGAACACCTCTCACGGGACCAATGTAACTTGTAGGAACTGACCGTGTAGTCCCGGGACTCCCGATTTGAGAGTATGGTGATAATTTGCAAAAATCACACTTTGACTTAAAAATAAGCCGTTAAAGGTTGAAAACTCAAACCAGCCCCCAAACGACCCTGTAGGAGGCACGAACACCTCGCACGGGAACATTGTAACTTTTAAGAATTGATCGCGTAGTCCCGGGTCTCCCGGTTTGCGAGTATGATGATAATTTGGAAAAATCGCACTTGGACTTAAATATAAGCCGTTAATGGGTGAAAACCCAAACCAACCCCCAAACGACCCCGTAGGAGGCACGGACACCTCGAACGGGACCAGTGTAACTTATAGGAATTGACTGCGTAGTCTCGGTTCTCCCGATTTGAGAGTATGAAGATAATTTGCAAAAATCACACTTAGACTTAAAAACAAGCCGTTAAAGGGTGAAAGCCCAAACCAACCCCCAAACGACCCCGTAGTAGGCATGAACACCTCGCACGAAATCAACGTAACTTTTAAGAATTTGCCCGTAGTCCCGGGTCTTTCGATTTGAGAGTATGACGATAATTTTCAAAAATCACACTTAGACTTAAACACAAGTCGTTAAACGGTGAAAACCCAAAACAACCCCCAAACGACCCCGTAGGAGGCACGAACACTTCGCACGGGAACAATGTAATTTTTAAAAATTGACCGCGTAGTCTCGGGACTCTCGGTTTGAGACTATGACGAAAATTTGCCAAAATCAAACTTAGACTTAAAAACAAGTCGTTAAAGGGTGAAAACCCAAAAAAGCCCCCAAATGACCCCGTAGGAGGCACGAACACCTCGTACGAACTGACCGCGTAGTCCCAGGTCTCCCGGTTTGAGAGTTTGACGATAATTTGCAAAAATCATACTTAGACTTAAAAAATTAGCCGTTAAAGGGTAAAACCCAAACCAGCCCCCAAACGACCCTGTAGGAGGCACGAACACCTCGCACGGGACCAATGTAACTTGTAGGAACTGACCGTGTAGTCCCGGTACTCCCGATTTGGTTGTATGATGATAATTTGAAAAAATCACACTTAGACTTAAAACAAGCCATTAAAAGGTGAAAACCCAAACCAGCCCCCAAAGGACCCCGTAGGAGGCACGAACACATCGTACGGGACCAATGTAACTTATAGGAACTGATCGCATAGTCCCGGTACTCCCGATTTAAGAGTATGCCGATAATTTGCAAAAATCACACTTAGACTTAAAAATAAGCCGTTAAAGAGTCAAAACCTAAACCAGGCCCTAAACCACCTCGTAGGGGGCACGAACACCTCGCATGGGACCAACGTAACTTGTAGGAACTGATCGCGTAGTCCCGTGTCTCCCGGTTTGAGAGTATGACAAAAATTTGCAAAAATCACACTTAGACTTAAAAATAAGCCGTTAAAGGGTGAAAACTCAAATCAGCCCCCAAACGACCCCGTAGGAGGCACGAACACCTTTCACGGGACAAATGTAACTTGTAGGAACTGACCGTGTAGTCCCGGGTCTCCCGGTTTGAGAGTATGACGATAATTTGTAAATATCACACTTAGACTTAAAAACAAGTCGTTAAAGGGCGAAAACCCAAACCAGCCCCCAAACGAAACCGTAAAAGGCACGAACACCTCGGACCGGACCAATGTAACTTGTAGGAACTGACCGCGTAGTCCCGATACTCTCGGTTTTAGAGTATGATGATAATTTGCATAAATCACACTTAGACTTAAATGCAAGCCGTTAAAGGGTGAAAACCCAAACCAGCCCCCAAATGACCCCGTAGGTGGCACGAACACCTCGGACTGGAACAATGTAACTTTTAAGAATTGATCGCGTAGTCTCGGGTCTCCCGGTTTGAGAGTATGACGATAATTTTCAAAAATTGCACTTGGACTTAAAAATAAGCCGTTAAATGGTGAAAACCCAAACCAGCCCCCAAACAAACCCGTAGGAGGCACGAACACCTCGCACAGGATCAATGTAACTTGTAGGAACTTATCGCGTAGTGTCGGTGCACCCGATTTGGGAGTATAACGCTAATTTTAAAAAATCACATTTAGACATAAAACAAGTTGTTAAAGGGTGAATACCCAAACCAGTCCCCAAACGACCCCATAGGGGGCACGAACACCTCTCACTGGACCTATGTAACTTATAGGAACTGGCCGCGTAGTCCCGGTACTCGCGGTTTGAGAGTATGACAATAATTTGCAAAAATCACACTTAGACTTAAAAACAAGCCATTAAAGGGTGAAAACAGAAACCAGCCCTCAAATGACCCCATGGGAGGGACGAACACCTCGTACGAACTGACCGCGTAGTCTCGGGTCTCACGATTTGTGAGTATGACGATAATTTCAAAAAATCACATTTTGACTTAAAAATAAGTCGTTAAAGAGTGAAAACATAAACCAGACCCCCAAACGACCTCGTAGGAGGCACGAACACCTCGCATGGGACCAATGTAACTTGTAGGAACTGACCGCGTATTCCCGGGTCTCTCGGTTTTAGAGTATGATGATAATTTGCAAAAATCACACTTAGACTAGAAATGAACACCTCTCACGGGACCAATGTAACTTGTAGGAACTGACCGTGTAGTCCCGGTTCTCCCGGTTTGAGAGTATGATGATAATATCAAAATATCACACTTAGACTTAAAAATAAGCCGTTTTAGAGTGAAAACAAAAACCAGCCCCCAAACGACCCCGTAGGAGGCACGAATAACTACCACGGGGCCAATGTAACTTGTAGGAACTGGCCGCGTAGTCCCGATACTCCCGGTTTGAGAGTATGATGATAATTTTGGAAAAATCACACTTAGACTTAAATACAAGCCGTTAAAGGGTGAAAACCCAAACCAACCCCCAAACGACCCCGTAGGAGGCACGGACACCTCGCACGGGACCAATGTAACTTGTAGGAACTGATCGTGTAGTCCCGGGTCTCCCAGTTTGAGAGTATGACGATAATTTCCAAATATCACACTTAGACTTAAAAATAAGCCGTTAAAGGGTGAAACCCAAACCATTCCCCAAACGACCCCGTAGGAGGCACGAACACCTTGCACGGGACCAATGTAACTTGTAGGAACTGACCACGTAGTCCCGATACTCCCTGTTTGAGAGTATGACGATAATGTAAAAAAATCACATTTGGACTTAAATACAAGCCGTTAAAGGGTGAAAACCCAAACCAACCCCCAAACGACCCCGTCGGAGGCATGAGCACCTCGCATGGGACCAGTGTAACTTGTTGGAACTGACTACGTAGTCTCGGTTCTCCCGATTTGAGAGTATGAAGATAATTTGCAAAAATCACACTTAGACTTAAAAACAAGCTGTTAAAGGGTGAAATCCCAAACCAGCCCCCAAACGACCCCTTAGGAGGCATTAACACCTCGCACGAAACCAACGTAACTTTTAAGAATTTGCCCGTAGTCCCGGGTCTTTCGGTTTGAGAGTATGACGATAATTTTCAAAAATCACACTTAGACTTAAAAATAACCCGTTAAACGGTGAAAACCGAAACCAGCCCCCAAACAACCCCATAGGAGGTACGAACACTTCGCACGGGAACAATGTAACTTTCAAGAATTGGCCACGTAGTCTCGGGACTCTCGGTTTGAGAGTATGACTATAATTTTCAAAAATCACACTTAGACTTTAAAACAAGTCATGAAAGGGTGAAAACCCAGACCAGCCCCCAAACGACCCCGTAGGACGCATGAACACCTCGTACGAACTGACCGCGTAGTCCCAGGTCTCCCGGTTTGAGAGTATGACGATAATTTACAAAAATCATACTTAGACTTAAAAAATTAGCCGTTAAAGGGTAAAACCCAAACCAACCCCCAAACGACCCCGTAGGAGGCACGAAGACCTCGCACGGGACCAATGTAACTTTTAAGAATTGGTCGCGTAGTCCCGGGTCTTCCGGTTTCATAGTATGATGATAATTATCAAAAATCACACTAATACTTAAAAACAAGTCGTTAAAGGGTGAAAACCCAAACCAGCCCCCAAAGGACCCCGTAGGAGGCACGAACACATCGCACGGGACCAATGTAACTTATAGGAACTGATCGCATAGTCCCGGTACTCCCGATTTAAGAGTATGCCGATAATTTGTAAAAATCACACTTAGACTAAAAAACAAGCCGTTAAAGGGTGAAAACCCAAACCATCACCCAAAAGAAACCATGGGAGGTACGAACACCTCGTACAAGCTGACCGTATAGTCCCGAGTCTCACTATTTGTGAGTATGACGATAATTTGAAAAAATCACATTTAGACTTAAAAATAAGTCGTTAAAGAGTGAAAAACTAAACCAACCCCCAAACGACCTCGTAGGGGGCACATATACCTCGTACGGGACCAATGTAACTTGTAGGAACAGATCGTGTAGTCCCGGGTCTCCCGGTTTGAGAGTATGACGCTAATTTGCAAAAATCACACTTAGACTTAAAAATAAGCCGTTAAAGGGTGAAAACCCAAACTTGCCCCCAAACGACCCCGTAGGAGTCACGAACACCTCGCACGGGACCAATGAACTTGTTGGAACTGACCGCGTAGTCCCTGGTCTCCCGATTTGAAAATATGATGATATTTTGGAAAAATCACACTTAGACTTAAAAATAAGCCTTTAAAGGGTGAAAACCTAAACCAGCCCCAAAATGACCCCGTAAGAGGCACGAACACCTCGCTCGGGAACAACGTTACTTTTAAGAACTTACCGTGTAGTCCCGGGTCTCCCGATTTGGGAATATGACGATAATTTTCAAAAATAAACACTAAGACTTAAAAACAAGTCGTTAAAGGGTGAAAATCCAAACTAGCCCCCAAACGACCCCATAGGTGGCATAAACACCTCGCACGGGACCAATGTAACTTATAGGAACTGACGGCGTAGTCTTGGGTCCCCCGGTCTGTGAATATGACGATAATTTGCAAAAATAAACTCTTAAACTTTAAAACAAGCCGTTAAAGGGTGAAAAACTAAACCAGCCCCCAAACAACCCCTTAGGAGGCACGAAAACCTCGCACGGGACCAATGTATCTTGTAGGAACTGACCGCGTAGTCCCGAGTCTCCCATTTTGAGAATAAGAAATTAATTTGCAAAAATGAACACTTAGACTTATAAATAAGTCGTTAAAGGGTGAAAATCAAAACTAGACCCAAAACGACACCGTAGGAGGCACGAACACCTCGCACAGGACCAGTGTAACCTGTTGGAACTGACCGCGTAGTCCCGGGTCGCCCGATTTTTGAATATGATGATAATTTTCAAAAATCAACACTTAGACTTAAAAATAAGCCGTTAAAGGGTGAAAACCCAAACCGGCCCCCAAACGACCCCGTAGGAGGCACGAAGACCTCACACGGGACCAATGTAACTTTTATGAACTGACCGCGTAGTATCGGGTCTCCTAGTTTTAGAGTATGATGATAATTTGTAAAAATCATACTTAGACTTAAAAACAAGCCTTAAAAGTGTGAAAACCCCAACCAGCCCCGAAACGACCCAGTAGGAGGCACGAACACCTCGCACGGGACCAATGTAACTTCTAGGAACAGACAACGTAGTCCCGGGTCTCCCTGTTTGAGAGTGTGACGATAATTTCCAAAAATAGCACTTAGAAAACAATCCTTTAAAGGGTGAAAAACCAAACCAACCCCCAAACGTCACCGTAGGAGGCACGAACATTTCGCATGGGAACAATGTAACTTTTAAGAATTGACCGCGTATTCCCCGGTCTCCCGGTTTGAGAGTATGATGATAATTTGAAAAAATCACAGTTAGACTTAAAAACATGTCGTTAAAAGGTGAAAATCCAAACCACCCCCCAAACGACCCCGTAGGAGGCACGAACACCTCATACGGGACCAGTGTAACTTGTAGGAACTGACTGCGTAGTCTCGAGTCTCCCGATTTGAGAGTATGATGGTAATTTGCAAAAATCACACTTAGACTTAAAACAAGCCGTTAAAGGGTGAAAACCCAAACCAGCCCCCAAACGACCCCGTAGGAGGCATGAACACCTCGCACGAAACCAATGTTACTTTTAAGAATTTGTCGCGTAGTCCCGGGTCTTTCGATTTGAGAGTATGAAGGTAATTTTCAAAAATCACACTTAGACTTAAAAACAAGCCGTTAAAGGGTGAAAACCCAAACCAGCCCCCAAATGACCCTGTAGGAGGCATTAAACTTCGCACGGGAACAATGTAACTTTTAAGAATTGACCGCGTAGTGTCGGGACTCTCGGTTTGAGAGTATGATGATAATTCGCAAAAATCACACTTAGACTTAAAAACAAGTCGTCAAAGGGTGAAAACCCAAACCAGTCCTTAAACAACCTCGTAGGAGGCACGAACACCTCATACGAACTGATCGTGTAGTCCCGGGTCTCCCGATTTGAGAGTATGACGATAATTTTGCGAAAATCATACTTAGACTTAAAAACAAGTCGTTAAAGGGTGAAAACCCAAACCAGCCCCCAAATTACCCCGTAGGAGGCACGAACACCCCGTACGAACTGACCGCGTAGTCCCGGGTCTCACGGGTTGTGAATATGACGATAATTTGTAAAAATCACACTTAGACTTAAAAACAAGTCGTTAAAGGGTGAAAACCCAAACCTGACCCCAAACGACCCCGTAGGAAGCACAAACACCTCACACGGGACCAATGTAACTTGTAGGAACTGACCGCGAAGTCCCGGGTCTCCCGGTTTGAGAATATGATGATAATTTACAAAAATTAACACTTAGACTTAAAACCAGGCCGTTAAAGGGTGAAAACCCAAACCAGCCCTCAAACGACCCCGTAGGAGGCACGAACACCTCGCACGGGACCAATGTAACTTGTTGGAATTGACCGCGTAGTCCTGAGTCTCTCGGTTTGAAAATATGATGATAATTTGAAAAAATCACACTTAGACTTAAAAACAAGCATTTAAAGGGTGAAAACCCAAACCAGCCCCGAATCGACCCCGTAGGAGGCACGAACACCTCGCACGGGACCAATGTAACTTTTAGGAACTGACCGCGTAGTCCCGGGGCTCTCTGTTTCAAAATATGATGATTTTTCAAAAATCACACTTAGACTTAAAAACAATCCTTTAAATGGTGAAAACCCAAACCAGCCCCCAAACAACCCCGTAGGAGGCATGAACATTTCGCACGAGAACAATGTAACTTTTAAGAATTGACCGCGTAGTCCCGGGTCTCCCGATTTGAGAGTATGACAAATATTTGCAAAAATCACACTTAGACTTAAAAACAAGCCGTTAAAGGGTGAAAACCTAAACCAGCCCCCAAACGACCCCGTAGGAGGCATAAACACCTCGCACGAAACCAACGTAACTTTTAAGAATTTGTCGCGTAGTCTCAGGTCTTTCGATTTCAGAGTATGATGATAATTTTCAAAAATCACACTTAGACTTAAAAACAAGCCGTTAAAGGGTGAAAACCCAAACCAGCCCCCAAATGACCCCGTAGGAGGCAGGAACACCTCGTACGAACAGACCGCGACAAAAATCATACTTAAACTTAAAAAATTACCCGTTAAAGGGTAAAACCCAAACCAGCCCCAAACGACCCCGTAGGAGGCACGAACACATCGCACGGGACCAATATAACTTATAAGAACTGACCGCGTAGTCCCGGTACTCCCGATTTGAGAGTATGCCGATAATTTGAAAAAATCACACTTAGACTTAAAAACAAGTCGTTAAATGGTGAAAACCCAAACCATCACCCAAACGACCCCGTAGGATGCACGAACACCTCGCACGAGACCAATGTAACTTGTAGGAACTGACCGCGTAGTCTCATGTCTCCCGGTTTGAGTGTATGACCATAATTTCCAAAAATCACACTTAGACTAAAAATTAGCCGTTAAATGGCGAAAACCCAAACTAGCCGCCAAACGACCCCGTAGGAGACACGAACACCTCGCTTGGGACCAATGTAACTTGTTGGAACTGACCGCGTAGTCCCGGATCTCCCGGTTTGAAAATATGATGATATTTTAAAAAAATCACACTTAGACTTAAAAACAAGCCTTTAAAGGGTGAAAACCCAAACAAGCCCCGAAACGACCCCGTAAGATGCACGAACACCTCGCTCGGGAACAATGTAACTTGTAAGAACTGACCGCGTAGTCCCGGGTCTCCCGGTTTGAGAATATGATGATAATTTTCAAAAATCAACACTTAGACTTAAAAACAAGTCGTTAAAGGGTTAAAATCCAAACTAGCCCCCAAACGACCCAGTAGGAGGCATAAACACCTCGCACAGGACCAATGTAACTTATAGAAACTGAGCGCATAGTCTCGGGTCCCCCGGTTTGTGAATATGATGATAATTTGCAAAAATCAACACTTAAACTTTAAAATAAGCCGTTAAAAGGTGAAAACCCAAACAAGCCCCCAAACAACCCCGTAGGAGGCACGAAAACCTTGCACGGGACCAATGTGTCTTGTAGGAACTGACCGCGTAGTCCCGAGTCTCCCATTTTGAGAATATGAAGATAATTTACAAAAATTAACACTTAGACTTAAAAATAAGTCGTTAAAGGGTGAAAATCCAAACTAGACCCAAAACGACACCGTAGGAGGCACGAACAACTCGCATGGGACCAATTTAACTTGTTGGAACTGACTGCGTAGTCCCGGGTCTCCCAATTTGTGAATATGATGATAGTTTTCAAAAATCAACACTTAGACATAAACACAAGCCGTTAAAGGGTGAAAACCCAAACCTGCCCCCAAACGACCTCGTAGTAGGTAGAAAGACATCGCACGGGGCCAATGTAACTTTTAGGAACCGCTAGCGTAGTCCCGGGTCTCCCAATTTTAGGGTACAATGATAATTTGTAAAAATAATACTTACACTTAAAACAAGCCTTGAAAGGTGAAAACCCCAACCAGCCCCGAAACGACCCCGTGGGAAGCACGAATACCTCGGACGGGACCAATGTAACTTATAGGAACTGACAACGTAGTCTCGAGTCTCCCGGTTTGAGAGTATGACAATAATTTCCAAAAATCACACTTAGAAAACAATCCTTTAAAGGGTGAAAACCCAAACCAAACCCCAAACGACGCCGTTGGAGGCACGAACATTAAACATGGGAACAATGTAACTTTTAAGAATTGACCGCGTAGTCCCGGGTCTTCCGATTTGAGAGTATGACGATAATTTACAAAAATCACACTTAGACTTAAAAATAGGACGTTAAATGGTGAAAAACAAAACTCGCCCCCAAACAACCCCGTAGGAGGCACGAATACCTCGCATGGGACTAATGTAACTTGTAGGAAGTGACCACGTAGTCCCGGGTCTCCCGATTTGAGAGTATGACAATAATTTGCAAAAATCACACTTAGACTTAAAAATAAGCCGTTAAAGGGTGAACACCCAAACCAACCCCCAAACAACCCCGTAGGAGGCACGAACAAATCGAACGGGACCAATGTAACTTATAGGAACTAACGGAGTACTCCCGGTACTCCCGGTTTGAGAGTATGATGATAATTTGCAAAAATCACACTTAGACTTAAAACAAGCCGTTAAAGGGTGAAAACCCAAACCAGACCCCAAATGACCCCGTAGGAGGCACGAACACCTCGCACGCAACCAATGTTACTTGTAGGAACTGACCGCGTAGTCCCGGGTCTCCCAATTTGAGAGTATGATGATAATTTGTAAAAATTACACTTAGACTTAAAAAACAAGCCGTTAAAGGGTGAAAACCCAAACCAGCCCCCAAACGACCCCGCATGAGGCACGAACACCTAGCATGGGAAAAATGTAACTTTGTAGGAACTGACCGCATAGTTCGGGGTCTCCCGATTTGAGAGTATGACTATAATTTGAAAAAATCACACTTACACTTAAAAACAAACTGTTAAAGGGTGAAAACCCAAATCAGCCCCCAAACGACCCCGTAGGAGGCACGAACACCTCTCACGGGACCACTGTAACTTGTAGAAACTGACCGCATAGTCCCGAGTCTCCCCGTTTGAGAGTATGATCATAATTTGCAAAAATACACTTAGACTTAAAAACATGCCATTAAATGGTGAAAACCCAAACCAGCCCCCAAACGACCCCGTAGGAGGCACGAACACACCGTACGAACTGACCGCGTAGTCCCGGGTCACACGATTTGTGAATATGATGATAATTTGCAAAAATCCTACTTAGACTTAGAAACAAGCCATTAAACAGTGAAAACCCAAACCAGCCCCCAAACGACCCCGTAGGAGGCACGAACACCTCGCACGGGACCAATGTAACTTGTAGGATCTGACTGCGTAGGCCCGGTACTCCCGGTTTGAGAGTATAACGATAATTTGCAAAAATCACACTTAGACTTATATACAAGCCGTTAAAGGGTGAAAACCCAAACCAGCCCCTAAACGAAACTGTGGTAGGCACGAACACCTTGTACTGGACCAATGTTACTTGGAGGAACTAACCGCGTATTCTCGGGCCTCCCGATTTGAAAGTACGACGATAATTTGCAAAAATCACACTTAGACTGAAAAACAAGCTGTTAAAGGGTGAAAACCCAAACCAGCCCCCAAATGACCCCGTAGGAGTCACGAACACCTCGCAGGGGACCAATGTAACTCTTAAGAATTGGCCGCGTAGTCCCGGGTCTCCCGATTTGAGAACATGATGATAATTTGCAAAAATCACACTTACACTAAAAAACGAGCAGTTAAAGGGTGAAAACCCAAACAACCCCTGAGGAGGCAGCAACACTTCGTACGAACTGACCGCGTAGTCCCGGGTCTCCCAGTTTGAGAGTATGATGATAATTTGTAAAAATCACACTTAAACTTAAAAACAAGCCGTTAAAGGGTGAAACCCGAACTCAGCCCCCAAACGACCCCGTAGGAGGCACGAACACCTCTCACGGGATCAATGTAACTTATAGGAACTGACCGCGCAGTCCCGGGAATCCCATTCTGAGAGTATGATGATAATTTGCAAAAATCACACTTAGACTTAAAAACAAGTCATTAAATGGTGCAGACCCAAACCAGCCCCCAAACGACCCCGTAGGAGGCACGACCACCTCGCACGAGACCAATGTAACTTGTAGGAACTGACCGTGTAGTCTCGGGTCTCCTGGTTTTAGAATATGATGACAGTTTGTGGAAATCTACACTTAGACTTAAAAACAAGCCGGTAAAGGGTGAAAACTGAAACCATTCCCCAAACGACCCCGTAGGAGGCACGACCACCTCGCACGGGACCGATGTAACTTGTTGTAACTGATCGCGTAGTCCTGGGTCTCCCGGTTTGAAAATATGACGATAATTTGCAAAAATCACACTTAGAGTTGAAAATAAGCCTTTAAAGAGTGAAAACCCAAACCAGCCCCGAAATGACTCCGGAAGAGGCACGAACACCTCGCACGGGAACAATGTAACTTGTAAGAACTGACCGCGTAGTCTTGGTTCTCCCGGTTTGAGAATATGACGATAATTTACAAAAATCAACACTTAGACTTAAAAACAAGCCGTTGAAAGGTGAAAATCCAAACTAGCATACAAACGACCCCGTAGGGGGCACGAACACCTCGCATGGGACAAATGTAACTTGTAGGAACTGACCGCGTAGTCTTGGGACCCCCGGTTTGTGAATTTGATGATAATTTGATAAAATCAACACTTAAACTTAAAAATAAGTCATTAAAGGGTGAAAACCCAAGCCAGCTCACAAACAACCCCGTATGAGGCACGAACACCTCGCACGGGACCAATGTAACTTATAGGAACTGATCGCGTAGTCCCGGGTCTCCCGATTTGAGAATATGACGATAATTTTCAAAAATCAACACTTAGACTTAAAAATAAGTCGTTAAAGGGTGAAAATCCAAACTAGCCCCAAAACGACACCGTAGGAGGCACGAACACCTCGCACGGGACCAATTTAACTTGTTGGAACTGAACGCGTAGTCCTTGGTCTCCCGATTTGTGAATACGACGATAACTTGCAAAAATCAGCACTTAGACTTAAAAATAAGCCGTTAAACGGTGAAAATCCAAACCAGCCTCAAAACTACCCCGTAGGAGGCACTAACACCTCGTACGAACTGACCGCGTAGTCCCGGGTCTCCCGATTTAAGAGTACAACGATAATTTGCAAAAATCACACTTCGACTTTAAAACAATCCGTTAAAGGGTGAAAGCCCAAACCAGCACCCAAACGACCCCATAGGAGGCACGAACACCATGCACGGGACCAATGTAACTTTTAGGAACGGACCGCGTAATCCAGGGTCTCCCAGTTTGAGAGTATGACGATAATTTGTAAAAATCATACTTAGACTTAAAAATAAGTCGTTAAAGGGTGAAAACCCAAATCATCCCCCAAACGACCCCATAGGAGGCACGAACACCTCTCACCGGACCAATGTAACTTGTAGGAACTGACCGCGTAGTCCCGGGTCTCCAAGTTTGAGAGTATGACGATAATTAGCAAAAATCACACTTAGACTTAAAAAGAAGTCATTAAATGGTGAAAACCTAAACCAGCCCCCAAACGATCCGGTAGGAGGCACGAAGAACTCGCACGGGACCAGTGTAACTTGTAGGAACTGACCGTGTTGTCCCAGGTCTCCCGGTTTTAGAATATGATGATAATTTGAAAAAATCAACACTTAGACTAAAAACAAGCCGTTAAAGGGTGAAAACCCAGACCAGCCCCCAAACGACCCCGTAGGAGGCACGAACACCTTGCACGGGACCAATGTAACTTATTGGAACTAATCGCGTAGTCTTGGGTCTCTCGATTTGAAAGTATGACGATAATTTTCAAAATTCACCCTTAGACTTCAAAATAAGCCTTTAAATGGTGAAAACCCAATGCACCCCTGAAACGACCCCGTAAGAGGCACGTACACGTCGCTTGGGAACAATGTAACTTGTAAGAACTGGCCGCGTAGTCCCGGGTCTCCCAGTTTGAGAATATGATGATAATTTTCAAAAATCAACACTTAACTTCAAAATAACCCGTTAAAGGGTGAAAATCCAAACTAGCCCCCAAACTTGTAGGTACAGATCGCGTAGTCCCGGGTCCCCCGGTTTGTGAATACGACGTTAATCTGGAAAAATCAACACTTAAACTTAAAAACAAGCGGTTAAAGGGTGAAAACCAAAAACAGACCCCCAAAACAACCTCGTAGGAGGCAGGAACACCTCGCACGGAACCAATGTAACTTGTAGGTACTGTCCGCGTTGTCCCAATACTCCCAGTTTGAGAGTCTGACGATAATTTGCAAAAATCACACTTAGACTTAAAACAAGCCGTTAAAGGGTGTGAACATAAATCAGCCCCCAAACGGCCCCGTAGGAGGCACGAACATCTTTCACGGGACCAATGTAACTTATAGGAACTGATCGCGTAGTCCCGGGTCTCTCGGTTTGAGAGTATGATGATAATTTTCAAAAATCATACTTAGACTTAAAACAAGTCGTTAAAGGGTGAAAACCCAAACCAGCCCCCAAATGACTCCGTAGGAGGCACGAACACCTCACACGGGAACAATGTAACTTGTTGGAACTGACCGCATAGTCCCGGGTCTCCCGGTTTGGGAGTATGACGGTGATTTGAAAAAATCACACTTAGACTTAAAAACAAGCCGTTAAAGGGTGAAAATCGAAACCAACCCCCATACGACCCCATGGGAGGAACGAACACCTCGTACGAAATGACCGCGTTGTACCGGGTCTCACGGTTATGTGAGTATGACGATAATTTGAAAAAATCACACTTAGACTTAAATACAAGCCGTTAAAGGGTGAAAACCCAAACCAGCCAACAAATGACCCCGTAGGAGGCACGAACACCTCGCACGGGACCAATGTAACTTGTAGGAACTGATCGCGTAGTCCCGGGTCTCCCGATTAGAGAGTATGATGATAATTTTCAAAAATCACACTTAGACTTATAAAAAAGCCGTTAAAGGTTGAAAACCCAAACCAGCCCCCAAACGACCCCGTAGGAGGAACGAACACCTCGCACGGGAACAATGTAACTTATTGGAACTGACCGCGTAGTCCCAGTACTCCCGGTTTGAGAGTATTACGATAATTTGCAAAAATCACACTTAGACTTAATACAAGCCGTTAAAGGGTGAAAACCCAAACGAGCCCCCAAATGACTCCGTAGGAGGCACGAACACCTCACACGGTAACAATGTAACTTGTTGGAACTGACCGCGTAGTCCCAGGTCTCCCGGTTTGGGAGTATGACGGTGATTTGAAAAAATCACACTTAGACTTAAAAACAAGCAGTTAAAGGGTGAAAACTAATATCAGCACCCAAACGACTCCGTAGCTGGCACGAAAAACTCTCGCGGGACTAATGTAACTTGTAGGAACTGATCGCATAGTACCGATACTCCCGGTTTTAGAGTATGATGATAATTTCCAAAAATCACACTTAGACTTAAATACAAGCTGTTAAAGGGTGAAAACCCAAACCATCCCCCAAACGACCCCGTAGGAGGCACGAACACCTCGCACGGGACCAATGTAAATTGTTGGAACTGATCGCGTAGTCCCGGGTCTCCCGATTTGAAAATATGATGATAATTTGCAAAATTCACACTTAGACTTGAAAATAAACCTTTAAATGGTGAAAACCCAAACCATCCCCGAAACGACCCCGTTAGAGGCATGACCACCTCGCACGGAACAATGTAACTTGTAAGAACTGACCACGTAGTCCCGGGTCTCCCGATTTGAGAATATGATGATAATTTGCAAAAATCAATAATTAACTTAAACACAAGCCGTCAAAGGGTGAAAATCCTAACTAGCCCCAAACGACCCCGTAGGAGGCATGAACACCTCACACGGGACTAATGTAACTTGTAGGAACTGACCGCGTAGTCCAGGGTCCCCCGATATGTGAATATGACGATAATTTGCAAAAATCAACACTTAAACTTAAAAATAAGGCGTTAAAGGGTGAAAACCCAAACGAGCCCCTAAATAACCACGTAGGAGGTAGGAACACCTCTTAGGGGACTAATGAAACTTGTAGGAACTGACCGTGTAGTCCTGGGTCTCCCGGTTTGAGAGTATCACGATAATTTGCAAAAATTACACTTAGACTTAGAAACAAGCCATTAAACGGTGAAAACCCAAACCAGCCCCCACACGACCCCGTAGGAGGCACGAACACCTCGCATGGGACCAATGTAACTTGTAGGATCTGACTGCGTAGGCCCGGTACTCCCGGTTTGCGAGTATAACGATAATTTGCAAAAATCACACTTAGACTTATATACAAGCCGTTAAAGGGTGAAAACCCAAACAAGCCCCCAAACGACCCCGTAGGAGGCACAAACACCTCGCAAGGGACCAATGTAACTTGTAGGAACTGACCGCTTAGTCCCGGGTGTCTCGATTTGAGAGTATGACGATAATTTGCAAAAATCACACTTGGACTTAAAAACAAGCCGTTAAAGGGTGAGAACCCAAACCAACCCCCAAACGACCCCGTAGGAGGCATGAACACCTCGCACGGGAACACTGTAACTTTTAAGAATTGATCGTGTAGTGTCGGGTCTCCCAGTTTGAGAGTATGCCGATAATATTTAAAAATCGCACTTAGACTTAAAAATATGCCGTTAAATGGTGAAAACCCAAACCAGCCCCCAAACGACCCCGTAGGAGGCACGAAAACCTCCCACGGGACCAATGTTACTTGTGGGAACTGACTTCGTAGTGTCGATACTCCCAGTTTGGGAGTATAACGATAATTTTGTAAAAATCACACTTAGACTTAAAACAAGCTGTTAAATGCTGAAAACCCATACCAGTCACCAAACAACCCCGTAGGGGGCACGAACACCTCGCACGGGACCAATGTCACTTATAGGAACTGATCGCGTAGTCCCGATACTCCCGTTTAGAGAGTATGAAAATAATTTGCAAAAATCACACTTAGACTTAGAAACAAGCCACTAAAGGGTGAAAACTGAAACCAGCCTTCAAACGACCCCATGGGAGGCAGGAACACCTCGTACGAACTAATCGCGTAGTCGAGGGTCTCACAGTTTGTGAGTATGACAATAATTTGAAAATATCACATTCAGACTTAAAAATAAGCCGTTAAAGAGTGAAAACCTAAACCAGACCACCAAAACGACCTCATAGGAGGCACGAACACCTCGCATGGGACCAATGTAACTTGTACGAACTAGCCGCGTAGTCCCGGGTCTCTCGTTTTGAGAGTATGATGATAATTTGCAAAAATCACACTTAGACTTAAAAATAAGCCGTTAAAGTGTGAAAACTAAAATCAGCCACCTAATTACCCCGTAGGAGGCACGAACACCTCTCACGGGAGCAATGTAATTTATAGGAACTGACCCTGTAGTCCCGGGTCTCCCGGTTTGAGAGTATGACGATAATTTGCAAATATCACACTTATACTTAAAAACAAGTCGTTAAAGGGTGAAAACCCATACCAGCCCCCAAACGACCCCGTAGGAGCCACGAACACCTCGCACGGGAATAATGTAACTTTTAAGAAATGATCGTGTAGTCCCGAGTCTCCCGGTTTGAGAGTATGACTATAATTTTCAAAAATCATACGTAGACTTAAAAATAAGCCGTTAAAGGGTGAAAACCCAAACCAGTTCCCAAACGACCCCGTAGGAGGCACGAACACCTCACACGGGAACAATGTAACTTGTTGGAACTGACCGCGTAGTCCCGGTACTCCAGATTTGAGAGTATGTCGATAATTTGCAAAAATCACACTTAGACTTAAAACAAGCCGTTAAAGGGTGAAAACCCAAACCAGTCCCCAAATGACCCCATAGGAGGCACGAAGACCTCGCACGGGACCAATGTAACTTGTAGGAACAGACCGTGTAGTCCCGGGTCTCCCGGTTTTAGAGTATGATTATAATTTGCAAAAATCACACTTAGACTTAGAAACAAGCCAATAATTGGGAAACCCGAAACCAGCCTTCAAATGACTCCATGGGAGGCACGAACACCTCGTACGAACTGACCGCCTAGTCCCGGGTCTCACGGTTTTGTGAGAGTGATGATAATTTGAAAAAATCAGATTTAAACTTAAAAATAAGCCGTTAAAGAGTGAAAACCTAAACCAGCCCCGAAACGACCTCGTAGGAGGCACGAACACCTCGCACGGGACCAATGTAACTTGTAGGAACTGACCACGTAGTCCCGGTACTCCCGGTTTGAGAGTATGACAATAATTTGAAAAAATGACACTTAGACTTAAAAAAAGCCGTTAAAGGGTGAAAACCCAAACCAGCCCCCAAATGACCCCATAGGAATCACGAACACCTCGCACGGGACCAATGTAACTTATAGAAACAGACCGTGTAGTCCCGGGTCTCCCGGTTTTAGAGTATTATTATAATTTGCAAAAATCACACTTTTCCTTAGAAACAAGCCATTAAAGGGTGGAAACCGAAACCAACCCCCAAACGACCCCATGGGAGGCACGAACTCCTCGTACGAACTGATCACGTAGTTCCGGGTCTCACGGTTTGTGAGTATGATGATAATTTCAAAAAATTACATTTAGACTTAAAAATAAGCCGTTAAAGAGTGAAAACCAAGAACCAGCACCCAAACAACCTCGTAGGAGGCACGAACACCTCGCATGGGACAAATGTTACTTGTAGGAACTGACCGCGTAGTCCCGGGTCTCCCGGTTTGAGAGTATGACAATAATTTGCAAAAATCACACTTAGACTCCGTTAAAGGGTGAAAACTCAAATCATCCCCCAAACGACTCCGTAGGAGGCACGAACAACTCTCATGGGACCAATGTAACTTGTAGAAACTGACCGTGTAGTCTCGGGTCTCCCGGTTTGACAGTATGATGATAATTTGCAAATATTACACTTAGCCTTAAAAATAAGCCGAACCAGCCCCCAAACGAACCAGCTCCCAAACGAACCCGTAGGAGGCACGAACACCTCGCATGGGACCAATGTAACTTGTAGGAACTGACCGCGTAGTGTCAGTACACCCGGTTTGGGAGTATAACGATAATTTTCAAAAATCACATTTAGACTTAAAACAAGCGGTTAAAGGATGAAAACCCAAACCAGACCCCAAACGACCCCGTAGGAGGCACGAACACCACGCACGGGACCAATGTAACTTATAGGAACTGGCCGCGTAGTCCCGGTACTCTCGGTTTGAGAGTATGACAATAATTTGCAAAAATCACACTTAGACTTAAAAATAAGCCATTAAAGGGTGAAAACCGAAACCAGCCCTCAAACGACCCCATGGGAGGGACAAACACCTCGTACGTACTGACCACGTAGTCCAGGGTCTCACGGTTTGTGAGTATGATGATAATTTGAAAAAATCACATTCAGAATTAAAAATAAGTTGTTAAAGAGTCAAAACCAAAACCAGACCCCCAAACGACCTCGTAGGAGGCACGAACACCTCGCATGGGACCAATGTAACTTGTAGGAACTGACAGCGTAGTCCCGGGTCTCTCGATTTGAGAGTATGACGATAATTTCCAAATATCACACTTTGACTTAAAAATAAGCCGTTAAAGGGTGAAAGCCCAAACCAGCCCTCAAACGACCCCGTAAGAGGCACGAACACCTCGCACGGAACCAATGTAACTTGTAGGAACTGTTCGCGTAGTCCTGATACTCCCGGTTTGAGAGTATGACGATAATGTGCAAAAATCACACTTAAACTTAAATACAAGTCGTTAAAGGGTGAACACCTAAACTAGCCCCCAAACGACCCCGTAGGAGGCGTGAACACCTCGCACGAAACCAACGTAACTTTTAAGAATTTGCTTGTAGTCCCGGGTCTTTCGGTTTGAGAGTATGACGATAATTTTCAAAAATCACACTTAGACTTAAAAATAAGCCGTTAAAGGGTGAAAACACAAACTAACCCCCAAACGACGCCGTAAGAGGCACGAACACTTCGTACGGGAACAATGTATCTTTTACGAAATTGACCGCGTAGTCTCGGGACTCTCGGTTTGAGAGTATGACGAAATTTGCAAAAATCACACTTAGAATTAAAAATAAGTCGTTAAAGGGTGAAAACCCAAACCAGCCCCCAAACGACCCCGTAGGACGCACGAACACCTTGTACGAACTGACCGCGTAGTCCCGGGTCTCCCGGTTTGAAAGTATGACGATAATTTGCAAAAATCATACTTCGACATAAAAAATTAGTCGTTACAGGGTAAAACCCAAACCGGCCATAAACGACCCCGTAGGAGGCACGAACACCTCACATGGGACCAATGTAACTTGTAGGAACTGACCGCGTAGTCCCGGTACTCTCGGTTTGGGAGTATGACGATAATTTGCAAAAATCACACTTAGACCTAAAACAAGCCATTAAAGGGTGAAAACCCAAACCAGCCCCCAAACGACCCCGTAGGAGGCACGAACACATCGCACGGGACCAATGTAACTTAGAGGAACTGACCGCATAGTCCCGATACTCCCGATTTAAGAGTATGCCGATAATTTGTAAAAATCACAATTAGACTTAAAAATAAGTCGTTAAAGGGTGAAAACCCAAACCAGCCCCCAAAAGACGCCATGGGAGGCACGAACACCTCGTACAAGCTGACCGCGTAGTCCCGAGTCTCACAATTTGTGAGTATGATGATAATTTGAAAAAACAACATTTAGACTTAAAAATAAGTCGTTAAGGAGTGAAAACCTAAACCAGCCCCCAAACGACCTCGTAGTGGGCACGAACACCTCGCACGGGACCAATGTAACTTGTAGGAACTGATTGCATAGTCTCGGGTATCCCGGTTTGAGAGTATGACGATAATTTGCAAAAATCACACTTAGACTTAAAAAGAAGCCGTTAAAGGGTGAAAACCCAAAGTAGGCCCCTAAATGACCCCGTAAGAGGCACGAACACCTCGCTCGGGAACAATGTAACTTTTAAGAACTGACCGCGTAGTCCCGGGTCTCCCTGTTTGAGAATATGATGATAATTTTCAAAAATCAACACTTAAACTTAAAATCAAGCCGTTAAAGGGTGAAAATCCAAACTAGCCCCCAAACGACCCCATAGGAGGCGTAAACACCTCACACATGGCCAATGAAACTTATAGGAACTGGCCGCGTAGTCTCGGGTCCCTCGGTTTGTGATAATGACGATAATTTGCAAAAATCAACACTTAAACTTTAAAACAAGCCGTTAAAGGGTGAACACCCAAACCAGCCCCAAACAACCCCGTAGGAAGCACGAAAACCTCGCACATGACCAATGTATCTTGTTGGAACTGACCGCATAGTCACGAGTCTCCCATTTTGAGAATAAGAAGATAATTTGCAAAAATCAACACCTAGACTTATAAATAAGTCGTTAAAGGGTGAAAATCAAAACTAGCCCCAAAACGACACCGTAGGAGGCACGAACACCTCGCTCGGGACGAGTTAACTTGTTGGAACTGACCGCATATTCCCGGGTCTACCGATTTGTGAATATGACGATAATTTTCAAAAATCAACACTTAGACTTAAAAATAAGCCGTTAAAGGGTGAAAACCCAAACCGGCCCCCAAACGACCCCGTAGGAGGCACGAAGACCTCACACAGGACCAATGTAACTTTTAGGAACTGACCGAGTAGTCCCGGGTCTCCTATTTTTCGAGTATGACGATAATTTGTAAAAATAATACTTAGACTTAAAAACTAGCCTTAAAAGTGTGAAAACCCCAACCAGCTCCGAAACGACCCAGTAGGAGGCACGAACACCTTGCACGGGACCAATGTAACTTATAGGAACTGACAACGTAGTCCCGGGTCTCCCGGTTTGAGAGTATGATGATAATTTCCAAAAATCACACTTAGAAAACAATCCTTTAAAGGGTGAAAACCCAAACCAACCCCCAAATGACCCCGTAGTAGGCACGAACATTTTGCACGGGAACAATGTAACTTTTAAGAATTGACCGCGTAGTCCCCGGTCTCCCGGTTTGAGAGTATGATGATAATTTGAAAAAATCACACTTGGACTTAAAAACATGTCGTTAAAGGTTGAAAACTCAAACCACCCCCCAAATGACCCCGTAGGAGGCACGAACCCCTCACACGGGACCAGTGTAACTTATAGGAACTGACTGCGTAGTCTCGGGTCTCCTGATTTGAGAGTATGATGATAATTTGCAAAAATTAAACTTACTCTTAAAAACAAGCCGTTAAAGGGTGAAAACCCTAACCAGCCCCCAAACGACCCCGTAGGAGGCATGAACACCTCGCACGAAACCAACGTAACTTTTAAGAATTTATCGCGTAGTCCCGTGTCTTTCGGTTTGAGAGTATGAAGATAATTTTCAAAAATCACACTTAGACATAAAAATAAGCCGTTAATGGGTGAAAACCCAAACCATCCCCCAAACGACCCCGTAGGAGGCACAAACACTTCGCACGGGAATAATGTAACTTTTAAGAATTGATCGTATGGTGTCGGGACTCTCGGTTTGAGAGTATGATGATAATTTGCAAAAATCACACTTAGACTTAAAAACAAGTCGTAAAAGGGTGAAAACCCAAACAAGCCCCCAAACGACCCCATAGGAGGCACGAACACCTCGTACGAACTGACCGCGTAGTCCCGGGTCTTCCAATTTGAGAGTATGACGATAATTTTGCAAAAATCATACTTAGACTTAAAAAAAATTGTTGTTAAAGGGTAAAACCCAAACCAGCCCCCAAACGACCCCGTAGAAGCACGAACACCTCGCACGGGACCAAATGTAACTTATAGGAACTGACCGCGTAGTCCGGGTACTCCCAGTTTGGGAGTATGACGATAATTCGCAAAAATCAGACTTAAACTTAAAACAAGCCATTAAAGGGTGAAAACCAAAACCAACCCCCGAACGACCCCATAGGAGGTAAGAACACATCGCACGGGACCAATGTAACTTGTAGGAACTGACCGCGTAGTCCCGAGTCCCCTAGTTTGAGAGTATGCCGATAATTTTCAAAAATCACACTTAGACTTAAAAACAAGTCGTTACAGGGTGAATACCCAAACTAGCCCCCAAATGACCGCGTAGGAGGCACGAACACCCCGTACGAACTGACCGCGTAGTCCTGGGTCTCACGGATTGTGAATATGATGATAATTTCTAAAAATCACACTTAAACATAAAAACAAGCCGTTAAAGGGTGAAAACCCAAATTAGCCCCCAAACGACCCCATAAGAGGCACGAACACGTCTCACGGGATCAATTGTAGGAACTGACCGCGTAGTCCCGAGTCTCTCGGTTTGAAAATATGATGATAATTAGGAAAAATCACACTAAGACATAAAAACAAGCATTTAAAGAGTGAAAACCCAAACCAGCCCCGTAACGACCCCGTAGGAGGCACGAACACCTCGCACGGAACCAATGTGACTTTTAGGAACTGATCGCGTAGTCTCGGGTCTCTCGGTTTAAAAATATGATGATATTTTGGAAAAATCACACTTAGACTTAAAAACAATCCTTTAAATGGTGAAAACCCAAACAAGCCCCCAAACGACCCCGTAGGAGGGACGAACACTTCGCACAGGAACAATGTAACTTTTAAGAATTGACCGCATAGTCTCGGGTCTCCCGGTTTGAGTGTATGATGATAATTTGCAAAAATTACACTTAGACATAAAATTAGCCGTTAAATGGTGAAAACCCAAATCAACCATCAAACGACCCCGTAGGAGGCACGAACACCTAGCACAGGACTAATGTAATGTGTAGGAACAGACCGCGTAGTCCCGATAATCCCGGTTTGGGAGTATGACAATAATTTGCAAAAATCACACTTAGACTTAAAACATGTCGTTAAAGGGTGAAAACCAAAACCATCCCCCAAACGACCCCGTAGGAGGCACGAACACCTCGCATGGGACTAATGTAACTTATTGGAACTGACCGTGTTGTCTCGGTACTCTCGGTTTGAGAGTATGACAATAATTTGCAAAAATCACACTTAGACTTAAAATAAGCCGTTAAAGGGTGAAAACCCAAACCAGCCCCCAAATGACCCCGTAGGAGGCACGAACACCTCGCACGGGACCAATGTAACTTGTAGGAACTGACCGCGTAGTCTCGGATGTCCCAGTTTGAGAGTATGATGATAATTTGCAAAAATCACACTTATACTTAAAAAACTAGTCGTTAAATGGTGAAAACCCAAACCAGCCCCCAAACGACCCCGTAGGAGGCACAAACACCTCGCACGGGACCAATGTAACTTGTAGGAACTGACCACGAAGTCCCGGGTCTCCCAGTTTGAGAATATGATGATAATTTACAAAAATCAACACTTAGACTTAAAAACAGACCGTTAAAATTTGAAAACCCAAACCAGCCCTCAAACGACCCCGTAGGAGGCACGAACACCTCGCACGGGACCAATGTAACTTGTTGGAATTGATCGCGTAGTCTCGGATCTCCCAGTTTGAGAGTATGATGATAATTTGCAAAAATCACACTTATACTTAAAAAACTAGTCGTTAAATGGTGAAAACCCAAACCAGCCCCCAAACGACCCCGTAGGAGGCACAAACACCTCGCACGGGACCAATGTAACTTGTAGGAACTGACCGCGAAGTCCCGGGTCTCCCGGTTTGAGAATATAATGATAATTTACAAAAATCAACACTTAGACTTAAAAACAGACCGTTAAAGGGTGAAAACCCAAACCGGCCCTCAAACGACCCCGTAGGAGGCACGAACACCTCGCACGGGACCAATGTAACTTGTTGGAATTGATCGCGTAGTCCCGGGTCTCCCAGTTTGAAAATATGACGATAATTTGTAAAAATCACACTTAGAGTTAAAAACAAGCCTTTAAAGGGTGAAAACCAATAGCAGCCCCGAAACGACCCCATAAGAGGCACGAACACCTCGCACGGGAACAATGTAACTTGTAAGAACTGACCGCATAGTTCCTTCTCTCCCGGTTTGAGAATATGACGATAATTTGCAAAAATCAACACTTAGACTTAAAAACAAGCCGTTAAAAGGTGAAAATCCAAACTAGCATACAAACGACCCCGTAAGGGGTCACGAACACCTCGCATGGGACCAATGTAACTTGTAGGAACTGACCACGTAGTCTCGGGACCCCCGGTTTGTGAATATGATGATAATTTGTAAAAATCAACACTTAAACTTAAAAACAAGTCGTTAAAGGGTGAAAACCCAAACCAGCTCACAAATAACCCCGTCGGAGGCACGAACACCTCGCACGGGACCAATGTAACTTGTAGGAACTGATCGCGTAGTTCCGGGTCTCCCGGTTTGAGAATATGATAATAATTTTCAAAAATCAACACTTAGACTTAAAAATAAGTCGTTAAAGGGTTAAAATCAAAACTAGCCCCAAAATGACACCGTAGCCGGCACGAACACCTCGCACGGGACCAATTTGACTTTTTAGAACTGAACGCGTAGTCCTGGGTCTCTCGGTTAGTCAATACGACGATAATTTTCAAAAATTAACACTTAGACTTAAAAATAAGCCGTTAAAGGGTGAAAATCCAAACTAGACCCCAACCGACCCGTAGAAGGCACGAACACCTCGTACGAACTGACCGCGTAGTCCTGGGTCTCCTGATTTGAGAGTATGACGATAATTTAAAAAAATCACACTTAGACTTAAAAACAATCCGTTAAAGGGTGAAAACCCAAACCAACACCCAAACGACCCCGTAAGAGGCACCAAGACCTCGCACGGGACCAATGTAACTTATAGGAACTGACCGCGTAGTCCCACGTCTCCTAATTTTAGAGTATGACGATAATTTGCAAAAATTGCTCTTAGACTTAAAAGCAAGCCTTTAAAGGGTGAAAACAAAAACCAGCACCCAAACGACCCCGTAGGAGGCACGAACACCTCGCACGGGACCAATGTAACTTTTAGGAACTGATCGCGTAGTCCCGGGTCTCTCGGTTTGAGAGTATGACAATAATTTGCAAAAATCACACTTAGACTTAAAAACAAGCCGTTAAAGGGTGAAAACACATACCGGCCCCCAAACGACCCCGTAAGAGGCACGAACACTTCGCACGGGAACAATATAACTTTTAAGAATTGACCGCGTAGTCTCGGGTCTCCCGATTCTAGAGTATGACGATAATTTGAAAAAATCACACTTAGACTGAAAATTACCCGTTAAATGGTGAAAACCCAAATCAACCCCCAAACAACCCCGTAGGAGGCACGAACACCTAGCACGGGACCAATGTAACTTGTAGGAACAGACCGCGTAGTCCCGGTACTCCCTGTTTGGGAGTATGAAATAATTTGCAAAAATCACAATTAGACTTAAAATAAGCTGTTAAAGGGTGAAAACAAAAACCATCCCCCAAACGACCAAGTAGGAGGCACGAACACCTCGTACGGGACCAATGGAACTTATAGGAACTGATCGCGTAGTCCCGGTACTCTCAATTTGAGAGTATGATGATAATTTGCAAAAACCACACTTAGACTTAAAATAAGTCGTTAAAGGGTGAAAACCCAAACAGCCCCCAAATGACCCCGTAGGAGGCACGAACACCTCAAACGGGACCAATGTAACTTGTAGGAACTGACCACGTAGTCCTGGGTCTCCCAGTTTGAAAGTATGACGATAATTTGCAAAAATCACACTTAGACTTAAAACAAGCCGTTAAATGGTGAAAACCCAAATCAGCCACCAAATGACCCCGTAGGAGGCACGAACACCTAGCACGGGACCAATGTAACTTGTAGCAACAGACCGCGTAGTCCCGATACTCCCAGTTTGGGAGTATGACAATAATTTGTAAAAATCACACTTAGACTTAAAATAAGTCGTTAAAGGGTGAAAACCAAAACCATCCCCCAAATGACCCCGAAGGAGGCACGAACACCTCGCACGGGACCAACGTAACTTATAGGAACTGACCGCGTAGACCCGATACTCTCGGTTTGAGAGTATGATGATAATTTGAAAAAATCACACTTAGACTTAAAACAAGCCGTTAAAGGGTGAAAACCCAAACCAGCCCCCAAATGACCCCGTAGGAGGCACGAACAACTCGCACGGGACCAATGTAACTTGTAGGAACTGACTGCGTAGTCCCGGGTCTCCCAGTTTGAGTGTATGATGATAATTTGCAAAAATCACACTTAGACTTAAAAACAAGCCGTTAAATGGTGAAAACCAAAACCAGCCCCCAAACGACCCCATAGGAGGCACGAACTCCTTGTACGAACCGACCGCGTAGTCTCGGGTCATTTGTGAGTATGACGATAATTTGCAAAAATCACACTTAGAGTTAAAAACAAGACGTTAAAGGGTGAAAACCCAAATCAACCCCCAAAGGGCCCCGTAAGAGGCACGAACACCTCGCACGGGACCAATGTAACCTATAGCAACTGATCGCGCAGTCCCGGGTCTCACGATTTGTGAATATGATGATAATTAGCAAAAACCACACTTAGACTTAGAAACAAGCCATTAAACGGTGAAAACCCAAGCCAGCCCCCAAACGACCCCGTAGGAGGCACGAACACCTCGCACGGGACCAATGTAACTTGTAGGATCTAACCGCGTATTCCCAGGTCTCCCGATTTGAGAGTACGATGATAATTTGCAAAAATCACACTTAGACTTAAAAACAAGCTGCTAAAGGGTTGAAACCAAAACCAGCCCCCAAATGACCCCGTAAGAGGCACGAACACCTCGCAAGGGACCAATGTAACTTTTAAGAATTGGTCGCGTAGTCCCGGGTCTCCCGATTTGAGAATATGACGATAATTTGCCAAAATCACACTTAGACTTAAAAACAAGCCTTCAAAGGGTGAAAACCCAAACTAACACCCAAACGACCCCAAAGGAGGCAGGAACGCTTCGTACGAACTGACCGCGTAGTCCCGGGTCTCCTGGTTTGAGAATATGATGATGATTTGCAAAAATCATACTTAGAATTAAAAACAAGCCGTTAAAGGGTGAAAACATAAACCAGCCCCCAAACGACCCCGTAGGAGGCACGAACACCTCCCACGAGACCAATGTAACTAGTAGGAACTGATCGGGTAGTCCCGGGTCTCCCGATTTGAGAGTATGATGATAATTTGTAAAAATCACACTTAGACTTAAAAATGAGCCGTTAAAGGGTGAAATCCAAATCAGCCCCCAAACGACCCTGTAGGAGGCACGGACACCTCTCACGGGACCAATGTAACTTTTAGGAACTGATCGCGTAGTCCCGGGTCTCCCATTTTGAGAGTATGACGATAATTTGCAAAAATCACACTTAGACTTAAAAACAAGTCATTAAATGGTGAAAACCCAAACCAACCCCCAAACAACCCCATAGGAGGCACGAACACCTCGCACGAGACCCATGTAACTTGTAGGAGCTGAGCATGTAGTCCCGGGTCTCCTGGTTTGAGAATATGATGATAATTTGAAGAAATCTATACTTAGACTTAAAAATAAGCCGTTAAAGGATGAAAATCGAAACCAGCCCCCAAACGACCCCCGTAGGAGGCACGACCACCTCACACGGGACCGATTTAACTTGTTGTAACTGACCGCGTAGTCCCGGGTATCTCGGTTTGAGAATATGATGATAATTTGCAAAAATTAACACTTAGACTTAAAAACAAGCTGTTAAAAGGTGAAAATCCAAACTAGCATACAAACGACCCCGTAGGGGGTCACGAACACCTCGCATGGGACCAATGTAACTTGTAGGAACTAACCGCGTAGTCTCGGGACCCCCGGTTTGTGAATATGATGATAATTTGTAAAAATCAACACTTAAACTTAAAAACTAGTCGTTAAAGGGTGAAAACCCAAACCAGCTCACGAACAACCCCGTAGGAGGCACGAACACCTCGCACGGGACTAATGTAACTTGTAGGAACTGATCGCGTAGTCCCGAGTCTCCCGGTTTGAGAATATGGTGATAATTTTTAAAAATCAACACTTAGACTTAAAAATAAGTTGTTAAAGGGTGAAAATCCAAACTAGCCCCAAAACGACATCGTAGGAGGCACGAACACCTCGCACGGGACCAATTTCACTTTTTGGAACTGAACGCGTAGTCCTGGGTCTCCTGGTTTGGATATACGACGATAATTTGCAAAAATTAACACTTAGACTTAAAAATAAGCCGTTAAAGGGTGAAAATCCAAACTATCCCCCAAATCGTAGAAGGCACGAACACCTCGTACGAATTGACCGCGTAGTCCCGGGTCTCCTGATTTGAGAGTATTACGATAATTTAAAAAAATCACACTTAGACTTAAAAACAATCCGTTAAAGAGTGAAAACCCAAACCAGCACCCAAACGACCCCGTACGAGGCACCAAGACCTCGCACGGGACCAATGTAACTTGTAGGAACTGACCGCGTAGTCCCAGGTCTCCCAATTTTAGAGTATGATGATAATTTGGAAAAATTGTTCTTAGACTTAAAACCAAGTCTTTAAAGGGTGAAAACCAAAACCAGCACCCAAACGACCCCGTAGGAGGCACGAACACCTCGCACGATACCAATGTAACTTTTAGGAACTGACCACGTAGTCTCCGATCTTCGCCTTCAGTAATTGTATCTAACCTCCTTCGGACCCTCTCGTCAACACCCAGCTTCTCATTGTCTTAGCAAAGGCAGCGGAGGCAGGAGATCCCAGTCCCACCAAGGCTAGGGTTGCTGTTCCCACCTGGTCTTGGGTTCAATAGCCAGGCTTTAGATTGCTGGGTTTGAAGGCGAGAGGAAGAGGGGCAAGAATGGAATAGATTAGGAGCTGTCCCTCGCTTATTGGCAGTCGGAGGCGAAAAGGGGCGCTTTGGTTTGAGGATGCCTGCTTTATTTTGCTTAGCCCTGACAATAATTTACAAAAATCACACTTAGACTTAAAAACAAGCCGTTAAAGGGTGAAAACCCATACCAGCCCCCAAACGACCCCGTAAGAGGCACGAACACTTCGCACGGGAACAATGTAACTTTAAAGAATTGACCGCGTAGTCTCGGGTCTCCCGATTTGAGAGTATGACGATAATTTGAAAAAATCACACTTAGACTGAAAATTAGCCGTTAAATGATGAAAACCCAAATCAGCCCCCAAACGACCCCGTAGGAGGCACGAACACCAAGCACGGGACCAATATAACTTGTAGGAACAGACCGCGTAGTCCTGGTACTCCCTGTTTGGGAGTATGAAATAATTTGCAAAAATCACACTTAGACTGAAAATAAGCTGTTAAAGGGTGAAAACCAAAACCATCCCCCAAACGACCAAGTAGGAGGCACGAACACCTCCCACGGGACCAATGTAACTAGTAGGAACTGATCGGGTAGTCCCGGGTCTCCCGGTTTGAGAGTATGATGATAATTTGTAAAAATCACACTTAGAATTAAAAACAAGCCGTTAAAGGGTGAAAACCCAAATCCGCCGCCAAACGACCCCGTAGGAGGCACGAACACCTCGCACGGGACCAATGTAAATTTTAGGAAATGACCGCGTAGTCCCGGGTCTCCCATTTTGAGAGTATGACGATAATTTGCAAAAATCACACTTAGACTTAAAAACAAGTCATTAAATGGTGAACACCCAAACCAGCCCCCAAACGACCCCGTAGGAGGCACGAACACCGCGCACGGGACCAATGTAAATTGTAGGAACTGACCGTGTAGTCCCGGGTCTCCTGGTTTGAGAATATGATGATAATTTGCAGAAATCTACACTTAGACTTAAAAACAAGCCGTTAAAGGGTGAAAACCGAAACCAGCCCCCAAACGTCCCCGTAGGAGGCACGACCACCTTGCACGGGATCATTGTAACTTCTTGTAACTGACCGCGTAGTCCCGGGTCTCCCGGTTTGAAAATATGACGATAATTTGCAGAAATCACACTTAGAGTTAAAAACAAGCCTTTAAAGGGTGAAATCCCAAATCAACCCCGAAATGACCCCGGAAGAGGCACGAACACCTCGCACGGGAACAATGTAACTTCTAAGAACTGACCGCGTAGTCTTGGTTCTCCCGGTTTGAGAATATGACTATAATTTGAAAAAATCAACAATTAGACTTAAAAACAAGCCGTTAAAAGGTGAAAATTCAAACTAGCATACAAACGACCCCGTAGGGGGCACGAACACCTCGTTTGGGACCAATGTAACCTATAGGAACTGACCGCGTAGTCTCAAGACCCCCGGTTTGTGAATATGATGATAATTTACAAAAATCAACACTTAAACTTGAAAACAAGTCATTAAAGGGTGAAAACCCAAACCAGCTTACAAACAACCCCGTAGGAGGCAAGAACACTTCGCACCGGACCAATGTAACTTGTAGGAACTGATCGCGTAGTCCCGGGTCTCTCGGTTTAAGAATATGATGATGATTTTCAAGAATCAACACTTAGACTTAAAAATAAGCCGTTAAAGGGTGAAAATCCAAACTAGCCCCCAAACGAACCCGTAGAAGGCACGAACACCTCGTACGAACTGACCGCGTAGTCCCGGGTCTCCTGATTTGAGAGTATGACCATAATTTAAAAAAATCACACTTAGACTTAAAAACAAGTTGTTAAAGGGTGAAAACCCAAACCAGCACCCAAACGACCCCGTAGGTGGCACGAAGACCTCGCACGGGACCAATGTAACTTGTAGGAACAGACCGCATAGTCTCGGGTCTCCCAATTTTAGAGTATGACGATAATTTGCAAAAATCGCTCTTAGACTTAAAAACAAGATTTTAAAGGGTCAAAACCCAAACCAGAACCCAAACGACCCCGTAGGAGGCACGAACACCTCGCACGGGACCAATGTAACTTTTAGGAACTGACCGCGTAGTCCAGGGTCTCTCGGTTTGAGAGTATGACAATAATTTGCAAAAATCACACTTAGACTTAAAAACAAGCCTTTAAAGGGTGAAAACCCAAACCAACCCCCAAACGACCCCGTAGGAGGCACGAACACTTCGCACGGGAACAATGTAACTTTTAAGAATTGGCTGCGTAGTCTCGGGTCTCCTGGTTTGATAGTATGACGATAATTTGCAAAAATCACACTTAGACTAAAAATTAGCCGTTAAATGGTGAAAACCCAAACCAGCTCCCAAACGACCCCATAGGAGGTACGAACACCTAGCACGGGAACAATGTAACTTGTAGGAACAGACCGCGTAGTCCCGGTACTCCCTGTTTGGGAGTATGAAATAATTTGCAAAAATCACACTTAGACTTAAAACAAGACGTTAAAGGGTGAAAACCAAAACCATCCCCCAAACGACCAACTAGGAGGCAGGAAAACCTCGCACGGAACCAATGTAACTTATTGGAACTGACCGCGTAGTCTCGGTACTCTCGGTTTGAGAGTATGACGATAATTTACAAAAATCACACTTAGACTTAAAACAAGCCGTTAAAGGGTTAAAACCCAAACCAGCCCCGAAATGACCCCGTAAGAGGCACGAACACCTCACACGAGACCAATGTAACTTATAGGAACTGACCACGTAGTCCTGGGTCTCCCTGTTTGAGAGTATGACGATAATTTGCAAAAATCACACTTAGACTTAAAAACAAACCGTTAAAGCGGGAAAACCAAAACCAGCCCCCAAACGACCTCATAGGACGCACGAACTCCTTGTACAAACTGATCGCGCAATCCAGGGTCCCACGATTTATGAGTATGACGATAACTTGCAAAAATCATACTTAGAGTTAAAAACAAGACGTTAAAGGGTGAAAATCCAAATCAACCCCCAAACGGCCCCGTAGGTGGCACGAACACCTCGCACGGGACCAATGTAACTCGTAGCTACTAATCGCGTAGTCCCGGGTCTCCCTGTTTGAGAGTATGATTATAATTTGTAAAAATCTCACTTAGACTTAAAAACAAATCGTTAAAGGGTGAAAACCCAAATCAGCCCCCAAACGACCCCGATGGAGGCACGAACACCTCTCACGGGACCAATGCAACTTGTAGGAACTGACCGCGTAGTACCGGGTCTCCCAGTTTGGGAGTATGATGATAATTTGCAAAAATCACACTTAGACTTAAAAACAAGTCATTAAATGGTGAAAACCCAGACCAGCCCCCAAACGAACCCATAGGAGGATCAACACCTAGTACGGGACAAATATAACTTGTAGGAACTGACCGCGTATTCCCGGGTCTCCCAGTTTGATAATATGAAGATGATTTGCAAAAATCAACACTTAGACTTAAAAATAAGCCGTTAAAGGGTGAAAACCCAAACCATCACCCAAACGACCCCGTAGGAGGCACGGACACCTCGCACGGGACCAATGTAAATTTTAGGAACTGACCGCGTAGTCCCGGATCTCTTGGTTTGATAGTATGACAATAATTTGTAAAAATCACACTTAGACTTAAAATTAAGCCGTTAAAGGGTGAAAAACCAAACCAGCCGCCAAACGACCTCGTAGGAGGGACGAACACTTCGCACGGGAACAATATAACTTTTAAGAATTGACCGCATAGTCTCGGGTCTCCCGGTTTGAGTGTATGATAATAATTTGCAAAAATTACACTTAGACTTAAAATTAGCCGTTAAATGGTGAAAACCCAAATCAGCCACCAAACGACCCCGTAGGAGGCACGAACACCTAGCACGGGACAAATGTAACTTGTAGGAATAGACCGCGTAGTCCCGATAATCCCGGTTTGGGAGTATGACAATAATTTACAAATATCACACTTAGACTTAAAACATGTCGTTAAAGGGTGAAAACCAAAACCATCCCCCAAACGACCCCGTAGGAGGCACGAACACCTCACACGGGACTAATGTAACTTATTGGAACTGACCGTGTAGTCCCAATACTCTCGGTTTGAGCGTATGACGATAATTTGCAAAAATCACACTTAGACTTAAAATAAGTCGTTAAAGGGTGAAAACCCAAACCAGCCCCCAAATGACCCCGTAGGAGGCACGAACACCTCGCACGGGACCAATGTAACTTGTAGGAACTGACCGCGTAGTCTCGGGTCTCCCAGTTTGAGAGTATGATGATAATTTTTAAAAATCACACTTATACTTAAAAAACTAGTCGTTAAATGGTGAAAACCCAAACCAGCCCCTAAACGACCCCGTAGGAGGCACAAACACCTCGCCCGGGACCAATGTAACTTGTAGGAACTGACCACGAAGTCCCGGGTCTCCCGGTTTGAGAATATGATGACAATTTACAAAAATCAACACTTAGACTTAAAACCAGGCCGTTAAAGGGTGAAAACCCAAACCAGCCCTCAAACGACCCCGTAGGAGGCACGAACACCTCGCACGGGACCAATGTAACTTGTTGGAATTGACCGCGTAGTCCCGGGTCTCCCAGTTTGAAAATATGATGATAATTTGCAAAAATCACACTTAGAGTTAAAAACAAGCCTTTAAAGGGTGAAAACCAATAGCAGCCCCGAAACGACCTCGTAAGAGGCACGAACACCTCGCACGGGAACAATGTAACTTGTAAGAACTGACCGCATAGTTCCTTGTCTCCCGTTTTGAGAATATGACTATAATTTGCAAAAATCAACACTTAGACTTAAAAATAAGCCGTTAAAGGGTTAAAATCCAAACTAGAATTCAAACAACCCCGTAGGAGGCACGAACACCTCGCCCGGGACCAATGTAATTTGTAGGAACTGACCGCGAAGTCCCGGGTCCCCCGGTTTGTGAGTATGACGATAATTTGTAAACTAAAAAAGAAGCCGTTAATGGGTGAAAACCCAAACCAGACCCCAAACAACCCCGTAGGAGGCACGAACACCTCGCACGGAACCATGTAACTTGTATGAACTGATCGCGTAGTCCGGGGTCTCTCGGCTTGAGAATATGATGATAATTTGCAAAAGTCAACACTTAGACTTAAAAATAAGTCATTAAAGGGTGAAAATCCAAACAAGCCCCAAAACGACACCATAGGAGGCACGAACACCTCGCATGGGACCAATGTAACTTGTTGGAACTGACCGTGTAGTCCCGGGTCTTCCGGCTTCTGAATATGACGATAAAGTGCAAAAATCAACATTTAGACTTCAAAACAAGCCGTTAAAGGGTGAAAACCCAAACCAGCCCCCAAAGGACCCCATAGGAGGCACGAAGACGTCGCGTGGGACCAATGTAACTTGTAGGAACTGACCGCGTAGTCCCTGGTCTCCCAGTTTTAAAGTATGACGATAATTTGTAAAAATCACTCTTAGACTTAAAAACAAGCCTTTAAAGGGTGAAAATCCAAACCAGCCCCCAAACGACCTCGTAGGAGGCACGAACACCTCGCACTTGACCAATGTAACTTTTCCGAACTGACCGCGTAGTCCCGGGGCTCTTGGTTTGAGAGTATGACGATAATTTGCAAAAATCACACTTAGACTTAAAACCAAGCCATTAAAGGGTGAAACCCAAACCAGCACCCAAACGACCTCGTAGGAGGCACGAGCACTTCGCACGGGAACAATGTAACTTTAAAGAATTGACCGCGTAGTCTCGAGTCTCCCGCTTTCAGAGTATGACAATAATTTGAAAAATCACACTTAGACTTAAACATAAGCCCTTAAATGGTGAAAACTCAAACCAGCCCCCAAACGACCCCGTAGGAGGCACGAACCCCTCGCACGGGACCAATCTAACTTGTAGGAACTGATCGCGTAGTCCCGATACTCCCGATTTGGGAGTATGACGATAATTTCCAAAAATCACACTTAGACTTAAACACAAGCCGTTAAAGGGTGAAAACCCAAACCAGCCTCCAAACGATCCCGTAGGAGGCACGAACACCTCGCATTGGACCAATGTAACTTATAGGAATTGGCTGCGTAGTACCGGTACTCCCGGTTTCAGAGTATGACGATAATTTGCAATAATCACACTTGGACTTAAAAACAAGTCGTTAAAGGGTGAAAACCCAAACCAGCACCCAAATGACCCCGTAGGAGGCACGAACACCTCGTACGAACTGATCGCGCAGTCCCGGGTCTCACGATTTATGAGTATGACGATAATTTGCAATAATCACACTTAGACATAATAACAAGCCGTTAAAGGGTGAAAACACAAATAAGCCCCAAAACAGCCCCGTAGGAGGCACGAACATCTCTCACGGGACCAATGAAACTTGTAGCAACTGACCGCGTAGGCCCGGGTCTCTCGGTTTGAGAGTATGATGATAGTTTGCAAAAATCACACATAGACTTAAAAACAAGTCATTAAAGGGTTGAAACCCAAACCAACCCCCCGTAGGAGGCACGAACACCTCGCACGGGACCAATGTAACATGTAGGAACTGATCGCGTAGTCTCGGTACTCCCATTTGAGAGTATGATGATAATTTGCAAAAATCACACTTAGACTTATATAAAATCCATTAAAGGGTGAAAACCCAAACCAGCCCGCAAACGACCCCGTAGGAGGCACGAACACCTCATACGGCACCAATATAACTTTTAAGAATTGGCGGCATAGTCCCAGGTCTCCCGATATGTGAATATGACGATAATTTTCAAAAATTACACTAAAACTTAAAAATAAGCCGTTGAAGGGTGAAAACCCAAACCAACCCCCAAAGGACCTCGTAGGAGGCACGAACACCTCGCATGGGACCAATGTAACTTGTAGGAACTGATCGCTAAGTCCCGGGACTCTCAGTTTCAGACTATGATGATAATTTGCGAAAATCAAACTTAGACGTAAAAATAAGTCGTTAAAGGGTGAAATCCCAAACCAGCCCCCAAACGACCCCGTAGGAGGCACGAACACCTCGTACGAACTGACCGCGTAGTCCTGGATCTCCCTGTTTGAGAGTAGGACGATAATTTGTAAAAATCACACTTAGACTTAAAAATAAGCCGTTAAGGGGTGAAAACCCATACCAGCCCCCAAACGACCCCGTAGGAGGTACGAACACCTCTCACGGGACCAATGTAACTTGTAGTAATTGAACACGTAGTCCCCGGTCTCCTGTTTGAGAGTATTATGATAATTTGTAAAAATCACACTTAGACTTAAAGATAAGCCGTTAAAGGGTGAAAACCCAAACCAACCCCCAAACAACCCCGTAGGAGGCACTAACACCTCGCACGGGACTAATGTAACTTGTAGAAACTGAACGCGTAGTCCCGAGTCTCCCGATTTGAGAATATGATGATAATTTGTAAAAATCAACACAAAGACTTAAAAACAAGCCGTTAAAGGGTGAAAATCCAAACTAGCATACAAACGACACCATAGGAGCCACGAACACCTGGCACGGGACCAATGTAACTAGTAGGAACTGACCGCATAGTCCCGGGGCCCCCGATTTTTGTATATGATGATAATTTGCAAAAATGAACACTTAAACTTAAAAAAAATCCATTAAAGGGTGAAAACCCAAACCAGCCCCCAAACAACCCCGTAGGAGGCACGAACACCTCGTACGGGACCAATGTAACTTGTAGGAACTGACCGCATAGTACTGGGTCTCCCGATTTGAAAATATGATGATAATTTGCAAAAATCACCACTTAGACTAAAACAAGCCGTTAAAGGGTGAAAACCCAAGCCAGCCCCCAAACGACCCCGTAGGAGGCACGAAAACCTCGCATGGGACCAATGTAACTTGTTAGAACTGACCACGTCGTCCCGAGTCTCCCAGTTTGAAAATATGAAGATAATTTGCAAAAATCAACACTTAAACTTAAAAACAAGTCGTTAAAGGGTGAAAATCAAAAGTAGCCCCAAAACGACACCGTGTGAGGCACGAACACCTCGCACGGGACCAATGTAACATGTTGGAACTGACCACGTAGTCCCGGATCTCCCGGTTTGTGAATATGATGATAATTTGGAAAAATAAACACTTAGACTTAAAACCACGTCGTTAAAGGGTGAAAACCCAAACAAATCCCCAAACGACCCCGTAGGAGGCACGAAGACCTCGCTTGGGAACAATGTAACTTGTAGGAACTGACCGCGTAGTCTCGGGTCTCCCATTTTTAGAGTATGACAATAATTTACAAATATCACTCTTAGACTTAAAAGCAAGCCTTTAAACGATGAATATCCAAACCCGCCACCGAACGACCCCATAAGAGGCACGAACACCTCGCACATGACCAATGCAACTTTTTGGAACTCACCACATAGCCCCAGGTCTCTCCATTTGAGACTATGACGATAATTTGCAAAAATCACACTTAGACTTAAAAACAAGCCGTTAAAGGGTGAAAACCAAAACTAGCCCCTAAACGACCCCGTAGGAGGCACGAACACTTCACACGGGAACAATGTAACTTTTAAGAATTGATCGTGTAGTCTCGAGTCTCCCGGTTTTAGAGTATGACGATAATTTGCAAAAATCACACTTAGTCTTACACATAAGTTGTTAAATGATGAAAACCCAAACCAGCCCCCAAACGACCCCATAGGAGGCACGAACACCTCGCACGAGACCAAGGCAACTTATAGGAACTGACCGCGTAGTCCCGATACTCCCGATTTGGGAGTATGATGATAACTTGCAAAAATCACACTTAGACTTAAAACAAGCTAGTAAAGGTTGAAAACCCAAACCAGCCCCCAAATGACCCCGTTGGATGCACGAACACCTCGCACGGACCAATGTAACTAATAGGAACTAGACGCGTAGTCCCGGTACTCCCGGTTTGAGAGTATGAAGATAATTTGCAAAAATCACACTTAGAGTTAAAACAAGTCGTTAAAGGGTGAAAACCCAAACCAGCCCCCAAATGACCCCGTAGAAGGCACGAACACCTCGCACGGGACCAATGTAACTTGTAGGAACTGATCGCGTAGTCCCGGGTCTCCCGGTTTGATAGTATGATGATAATTTGAATAAATCACACTTAGACTTAAAAACAAGTCGTTAATGGGTGAAAACCCAAACCAGCCCCCAAATGACCTCGTAGGAGGCACGAACACCTCGTACGAACTGATCGCGTAGTCCCGGGTCTCACGGTTTGTGAGTATGATGATAATTTTCAAAAATCACACTTAGACTTAAAAAAAGCCGTTAATGGGTGAAAACCCAAATCAGCCCCCAAAATGCCCCTAGGAGGCACGAACATCTCTCACGAGACCAATGTAACTTGTAGGAACTGACCACGTAGTCCCGGGTCTCCCAGTTTGAGAGTATGATGATAATTCACAAAAATCACACTTAGACTTAAAAATAAGTCATTAAAGGGTTAAAACCCAAACCAGCCCCGAAATGACCCCGTAAGAGGCACGAACACCTCGCACGGGACCAATGTAACTTGTAGGAACTGACCACGTAGTCCCGGGTCTCCCAGTTTGAGAGTATGATGATAATTCACAAAAATCACACTTAGACTTAAAAATAAGTCATTAAAGGGTGGAAACCCAAACCAGCCCCCAAACGACCCCGTTGGAGGCACGAACACCTCGCACAGGACCAATGTAACTTGCAGGAACTGACCGCGTAGTCCCGGGACTCTCGATTTTAGAGTATGATGATAATTTTCAAAAATTACACTTAGACGTAAAAACAAGCCGTTAAAGGGTGAAAACCCAAACCAGCCCCCAAACGACCCCATAGAAGGCACGAACACCTCGTACGAACTGACCGCATAGTCCCGGGTCTCCCGGTTTGAGAGTATAACCATAATTTGCAAAAATCACACTTAGACTTAAAAATAAGCCGTTAAAGGGTGAAAACCCAAACCAGCCCCGAAACGACCCCGTAGGAGGTACGAACACCTCTCACGGGACCAATGTAACTTGTAGTAACTGACCGCGTAGTCCGGGGTCTCCCAGTTTGAGAGTATGACGATAATTTTTAAAAATCACACTTAGACTTAAAAACAAGTCGTTAAAAGGTGAAAACCCAAACCAGCCTCCAAACGACTCCGTTGGAGGCACGAACACCTCGCATGGGACTAATGTAACTTGTAGGCACTGACCGGGTATTCTCGGGTCTCCCGGATTGAGAATATGATGATAATTTGCAAAAATCAACACTTAAAGTTAGAAACAAGTCATTAAAGTGTGAAAAACCAAACCAGCCCCGAAACGACCCTGTAGGAGGCACGAACACCTCACACGGGACCAATGTAACTTGTAGGAACTAACCGCGTAGTCTCGGGACTCTCGGTTTTAGAGTATAATGATAATTATAAAAAATTACACTTAGACGTAAAAACAAGCCCTTAAAGGGTGAAAACCCAAACCAGCCCCCAAACGACCCCATAGAAGGCACGAACACCTCGTACGAACTGACCGGATAGTCCCGGGTCTCTCAGTTTGAGAGTATAACCATAATTTGTAAAAATCACACTTAGACTTAAAAATAAGCCGTTAAAGGGTGAAAATCCAAATCAGCCCCGAAACGACCCCGTAGGAGGTACGAACACCTCTCACGGGACCAATGTAACTTGTAGTAACTGACCGCGTAGTCCCCAGTCTCCTGGTTAGAGAGTATGGAGATAATTTGAAAAAATCACACTTAGACTTAAAAATAAGCCGTTAAAGGGTGAAAACCCAAATCAGGCCCCAAACGACCCTGTAGGAGGCACGAACACCTCTCACGGGACCAATGTAACTTGTTGGAACTGATCGCGTAGTCCCGTGTCTCCCAGTTTGATAGTATGACGATAATTTTCAAAAATCACACTTAGACTTAAAAAGAAGTCGTTAAATGGTGAAAACCCAAACCAGCCTCCAAACGACGTCGTAGGAGGCACGAACACCTCGCACGGGACTAATGTAACTTGTAGGAACTAACCGCGTATTCCCGGGTCTCCCGGATTGAGAATATGATGATAATTTGCAAAAATCAACACTTAAACTTAAAAACAAGTCGTTAAAAGGTGAAAAACCAAACCACCCCCAAACGACCCTGTAGGAGGCACGAACACCTCACACGGGAACAATGTAACTTGTTGGGACAGACCGCGTAGTTCTGGGTCTCCCGTTTTGAGAATATGTCGATAATTTGAAAAAATCAACACTTAGACTTAAAAATAAGTCAGTAATGGGTGAAATTCAAAACTAGCAAACAAATGACACCGTATTAGGCACGAACACCTCGCACAGGACCAATGTAATTTATTGGAACGGACCGCATAGTCCTGGGTCTCCTGGTTTGTGAATATGATGATAATTTACAAAAATCAACACTTAGACTTAAAACCACGCCGTTAAAGGGTGAAAACCCAAACCAGCCCCCAAACGACCCCGTAGGAGGCACGAAGACCTGACACGGGACCAATCTAACTTGTAGGACTGAGCGCATAGTCTCGGGTCTCCCAGTTTTAGAGTATGATGATAATTTGCAAAAATCACTCTTAGACTTAAAAACAAGCCTTTAAAAGGTGACAATCCAAACCAACCCCCAAACGACCCCGTAGGAGGCACGAACACCTCGCATATGACCAATGCAACTTTTAGGAACTGACCGCTTAGTCCCGGGTCTCTCGGTTTGAGAGTATGATGATACTTTGGAAAAATCATACTTAGACATAAAAATAAGCCGTTAAAGGGTGAAAACCCAAACCATCCCCCCAAATGACCCCATAGGAGGCACAAACACCTTGCACGTGACCAATGTAACTTGTAGGAACTGAACGCATAGTCCCGGGTCTCTCAGTTTGAGAGTATGATGATAATTTACTAAAATCACACTTAGACTTAAAAACAAGCCGTTAAAGGGTGGAAACCCAAACCAACCCCCAAACGACCCCGTAGGAGGCACAAACACTTCGCACCGGGCCAATGTAACTTGTAGGAACTGACCGCATAGTCCCTGTACTCCCGATTTGAGAGTATGATGATAATTTGAAAAATCACACTTATACTTATATACAAGCCGTTAAAGGGTGAAATCCCAAACCAGCCCCCAAACTACCCCGTAGGAGGTACGAACACCTCATACAGGACCAATGTAACTTTTAAGAATTGGCCGCGTAGTCCCGAGTCTCCCGATTTGAGAATATGATGATAATTTTCAAAAATTACACTAAAACTTAAAAACAAGTAGTTAAAGGGTGAAAACCGAAACCAACCCCCAAAGGACCTCGTAGGAGGCACGAACACCTCCTACAGGACCAATATAACTTTTAGGAACTGACCGCGTAGCCCCGGGACTCTCGGTTTCAGAGTATGATGATAGTTTGCAAAAATCACACTTAGACGTAAAAATAAGCCGTTAAAGTGTGAAAACCCAAACCAGCCCCCAAATGACCCCGTAGGAGGCACGAACACCTCGTACGAACTGGCCGTGTAGTCCCAGGTCTCCCGATTTGAGAGTATGACGATAATTTGCAAAAATCACACTTAGACTTAAAAACAACCCTTTAAACGTTGAAAATCCATACCAACCCCCAAAAGACCCCGTAGGAGGCACGAACACCTCGCATGGGACCATGTAACTAGTAGTAACTGACCACGTAGTCCCCGGTCTCCTTGTTTCAGAGTATGACGATAATTTATTAAAATCACACTTAAACATAAAAATAAGCCATTAAATGGTGAAAACCCAAATCAGCCCCAAACGACCCTGTAGGAGGCACGAACACCTCACACGGGTTCAATGTAACTTGTTGGAACTGAACGCGTAGTCTCGGGTCTCTCGGTTCGAAAATATGACAATAATTTGCAAAAATCACACTTAGACTTAAAAACAAGCCTTTAAAGGGTGAAAACCCAAACCAGCCCCGAAACGACCTTGTAAGAGGCACGAACACCTCGCACGGGAACAATGTAACTTGTAAGAACTGACCGCGTAGTCTCGAGTCTCTCGGTTTGAGAATATGACAATAATTTGCAAAAATCAACACTGACTTAAAAACAAGCCTTTATAGGGTGAAAATCCAAACTAGCATACAAATGACACTGTAGGAGGCACGAACACCTCGCACGGGACCAATATAATTTATTGGAACTGACCGCGTAGTCCCGGGTCCCCCGGTTTGTGAATATGACAAGAATTTGCAAAAATGAACACTTAAACTTAAAAATAAGTCGTTAAAGGGTGAAAATCCAAACTAGCCCCAAAACGACACCGTATGAGGCACGAACACCTCGCACTGGACCAATGTAACTTATTGGAACTGACCGCGTAGACTTGGGTCTCCCAGTTTATGAATCTGATGGTAATTTGCAATAATCAACACTTAGACTTAAAACCACGCCATTAAAGGGTGAAAACCCAAACCAGCCCCCAAACGACCCCGTAGGAAGCACGAAGACCTCGTACGGGATCAATGTAACTTATAGGAACTGAGCGCGTAGTCCCGGGTCTCTCGATTTGAGAGTATGACGATACTTTTGAAATATCACTCTTAGACTTAAAAATAAGCCTTTAAAGGGTGAAAATCCAAACCAACCCCCAAACGGCCCCGTAGGAGGCACGAACACCTCGCACATGACCAATGTAACTTTTAGGAATTGACCGCTTAGTCCCGGGTCTCTCGGTTTTAGAGTATGACGATACTTTGCAAAAATCACACTTAGACTTAAAAATAAGCTGTTAAAGGGTGAAAACCCAAACCAGCCCCCAAATGACCCCGTAGGAGGCACGAACACCGTGCACGGGACCAATGTAACTTGTAGGAACTGACCGCGTAGTCCCGGGTCTCCCGGTTTGAGAGTATGATGATAATTTGCGAAAATCACACTTAGACTTAAAAACAGGCCGTTAAAGGGTGGAAACCCAAACCAACCCCCAAACGACCCCGTAGGAGGCACGAACACTTCGTACAGGCCCATGTAACTTGTAGGAACTAACCGCATAGTCCCGGTACTCCCGATTTGAGAGTATGATGATAATTTGCAAAAACCACACTTATACTTATATACAAGCTGTTAAAGGGTGAAATCCCAAACCAGTCCCCAAACTACTCCGTAGGAGGCACGAACACCTCGCATGGGACCAATGTACTTTTAAGAATTGGCCGCGTAGTCCCGGGTCTCCCCATTTGAGAATATGACGATAATTTTCAAAAATTACACTAAAACTTAAAAACAAGCCGTTAAAGGGTGAAAACCAAAACTAGCCCCCAAATGACCCCATAGGAGGTACGAACACCTCGTTCGAACTGACCGCGTATTCCCAGGTCTCCCGATTTGAGAGTATGACGATAATTTGCAAAAATCACACTTAGCCTTAAAAACAAGCCCTTAAAGGCTGAAAATCCATACCAGCACCCAAAAGACCCCATAGGAGGCACGAACACCTCGCACGGGACCATGTAACTTGTAGTAACTGACCGCGTAGTCCCCGGTCTCCTAGTTTGAGAGTATGACGATAATTTGTAAAAATCACACTTAAACATAAAAATAAGCCGTTAAAGGGTGAAAACCCAAATCAGCCCCCAAACGAGCCCATATGAGGCACGAACACCTCGCGCGGGACCAATGTAACTTGTTGGAACTGACCGCGTAGTCCCGAGTCTCCCGGTTTGTGAATATGACAATAATGTGCAAAAATCAACACTTAAACTTAAAAATAAGTCGTTAAAGGGCGAAACCCAAACCAGCCCCAAAACAACCCCGTAGGAGGCACGAGGACCTCGAACTGGACCAATGTAACATGTAGGAACTCACTGCATAGTCCCGGGTCTCCCACTTTTCGAGTATGATGATAATTTGCAAAAATCACTCTTAGACTTAAAAACAAGCCTTTAAAGGGTGAAAATCCAAACCAGACACCAAACGACCCCGTAGGAGGCACGAACACCTCGCACGTGACCAATGAAACTTTTAGGAACTGACCGCGTAGTCTCGGGTCTCTCGGTTTGAGCGTATGATGATAATTTGTAAAAATCACCCTTAGACTTAAAAACAAGACATTAAAGGGTGAAAACCCAAACCAGCACCCAAATGACCCTATAGGAGGCACGAACACTTCGCATGGGAACAATGTAACTTTTAAGAATAGGCCGCGGAGTCTCGAATCTCCCGGATTGAGAGTATGACGATAATTTGCAAAAATCACACTTAGACTTAAACATAAGTCTTTAAATGGTGAAACCCAAACCAGCCCCCAAACAACCCTATAGGAGGCACGAACACCTCGCACGGGATCAATGTAACTTATAGGAACTGACCGCGTAGTCCCGGTACTCCCGGTTTGATAGTTTGACGATAATTTGCAAAAATCACACTTAGACTTAAAACAAGCCGTTAAAGGGTGAAAACCCAAACCATACCCCAAACGACCCCGTAGGAGGCACGAACACCTCGCACGGGACCAATGTAACTTATAGGAACTGACCGCATAGTCCCGGTACTCCCGATTTAAGAGTATGCTGATAATTTGCAAAAATCACACTTAGACTTAAACACAAGCCGTTAAAGGGTGAAAACCCAAACCAGCCCCCAAATGACCCCGTAGGAGGCACGAACACCTCGCACGGTACCAATGTAACTTGTAGGAATTGACCGTGTAGTCCTCGGTCTCCCAGTTTGACAGTATGATGATAATTTGCAAAAATCACACTTAGACTTAAAAACAAGTCATTAAATGGTGAAAACCCAAACCAGCCCCCAAACGACCCCATAGGAGGCACGAACACCTCGCACGGGACCAATGTAACTTGTAGGAACTGACCGTGTAGTTCCGGGTCTCCTGGTTTTGGAAGATGATGATAATTTGCAAAAAACTACACTTAGACTTAAAAACAAGCCGTTAAAGGGTGAAAACCGAAACCAGCCCCCAAACGTCCCCGTAGGAGGCACGACCACCTCGCACGGGATCGATGTAACTTCTTGTAACTGACCGCGTAGTCCCGGGTCTCCCGGTTTGAAAATATGATGATAATTTTCAAAAATCACACTTAGAGTTAAAAATAAGCCTTTAAAGGGTGAAATCCCAAATCAACCCCGAAATGACCCCGGAAGAGGCACGAACACCTCGCACGGGAACAATGTAACTTGTAAGAACTGACCGCGTAGTCTTGGTTCTCCCGGTTTAAGAATATGACTATAATTTTAAAAAATCAACACTTAGACTTAAAAACAAGCCGTTAAAAGGTAAAAATTTAAACTAGCATACAAACGACCTCGTAGGGGGGCACGAACACGTCGCATGGGACCAATGTAACCTGTAGGAACTGATTGCGTAGTCTCGGGACCCCCGGTTTGTGAATATGATGATAATTTGCAAAAATCAACACTTAAACTTAAAAACAAGTCGTTAAACGGTGAAAACCCAAACTAGCTTACAAACAACCCGTAGGAGGCACGAACACCTCGCACGGGACCAATGAAACTTGTAGGAACTGATCGTGTAGTCCCGGGTCTCTCGGTTTGAGAATATGACGATAATTTTCAAAAATCAACACTTAGACTTAAAAATAAGCCGTTAAAGGGTGAAAATCCAAACTAGCCCCCACACAACCCCGTAGAAGGCACGAACACCTCGTACGAACTGACCACGGAGTCCCGGGTCTCCTGATTTGAGAGTATGACCATAATTTAAAAAAATCACACTTAGACTTAAAAACAAGTCGTTAAAGGGTGAAAACCCAAACAAGCCCCCAAACGACCCCGTAGGAGGCATGAAGACCTCGCACGAGACCAATGTTACTTGTAGGAACAGACCGCGTAGTCCCGGGTGTCCCAATTTCAGAGTATGACGATAATTTGCAAAAATCGCTCTTAGACTTAAAAACAAGCCTTTAATGGGTGAAAACCCAAATGACCCCGTAGGAGGCACGAACACCTCGCACGGGACCAATGTAACTTTTAGGAACTGACCGCGTAGTCTCGAGTCTCCCGGTTTTAGAGTATGACGATAATTTGCAAAAATCACACTTAGTCTTACACATAAGCTGTTAAATGGTGAAAACCCAAACCAGCCCCCAAACGACCCCGTAGACTGCCAGAACACCTCGCACGAGACCAATGTAACTTGTAGGAACTGACCGCGTAGTCCCGGTACTCCCATTTGAGAGTATGATGATAATTTGCAAAAATCACACTTAGACTTATATAAAAGCCGTTAAAGGGTGAAAACCCAAACCAGCCCGCAAACGACCCCGTAGGAGGCACGAACACCTCATACGGCACCAATGTAACTTTTAAGAATTTGCCGCATAGTCCCGGGTCTCCTGATATGTGAATATGACGATAATTTTCAAAAATTACACTAAAACTTAAAAATAAGCCGTTGAAGGGTGAAAAACCCAAACCAACCCCCAAAGGAGCTCGTAGGAGGCACGAACACCTCGCATGGGACCAATGTAACTTGTAGGAACTGATCGCTAAGTCCCGGGACTCTCGGTTTTAGACTATGATGATAATTTGCGAAAATTAAACTTAGACGTAAAAACCAGTCGTTAGAGTGTGAAAACCCAAACCAGCCCTCAAACGACCCCGTAGGAGGCACGAACACCTCGTACGAACTGACCGCGTAGTCCCGGATCTCCCGGTTTGAGAGTATGACAATAATTTGTAAACATCACACTTAGACTTAAAAATAAGCCGTTAAGGGGTGAAAACCCATACCATTCCCAAACGACCCCGTAGGAGGTACGAACACCTCTCACGGGACCACTGTAACTTGTAGTAACTGACCGCGTAGTCCCCGGTCTCCTGTTTGAGACTATTACGATAATTTGTAAAAATCAAACTTAGACTTAATAATAAGCCGTTAAAGGGTGAAAACCCAAAGCAGCCCCCAAACGAGCCCGTAGGAGGCACGAACACCTCTCACGGGACCAAATGTAACTTGTAGTAACTAACCGCGTAGTCCCGGGTCTCCCAGTTTGAGAGTATGCCGATAATTTGCAAAAATCACACTTAGACTTAAAAACAAGTCATTAAATGGTGAAAACCCAAACCCGCACCCAAACGACCCCGTAGGAGGCACTAACACCTCGCACGGGACTAATGTAACTTGTAGGAACTGACCGCGTAGTCCTGGGTCTCCCGATTTTAGAATATGATGATAAGTTGCAAAAATCGACACTTAGACTTAAAAACAAGCCTTTAAAGGGTGAAAACCCAAACCAACCCCGAAACGACCTTGTAAGAGGCACGAACACCTCGCACAGGAACAATGTAACTTGTAAGAACTGACCACGTAGTCCCGGGTCTCCCGATTTGAGAATATGATGATAATTTGTAAAAATCAACACAGAGACTTAAAAACAAGCCGTTAAAGGTTGAAAATCCAAACTAGCATACAAACGACACCATAGGAGCCACGAACACCTGGCACGGGACCAATGTAACTAGTAGGAACTGACCGTGTAGTCCCGGGGCCCCCGATTTCTGGATATGATGATAATTTGCAAAATTGAACACTTAAACTTAAAGAAAATCCATTAAAGGGTGAAAACCCAAACCATCCCCCAAACAACCCCGTAGGAGGCACAAAACCTCGCGCGGGACCAATGTAACTTGTAGGAACTGACCGCGTAGTACTGGGTCTCCCGATTTGAAAATATGATGATAATTTGCAAAAATCACCACTTAGACTAAAACAAGCCGTTAAAGGGTGAAAACCCAAGCCAGCACCCAAACGACCCCGTAGGAGGCACGAACACCTCGTACGGGACCAATGTAACTTGTTGGAACTGACCACGTAGTCCCGGGTCTCCCATTTTGAAAATATGAAGATAATTTGCAAAAATCAACACTTAAACTTAAAAATAAGTCGTTAAAGGGTGAAAATCAAAAGTAGCCCCAAAACGACACCGTGTGAGGCACGAACACCTCGCACGGGACCAATGTAACTTGTTGGAACTGACCGCGTAGTCCCGGATCTCCCAGTTTGTGAATATGATGATAATTTGGAAAAAACAACACTTAGACTTAAAACCACGTCGTTAAAGGGTGAAAACCCAAACCAACCCCCAAACGACCCCGTAGGAGGCACGAAGACCTCGCTTGGGAACAATGTAACTTGTAGGAACTGACCGCGTGGTCCCGGGTCTCCCATTTTTAGAGTATGACGATAATTTGCAAATATCACTCTTAGACTTAAAAGCAAGCCTTTAAACGATGAATATCCAAACCAGCCACCAAACGACCCCATAGGAGGCACAAACACCTCGCACATGACCAATGTAACTTTTAGGAACTGACCACATAGTCCCGGGTCTCTCGATTTGAGACTATGACGATAATTTTCAAAAATCACACTTAGACTTAAAAACAAGCCGTTAAAGGGTGAAAACCAAAACTAGCCCCTAAACGACCCCGTAGGAGGCACGAACACTTCACACGGGAACAATGTAACTTTTAAGAATTGACCGCGTAGTCTCGAGTCTCCCAATTTTAGAGTATGACGATAATTTGCAAAAATCACACTTAGTCTTACACATAAGTTGTTAAATGGTGAAAACCCAAACCAGCCCCCAAACGACCCCGTAGGAGGCATGAACACCTCGCATGAGAACAATGTAACTTGTAGGAACTGGCCGCCTAGTACCGATACTCCCGATTTGGGAGTATGATGATAACTTGCAAAAATCACACTTAGACTTAAAACAAGCCAGTAAAGGGTGAAAACCCAAACCATCCCCCAAATGACCCCGTTGGATGCACGAACACCTCGCACGGACCAATGTAACTAATAGGAACTGGCCGCGTAGTCCCGGTACTCCCAGTTTGAGAGTATGACCATAATTTACAAAAATCACACTTAGACTTAAAAATAAGTCATTAAAGGGAGGAAACCCAAACCAACCACCAAACGACCCCGTAGGAGGCACGAACACCTCGCACGGGACCAATGTAACTTGTAGGAACTGACCGCGTAGTCCGTGTTCTCCCGGTTTGAGAGTATGATGATAATTTACAAAAATCACACTCAGACTTATATACAAGTCGTTAAAGGGAGAAAGCCCAAACCAGCCCCCAAACGACCCCTTAGGAGGTACGAACACCTTGCACGGGACCAATGGAACTTGTAAGAATTGGCCGCGTAGTCCCGGGTCTCCCGATTTGAGAATGTGGCGATAATTTTCAAAAATTACACTAAAACTTAAAAACAAGCCGTTAAAGGATGAAAAAACAAACCAACCCCCAAACGACCCCGTAGGAGGCACGAACACCTCGCACGGGACCAATGTAACTTGTAGGAACTAACCGCGTAGTCTCAGGACTCTCAGTTTTAGAGTATGATGATAATTATCAAAAATTACACTTAGACGTAAAAACAAGCCGTTAAAGGGTGAAAACCCAAACCAGCCCCCAAACGACCCCATAGAAGGCACGAACACCTCGTACGAACTGACCGGATAGTCCCGGGTCTCCCGGTTTGAGAGTATAACCATAATTTGTAAAAATCACACTTAGACTTAAAAATAAGCCGTTAAAGGGTGAAAACCCAAACCAGCCCCGAAACGACCCCGTAGGAGGTACGAACACCTCTCACGGGACCAATGTAACTTGTAGTAACTGACCGCGTAGTCCCCAGTCTCCTGGTTAGAGAGTATGGCGATAATTTGAAAAAATCACACTTAGACTTAAAAATAAGCCGTTAAAGGGTGAAAACCCAAATCAGGCCCCAAACGACCCTGTAGGAGGCACGAACACCTCTCACAGGACCAATGTAACTTGTAGGAACTGATCGCGTAGTCCCGTGTCTCCCAGTTTGAGAGTATGACGATAATTTTCAAAAATCACACTTAGACTTAAAAAGAAGTCGTTAAATGGTGAAAACCCAAACCAGCCTCCAAACGACGTCGTAGGAGGCACGAACACCTCGCACGGGACTAATGTAACTTGTAGGAACTAACCGCGTATTCCCGGGTCTCCCGGATTGAGAATATGATGATAATTTGCAAAAATCAACACTTAAACTTAAAAACAAGTCGTTAAAAGGTGAAAAACCAAACCAGCCCCCAAACGACCCTGTAGGAGGCACGAACACCTCACACGGGAACAATGTAACTTTTTGGTACAGACCGCGTAGTTCTGGGTCTCCCGTTTTGAGAATATGTCGATAATTTGAAAAAATCAACACTTATACTTAAAAATAAGTCGGTAATGGGTGAAAATCAAAACTAGCAAACAAACCGTATTAGGCACGAACACCTCGCACAGGACCAATGTAATTTATTGGAACGGACCGCATAGTCCTGGGTCTCCTGGTTTGTGAATATGATGATAATTTGCAAAAATCAACACTTAGACTTAAAACCATGCCGTTAAAGGGTGAAAACCCAAACCAGCCCCCAAACGACCCCGTAGGAGGCATGAAGACCTCGCACAGGACCAATGTAACTTGTAGGACTGAGTGCGTAGTCTCGGGTCTCCCAGTTTTAGAGTATGATGATAATTTGCAAAAATCACTCTTAGACTTAAAAACAAGCCTTTAAAAGGTGACAATCCAAACCAACCCCCAAACGACCCCGTAGGAGGCACGAACACCTCGCATATGACCAATGTAACTTTTAGGAACTGACCGCTTAGTCCCGGGTCTCTCGGTTTGAGAGTATGACGATACTTTTGAAAAATCATACTTAGACATAAAAATAAGCCGTTAATGGGTGAAAACCCAAACCAGCCCCCAAATGACCCCGTAGGAGGCACGAACACCTGGCACGGGACCAATGTAACTTGTAGGAACTGAACGCGTAGTCCCAGGTCTCTCGGTTTGAGTGTATGATGATAATTTGTAAAAATCACACTTAGACTTAAAAAAAACCGTTAAAGGGTGGAAACCCAAACCAACCCCCAAACGACCCTGTAGGAGGCACGAACACTTCGCACGGGGCCAATGTTACTTGTAGGAACGGACCGCATAGTCCCGGTACTCCCGATTTGAGAGTATGATGATAATTTGCAAAAATCACACTTATACTTATATACAAGCCGTTAAAGGGTGAAATCCCAACCCAGCCCCCAAACTACCCCGTAGGAGGTACGAACACCTCGTACGGGACCAATGTAACTTTTAAGAATTGGCCGCGTAGTCCCGAGTCTCCCGATTTGAGAATATGATGATAATTTTCAAAAATTACACTAAAACTTAAAAAAAGTCGTTAAAGGGTGAAAACCCAAACCAACCCCCAAAGGACCTCGTAGGAGGCACGAACACATCCTACGGGACCAATAAAACTTTTAGGAACTGACCGCGTAGTCCCGGGACTCTCGGTTTGAGAGTATGATGATAATTTGCAAAAATCACACCTAGACGTAAAAACAAGCCGTTAAAGAGTGAAAACCCAAACCAGCCCCCAAATGACCCCGTAGGAGGCACAAACACCTCGTACGAACTGGCCGCGTAGTCCCAGGTCTCCCGGTTTGAGAGTATGACGATAATTTGCAAAAATCATACTTAGACTTAAAAACAAGCCGTTAAAGGTTGAAAATCCATACCAACCCCCAAAAGACCCCGTAGGAGGCACGAACACCTCGCACGGTACCATGTAACTAGTAGCAACTGACCGAGTAGTCCCCGGTCTCCTAGTTTGTGAGTTTGATGATAATTTATTAAAATCACACTTAAACATAAAAATAAGCCATTAAAAGGTGAAAACCCAAATCAGCCCCAAACGACCCTGTAGGAGGCACGAACACCTCACACGGGTCCCATGTAACTTCTTGTAACTGACCGCGTAGTCCCGGGTCTCCCGGTTTGAAAATATGACGATAATTTGCAATAATCACACTTAGACTTAAAAACAAACCTTTAGAGGGTGAAAACCCAAACCAGCCCCAAAACGACCCCGTAAGAGGCACGAACACCTCGCACGGGAACAATGTAAGTTGTCAGAACTGACCGCGTAGTCTCGAGTCTCTTGGTTTGAGAATATGACAATAATTTGCAAAAATCAACACTGACTTAAAAACAAGCCTTTATAGGGTGAAAATCCAAACTATCGTACAAATGACACCGTAGGAGGCACGAACACCTCGCATGGGACCAATGTAATTTATAGGAACTGACCGCGTAGTCCCGGGTCCCCCGGTTTGTGAATATGACAAGAATTTGCAAAAATGAACACTTAAACTTAAAAATAAGTCGTTAAAGGGTAAAAATCCAAACTAGCCCCAAAACGACACCGTATGAGGCACGAACACCTCGCACGGGACCAATGTAACTTATTGGAACTGACCGCGTAGACCTGGATCTCCCGGTTTATGAATACGATGGTAATTTTCAATAATCAACACTTGGACTTAGAACCACGCCGTTAAAGGGTGAAAACCCAAACCATCCCCCAAACGACCCCGTAGGAAGCACGAAGACCTCGCACGGGACCAATGTAACTTATAGGAACTGAGCGCGTAGTCCTGGGTCTCCCAATTTTAGAGTATGACAATAATTTGCAAATATCACTCTTAGACTTAAAAACAAGCCTTTAAAGGGTGAAAATCAAAACCAACCCCCAAATGGCCCCGTAGGAGGCACGAACACCTCGCACATGACCAATGTAACTTTTAGGAACTCACCGCTTAGTCCCGGGTCTCTCGGTTTGAGGGTATGACGATACTTTGCAAAAATCACACTTAGTCTTAAAAATAAGCCGTTAAAGGGTGAAAACCCAAACCAGCACCCAAATGACCCTGTAGGAGGCACGAACACTTCGCACGGGAACAATGTAACATTTAAGAATAGGCTGCGGAGTGTCGAATCTCCCGGATTGAGAGTATGATGATAATTTGCAAAAATCACACTTAGACTTAAACATAAGTCTTTAAATGGTGAAACCCAAACCAACCCCAAACGACCCTGTAGGAGGCACGAACACCTCGCACGGGACCAATGTAACTTATAGGAACTGACCACGTAGTCCCAGTACTCCCGGTTTGTGAGTTTGACGATAATTTGCAAAAATCACACTTAGGCTTAAAACAAGCCGTTAAAGGGTGAAAATCCAAACCAACTCCCAAACGACTTCGTAGGAGGCACGAACACCTCGCACGGGACCAATGTAACTTATAGGAACTGACCGCATAGTCCCGGTACTCCCGATTTAAGAGTATGCTGATAATTTGTAAAAATCACACTTAGACTTAAACACAAGCCGTTAAAGGGTGAAAACCCAAACCAGCACCCAAATGACAGGAGGCACGAACACCTCGCACGGAACCAATGTAACTTGTAGGAACTGACCGCGTAGTCCTGGGTCTCCCAGTTTGACAGTATGACGATAATTTGCAAAAATCACACTTAGACTTAAAAACAAGTCATTAAATGGTGAAAACCCAAACCAGCCCCCAAACGACCCCGTAGGAGGCACGAACACCTCGCACGGGACCAATGTAACATGTAGGAACTCACCGTGTAGTCTCGGGTCTCCTGGTTTGAGAATATGATGATAATTTGTCGAAATCTACACTTAGACTTAAAAACAAGCCGTTAAAGGGTGAAAACCGAAACTAGCCCCCAAACGTCCCCGTAGGAGGCACGACCACCTCGCACGGGATCGATGTAACTTCTTGTAACTGACCGCGTAGTCCCGGGTCTCCCGGTTTGAAAATATGACGATAATTTGCAATAATCACACTTAGAGTTAAAAACAAGCCTTTAAAGGGTGAAATCCCAAATCAACCCCGAAATGACCCCGGAAGAGGCACGAACACCTCGCACGGGAACAATGTAACTTGTAAGAACTGACCGCGTAGTCTTGGTTCTCCCGGTTTGAGAATATGACTATAATTTGTAAAAATCAACAGTTAGACTTAAAAACAAGCCGTTAAAAGGTGAAAATTCAAACTAGCATACAAACGACCCCGTAGGGAACACGAACACCTCGTATGGGACCAATGTAACCTATAGGAACTGACCGCATAGTCTCAGGACCCCCGGTTTGTGAATATGATGATAATTTACAAAAATCAACACTTAAACTTAAAAACAAGTCGTTAAAGGGTGAAAACCTAAACCAGCTTACAAACAACCCCGTAGGAGGCACTAACACTTCGCACGGGACCAATGTAACTTGTAGGAACTGATCGCGTAGTCCCGGGTCTCTCGGTATGAGAATATGACGATAATTTTCAAAAATCAACACTTAGACTTAAAAATAAGCCGTTAAAGGGTGAAAATCCAAACTAGCCCCCAAACGACCCCGTAGAAGGCACGAACACCTCGTATGAACTGACCGCGTAGTCCCGGGTCTCCTGATTTGAGAGTATGACCATAATTTAAAAAAATCACACTTAGACTTAAAAACAAGTCGTTAAAGGGTGAAAACCCAAACCAGCACCCAAACGACCCCGTAGGAGGCACGAAGACCTCGCACGGGACCAATGTAACTTGTAGGAACAGACCGCGTACTCCCGGGTCTCCCAATTTTAGAGTATGACGATAATTTGCAAAAATTGCTCTTAGACTTAAAAACAAGCCTTTAAAGGGTGAAAACCCAAACCAGAACCCAAACGACCCCGTAGGAGGCACGAACACCTCGCACGGGACCAATGTAACTTTTAGGAACTAACCGCGTTGTCCAGGGTCTCTCGGTTTGATAGTATGACAATAATTTGCAAAAATCACGCTTAGACTTAAAAACAAGCCGTAAAAGGGTGAAAACCCAAACCAGCCCCCAAACGACCCCGTAGGAGGCATGAACACTTCGCACGGGAACAATGTAACTTTTAAGAATTGGTCGCGTTGTCTCGGGTCTCCTGGTTTGATAGTATGACGATAAATTGACAAAAATCACACTTAGACTAAAAATTAGCCCTTAAATGGTGAAAACCCAAACCATCCCCCAAACGACCTCGTAGGAGGCACGAACACCTAGCAGGGGAACAATGTAACTTGTAGGAACAGACCGCGTAGTCCCAGTACTCCCTGTTTGGGAGTATGAATTAATTTGCAAAAATCACACTTAGACTTAAAACAAGCCGTTAAAGGGTGAAAACCAAAACCATCCCCCAAACGACCAACTAGGAGGCACTAACACCTCGCACGGGACCAATGTAACTTATAGGAACTGACCGCGTAGTCCCGATACTCTCGGTTTAAGAGTATGATGATAATTTACAAAAATCAGACTTAGACTTAAAACAAGACGTTAAAGGTTTAAAACCCAAACCAGCCCCGAAATGACCCCGTAAGAGGCACGAACACCTCGCACGGGACCAATGTAACTTATAGGAACAGACCACGTAGTTCTGGGTCTCCCAATTTGAGAGTATGATGATAATTTGCAAAAATCACACTTAGACTTAAAAACAAACCGTTAAAGGGTGAAAACCAAAACCAGCCCCCAAACGACCTCATAGGACGCACGAACTCCTTGTACAAACTGATCGCGCAATCCAGGGTCTCACGATTTGTGAGTATGACGATAATTTGCAAAAATCACACTTAGAGTTAAAAACAAGACGTTAAAGGGTGAAAATCCAAATCAACACCCAAACGGCCCCGTAGGAGGCACAAACACCTTGCACGGGACCAATGTAACTCGTTGCAACTAATCGCGTAGTCCCGGGTCTCCCTGTTTGAGAGTATGACCATAATTTTTATAAATCTCACTTAGACTTAAAAACAAAACGTTAAAGGGTGAAACCCAAATCAGCACCCAAACGACCCCGATGGAGGCACGAACACCTCTCACGGGACCAATGTAACTTGTAGGAACTGACCGCGTAGTACCGGGTCTCCCAGTTTGAGAGTATGATGATAATTTGCAAAAATCACACTTAGACTTAAAAACACGTCGTTAAATGGTGAAAACCCAAACCATTCCCCAAACGACCCCATAGGAGGCACAACACCTCGTACGGGACCAATATAACTTGTAGGAACTGATCGCGTATTCCCGGGTCTCCCAGTTTGATAATATGATGATGATTTGCAAAAATTAACAATTAGACTTAATAACAAACTGTTAAAGGGTGAAAACCCAAACCAGCACCCAAACGACCCCGTAGGAGGCACGAAGACCTCGCACGGGACCAATGTAACTTGTAGGAACTAACCGCGTAGTCCTGGGTTTCCGAATTTTATAGTATCACAATAATATGCAGAAATCACTCTTATACTTAAAAATAAGCCTTTAATGGGTGAAAACCCAAACCAGCACCCAAACGACCCTGTAGGAGGCACGAACACCTCGCACGGCACTAATGTAACTTTTAGGAACTGATCGCGTAGTCCCGGATCTCTTGGTTTGATAGTATGACAATAATTTGCAAAAATCACACTTAGACTTGAAATTAAGCCGTTAAAGGGTGAAAACCCAAACCAACCCCCAAACGACCTCGTAGGAGGAACGAACACTTCGCACGGGAACAATTTAACTTTTAAGAATTGATCGCATAGTCTAGGGTCTCCCGGTTTGAGTGTATGATGATAATTTGCAAAAATTACACTTAGACTTAAAATTAGCTGTTAAATGGTGAAAACCCAAATCAGCCACCAAACGACCCCGTAGGAGGCACGAACACCTAGCACGGGACCAATGTAACGTGTAGGAACAGACCGCGTAGTCCCGATAATCCCGGTTTGGGTGTATGACAATAATTTGCAAAAATCACATATAGACTTAAAACAAGTCGTTAAAGGGTGAAAATCAAAACCATCCCCCAAACGACCCCGTAGGAGGCACGAACACCTCGCACGGGACTAATGTAACTTATTGGAACTGACCGTGTAGTCCCGGTACTCTCGGTTTGAGAGTATGATGATAATTTGCAAAAATCACACTTACACTTAAAACAAGCCGTTAAAGGGTGAAAACTCAAACCAGCCCCCAAATGACCCCGTAGGAGGCACGAACACCTCGCACGGGACCAATGTAACTTCTAGGAACTGACCGCGTAGTCTCGGGTCTCCCAAATTGAGAGTATGATGATAATTTGAAAAAATCACCACATAGACTTAAAAATAAGTCGTTAAAGGGTGAAAATCTAAACTTGCCCCAAAACGACACCGTATGAGGCACGAACTCCTCGCACGGGACCATTGTTACTTGTTGGAACTGACCGTGTTGTCCCGGGTCTCCCGATTTGTGAATATGATGATAATTTGCAAAAATCAACACTTAGACTTAAAACCATGCCGTTAAAGGGTGAAAACCCAAACCAGCCCTCAAACGACCCCGTAGGAGGCACGAACACCTCGCACGGGACCAATGTAACTTGTTGGAATTGACCGCGTAGTCCCGGGTCTCCCAATTTGAAAATATGATGATAATTTGCAGAAATCACACTTAGAGTTAAAAACAAGCCTTTTAAGGGTGAAAACCAAAAGCAGCCCCGAAACGACCCCGTAAGAGGCACGAACACCTCGCACGGGAACAATGTAACTTGTAAGAACTGACCGCATAGTTCCTTGTCTCCCGTTTTGAGAATATGACGATAATTTGCAAAAATCAACACTTAGACTAAAAAAGAAGCCGTTAAAGGGTGAAAACCCAAACCAGCCCCCAAACAACCCCGTAGGAGGCACAAACACCTCGCACGGAACCATGTAACTTGTATGAATTGATCGCGTAGCGCCGGGTCTCCCGGCTTGATAATATGATGATAATTTGCAAAAGTCAACACTTAGACTTAAAAATAAGTCATTAAAGGGTGAAAATCCAAACTAGCCCCAAAACGACACCATAGGAGGATCGAACACCTCGCATGGGACCAACGTAACTTGTTGGAACTGACCCTGTAGTCCCGGGTCTCCCGGTTTCTGAATATGAAGATAAAGTGCAAAAATCAACATTTCGACTTCAAAACAAGCCGTTAAAGGGTGAAAACCCAAACCAGCTCTCAAAGGACCCCATAGGAGGAACGAAGACCTCGCATGGGACCAATGTAACTTGTAGGAACTGACCGCGTAGTCCCGGGTCTCCCAGTTTTAGAGTATGACGATAATTTGCAAAAATCACTCTTAGACTTAAAAACAAGCCTTTAAAGGGTGAAAATCCAAACCAGCCCCTAAACGACCCCGTTGGAGGCACGAACACCTCGCACATGACCAATGTAACTTTTCCGAACTGACCGCGTAGTCCCGAGGATATTGGTTTGAGGGTATGACGATAATTTGCAAAAATCACACTTAGACTTAAAATCAAGCCGTTAAAGGGTGAAAACCCAAACCAGCACCCAAACGACCTCGTTGGAGGCACGAGCACTTCGCACGGGAACAATGTAACTTTAAAGAATTGACCGCGTAGTCTCGAGTCTCCCACTTTCAGAGTATGACAATAATTTGCAAAAATCACACTTAGACTTAAAAATAAGCCGTTAAATGGTGAAAACTCAAACCAGCCCCCAAACGACCCCGTAGGAGGCACGAACACCTCGCAGGGGACCAATGTAACATGTAGGAACTGATCGCGTAGTCCCGATACTCCCGGTTTGGGAGTATGACGATAATTTCCAAAAATCACACTTAGACTTAAACATAAGCCGTTAAAGGGTGAAAATCCAAACCAGCCCCCAAACGACCCCGTAGGAGGCATGAACACCTTGCGTTGGACCAATGTAACTTATAGGAATTGGCTGCGTAGTCCCGGTACTCCCGATTTGAGAGTATGACGATAATTTGCAATAATCACACTTGGACTTAAAAACAAGTCGTTAAAGGGTGAAAACCCAAACCAGCCCCCAAATGACCCCGTAGGAGGCACGAACACCTCGTACGAACTGATCACGCAGTCCCGGGTCTCACGATTTATGAGTATGACGGTAATTTGCAAAAATCACACTTAGACTTAATAACAAGCCATTAAAGGGTGAAAACACAAATAATCCCCAAAACGGCCCCGCAGGAGGCACGAACATATGTCACGGGACCAATGTAACTTGTAGCAACTAATCGCGTAGTCCCGGGTCTCCCGGTTTGAGAGTATGACGATAATTTGCAAAAATCACACATAGACTTAAAAATAAGTCGTTAAAGGGTTGAAACCCAAACCAACCCCCAAACAACCCCGTAGGAGGCATGAACACCTCGCACGGGGCCAATGTAACTTGTAGGAACTGACCGCGTAGTCCCAGTACTCCCATTTGAGAGTATGATGATAATTTGCAAAAATCACACTTAGACTTATATAAAAGCCGTTAAAGGGTGAAAACCCAAACCAGCCCGCAAACGATCCCGTAGGAGGCACGAACACCTCATACGGCACCAATGTAACTTTTAAGAATTGGCCGCATTGTCCCGGGTCTCCCGATATGAGAATATGATGATAATTTTCAAAAATTACACTAAAACTTAAAAATCAGCCGTTGAAGGGTGAAAACCCAAACAACCCCCAAAGGACCTCGTAGGAGGAACGAACACCTCGCATGGGACCAACGCAACTTGTAGGAACTGATCGCTAAGTCCCGGGACTCTCGGTTTTAGACTATGATGATAATTTGCGAAAATCAAACTTAGATGTAAAAACAAGTCGTTAAAGGGTGAAAATCCAAATCAGCCCCCAAACGACCCCGTAGGAGGCACGAACACCTCGTACGAACTGACCGCGTAGTCCCGGATCTCCCAATTTGAGAGTATGACGATAATTTGTCAAAATCACACTTAAACTTAAAAATAAGCCGTTAAGGGGTGAAAACCCATACCAGTACCCAAACGACCCCGTAGGAGGCACGAACACCTCTCACGGGACCAATGTAACTTGTAGTAACTGACCGCGTAGTCCCCGGTCTCCTGTTTGAGACTATTAGGATAATTTGTAAAAATCACACTTAGACTTAAAAATAAGCCGTTAAAGGGTGAAAACCCAAAGTAGCCCCCAAACAAGCCCGTAGGAGGCACGAACACCTCTCACGGGACCAAATGTAACTTGTAGTAACTAACCGCGTAGTCCCGGGTCTCCCAGTTTGAGAGTATGAAGATAATTTGCAAAAATCACACTTAGACTTAAAAATAAGTCGTTAAATGGTGAAAACCCAAACCAGAACCCAAACAACCCCGTAGGAGCCACTAACACCTCGCACGGGACTAATGTAACTTGTTGGAACTGACCGCGTAGTCCCGGGTCTCCCGATTTGAGAATATGATGATAATTTGCAAAAATCAACACTTAGACTTAAAAACAAGCCTTTAAAGGGTGAAAACCCAAACCAACCCCTAAACGACCCTGTAAGAGGCACGAACACCTCGCACGGGAACAATGTAACTTGTAAGAACTGACCGCGTAGTCCCGGGTCTCCCGATTTGAGAATATGATGATAATTTGTAAAAATCAACACAGAGACTTAAAAACAAGCCGTTAAAGGGTGAAAATCCAAACTAGCATACAAACGACACCATAGGAGCCATGAACACCTGGCACGGGACCAATGTAACTAGTAGGAACTGACCGCGTAGTCCCGGGGCCCCCGATTTTTGTATATGATGATAATTTGCAAAAATGAACACTTAAACTTAAAAAAATCCATTAAAGGGTGAAAACCCAAACCAGCCCCCAAACAACCCCGTAGGAGGCACGAACACCTCGCACGGGACCAATGTAACTTGTAGGAACTGATCGCGTAGTACTGGGTATCCCGATTTGAAAATATAATGATAATTCGCAAAAATCACCACTTAGACTAAAACAAGCCGTTAAAGGGTGAAAACCCAAGCCAGCCCCCAAACGACCCCGTAGGAGGCACGAACACCTCGCACGGGACCAATGTAACTTGTTGGAACTGACCACGTAGTCCCGAGTCTCCCAGTTTGAAAATATGAAGATAATTGGCAAAAATCAACACTTAAACTTTAAAATAAGTCGTTAAAGGGTGAAAATCAAAAGTAGCCCCAAAACGACACCGTGTGAGGCACTAACACCTCGCACGGGACCAATGTAACTTGTTGGAACTGACCACGTAGTCCCGGATCTCCTGGTTTGTGAATATGATGATAATTTGGAAATATCAACACTTAGACTTAAAACCACGTCGTTAAAGGGAGAAAACCCAAACCAACCGCCAAACGACCCCGTAGGAGGCACGAAGACCTCGCTTGGGAACAATGTAACTTGTAGGAACTGACCGCGTAGTCCCGGGTCTCCCATTTTTAGAGTATGACGATAATTTGCAAATATCACTCTTAGACTTAAAAGTAAGCCTTTAAACGATGAATATCCAAACCAGACACCAAACGACCCCATAGGAGGCACGAACACGTCGCACATGACCAATGTAACTTTTAGGAGCTGACCACATAGTCCCGGGTCTCTCGATTTGAGACTATGAGGATAATTTGCAAAAATCACACTTAGACTTAAAAACAAGCCGTTAAAGGGTGAAAACCAAAACTAGCCCCTAAACGACCCCGTAGGAGGCACGAACACTTCATATGGGAACAATGTAACTTTGAAGAATTGAACGCGTAGTCTCGAGTCTCCCGGTTTTAGAGTATGACGATAATTTGCAAAAATCACACTAAGTCTTACACATAAGCTATTAAATGGTGAAACCCCAAACCAGCCCCCAAACGTCCCCGTAGGAGGCATGAACACCTCGCACGAGACCAATGTAACTTATAGGAATTGACCGCGTAGTCCCGATACGCCCGATTTGGGAGTATGATGATAACTTGCAAAAATCACACTTAGACTTAAAACAAGCCAGTAAAGGGTGAAAACCCAAACCAGCCCCCAAATGACCCCGTTGGATGCACGAACACCTCGCACGGACCAATGTAACTAATAGGAACTAGCTTAATAGTCCCGGTACTCCCGGTTTGAGAGTATGAAGATAATTTGCAAAACTCACACTTAGAGTTAAAACAAGTCGTTAAAGGGTGAAAACACAAACCAGCCCCCAAATGATCCCGTAAGAGGCGCGAACACCTCGCACGGGACCAATGTAACTTGTAGGAACTGATCGCGTAGTCCCGGGTCTCCCGGTTTGATAGTATGATGATAATTTGCAAAAATCACACTTAGACTTAAAAACAAGTCGTTAATGGGTGAAAACCCAAACCAACCCCCAAATGACCCCGTAGGAGGCACGAACACCTCGTACGAACTGATCGCGTAGTCCCGGGTCTCACGGTTTGTGAGTATGATGATAATTTGCAAAAATCACACTTAGACTTAAAAACAAGTTGTTAATGTGTGAAAACTAAAACCAGCCCCCAAATGACCCCATAGGAGGCACGAACACCTCGTACGAACTGATCGCGTAGTCCCAGGTCTCACGGTTTGTGAGTATGATGATAATTTGCAAAAATTACACTTAGACTTAAAAACAAGCCGTTAATGGGTGAAAACCCAAATCAGCCCCCAAACGGCCCCGTAGGAGGCACGAACATTTCTCACGAGACCAATGTAACTTGTAGGAACTGACCACGTAGTCCCGGGTCTCCCGGTTTGAGAGTATGACGATAATTTGCAAAAATCACACTTAGAATTAAAAATAAGTCATTAAAGGGTGGAAACCCAAACCAGCCACCAAACGACCCCGTAGGAGGCACAAACACCTCGCACGGGACCAATGTAACTTGTAGGAACTGACCGTGTAGTCCCGGTTCTCCTGGTTTGAGAGTATGATGATAATTTACAAAAATCACACTTAGACTTATATACAAGCCGTTAAAGGGAGAAAACCCAAACCAGCCCCCAAACGACCCCTTAGGAGGTACGAACACCTCGCACGGGACCAATGGAACTTTTAATAATTGTCCGCGTAGTCCCGGGTCTCCCGATTTGAGAATATGGCGATAATTTTCAAAAACTACACTAATACTTAAAAACAAGTCGTTAAAGGGTGAAAAAACAAACCAACCCCCAAACGACCCCGTAGGATGCACGAAGACCTCGCACGGGACCAATGTAACTTGTAGGAACTGACCGCATAGTCCCGGGACTCTCGATTTTAGAGTATGATGATAATTTTGAAAAATTACACTTAGACGTAAAAACAAGCCGTTAAAGGGTGAAAACCCAAACTAGCCCCCAAACGACCCCATAGAAGGCACAGACACCTCGTACGAACTGACCGCATAGTCCTGGGTCTCCCGGTTTGAGAGTATAACCATAATTTGCAAAAATCACACTTAGACTTAAAATAAGCCGTTAAAGGGTGAAAACCCAAACCAGCCCCGAAACGACCTCGTACGAGGTACGAACACCTCTCACGGTACCAATGTAACTTGTAGTAACTGACCGCGTAGTCCCCAGTCTCCTAGTTAGAGAGTATGGAGATAATTTGTAAAAATCACACTTAGACTTAAAAATAAGCCATTAGAGGGTGAAAACCCAAATCAGGCCCCAAATGACCCCGTAGGAGGCACGAACACCTCTCACGGGACCAATGTAACTTGTAGGAACTATTCGCGTAGTCCCGGGTCTCCCAGTTTGAGAGTATGACGATAATTTTCAAAAATCACACTTAGACTTAAAAACAAGTCGTTAAATGGTGAAAACCCAAACCAGCCTCCAAACGACGTCGTAGGAGGCACGAACACCTCGCACGGGACTAATGTAACTTGTAGGCACTAACCGGGTATTCTCGGGTCTCCCGGATTGAGAATATGATGATAATTTGCGAAAATCAACACTTAAAGTTAGAAACAAGTCGTTAAAGGGTGAAAAACCAAACCAGTCCCGAAACGACCCTGTAGGAGGCACGAATAGTTCGAACGGGAACAATGTGACATTTTAGAATTGACCGCGTAGTCTCGAGTCTCTCGGTTTGGGAGTATGACGATAATTTGCAAAAATCAACACTTAGACTTAAAAATAAGTCGGTAATGGGTGAAAATCAAAACTAGCATACAAACGACACCGTATTAGGCACGAACACCACGCACGGGACCAATGTAATTTATTGGAACGGACCGCATAGTCCTGGGTCTCCCGGTTTGAGATACATGAAGATGATTTGCAAAAATCAACACTTAGACTTAAAACCACGCCGTTAAAGGGTGAAAACCCAAACCAGCACCCAAACGACCCCGTAGGAGGCACGAAGACCTGGCACGGGACCAATGTAACTTGTAGGACTGAGCGTGTAGTCTCGGGTCTCCCAGTTTTAGAGTATGATGATAATTTGCAAAAATCACTCTTAGACTTAAAAATAAGCCTTTAAAAGGTGACAATCCAAACCAACCCCCAAACGACCCCGTAGGAGGTACGAACACCTCGCATATGACCAATGTAACTTTTAGGAACTGACCGCTTAGTCGCGGGTCTCTCGGTTTGAGAGTATGACGATACTTTGGAAAAATCATACTTAGACATAAAAATAAGCCGTTAAAGGGTGAAAACCCAAACCAGCCCCCAAATGACCCCGTATGAGGCACGAACACCTTGCACGAGACTAATGTAACTTGTAGGAGCTGAACGCGTAGTCCCGGGTCTCTCGGTTTGAGAGTATGATGATAATTTGCAAAAATCACACTTAGACTTAAAAACAAGCCGTTAAAGGGTGGAAACTCAAACCGACCCCCAAACGACCCCGTAGGAGGCACGAACACTTCGCACGGGGCCAATGTAACTTGTAGGAACTGACCGCATAGTCCCGGTACTCCCGATTTGAGTGTATGATGATAATTTGCAAAAATCACACTTATACTTATATACAAGCCGTTAAAGGGTGAAATCCCAAACCAGCCGCCAAACTACCCCGTAAGAGGCACGAACACCTCGTACGGGACCAATGTAAATTTTAAGAATTGGTCGCGTCGTCCCGAGTCTCCCGATTTGAGAATATGATGATAATTTTCAAAAATTACACTAAAACTTAAAAACAAGCCGTTAAAGGGTGAAAACCCAAATCAACCCCCAAGGGACCTCGTAGGAGGTACGGACACCTCCTACGGGACCAATATAACTTTTAGTAACTGACCGCGAAGTCCCGGGACTCTCGGTTTGAGAGTATGATGATAATTTGCAAAAATCACACTTAGACGTAAAAACAAGCCGTTAAAGAGTGAAAACCCAAACCAGCCCCCAAATGACCCCGTAGGAGGCACGAACACCTCATATGAACTGGCCGCGTAGTCCCAGGTCTCCCGATTTGAGAGTATGACGATAATTTGCAAAAATCACACTTAGACTTAAAAACAAGCCGTTGAAGGTTGAAAATCCATACCAGCCCCCAAAAGACCCCGTAGGAGGCACGAACACCTCGCACGGGACCATGTAACTAGTAGTAACTGACTGCGTAGTCCCCGGTCTCCTAGTTTGAGAGTATGACGATAATTTATTAAAATCACACTTAAACATAAAAATAAGCCATTAAATGGTGAAAACCTAAATCAGCCCCAAACAACCCTGTAGGAGGCACGAACACCTCACACGGGTCCAATGTAACTTGTTGGAACTGATCGCGTAGTCTCGGGTCTCTCGGTTCGAAAATATGACGATAATTTGCAAAAATCACACTTAGACTTAAAAACAAGCCTTTAAAGGGTGGAAACCCAAACCAGCCCCGAAACAACCCCGTAAGAGGCACGAACACCTCGCACGGGAACAATGTAACTTGTAAGAACTGATCACGTAGTCTCGAGTCTCTCGGTTTGAGAATATGAAAATAATTTGGAAAAATCAACACTGACTTAAAAACAAGCCTTTATAGGGTGAAAATCCAAACTAGCATACAAATGACACCGTAGGAGGCACGAACACCTCGCACGGGACCAATGTAATTTATAGGAACTGACCGCGTAGTCCCGGATCCCCCGGTTTGTGAATATGACAAGAATTTGCAAAAATGAACACTTAAACTTAAAAATAAGTCGTTAAAGGGCAAAAATCCAAACTAGCCCCAAAACAACACCGTATGAGGCACGAACACCTCGCACGGGACCAATGTAACTTATTGGAACTAACCGCGTAGACCTGGGTCTCCCGGTTTATGAATATGATGGTAATTTGAAATAATCAATACTTAGACTCAAAACCACGCCGTTAAAGGGTGAAAACCCAAACCAGCCCCCAAATGACCCCGTTGGAAGCACGAAGACCTCGCACGGGACCAATGTAACTTATAGGAACTGAGCGCGTAGTCCCGGGTCTCCCAATTTTATAGTATGACAATAATTTGCAAATATCACTCTTAGACTTAAAAACAAGCCTTTAAAGGGTGAAAATCCAAACCAACCCCCAAACGGCCCCATAGGAGGCACAAACACCTCGCACATGACCAATGTAATGTTTAGGAACTGACCGCTTAGTCCCGGGTCGCTCGGTTTGAGAGTATGACGATACTTTGCAAAAATCACACTTAGACTTAAAAATAAGCCGTTAAAGGGTGAAAACCCAAACCAGCCCCCAAATGACCCCGTAGGAGGCACGAACACCTTGCACGGGACCAATGTAACTTGTAGGAACTGACCGCGTAGTCCCGGGTCTCCCGGTTTGACAGTATGATGATAATTTGCAAAAATCACACTTAGACTTAAAAACAAGCCGTTAAAGTGTGGAAACCCAAACCAACCCCCAAACGACCCCGTACGAGGCACGAACACTTCGCACAGGGCCCATGTAACTTGTAGGAACTGACCGCATAGTCCTGGTACTCCCGATTTGAGAGTATGATGATAATTTGCAAAAACCACACTTATACTTATATACAAGCCGTTAAAGGGTGAAATCCCAAACCAGCCCCCAAACTACCCCGTAGGAGGCACGAACACCTCGCATGGGACCAATGTAACTTTTAATAATTGGCCACGTAGTCCCGAGTCTCCCAATTTGAGAATATGATGATAATTTTCAATAATTACACTAAAACTTAAAAACAAGTCGTTAAAGGGTGAAAACCAAAACCAGCCCCCAAATGACCCCTTAGGAGGCACGAACACCTCGTACGAACTGACCGCGTAGTCCCGGGTCTCTCGGTTTGAGAGTATGACGATAATTTGTAAAAATGACACTTAGACTTAAAAACAAGCCGTTCAAGGGTGAAAACCCAAACCAGCACCCAAATGACCCTGTAGGAGGCACGAACACTTCGCACGGGAACAATGTAACTTCTAAGAATAGGCCGCGGAGTCTCGAATCTCCCGGATTGAGAGTATGAAGATAATTTGCAAAAATCACACTTAGACTTAAAACAAGTCGTTAAAGGGTGAAAACCCAAACCAGCCCCCAAACGACCCCGTAGGAGGCACGAACACCTCGCACGGGACCAATGTAACTTATAGGAACTGACCGCGTAGTCTTGGTACTCCCGATTAAAGAGTAAGCCGATAATTTATAAAAATCACACTTAGACTTAAACACAAGCCGTTAAAGGGTGAAAATCCAAACCAGCCCCCAAATGACCCCGTAGGAGACACGAACACCTCGCACGGAACCAATGTAACTTATAGGAACTAATCGCGTAGTCCCGAGTCTCCTGATTTGAGAGTATGACTATAATTTGCAAAAATCACACTTAGACTTAAAAATAAGTCGTTAAAAGGTGAAAAACCAAACCAGCCCCAAAATGACCCCGTAGGAGGCACGAACACCTCGTACGAACTGATCGCGTAGTCCCGGGTCTCACGGTTTGTGAGTATGGTGATAATTTGTAAAAATCACACTTAGACTTAAAAACAAGCCGTTAAAGGGTGAAAACCCAAATCAGCCCCCAAACGGCCCCGTAAGAGGCACGAACATCTCTCACAAGACCAATGTAACTTATAGGAACTGACCGCGTAGTCCCGGGTCTCCCGGTTTGAGGGTATGACGATAATTTGCAAAAATCACACTTAGACTTAAAAACAAGCCGTTAAAGGGTGGAAACCCAAACTAGCCCCCAAACTACCCCGTAAGAGGCACGAACACCTCGCACGGGACCAATGTAACTTGTAGGAACTGACCGTGTAGTCCCGGTACTGTCGGTTTGAGAGTATGAAGATAGTTTACACTTAGACTTATATACAAGCCGTATGAAAGGGTGAAAACCCAAACCAACCCCCAAACGACCCTGCAGGAGGCACGAACACGTCGCAAGGGACCAATGAAACTTTTAAGAATTTGTCGCGTAGTCTCGGTTCTTCCGATTTGAGACTTTGCGCCTCAATGCTTTTATCCCTTGTTTCACTCCGACCCGATCACACATAGGAAAATATGCCTTGGCAAAGCACTGCCTGATAGGAAGAAGTTCCGCCACTCACCTGACACAGAACCCATTGCGAAAAGGAAGAGAAGAGGTATGAACACCTCGCACGGGACCAATGTAACTTGTAGGAGCTGACCGCGTAGTCCCGGGTCCCCCGGTTTGTGAATATGATGAAAATATGCAAAACTTAACACTTAAACTTAAAAAAAATCTGTTAAACGGTGAAAACCCATACCTGTCGCCAAACAACCCCGTAGGAGTTACGAACACCTCGCCCGGGACCAATGTAACTTGTAGGAACTGACCGCGTAGTCCCGGGTCTCCCGGTTTGAGAATATGACAATAATTTGCAAAAAATCAACACATAGACTTAAAAATAAGTCGTTAAAGGGTGAAAATCTAAACTAGCCCCAAAACGACACCGTATGAGGCACGAACACCTCGTACGAGATCATTGTAACTTGTTGGAACTGACCGTGTAGTCCCGGGTCTCCCAATTTGTGAATATGATGATAATTTGCAAAAATCAACACTTAGACTTTAAACCATGTCGTTAAAGGGTGAAAACCCAAACCAGCCCCCAAACAATCCCGTAGGAGGCACGAAGACCTCGCACGGGACCCATGTAACTTGTAGGAACTGACCGCGTAGTCCCGGGTGTCCCAATTTTAGAGTATGACAATAATTTGAAAAAATCACTCTTAGACTTAAAAACAAGCCTTTAAAGGGTGAATATCCAAACCAGCCCCCAAACGACCCCGTAGGAGGCACGAACGCCTCGTACATGACCAATGTAACTTTTAGGAACTAATCGCGTAGTCTCGGGTCTCTCGGTTTGAGAGTATGACGATAATTTGCAAAACACACTTAGACTTAAAAATAAGCCGTTAAAGGGTGAAAACCCACACCAGCCACCAAACGACCCCGTATGAGGCACAAACAGTTCGCACGGGAACAATGTGACTTTTAAGAATTGACTGCGTAGTCTCGAGTCTCCCGGTTTGAGAGTATGACGATAATTTGCAAAAATCACACTTAGACTTAATCATAAGTCGTTAAATGGTGAAAACCCAAACCAGCCACCAAAAGACCCCGTAGGAAGCACGAACACCTCGCACGGGACCAATGTAACTTGTAGGAACTGGTCGCATAATCCCTGTACTCCCGGTTTGAGAGTGTGATGATAATTTGCAAAAATCAAACTTAGGCTTAAAACAAGTCGTTAAAGGGTGAAAACCCATACCAGCCCCCAAATGACCCCGTAGGAGGTACGAACACGTCGCACGGGTCCAATGTGACTTATAGGAACTGACCGCGTAGTCCCTGGTCTCCCAGTTTGTGAGTATGATGAAAATTTGAAAAAATCACACAGAATTAAAAACAAGTCGTTAAAGGGTGAAAACCCAAACCAGCCTCCAAATGACCCCGTTGGAGGCATGAACACCTCGTACTAACCGATCGCGTAGTCCCGGGTCTCACGGTTTGTGAGTATGATGATAATTAGCAAAAATCACACTTAGACTTAAAAACAAGCCGTTAAAGGGTGAAAACCCAAATCAGACACCAAACGGCCCAGTAGGAGGCACGAACAACTCTCACTAGACAAAAGTAACTTGTAGGAACTGACCACGTAGTCCCGGGTATCACGGTTTGAGAGTATGACGATAATTTCCAAAAATCACACTTAGACTTAAAAACAAGACGTTAAAGGGTGGAAACCCAAACCAGCCCCATAACGACCCCGTAGGAGGAACGAACACCTCGCACGGGACCAATGTAACTTGTAGGAACTGACCGCGTAGTCCCGATACTCCCCATTTGAGAGTATGATGATAATTTTAAAAAATCACACTTAGACTTATATTCAAGCCGTTAAAGGGTTAAAACCCAAACCAGCCCCCAAATGACCCCGTAGGAGGCACGAACACCTCGCACGGGACAATGTAACTTTTAAGAATTGGTCGCATAGTCCCGGGTCTCCCGATTTGAGAATATGATTACAATTTTCAAAATTTACACTAAAACATAAAAACAAGCCGTTAAAGGGTGAAAACCCAAACCAGCCCCCAAACGATCCCGTAGGAGGCACGAACACCTTGTACGAACTGACCGCGTAGTCTCGGGACTCTCGGTTTGAGAGTATGATGATAATTTACAAAAATCACACTTAGACATAAAAACAAGCCATTAAAGGGTGAAAACACAGACCAGACCCCAAACGACCCCGTAGGAGGCACGAACACCTCGTACGAACTGACCGCGTAGTCCCGGGAATCCCGATTTGAGAGTATGATGATAATTTGTAAAACTCACACTTAGACTTAAAAATAATCCGTTAAAGGGTGAAAACACAAATCAACCCCCAAACGACCCCGTAGGAGGCACGAACACCTCTCATGGGACCAATGTAACTTGTAGGAACTGACTGCGTAGTCCCGGGTCTCCCAGTTTGAGAGTATGACGATAATTTGCAAAAATCACACTTAGACTTAAAAACAAACCGTTAAAGGGTGAAAACCCAAACCCGCCCCCAAATGACCCCGTAGGTGGCACGAACACGTCGCACGGAACCAATGAAACTTGTAGGAAGTGCCCGCGTAGTCCCTGGTCTCACGGTTTGAGAGTATGATGAAAATTTGCAAAAATCACACTTAGATTTAAAAACAAGTCGTTAAAGGGTGAAAACCCAAACCAGCCCCCAAATGACCCCATAGGAGGCACGAACACCTCGTACGAACTAATCGCGTAGTCCCGGGTCTCACGGTTTGTCAGTATGACGATAATTTGAAAAAATCACACTTAGACTTTAAAACAAGCCATTAAAGGGTGAAAACCCAAATCAGTCCCCAAACGGCCCCGTAGGAGGCACGAACATCTCTCATGGGACCAATGTAACTTGTAGGAACTGACCGCGTAGTCCCGGGTCTCCCGATTTGATAGTATGACGATAATTTTCAAAAATTAAAATTAGACTTAAAAACAAGCCGTTAAAGGGTGGAAACCCAAACCAGCCCCCAAACGACCCCGTAGGAGGCACGAACACCTCGCACGGGACCAATGTAACTTGTAGGAACAGATCGCATAGTCTCGGTACTCCCAGTTTGAGAGTATGATGATAATTTACAAAAATCACACTTAGACTGATATTCAAGCCGTTAAAGGATTAAAACCCAAACCAGCCCCCAAACGACCCCATAGGAGGCACGAAAACCTCGCAGGGGACCAATGTAACTTTTAAGAATTGGTCGCGTAGTCCCGGGTCTCCCGATTTAAGAATATGACGATAATTTTCAAAATTTACACTAAAACTTAAAAACAAGCGGTTAACGGGTGAAAACACAAACCAGCCCCCAAACGATCCTGTAGGAGGCATGAACACCTCTCACGGGACCACTGTAACTTGTAGGAACTGACCGCGTAGTCCCGGGACTCTCCATTTCAGATTATGTTGATAATTTGCAAAAATACACTTAGTCGTAAATACAAGCCGTTATAGGGTGAAAACCCTAACCAGACCCCAAACGACCCCGTTGGAGCCACGAACACCTCGTACGAACTGACCACGTAGTCCCGAGTCTCCCGATTTGAGACTATGATGATAATTTGTAAAACTCACACTTAGACTTAAAAATAAACCGTTAAAGGTGAAAACCCAAATCAGCCCCCAAACGAGCCCGCAGGACGTACGAACACCTCTCACTGGACCAATGTAACTTGTAGTAACAGGCCGCATAGTCCCCGGTCTCCTGGTTTAAGAGTACGACGATAATTTGTAAAAATCACACATAGACTTAAAAATAAGCCGTTAAAGGGTGAAAACCCAAATCAGCCCCCAAACGACCTCGTAGGAGGCACGACCACCTCCCATGGGACCAATGTAACTTGTAAGAACTGACCGCGTAGTCCCGGGTGTCATGGTTTGAGAGTATGAAGATAATTTGCAAAAATCACAATTAGACTTAAAAACAAACCGTTAAAGGGTGAAAACCAAAACTAGCCCCCAAATGACCCCGTACGAGGCACGAACACCTCGCACAGGACCAATGTAACTTGTAGGAACTAACCGCGTAGTCTCGGGTCTCCCGGTTTTAGAGTATGATGAAAATATGCAAAAATCACACTTAGACTTAAAAACAAGCCATTAAAGGGTGAAAACCCAAATCAGCCCCCAAACGGCCCCGTAGGAGGCACGAACATCTCTCACGGGACCAATGTAACTTGTAGGAACTGACCGGGTAGTCACGGGTCTCCCGGTTTGAGAGTATGACGATAATTTGCAAAAATCACACTTAGACTTAAAAACAAGCCGTTAAAGGGTGGAAACCCAAACCAACCTCCAAAGACCCCGTGGGAGGCACGAACACCTCGCACGGGACCAATGTAACTTTTAAGAACTGGCCGCGTAGTCCCGGGTCTCCCGATTTGAGAGTATGATGATAATTTTCAAAAATTACACTAAAACAAAAAAACAAGTCGTTAAAGGGTGAAAACCAAAACCAACCCCCAAACGACCCCGTAGGAGGCACGAACACCTCACACGGGACCAATGTAACTTGTAGGAACTCACCGCGTAGTCTCGGGACTCTCGGTTTGAGAGTATGATGATAATTTGAAAAAACCATAATTAGACATAAAAATAAGTCGTTAAAGGGTGAAAACCCAAACCAGACCCCAAAGGACCCCGTAGGAGGCACGAACACCTCGCACGAACTGACCGCGTAGTCCCGGGTCTCCCGATTTGAGAGTATGATGATAACTTGCAAAAATCACACTTAGACTTAAAAATAAGCCATTAAAGGGGGAAAACCCAAACCAGCCCCCAAACGACCCCGTAGGAGGTACGAACACCTCTCACGGGACGAATGTAACTTGTAGTAACTGACTGCGTAGTCCCCGGTCTCCTGGTTTGAGAGTGTGATGATAATTTGCAAAAATTACACTTAGACTTAAAAATAAGCCGTTAAAGGGTGAAAACCCAAATCAGCCCCCAAACGACCCCGTAGGAGGGACGAACACCTCTCACCGGACCAATGTAACTTGTAGGAACTGATCGCGTAGTCCCGGGTCTCCCAGTTTGAGAGTATGACGATAATTTTCAAAAATCACACTTAGACTTAAAAACAAGTCATTAAAAGGTGAAAACCCAAACCAACCTCCAAACGACCCCGTAGGAGGCACGAACACCTCGCACGGTACTCATGTAACTTGTAGGAACGGACCGCGCAGTCCCGGGTCTCCCGGTTTGAGAATATGATGATAATTTTTAAAAATCAACACTTAGTCCTAAAAACAAGACGTTAAAGGGTGAAAACCCAAACCAGCCCCCAAACGACCATGTAGGAGGCACGAACACCTCACACGGAATCAATGTAACTTGTTGGAACTGACCACGTAGTCCCGGGTCTCCCGGTTTGAAAATATGACGATAATTTGCTAAAATCACACTTAGACTTAAAAACAAGCCTGTAAAGGGTGAAAACCCAGACCAGCCCCGAAACGACCCCGTAAAAGGCACGAACACCTCGCACAGGGTTAATGTAACTTGTAAGAACTGACCACGTAGTCCCGGGTCTCCCGGTTTGAGAATATGTCGATAATTTGAAAAAATCAACACTTAGACTTAAAAAGAAGCCGTTAAAGGGTGAAAATCCAAACTAGCATACAAACGACACCATAGGAGGCACGAACACCTCGCACGGGACCAATGTAACTTGGAGGAACTGACCGCGTAGACCCGGGTCCCCCGGTTTGTGAATATGATGATGATTTACAAAAATGAACACTTAAACTTTAAAAAAAATGTTAATGGGTGAAAACCCAAACCAGCACCCAAACAACCCCGTAGGAGGCTCAAACACCTCGCACGGGACCAATGTAACTTGTAGGAACTGACCGCGTAGTCCCGGGTCTCTCGGTTTGAGAAGATGATGATAATTTGAAAAATCAACACATAGACTTAAAAATAAGTCGTTAAAGGGTGAAAATCCAAACTAGCCCCAAAACGACACCGTATGAGGGACGAACACCTCGCAAGGGACCAATGTAACGTGTTGGAACTGACCGCGTTGTCCCGGGTCTCCCGGTTTGGGAATATGATGATAATTTACAAAAATCAAAACTTAGACTTAAAACTAAGCCGTGAAAGGGTGAAAACCCAAAGCTGCCCCCAAACGACCCCGTAGGAGGAACGAAGACCTCACACGGGACCAATGTAACTTGTAGGAACTGACGCGTAGTCCCGGTACTCCTAGTTTGAGAGTATAATGATAATTTGCAAAAATCACACTTAGACTTAAAAACAAGCCATTAAAGGGTGAAAACCCAAATCAGCCCCCAAACGACCCCATAGGAGGCACGAACATATCTCACGGGACCAATGTAACTTGTAGGAACTGACCGCGTAGTCCTGGGTCTCCCGGTTTGAGAGTATGATGATAATTTGCAAAAATCACACTTAGACTTAAAAACAAGGCGTTAAAGGGTGGTAACCCAAACCAGCCCCAAAACGACCCCGTAGGAGGCACGAACACCTCGCACGGGACCAATGTAACTTGTAGGAACTGATCGCGTAGTCCCGGTACTCCCGGTTTGAGAGTATGATGATAATTTACAAAAATCACACTAAGACTTATATTCAAGCCGTTAAAGGGTTAAAACCCAAACCATCCCCCAAACGACCCCATAGGAGGCACGAACACTTTGCTCGGGAACAATGTAACTTTTACGAATTGACCGCGTAGTCTCGGGGCTCGCAGTTTGAGAGTATGACGATAATTTACAAAAATCACACTTAGACTTAAAAATAAGTCGTTAAATGGTGAACACCCAAACCAGAACCCAAATAACCCCATAAGAGGCACGAACACCTCTCTCGGGACCAATGTAACTTGTAGTAATTGACCGCGTAGTCCCGTTTTGGGAGTATGATGATAATTTGCAAAAATTACACTAAGACTTAAAACTAGCCGTTAAAGGGTGAAAACCCAAACCAGCCCCCAAACGACCCCGTAGGAGGTACTAACACCTTGCACGGGACCATGGTAACTTTTAGGAACTGACTGCGTAGTCCTGGGTCTCCCAGTTTGACAATATGACGATAATTTGCAAAAATCACACTTAGACTTAAAACAAGCCGTTAAAGGGTGAAAATCCAAACCAGCCCCCAAATGACCCCGTAGGAGACACGAACACCTCACACGGGACCAATGTAACTTATAGGAACTAACCGCGTAGTCCCGGGTCTCCTGATTTGAGAGTATGACTATAATTTGCAAAAATCACACTTAGACTTAAAACTAAGTTGTTAAAGGGTGAAAAACCAAACAAGCCCCAAAATGACCCCGTAGGAGGCACGAACACCACGTACGAACTGATCGCATAGTCCCGGGTCTCACGTTTTGTGAGTATGATGATAATTTTCAAAAATCACACTTAGACTTAAAAACAAGCCGTTAAAGGGTGAAAACCCAAATCAGCCCCCAAACGGCCCCGTAGGAGGCACGAACATCTCTCACAAGACCAATGTAACTTATAGGAACTGATCGCGTAGTCCCGGGTCTCCCGGTTTGATAGTATGACGATAATTTGCAAAAATCACACTTAGACTTAAAAACAAGCTGTTAAAGGGTGGAAACCCAAACTAGCCCCCAAACGACCCCGTAAGAGGCACGAACACCTCGCACGGGACCAATGTAACTTGTAGGAACTGACCGTGTAGTCCAGGTACTGTCGGTTTGAGAGTATGAAGACAGTTTACACTTAGACTTATATACAAGCCGTATGAAAGGGTGAAAACCCAAACCAACTCCCGAACGACCCCGTAGGAGGCCCGAACATGTCGCACGGGACCAATGAAACTTTTAAGAATTTGCCGCGTAGTCTCGGTTCTCCCGATTTGAGACTTTGCGCCTTGATGCTTTGATCCCTTGTTTCACTCCGACCCAATCACACATAGGAAAATACGCCTTGGCAAAGCACTGCCTGATAGGAAGAAGTTCCGCCACTCACCTGACACAGAACCCATCGAGAAAAGGAAGAGAAGACCTATGAACACCTCGCACGGGACCAATGTAACTTATAGGAACTGACCGCGTAGTCCCGGTTCCCCCGGTTTGTGAATATGATGAAAATATGCAAAACTAAACACTTAAACTTAAAAAAAATCCGTTAAACGGTGAAAACCCAAACCAGCCGCCAAACAACCCCGTAGGAGGTACGAACACCTCGCCCGGGACCAATGTAACTTGTAGGAAATGACCGCGTCGTCCCGGGTCTCCCGGTTTGAGAATATGATAATAATTTGCAAAAATCAACACTTAGACTTAAAAATAAGTCGTTAAAGGGTGAAAATCTAAACTAGCTCCAAAACGACACCGTATGAGGCACGAACACCTCGCACGGGACCATTGTAACTTGTTGGAACTGACCGTGTCGTCCCGGGTCTCCCTATTTGTGAATATGATGATAATTTGCAAAAATCAACACTTAGACTTAAAACCATGCCGTTAAAGGGTGAAAACCCAAACCATCCCCCAAACGACCCCGTAGGAGGCACGAAGACCTCGCACGGGACCAATGTAACTTGTAGGAACTGACCGCGTAGTCCCAGGTCTCCCAATTTTAGAGTATGACGATAATTTGAAAAATCACTCTTAGACTTAAAAACAAGCCTTTAAAGGATGAAAATCCAAACCATCCCCCAAATGACCCCGTAGGAGGCACGAACGCATCGCACATGACCAATGTAACTTTTAGGAACTGACCGCGTAGTCCCAGGTCTCTCGGTTTGAGAGTATGACGATAATTTGCCAAAAACACACTTAGACTTAAAAATAAGCCGTTAAAGGGTGAAAACCCACACCAGCCCCCTAACGACCCCGTAGGAGGTACAAACAGTTCGAACGGGAACAATGTGACTTTTTAGAATTGACCGCGTAGTCTCGAGTCTCCCGGTTTGGGAGTATGACGATAATTTGCAAAAATCACACTTAGACTTAATCATAACTCGTTAAATGGCGAAAACCCAAACCAGTCACCAAACGACCCCGTAGGAAGCACGAACACCTCGCACGGGACCAATGTAACTTGTAGGAACTGGTCGCGTAGTCCCGGTACTCCCGGTTTGAGAGTGTGATGATAATTTGCAAAAATTGAACTTTGGCTTAAAACAAGTCGTTAAAGGGTGAAAACCCATACCAGCCCCCAAATGACCCCGTAGAAGGCACGAACACCTCGCACGGGACTAATGTGACATATAGGAACTGACCGCGTAGTCCCGGGTCTCCCAGTGTGAGAGTATGACGATAATTTGCAAAAATCACACTTAGAATGAAAAACAAGTCGTTAAAGGGTGAAAACCCAAACCAGCCCCCAAATGACCCCGTTGGAGGCATGAACACCTCGTACTAACTGATCGCATAGTCCCGGGTCTCACGGTTTGTGAGTATGATGATAATTAGCAAAAATCACACTTAGACTTAAAAACAAGCCGTTAAAGGGTGAAAACCCAAATCAGACCCCAAACGGCCAAGTAGGAGGCACGAACAACTCTCACTAGACTAATGTAACTTGTAGGAACTGGCCATGTAGTCCCGGTTCTCATGGTTTGAGAGTATGACGATAATTTCTAAAAATCACACTTAGACTTAAAAACAAGCCGTTAAAGGGTGGAAACCCAAACAAGCCCCCTAACGACCCTGTAGGAGGCACGACCACCTCGCACGGGACCAATGTAACTTGTAGGAACTGACCGCGTAGTCTCGATACTCCCGGTTTGAGAGTATGATGATAATTTTAAAAAATCACACTTAGACTTATATTCAAGCCGTTAAAGGGTTAAAACCCAAACCAGCCACCAAATGACCCTGTAGGAGGCACGAACACCTCGCACTGGACCAATGTAATATTTAAGAATTGGTCGCGTAGTCCCGGGTCTCCCGATTTGAGAATATGATGACAATTATCAAAATTTACACTAAAACATAAAAACAAGCCGTTAAAGGGTGAAAACCCAAACCAGCCCCCAAACGATCCCGTAGGAGGCACGAACACCTCGCACGAGACCAATATAACTTATAGGAACTGACCCCGAAGTCCCGGGACTCTCGGTTTGAGAGTATGATGATAATTTACAAAAGCACACTTAGACAAAAAAACAAGCCGTTAAAGGGTGATAACCCAGACCAGACCCCAAACGACCTCGTAGGAGGCACGAACACCTCGTACGAACTAAGCGCGGAGTCCCGGGAATCCCGATTTGAGAGTATGATGATAATTTGTAAAACTCACACTTAGACTTAAAAATAAGCCGTTAAAGGGTGAAAACACAAATCAGCCCCCAAACGACCCCGTAGGAGGCGCGAACACCTCTCATGGGACCAATGTAACTTGTAGGAACTGACTGCGTAGTCCCGGGTCTCCCAGTTTGTGAATATGATGATAATTTACAAAAATCAACACTTAAACTTAAAAACAAGTCGTTAAAGGGTGAAAACCCAAACCAGCCCCCAAATGACCCCGTAGGAGGCACGAACACCTCGTACGAACTAATCGCGTAGTCCCGGGTCTCACGGTTTGTCAGTATGACGATAATTTGCAAAAACCACACTTAGACTTTAAAACAAGCCATTAAAGGGTGAAAACCCAAATCAGCCCCCAAACAGCCCTGTAGGAGGCACGAACATCTCTCAGGGGACCAATGTAACTTGTAGAAACTGACCGCGTAGTCTCGAGTCTCTCGGTTTGATAGTTTGACGATAATTTTCAAAAATCATACTTAGACTCAAAAACAATCTGTTAAAGGGTGGAAACCCAAACCAGCCCCTAAACGAACCCGTAGGAGGCACAAACACCTCGCACGAGACAAATGTAACTTGTAGGAACAGACCGCGTAGTCCCGGTACTCCCAGTTTGAGAGTATGATGATAATTTACAAAAATCACACTTAGACAAATATTCAAGTCGTTAAAGGGTTAAAACCCAAACCAGCCCCCAAACGACCCCGTAGGAGGCACGAAACCCTCGTACGGGACCAATGTAACTTTTAAGAATTGGCCGCGTAGTCCCGGGTCTCCCGATTTAAGAATATGATGATAATTTTCAAAATTTACACTAAAACTTAAAAACAAGCGGTTAACGGGTGAAAACCCAAACCAGCCCCCAAAAGATCCCGTAGGAGGCACGAACACCTCTCACGGGACCAATGTAACTTGTAGGAAGTGACCGCGTAGTCCCGGAAATCTCGGTTTGAGATTATGTTGATAATTTGAAAAAATACACTTAGTCATAAAAACAAGCCGTTAAAGGGTGAAAACCCTAACCAGACCACAAACGACCCCGTAGGAGGCACGAACACCTCGTACGAACTGACCATGTAGTCCCGAGTCTCCCGATTTGAGAGTATGATGATAATTTATAAAACTCACACTTAGACTTAAAAATAAACCATTAAAGGGTGAAAACCCAAACTAGCCCCCAAACGACCCCGTAGGACGTACGAACACCTCTCACGGGACCAATGTGACTTGTAGTAACTGATCGCATAGTCCCCGGTCTCCTAGTTTGAGAGTATGACGATAATTTGTAAAAATCACACATAGACTTAAAAATAAGCCGTTAAAGGATGAAAACCCAAATCAGCCCCCAAACGAACCCATAGGAGGCACGACCACCTCTCATGGGACCAATGTAACTTGTAGGAACTGATCGCGTAGTCCCGGGTGTCACGGTTTGAGAGTATGAAGATAATTGGCAAAAATCACAATTAGACTTTTAAATAAACCGTTAAAGGGTGAAAAGCCAAACCAGCCCCCAAATGACCCCGTAGGAGGCACGAACACCTCGCACGGGACCAATGTAACTTGTAGGAACTAACCGCGTAGTCCCGGGTCTCACGGTTTGTGTGTATGATGATAATTTGCAAAAATCACACTTAGACTTAAAAACAAGCCATTAAAGGGTGAAAACCCAAATCAGCCCTCAAACGGCCCCGTAGGAGGCACGAACATCTCTCACGGGACCAATGTAACTTGTAGGAACTGATCGGGTAGTCCCGGGTCTCCCGATTTGAGAGTATGACGATAATTTGCAAAAATCACACTTAGACTTAAAAACAAGCAGCTAAAGGGTGGAAACCCAAACCAACCCCCAAACGACCCCGTAGGAGGCACGAACACCTCGCACGGGACCAATGTAACTTGTAGGAAGTGACCGCGTAGTCCCCGTACTCCCGATTTGAGAGTATGATGATAATTTGCAAAAATCACACTTAGACTTATATACGAGCCGTTAATGGGTGAAAACCCAAACTAGCCCCCAAACGACCACGTAGGAGGCACGAACACCTCGCACGGGACCAATGTAACTGTTAAGAATTGGCCGCGTAGTCCCGGGTCTCCCGATTTGAGAGTATGATGATAATTTTAAAAAATTACACTAAAAGTAAAAAACAAGTCGTTAAAGGGTGAAAACCAAAACCAACCCCCAAACGACCCCGTAGGAGGCACGAACACCTCGCACGGGACCAATGTAACTTGTAGGAACTGACCGCGTAGTCCCGGGACTCTCGGTTTGAGAGTATGATGATAATTTGCAAAAATCACATTTACACTTAAAAATAAGTCGTTAAAGGGTGAAAACCCAAATCAGCCCCCAAACGACCCCGTAGGAGGCACGAACACCTCTCACGGGGCCAATGTAACTTGTAGGAACTGATCACGTAGTCCCGGGTCTCCCAGTTTGAGAGTATGATGATAATTTGCAAAAATCACACTTAGACTTAAAAACAAGTCCTTAAAGGGTGAAAACCCAAACCAACCTCCAAACGACCCCGTAGGAGGCACGAACACCTCGCACGGGACTCATGTAACTTGTAGAACGGACCGCGTAGTCCCGGGTCTCTCGGTTTGAGAATATGATGATAATTTGTAAAAATCAACACTTAGTCTTAAAAACAAGCCGTTTTTAGGGTGAAAAACCAAACCAGCCCCCAAACAACCATGTAGGAGGCACGAACACCTCACACGGAATCAAGGTAACTTGTTGGAACTGATCGCGTAGTCCCGGGTCTCCCGATTTGAAAATATGACGATAATTTGCTAAAATCACACTTAGACTTAAAAACAAGCCTTTAAAGGGTGAAAACCCAAACCATCCCCAAAACGACCCCGTAAGAGGCACGAACACCTCGCACTGGATTAATGTAACTTGTAAGAACTGACCACGTAGTCCCGGTCTCCCGGTTTGAGAATATATCGATAATTTGCAAAAATCAAAACTTAGACTTAAAAAGAAGCCAGTAAAGGGTGAGAATCCAAACTAGCATACAAACGACACCATAGGAGGCACGAACACCTCGCACGGGACCAATGTAACTTGTAGGAACTGACCGCGTAGACCCGGGTCCCCCGGTTTGTGAATATGATGATAATTTACAAAAATGAACACTTAAACTTTAAAAAAAAAGTTAATGGGTGAAAACCCAAACCATCCCCCAAACAACCCCGTAGGAGGCTCAAACACCTCGCACGGGACCAATGTAACTTGTAGGAACTGACCGCGTAGTCCTGGATCTCTCGGTTTGAGAATATGATGATAATTTGCAAAAATCAATACATCGACTTAAAAATAAGTCGTTAAAGGATGAAAATCCAAACTAGCCCCAAAACGACACCGTATGAGGCACGAACACCTCGCAGGGGACCAATGTAACTTGTTGGAACTGACCGCGTAGTCTCGGGTCTCCCGGTTTGGGAATATGATGATAATTTACAAAAATCAACACTTAGACTTAAAACTAAGCCGTTAAAGGGTGAAAACCCAAAGCTTCCACCAAATGACCCCGTAGGAGGAACGAAGACCTCGCACGGGACCAGTGTAACTTGTAGGAACTGACGCGTAGTCCCGGTACTCCTGGTTTGACAGTATAACGATAATTTGCAAAAATCACACTTAGACTTAAAAACAAGCCATTAATGGGTGAAAACCCAAATCAACTCCCAAACGGCCCCGTAGGAGGCACGAACATCTCTCACGGGACCAATGTAACTTGTAGGAACTGACCGCGTACTCCTGGGTCCCTCGGTTTGTAAATATGAAGATAATTTGCAAAAATTAACACTTAAACTTAAAAATAATCCGTTAAAGGGTGAAAACCAAAACCAGCTCCCAAACGACCCCGTAGGAGGCACGAACACCTCACACAGGACCAATGTAACTTGTTGGAACTTTTCGCGTTGTCTCGGGTCTCCCGGCTTGAAAATATGGCGATAATTTGCAAAAATCACACATAGACTTAAAAACAAGCCTTTAAAGGGTGAAAACCCATACCAGCACCGAAACGACCCCGTAAGAGGCACGAACACCTCCCACGGGAACAATGAAACTTGTTAGAACTGACCACGTAGTCCCGGGTCTCCCGATTTGAAAATATGATGATAATTTTCAAAAATCATCACTTAGACTTGAAAACAAGCCGTTAAAGGGTGAAATTCCTAACTAGCATACAAACGACCCCGTAGGAGGTACGAACACCTCGCACGTGACCAATGTAACTGGTAGGAACTGACCGCGTTGTCCCGGGTCCCCCGATTTGTGAATATTATAATAATTTGCAAAAATTAACACTTAAACTTAAAAATAATCCGTTAAAGGGTACAAACCCCAAACGGCACCGTAGGAGGCACGAACACCTCGCACGGGACCAATGTAACTTGTCCCGAGTCTCCCGGTTTAGGAATATGACAATAATTTTAAAAAATCAACACTTAGACTTAAAATAACTCGTTAAAGGGTGAAAGTCCAAACTAGCACCAAAACGACACCGTGTGAGGCACGAACACCTCGCACGGGACCAATGTAACTTGTTGGAATTGACCGCGTAGTCCAAGGTCTCTCGATTTGAGAGTATGACGATAATTTGCAAAAATCACCCTTATATTTAAAAACAAGCCGTTAAAGGGTGAAAACCCAAATCAGCCCCAAACGACCCCGTAGGAGACACGAACACCTCTCACGGGACCAATGTAACTTGAAGGAACTAACCACGAAGTCTCGGGTCTCCCAGTTTGAGAATATGATGATAATTTGCAAAAATCACACTTAGACTTAAAAACAAGTTGTTAAAGGGTGAAAACCCAAACTAGCCCCGAAAAGACCCCGTAGGAGGCACGAACACATCGTACGAACTGACCGCGTAGTCCCGGGTTTCACGGTTTGTGAGTATGACGATAATTTGCAAAAATCACACTTAGACTTAAAAACAAGCCGTTAAAGGGTGACAACCCAAATCAGCCCCCAAACGGCCCCGTAGGAGGCACGAACACCTCTCACGGGACCAATGTAACTTGTAGGAATGGACCGCGTAGTCCCGGGTCTCTCCGTTTGAGAGTATGACGATAATTTGAAAAAATTACACCTAGACTTAAAAACTAGCCGTTAAAGGGTGAAAACCCAAACCAGCCCCCTAACGATCCCGTAGGAGGCACTAACACTTCGTACGAACTGATCGCGTAGTCCCGGGTCTCACGATTTGTGATTATGATGATAATTTGCAAAAATCACACTTGGACTTAAAAACAAGCCGTTAAAGGGTGAAAACCCAAACCAGCCCCCAAACGACCCCGTAGGAGGCACGAACACTTCGTTAGGGAACAATGTAACTTTTAAGAATTGACCGCGTAGTCTCAGGTCTGGCGGTTTGAGAGTATAATGATAATTTACAAAAATCACACTTAGACTTAAAAATAATCCGTTAAATGGTGAAAACCCAAACCAGACCCCGCACGACCCCGTAAGAGGCACGAACACCTCTCTCGGGACAAATGTAACTTGTAGTAACTGACCGCGTAGTCCCGGTAGTCCCTATTTGGGAGTATGATGATAATTTGCAAAAATCACACTTAGACTTAAAATAAGCCGTTAAAGTGTGAAAACCCAAACCAGCCCCCAAACGTCCCCGTAGGAGGCACGAACACCTTGCACGGGAGAAATGTAACTTGTAGGAACTGACCGCGTAGTCCCGGTTCTCCCAGTTTGAGAGTATGATGATAACTTGCAAAAATTACACTTAGACTTAAAAATAAGTCGTTAAATGGTGAAAACCCAAACCAGCCCTGAAACGACCCCGTAGGAGGTACGAATACCTCGCACGGGACTAATGTAACTTGTAGGAACTGACGGTGTAGTCCCGGGCCTCATGGTTTGAGAATATGATGATAATTTGAAAATTCAAGAAAACTTAAAAACAAGCCGTTCAAGGGTGAAAACCCAAACCAGCGCCCAAACGACCCCGTAGGAGGCACGAACACCTCACACAGGACCAATGTAACTTGTTGGAACTTTTGGCGTAGTCTTGGGTCTCACGACTTGAAAATATGAACATAATTTACAAAAATCACACTTAGACTTAAAAACAAGCCTTTAAAGGGTGAAAACCCATACCAGCACCGAAACGACCCCATAAGAGGCACGAACACCTCCCACGGGAACAATGTAACTTGTTAGAACTGACCACGTAGTCCCGGGTCTCATGGTTTGAGAATATGACGATAATTTTCAAAAATCAACACTTAGACTTAAAAACAAGCCGTTAAAGGGTGAAATTCCAAACTAGCATACAAACGACCCCGTAGGAGGCACGAATACCTCGCACGTGACCAATGTAACTTGTAGGAACTGACCGCATAGTCCCGGGTCCTCCGGTTTGTGAATATTATGATAATTTACAAAAATTAACACTTAAACTTAAAAACAATCCGTTAAAGGGTGAAAACCCAAACCAACCCCCAAACGGACCCATAGGAGGCACGAACAACTCGCACGGGAGCAATATAACTTGTAAGAACTGACCGCGTAGTCCCGGGTCTCCCGGTTTGAGAATATGACGATAATTTTAAAAATCAACACTTAGACACAAAATAAGTCTTTAAAGGGTGAAAATCCAAACTATCCCCAAAACGACACCGTAGGAGGCACGAACACCTCGTACGGGACCAATGTAACTTGTTGGAACTGACTGCATAGTCCCAGGTCTCTCGATTTGAGAATATGACGATAAATTGCAAAAATCACACTTAGACTTAAAAACAAGCCGTTAAAGGGTGAAAACACAAACTATCCCCCAAACGACCCCGTAGGAGGCACGAACACCTCGCACGGGACCAATGTAACTTTTAAGAATTGGCCGCGTAGTCCCAGGTCTCCCGAATTGAGAATATGACGATAATTTGAAAAAATTACACTAAAACTTAAAAATAAGCCGTTTAAGGGTGAAAACCCAAACGAACCGCCATACGACCCCTCGGAGGCACGAACACCTCGCGCCGGACCAATGTAACTTGTAGGAACTAACCGCGTAGTCCCGGGACTCTTGGTTTGAGAGTATGATGATAATTTGCAAAAATCACACTTAGACTTAAAAACAAGCCGTTAAAGGGTGAGAACCCAAACCCGCCCGCAAAATAACCCATAGGAGGCACGAACACATCGTACGAACTGACCGCGTAGTCCTGGGTGTCACGGTTTGTGAGTATGACGATAATTTGTAAAAATCACACTTAGACTTAAAAACAAGCCGTTAAAGGGGGACAACCCAAATCAGGCGCCAAACGGCCCCATAGGAGGCACGAACACCTCTCACGGGACCAATGTAACTTTTAGGAACTGACCGCGTAGTCCCGGGTCTCTCGGTTTGAGAGTATGACGATAATTTAAAAAAATCACACTAAGACTTAAAAGTAGCCGTTAAAGGGTGAAAACCCAAACCAACCCCCTAACGACCCCATAGGAGGCACTAACACTTCGTACGAACTGACCGCGTAGTCCCAGGTCTCATGGTATGTGAGTATGACGATAATTTGCAAAAATCACATTTAGACTTAAAAACAAGCCGTTAAAGGGTGAAAACCCAACCAGCCCCCAAGCGACCCCGTAGGAGGCACGAACACTTCGCTCGGGAACAATGTAACTTTTAAGAAATTATCGCGTAGTCTCGGGTCTCGCGGTTTGAGAGTATGATGATAATTTACAAAAATCACACATAGACTTAAAAATAAGCCTTTAAAGGGAGAAAACCCATACCAGCACCGAAACGACCCCGTAAGAGGCACGAACACCTCCCACGGGAACAATGTAACTTGTTAGAACTGACCACATAGTCCCGGGTCTCCCGGTTTGAGAATATGACGATAATTTTCAAAAATCAACACTTAGACTTAAAAACAAGCCGTTAAAGGGTGAAATTCCAAACTAGCATACAAACGACCCCGTAGGAAGAACGAACACCTCGCACGTGACCAATGTAACTTGTATGAACTGACCGCGTAGTCCCGGGTGCCCCGATTTGTGAATATTACGATAATTTGCAAAAATTAACACTTAAGCTTAAAAATAATCCGTTAAAGGGTGAAAACCCAAACTAGCACCAAAACGGCACCGTAGGAGGCACGAACACCTCGCACGGGACCAATGTAACTTGTAAGAACTGACCGCGTAGTCCCGGGTCTCTCGGTTTGAGAATATGACCATAATTTTAAAAAATCAACACTTAGACTTAAAATAAGTCATTAAATGGTGAAAATCCAAACTAGCCTACAAACGACACCGTAGGAGGCACGAACACCTCGCACGGGACCAATGTAACTTGTTGGAATTGACCGCTTAGTCCCAGGTCTCTCGATTTGAGAGTATGACGATAATTTGCAAAAATCACACTTAGACTTAAAAACAAGTCGTTAAAAGGTGAAAACCCAAACCATCCCCCAAACGACCCCATAGGAGGCACGAACACCTCGCACGGGACCAATGTAACTTGTAGGAACTGACCGCGTAGTCCCGGGTCTCCCGGTTTGAGAGTATGATGATAATTTGCAAAAATCACACTTAGACTTAAAAACATGTCGTTAAATGGTGAAAACCCAAAGCAGCCCCCAAACGACCCTAGAGGAGGCACGAACACTTCGCACGGGAGCAATGTAACTTTTAAGAATTGATCGGGTAGTCTCGGGTCTCGCGGTTTGAGAGTATGAAGATAATTTACAAAAATCACACTTAGACTTAAAAATAAGCCGTTAAATGGTGAAAACCCAAACTAGCCAACAAACGACCCCATAGGAGGCACGAACACCTCGCTTGGGACCAATGTAACTAGTAGTAACTGACCACATAGTCCCGATACTCCCGATTTGGGAGTATGATGATAATTTGTAAAAATCACACTTAGACTTAAAATAAGTCGTTAAATGGTGAAAACCCAAACCAGCCCCCAAATGACCCCGTAGGAGGCACTAACACCACGCACGGGACCAATGTAACTTGTAAGAATTGACCGCGTAGTCCCGGGTCCCCCAGTTTGAGAGTATGATGATAACTTGCAAAAATCACACTTAGACTTAAAAACAAGTCGTTAAATGGTGAAAACCCAAACCAGCCCCAAAATGACACCGTAGGAGGCACGAACACCTCGCACGGGACTAATGTAACTTGTAGGAACTGACCGTGTAGTCCCGGGTATCCCGATTTGAGATTATGATGATAATTTGCAAAAATTAACACTTTGACTTAAAAACAAGTCGTTAAAGGGTGAAAACCCAAACCAGCCCCAAACGACCCCGTAGGAGGCACGAACACCTCACACGGGACCAATGTAACTTGTTGGAACTGACCGCGTAGTCTCGGGTCTCCCATCTTGAAAATATGATGATAATTTGTAAAAATTACACTTAGACTTAAAAACTACCCTTTAAAGGGTGAAAACCCAAACCAGCATCGAAACGACCCCGTAAGAGGAACGAACACCTCCCACGGGAACAATGTAACTTGTTAGAACTGACCACGTAGTACCGGGTCTCTCGGTTTGAGAATATGATGATAATTTGAAAAAATCACACTTAGACTTAAAAATAAGCTGTTAAAGGGTGAAAACCCAAACCATCCCCCAAATGACCCCGTAGGACGCACGAACACCTCGCTCGGGACCAATGTGATTTTTAAGAATTAGTCGCGTAGTCTCGGGTCTCCCGATTTGAGAATATGACGATAATTTTCAAAAATTACACTAAAACTTAAACACAAGCCGTTAAAGGGTGAAAACCCAGACGAACCGCCATACGACCCCGTAGGAGGCACGAACACCTCGCACTGGACCAATGTAACTGGTAGGAACTAAACGCGTAGTCCCAGGACTCTCGGTTTGAGAGTATGATGATAATTTGCAAAAATCACACTTAGACTTTAAAACAAGCCGTTAAAGGGTGAGAACCCAAACCCGCCCGCAAAATAACCCTTAGGAGGCACGAACACATCGTACGAACTGACCGCGTAGTCCCGGGTGCCACGGTTTGTGAGTATGACGATAATTTATAAAAATCACACTTAGACTTAAAAACAAGCCGTTAAAGGGGGACAACCCAAATCAGGCCCCAAACGGCCCCGTAGGAGGCACGAACACCTCTCACGGGACCAATGTAACTTTTAGGAACTGACCGCGTAGTCCCAGGTCTCTCGGTTTGAGAGTATGAAGATAATTTAAAAAAATCACACTTAGACTTAAAAGTAGCCGTTAAAGGGTGAAAACCCAAACGACCCCGTAGGAGGCACGAACACCTCGCACGGGACCAATGTAACTTTTAAGAATTGGTCGCGTAGTCCCGGGTCTCCCGATTTGTTAATATGACAATAATTTGTAAAAATTACTCTAAAACTTAAAAATAAGCCGTTAAAGGGTAAAAACCCAAACCAACCCCCAAACGACCCCGTAGGAGGCACGAACACCTCGCACGGGACCCATGTAACTTGTAAGAACTGACAGCGTAGTCCCAGGACTCTAGGTTTGAAAGTATGATGACAATTTACAAAAATCACACTTAGAGTTAAAAACAAGCCGTTAAAGGGTGAAAACCCAAACCAACCCCCAAATGACCACGTAGGAGGCAAGAACACGTCGTACGAACTAACTGCGTAGTCCCGGGTCTCTCGATTTGAGAGTATGGCGACAATTTGCAAAAATCACACTTAGACTTAAAAACAGGTCGTTAAAGGGTGAAAATCCATACCAAGCCCCAAATGACCCCGTAGGAGGCACGAACACCTCGCACGGGACCAATGTAACTTGTAGGAACTGACCACGTAGTCCCGGGTCTCCCGGTTTGAGAGTAAGATGATAATTTGAAAAAATCACACTTAGACTTAAAAACTAGTCGTTAAAGGGTGAAAACCCAATTCAGCCCCCTAACGACCCCGTAGGAGGAACTAACACTTCGTACGAACTGACCCCGTAGTCCCGGGTCTCACGGTTTGTGAGTATGACGATAATCTGCAAAAATCACACTTAGACTAAAAAACAAGCCGTTAAAGGGTGACAACCCAAACCAACCCCCAAATGACCCCGTAGGAGGCACGAACACCTCGTACGGGACCAATGTAACTTTTAGAACTGACCGTGTAGTCCTGGGTCTCCCTATTTGAGAGTATGAAGATAATTTAAAAAATCACACTTAGACTTAAAAACATGCGATTGAAGGTTGAAAACCCAAACCGGGCCCAAAACGACCCCGTAGGAGGCACGAACACCTCGCACGGGACCAATGTAACTTTTAAGAATTGGCCGTGTAGTCTCGGGTCTCCCGATTTGTGAGTATGACGATAATTTGTAAAAATTACTCTAAAACTTAAAAATAAGCCGTTAAAGGGTGAAAACCTAAACCAACCCCGAAACGACCCCGTAGGAGGCACGAACACTTCGCACGGGACCCACGTAACTTGTAAGAACTGACAGCGTAGTCCCAGGACTTTAGGTTTGAGAGTATGATGACAATTTGCAAAAATCACACTTAGAGTTAAAAACAAGCCGTTAAAGGGTGAAAACCCAAACCAACCCCCATATGACCCCGCAGGAGGCACGAACACCTCATACGAACTGACCGCGTAGTCCCGGGTCTCTCGGTTTGAGAGTATGACAACAATTTGCAAAAATCACACTTAGACTTAAAAACAAGCCGTTAAAGGGTGAAAATCCATACCAGCCACCAAACGACCCCGTAGGAGGCACGAACAGCTCGCACGGGACCAATGTAACTTGTAGGAACTGACCGCGTAGTCCCGGGTCTCCCGGTTTGAGAGTAAGATGATAATTTGTAAAAATCACACTTAGACTTAAAAATAAGTCGTTAAAGGGTGAAAACCAAATCAGCCCCCAAACAACCCCAAAGGAGGCACGAACACCGCTCACGGGACCAATGTAACTTGTAGGAACTGACCGCATACTCCAGGGTCTCCCAGTTTGAGAGTATGACGATAATTTTCAAAAATCACACTTAGACTTGAAAAAAAGTTCTTAAATCGTGAAAACCCAAACCAGCCCCCAAATGACCCCGTAGGAGGCACAAACACCTCGCACGGGACCAAGGTAACTTGTAGGAACAGACCGTGTAGTCCCGGGTCTCCGGATTTGAGAATATGATGATAATTGGCCAAAATCAACACTTCGACTTAAAAACAGGCCGTTAAAGGTTGAAAACCATAACCAACCCCGAAACGACACCGTAGGAGGCACGAACAGCTCGCACGGGACCAATGTAAATTGTAGGAACTGATCGCATAGTCCCAGGTCTCCCGATTTGAAAATATGACGATAATTTGCAAAAATCACACTTAGACTTAAACACAAGCCTTTAAAGGGTGAAAACACAAATCATCCCCGAAACGACCCCGTATGTGGCACGAACACCTCCCACGGGAACAATGAAACTTGTTAGAACTGACCACGGAGTCCCGAGTCTCCCGGTTTGAGAATATGATGATAATTTTCAAAAATAAACACTTAGACTTAAAAATAAGCCGTTAATGGGTGAAAATCCAAACTACCATACAAACGACCCCGTAGGAGGCACGAACACCTTGCACGGGACCAGTGTAACTTATAGAAACTGACCACGTAGTCCCGGGTCTCCCAGTTTGAGAATATTATGATAATTTGCAAAAGTCAACACTTAGACTTAAACATAAGTCGTTAAAGGGTGAAAATCAAAACTAGCCTCAAAACGACACCGTAGGAGGCACGAACACCTCGCATGGGACCAATGTAACTTGTTGGAACTGACCGCGTAGTCCCGGGTCTCCCGATTTGTGAATATGATGATAATTTACAAAAATCAACACTTAGACTTAAAAACAAGCCGTTAAAGAGTGAAAACGCAAACCAGCCCCCAAATGACCGCGTAGGAGGCACGAAAATCTCGTACGGGACCAATGTAACTTATAGGAACTGACCGTGTAGTCCCGGGTCTCCCAATTTTAGAGAATGACAATAATTTGCAAAAATCACTCTTAAACTTAAAAACAAGCCTTTAAAGGGTGAAAATACAAACCATCCCCCAAACGACCCCGTAGGAAGCACGAACACCTCGCACGGGACCAATGTAACTTATAGGAACTGACCGCATAGTCCCGGGTCTCATGGTTTGTGAGTATGACGATAATTTGCAAAGATCACACTTAGACTTAAACACAAGCCGTTAAAGGGTGAAAAGCCAAACCATCCCCCAAACGACCCCGTAGGAGGCACGAACACTTCACACAGGACCAATGTAACTTTTTGGAACTTTTCGCGTAATCTCGGGTCTCCCGGCTTGAAAATATGGTGATAATTTGCAAAAATCACACTTAGACTTAAAAACAAGCCTTTAAAGAGTGATAACCCATACCAGCACCGAAACGACCCCGTAAGAGGCACGAACACCTCCCACGGTAACAATGAAACTTGTTAGAACTGACCACGTAGTCCCGGGTCTCCCGGTTTGAGAATATGACGATAATTTTCAAAAATCAACACTTAGACTTAAAAACAAGCCGTTATAGGGTGAAATTCCAATCTAGCATACAAACGACCCCGTAGGAGGCACGAACACCTCGCACGTGACCAATGTAACTTATAGAAACTGACCGCGTAGTCCCGGGTCCCCCGATTTGTGAATATTACGATAATTTGCAAAAATTAACACTTAAACTTAAAAATAATCCGTTAAAGGGTGAAAACCCAAACCATCCCCCAAACGGTCCCGTAGGAGGCACGAACACCTTGCACGGGACCAATGTAACATGTAAGAACTAATCGCGTAGTCCCGGGTATCCCGGATTGAGAATATGACGATAATTTTAAAAAATCCACACTTAGACTTAAAATAAGTCGTTAAAGGGTGAAAATCCAAACTACCCCAAAACGACACCGTAGGAGGCCCGAACACCTCGCACGGGACCAATGTAACTTGTTGGAACTCATCGCGTAGTCCCAGGTCTCTCGATTTGAGAGTATGACGATAATTTGCAAAAATCCCCCTTAGATTTAAAAACAAGCCGTTAAAGGGTGAAAACCCGAATCAGCCCCAAATGACCCCGTAGGAGGCACGAACACCTCTCATGGGACCAATGTAACTTGAAGAAACTAACCGCGTAGTCTCGGGTCACCCGGTTTGAGAGTGTGACGATAATTTGGAAAAATCACATTTAGACTTAAAAACAAGCCTTTAAAGGGTGAAAACCCAAACCATCTGCCAAACGACCTCATAGGAGGAACGAACACCTCGCACGGGACCAATGTAACTTGTAGTAACTGACCGCGTAGTCCCGATACTCCCGGTTTGACAGGATGACGATAATTTGCAAAAATCACACTTAGATTTAAAAACAAGCCGTTAAAGGGTGAAAACCCAAACCATCCACCAAACGACCCCGTAGGAGGCACGAACACCTCGCACGGGACCAATGTAACTTTTAAGAATTGGCCGCGTAGTCCCGTGTCTCCCGATTTGAGAATATGACGATAATTTTCAAAAATTACACTAAAACTTAAAAATAAGCCGTTAAAGGGTGAAAACCCAAACGAACCGCCATACGACCCCGTAGGAGGCACAAACACCTCGCACCGGACCAATGTAACTGGTAGGAACTAACCGCGTAGTCCCGGGACTCTCGGTTCGAGAGTATGATGTTAATTTGCAAAAATCACACTTAGACTTAAAAACAAGCCGTTAAAGGGGGAAAACCCAAACCAGCCCACAAAAGACCACGTCGGAGGCACGAACACATCGTACGAACTGACCGCGTAGTCCCGGGTGTCACGGTTTGTGAGTATGATGATAATTTGCAAAAATCACAATTACACTTAAAAATAAGCCGTTAAAGGGTCACAACCCAAATCAGCCCCTAAACGGCCCCGTAGGAGGCCCGAAGACATCTCACGGGACCAATGTAACTTGTAGGAACTGACCGCGTAGTCCCAGGTCTCTCGGTTTGAGAGTATGATGATAATTCGAAAAAATCACACTTAGACTTAAAAACTAGCCGTTAAAGGGTGAAAACCCAAACCAGCCCCCTAACGGCCCCGTAGGAGGCACTAACACTTTGTATTAACTGACCGCGTAGTCCCGGGTCTCACGGTTTTTGAGTATGACGATAATTTGCAAAAAATCATACTTAGAATAAAAAACAAGCCGTTAAAGGGTGACAACCCAAACCAGCCCCCAAATGACCCCGTAGGAGGCACGAACACCTCGCACGGGTCCAATGTTACTTTTAGAACTGACCGCGTAGTCCTGGGTCTCCCGATTTGAGAGTATGACGATAATTTAAAAAATCACACTTAGACTTAAAAATAAGCGGTGAAAGGATGAAAACCCAAACCAGGCCCCAAACGACCCCGTAGGAGGCACGAACACCTCGCACGGGACCAATGTAACTTTTAAGAATTGGCCGCGTAGTCCCGGGTCTCCCGATTTGTGAATATGACGATAATTTGTAAAAATAACTCTAAAACTTAAAAATAAGCCGTTAAAGGGTGAAAACCCAAACCAACCCCCAAACGACCCCTAGGAGTCACGAACACCTCACACGGGACCCATGTAACTGGTAAGAACTGACAGTGTAGTCCCAGGACTCTAGGTTTGAGAGTATGATGACCATTTGCAGAAATCACACTTAGAGTTAAAAGCAAGCCGTTAAAGGGTGAAAACCTAAACCAACCCCCAAATGACCCCGTAGGAGGCACGAACACCTCGTACGAACTGACCGCATAGTCCCGGGTATCTCGATTTGAGAGTATGACGACAATTTGAAAAAATCACACTTAGACAGAAAAACAAGACGTTAAAGGGTGAAAATCCATACCAGCCCCCAAACGGCCCCGTAGGAGGCACGAACACCTCTCATGGAACCAATGTAACTTGTAGGAACTGATCGCGTAGTCCCGGGTCTCCCGGTTTGAGAGTAAGACGATAATTTGTAAAAATCACACTTAGACTTAAAAACAAGCCGTTAAAGGGTGAAAACCCAAATCAGCCCCCAAACGACCCCGAAGGAGGCACGAACACCTCTCACGGGACCAATGTAACTTGTAGGAACTAACCGCATAGTCCCGGGTTTCCCAGTTTGAGAGTATGACGATAATTTTCAAAAATCACACTTAAGACTTAAAAACAAGTCGTTAAATGGGGAAAACCCAAACCAGCCACCAAACGACCCCGTAGGAGGCACAAACACCTCGCACGGGACCAAGGTAACTTGTACGAACAGACCACGTAGTCCCGGGTCTTCGGATTTGAGAATATGATGATAATTGTCCAAAATCAACACTTCGACTTAAAAACAAGCCGTTAAAGGGTAAAACGCATAACCAACCCCGAAACGACCCCGTAGGAGGCCCGAACACCTCGCACGGGACCAATGTAAATTGTTGGAACTGACCGCGTAGTCCCGGGTCTCCCGGTTTGAAAATATGACAATAATTTGCAAAAATCACACTTAGACTTAAAAACAAGCCTTTAAAGGGTGAAAACCCAAATCATCCCCGAAACGACTCCGTAAGAGGCATGAACACCTCGCACGGTAGTAATGTAACTTGTAAGAACTGACTGCACAGTCCCAGGTCTCCCGGTTTGAGAATATGATGATAATTTGCCAAATTCAACTCTTAGACTTAAAAATAAGCCGTTAAAGGGTGAAAATCCAAACTACCATACAAACGACCCCGTAGGAGGCACGAACACCTCGCACGGACCAGTGTGACTTATAGGAACTGACCGCGTAGTCCCGAGTCTCCCATTTTGAGAATATTATGATAATTTGCAAAAGTCAACACTTAGACTTAAAAATAAGTCGTTAAAGGGTGAAAATCAAAACTAGCCCCAAAACGACACCGTAGGAGGCAAGAAAACCTCGCACGGGACCAATATAACTTGTTGGAACTGACCGCGTAGTCCCGGGTCTCCCGATTTTTGAATATGATGACAATTTTCAAAAATCAACAGTTAGACTTAAAAACAAGCCGTTAAAGGGTGAAAACACAAACCAGCCCCCAAACGACCGCGTAGGAGGAACAAAAATCTCGCACGGGACCAATGTAACTTGTAGGAACTGACCGTGTAGTCCCGGGTCTCCCAGTTTTAGAGAATGACGATAATTTGCAAAAATCACTCTTAGACTTAAAAACAAGCCTTTAAAGGGTGAAAATACAAACCATCCCCCAAACGACCTCGTAGAAGGAACGAACACCTCGCACGGGACCACTGTAACCTGTAGTAACAGACCGCGTAGTCCCGGATCTCCCAGTTTTAGAGAATGATGATAATTTGCAAAATCACGCTTAGACTTAAAAACAAGCAGTTAAAGGGTGAAAACCCAAACCATCCCCCAAACGACCCCGTAGGAGGCACGAACACCTCGCACGAGACCAATGTAACTTGTAGGAACAGACCGCGTAGTCCCGGGTCTCCCGATTTGAGAATATGATGACAATTTGCAAAACTCAACACTTAGACTTAAAAACAAGCCATTAAAGGGTGAAAACCCAAACCCGCCCTGAAATAACCCCGAAGGAGGCACGAAGACCTCACACGGGACCAATGTAACTTGTAGGAACTGACCACATAGTTTCGGGTCCCCAGTTTGCGAATATGATGATAATATTCAAAAATCAAAACTTAAACGTAAAAACAAGCCGTTAAAGGGTGAAAACCCAAACCAACTCCCAAACAACCCCGTAGGAGGCACGAACACCTCGCACGGGACCAATGTAACTTATAGGAACTGATCGCGTAGTCCCGGGTCTCCCGGTTTGAGAATGTGATGATAATTTATAAAAATCAACCCTTAAACTTAAAAATAAGCCATTAAATGGTTAAAACCCAAACCAACCCCCAAACGTCCCCGTAGGAAGCACGAAGACCTCGCACGGGACCACTGTAACTAGTTGGAACTGACCGCATAATCTCGGGTCCCCCAATTTTAAAACATGACAATAATTTGCAAAAATCACACTTAGACTTCAAAACAAGGCTTTAAAGGGTGAAAACCCAAACCAGCCGCGAAACGACCCCGTAGGAGGCACGAACACCTCGCACGGGAACAATGTAACTTGTAAGAATTGACCGCGTAGTCCCGGGTCTCCCGGTTTGAGAATATGATGATAATTTGCAAAAATCCACACTTAGACTTAAAAACAAGCCATTAAAGGGTGAAAATCCAAACTATCCCCCAAACAACCCCGTAGGACGCACAAACACCTCGCATGGAACCAATGTAACTTGTAGGAACTGATTGTGTTGTCCTGGGTCCCCGATTTGTGAATATGACGATAATTTGCAAAAATCAACACTTAAACTTAAGACAATCCGTTAAAGGGTGAAAACCCAAACCAACCCCCAAATAAACCCCGTAAGAGGCACGAACACCTCGCAATGGACCAATGTAAGTTATAGGAACTGAATGCGTAGCCCCGAGTCTTCCGATTTGAGAATATGATGATAATTTGCAAAAATTAACACTTAGACTTAAAAATAAGTCGTTAAAGGGTGAAAATCCAAACTAGCCCCCAAAACGACAACGTGGGAGGCACGAACACCTCGCAGGGGACCAATGTAACTTGTTGGAACTAATTGCGTAGTCCTGGGTCTCCCGATGTGTGAATATGATGAAAATTTTCAAAAATCAACACTTAGACTTAAAAACAAGTCGTTAAAGGGTGAAAATCGAAATGTGCCCAAAAAACGACCCCGTAGGAGGCACGAAGACCTCGCACAGGACCAATGTAACTTGTAGGAACTGACAGCGTAGTCCCGGGTCTCCCAGTTTTAGAGTATGATGATAATATGCAAAAATCACTCTGAGACTTAAAAATAAGCCTTTAAACGGTGAAAACTCAAACAACCCCCCAAACGACCCCGTAGGAGGCACGAACACCTCGCACGGGACGAATGTAACTTGTAGGAACTGACCGCGTAGTCCCGGGTCCCTCGGTTTGTGAATATGATGATAATTTGCAAAAATCAACACTTAAGCATAAAAATAAGCCGTTAAAGGGTGAAAACCGAAACCAGCCGCCAAATAACCCCGTAGGAGGCACGAACACCTCGCACGGGACCAATGCAACTTGTAGGAACTGACCGTGTAGTACCGGGTGTCCCGGTTTGAGAATATCATGATAATTTGCAAAAATCAACACTTAGACTTAAAAATTAGTCGTTAAAGGGTGAAAATCCAAACTAGCCCCAAAACAACACCGTATGAGGCACGAACACCTCGCACGGGACCAATGTAACTTGTTGGAATTGATCGCGTATTCTCGAGTCTCCCGGTGTGTGAATACGATGATAATTTGTAAAAATCAACAATTAGACTTAAAAACAAGTCGTTAAAGGGAGAAAACCCAAAGGAACCCCCAAATGACCCCGCAGGAGGCACGAACACATTGCACGGGACCAATGTGACTTATGGGAACTGACCGCGTAGTCCCGGTACTCCCGGTTTTATAGAATGATGATAATTTGCAAAAATCACACATAGACATAAATACAAGCTGTTAAAGGGTGAAAACCGAAACCAGCCCCCAAACGACCCCGTAGGAGGCACGAACAACTCACACGGGACCAATGTAATTTGTAGGAACTGACCGCATAGTCCCGAGTCTCCCTATTTGAGAGTATGACGATAATTTGAATAAATCACACGTAGAATTAAAAACAAGCTGTAAATGGGTAAAAACCCTAACCAGCCCCCAAATGACCCCGTAGGTGGCACGAACACCTCGCACGGGACCAATGTAACTCATAGGAATTGACCGCGTAGTCCCGGTACTCCCAGTTTGAGAGGATGACGATAATTTGCAAAAATCACACTTAAACTTAAAATGAGCCGTTAAAGGGTGAAAACCCAAACCAGCCGCCAAATGACCCCGTATAAGGCACGAACACCTCGCACGAGACCAATGTAACTTGTAGGAACTTAGCGCGTAGTCTCGGGTCCCCCGGTTTGAGAGTAAGATGATAATTTGAAAAAATCACACTTAGACTTAAAAACTAGTCGTTAAAGGGTGAAAACCCAAATCAGCCCCCTAACGACCCCGTAGGAGGAACTAACACTTCGTACGAACTGACCGCATAGTCCCGGGTCTCACGGTTTGTGAGTATGAAGATAATCTGCAAAAATCACACTTAGACTAAAAAACAAGCCATTAAAGGGTGACAACCCAAACCAACCCCCAAATGACCCCGTGTGAGGCACGAACACCTCGCAATGGACCAATGTAACTTATAGGAACTGAATGCATAGTCCCGAGTCTTCCGATTTGAGAATATGATGATAATTAGCAAAAATTAACAGTTAGACTTAAAAATAAGTCGTTAAAGGGTGAAAATCCAAACTAGCCCCCAAAACGACAACGTAGGAGGCACGAACACCTCGCAGGGGACCAATGTAACTTGTTGGAACTAATTGCGTAGTCCTGGGTCTCCCGATGTGTGAATATGATGAAAATTTTCAAAAATCAACACTTAGACTTAAAAACAAGTCGTTAAAGGGTAAAAATCAAAATGTGCCCAAAAAACGACCTCGTAGGAGGCACGAAGACCTCGCACGGGACCAATGTAACTTGTAGGAACTGACCGCGTAGTCCCGGGTCTCCCAGTTTTAGAGTATGATGATAATATGAAAAAATCACTCTGAGACTTAAAAATAAGCCTTTAAACGGTGAAAACCCAAACAACCCCCCAAACGACCCCGTAGGAGGCACGAACACCTCACACGGGACGAATGTAACTTGTAGGAACTGACCGCGTAGTCCCGGGACCCTCGGTTTGTGAATATGATGATAATTTACAAAAATCAACACTTAAGCATAAAAACAAGCCGTTAAAGGGTGAAAATCGAAACCAGCCGCCAAATAACCCCGTAGGAGGCACGAACACCTCGCACGGGACCAATGTAACTTGTAGGAACTGATCGCGTAGTCCCGGGTCTCCCGGTATGTGAATACGATGATAATTTGTAAAAATCAACAATTGGACTTAAAAATATGTCGTTAAAGGGAGAAAACCCAAAGGAACCCCCAAATGACCCCACAGGAGGCACGAACACATTGCACGGGACCAATGTGACTTATGGGAACTGACCGCGTAGTCCCGGTACTCCCGGTTTTATAGAATGATGATAATTTGCAAAAATCCCACATAGACATAAATACAAGCCGTTAAAGGGTGAAAACCGAAACCAGCCCCCAAACGACCCCGTAGGAGGCACGAACAACTCACACGGGACCAATGTAATTTGTAGGAACTGACTGCATACTCCCGAGTCTCCCTATTTGAGAGTATGAAGATAATTTGAATAAATCACACGTAGAATTAAAAACAAACCATAAATGGGTAAAAACCCAAACCAGCCCCCAAATGACCCCATAGGAGGCACGAACACCTCGCATGGGACCAATGTAACTTATAGGAATTGACCGCGTAGTCCCGGTACTCCCAGTTTGAGAGGATGACGATAAATTGCAAAAATCACTCTTAAACTCAAAACGAGCCGTTAAAGGGTGAAAACCCAAACCAGCCCCCAAATGACCCCGTAGAAGGCACGAACACCTCGCACGGGACCAATGTAACTAATAGGAACTTAGCGCGTAGTCTCGGGTCTCCCGGTTTGAGAGTATGATGATAATTTGTAAAAATTACACTTAGACTTAAAAACAAGCCGTTAATTGGGAAAAACCCAAACCAGCCCCCAAATGACCCCGTAGGAGGCACGAACACCTCGCACGGGACCAATGTAACTTCTAAGAATTGGCCGCGTAATCCCAGGTCTTTTGGTTTGAGAGTATGACGGTAATTTTCAAAAATCACACTTGACATAAAATCAAGTCGTTAAAGGGTGAAAACCCAAACCAGTCCCCAGATGACCCCATAGGAGGCACGAACACCTCGTACGAACTAACCCCGTAGTCTCGGGTCTCACGGTTTGTGAGTATGATGATAATTTGTAAAAATCACACTTAGACTTAAAAACAAGTCGTTAAAGAGAGAAAACCTAAACTAGCCCCCAAACGACCCCGTAGGAGGCACGAACACCTCGCACGGGACCAATGTAACTTGTAGGAACTGACCGCATAGTCCCGGTACTCCCGGTTTGAGAGTATGATGATAATTCGTAAGAATCAAACTTTGACTTAAAATAAGGCGTTAAAGGGTGAAAACCCAAACCAGCCCCCAAACGACCCGGAATGAGGCACGAACACCTCGCACGGGACCAATGTAACTTGTAGTAACTGACCGCGTAGTCCCGGCACTCTCGGTTTGAGAGTATGATGATAATTTGCAAAAATCACACTTAGACTTAAAAATAAGCCGTTAAAGGGTGAAAACCCAAACCAGCCCCCAAACGACCCCAATGGAGGCACGAACACCTCATACGAATTGACCATGTAGTCCCGGGTCTCCTAGTTTGAGAGTATGACGATAATTTGTGAAAATCACCCTTAGACATGAAAACAAGTCATTAAATGGTGAAAACCCAAACCAGCCCCCAAACGACCCCGAATGAGGCACGAACACCTCGTACGAGAACAATGTAACTTGTAGTAACTGACCGCGTAGTCCCGGCACTCTCGGTTTGAGAGTATGATGATAATTTGCAAAAATCACACTTAGACTTAAAAACAAGCCGTTAAAGGGTGAAAATCCAAACAAGCCCCCAAACGACCCCAATAGAGGCATGAACACCTCATACGAACTGACCACGTAGTCTCGGGTCTCCTAGTTTGAAAGTATGACGATAATTTATGAAAATCACACTTAGACATGAAAACAAGTAATTAAATGGTGAAAACCCAAACCATCCCCCAAACGACCCCGTTGGAGGCACGAAGACCTCGCACAGGACCAATGTAACTTGTTGGAACTGACCGTGTAGTCCCGGGTCATTCGAATTGAGAATATGATGATAATTTGCAAAAATCAATCCTTAGAATTAAAAACAAGCCGTTAAAGAGTGAAAACCCAAACCATCCCCCAAATGACCTCGTAGGAGGCACGAACACCTCGCATGGGACCAATGTAACTTGTTGGAACTGACTGCAAAGTCTTGGGTCTCCCGATTTGAAAATATGGCGATAATATGCAAAAAATCACACTTAGACTTAAAAACAAACCTTTAAAGGGTGAAAACCCAAATCAGCCCCGAAATGACCCCGTAAGACGCACGAACACCTCGCACGGGAATAATGTAACTTTTAAGAACTGATCGCGTAGTCCCGGATCTCCCGGTTTAAGAATATAACGATAATTTGCAAAAATCAATACCTAGACTTAAAAACAAGCCGTTAAAGGATGAGAATCAGAACTAGCCCCCATACGACCCCGTAGGAGGCACGAACACCTCGCACGGGACCAATGTAACTTGTAGTAACTGACCACGTAGTCCCGGGTCCCCCGGTTTGCGAATATGATGATAATATTAAAAAATCAACACTTAAACGTAAAAACAAGCCATTAAAGAGTGAAAACCCAAACCAACTCCCAAACAACCCCATAGGAGGCACGAACACCTCGCACGGGACCAATGTAACTTATAGGAACTGATCGCGTAGTCTCGGGTCTCCCCGTTTGAGAATATGATGATAATTTGCAAAAATCAACACTTAGACTTAAAAATAAGTCGTTACAGATTGAAAATCCAAACTAGCCCCCAAACGACCTGGTAGGAGGCACGAACACCTCGTACGGGACCACTGTAACTTGTAGGAACTGACCACGTAGACCCGGGTCCCCCAGTTTGCGAATATGATGATAATATTCAATAATCAAAACTTAAATGTAAAAACCAGCCGTTAAAGGGTGAAAACCCAAACCAGCTCCCAAACAACCCCGTAGGAGGCACGAACACCTCGCACGGGACCAATGTAACTTATAGGAACTGATCGCGTAGTACCATGTCTCCCGATTTTAGAATGTGATGATAATTTGCAAAAATCAACCCTTAGACTTAAAAAGAAGCCGTTAAATGGTTAAAACCCAAACCATCCCCCAAACGACCCCGTAGGAGGCACGAACACCTCGCACGGGACCAATGTAACTAGTTAGAACTGATCGCATAGTCCCGGGTCTCCCGATTTAAAAATATGATGATCATTTGCAAAAATCACACTTAGACTTAAGATCAAGGATTTAGAGGGTGCAAACCCAAACCAGGCCCGAAACGACCCCGTAAGATGCACGAACACCTCGCACGGGAATAATGTAACTTGTAAGAGCTGACCGCGGAGTCCCGGGTCTCCCGGTTTGAGAATATGATGATAATTTGCAAAAATCAACACTTAGACATAAAAACAAGCCGTTAAAGGGTGAAAATCCAAACTACCCCACAAACGACCCCGTAGGAGGCACGAACACCTCGCATGGGACCAATGTAACTTGTAGGAACTGACTGCGCTGTATCGGGTCCCCGGTTTGTGAATATGACGATAATTTGCAAAAATCAACACTTAAACTTAAAAATAAGCCGTTAAAGGGTGAAAACCCAAACCAGCCCCCAAATAACCCGGTAGGAGGCACGAACACCACGCAATGACCAATGTAACTTATAGGAACTGAATGCGTAGTCCCAGGTCTCCCGATTTGAGAATATGACGATAATTTGCAAAAATCAACACTTAGACTTAAAAATAAGTCGTTAAAGGGTGAAAATCCAAACTAGCCCCAAAACGACACCGTAGGAGGCACGAACACCTTGCACGGGACCAATGTAACTTCTTGGAACTGATTGCGTAGTCCCGGATCTTCCGGTGTGTGAATATGACAAAAAATTTCAAAAATCAACACTTAGACTTAAAAACAAGTCGTTAAAGGGTGAAAATCGAAACGTGCCAAAAAAACGACCCCGTTGGAGGCACGAACACCTTGCAAGGGACCAATGTAACTTATAGGACTTGACCGCGTAGTCCCGGGTCTCTCAATTTTAGAGTATGATGATAATTTGCAAAAATCACCCTTAGACTTAAAAATATGCCTTTAAACGGTGAAAACCCAAACCAGCCCCCAAACGACCCCGTAGGAAGCACGAACACCTCGCACGGGACGAATGTGACTTGTAGGAACTGACCGCGTAGTCCCGAGTGCCTCGGTTTGTGAATATGATGATAATTTGCAAAAATCAACACTTAAGCATAAAAACAAGCCGTTAAAGGATGAAAAATGAAACCAGCCACCAAACTACCCCGTAAGAGGCACGAACACCTCGCACGGGACCAATGTAACTTTTAGGAACTGACCGTGTAGTCTCGGGTCTCCCGGTTTGAGAATATAATGATAATTTGAAAAAATCAACACTTAGACTTAAAAATAAGTCGTTAAAGGGTGAAAATCTAAACTAGCCGCAAAATAACACCGTAGGAGGCACGAACACCTCGCACGGGACCAATGTAACTTGTTGTAACTGATCGCGTAGTCCCGGGTCTCCCGGTGTGTGAATACGACGATAATTTGCAAAAATCAACACTTAGACTTAAAAGTAAGTCGTTAAAGGGTGAAAACCCAAAGGAACCCCCAAACGACCCCGTAGGAAGCACGAACACATCGCACGGGACCAATGTGACTTGTAGGAACTGATCGCGTAGTCCCAGTACTCCCGGTTTTAGAGTATGACGATAATTTGTAAAAATCACACATAGACTTAAATACAAGCCGTTCAAGGGTGAAAACCCAAACAGCCCCGAAACGACCCCGTAGGAGGCACGAACAACTCACACGGGACCAATGTAATTTATAAGAACTGACCGCGTAGTCCCTGGTCTCCCGATTTAAGAGTATGATGATAATTTGAAAAAATCACACGTAGAATTAAAAACAACCCATTAATGTTTGAAAACCCAAACCAGCCCCTAAATGACCCCGTAGGAGGCACGAACACCTCGCACGGGACCATGTAACTTTTAAGAATTGGCAGCGTAATCCCGGGTCTTTTAGTTAGAGAGTAAGACGTTTATTTTAAAAAATCACACTTAGACTTCAAACCAAGCCCTTAAAGGGTGAAAACCCAAACCAACCCCAAATGACCCCATAGGAGGCACGAACACCTCGTACGAACTGACCCCGTAAACCCGGGTCTCTCGGTTTGTGAGTATGATGATAATTTGCAAAAATTACATTTGGACTTAAAAACAAGCCGTTAAAGCGTGAAAACCCAAACCAGCCCCCAAACGACCCCGTACAACGCACGAACACCTCGCACGGGACCAATGTAACATGTAGGAACTGATCGTGTAGTCCCGATACTCCCGGTTTGAGAGTAAGATGATAATTTCCTAGAATCAAACTTAGACTTAAAATAAGGCGTTAAAGGGTGAAAACCCAAACCAACCACCAAACGACCCCGTAGGACGCACGAACACCTCGCACGGAACCAATGTAACTTGTAGGAACTGACGGCGTAGCCCCTGGCCTCTCGATTTCAGAGTATGACTATAATTTGCAAAAATCACACTTAGACCTAAAAATAAGCCGTTAAAGGGTGAAAACCCAAACCAGCCCCCAAACGACCCCGTAGGAGGCACGGACACCACGCACGGGACCAATGTAACTTGTAGGAACTGACCGCGTAGTCCCGGTACTCCCGGTTTGAGAGTATGATGATAATTTTGCAAAAATCACACTTAGACTTAAATGCAATCCATTAAAGGGTGAAAACCCAAACCAGCCCCCAAACGACCCCATAGGAGGGACGAACACCTCACACGGGACCAATGTAACTCGTAGGAACTAACCGCGTAGTCCCAGGTCTCCCGATTTGAGAGTATGACGATAATTTGACAAAATCCCACTTAGACTTAAAAACAAGCCATTAAAGGGTGAAAACCCAAACCAGCCCCCAAACGACCCCGTAGGAGGAACAAACACCTCGCACGGGACCAATGTAACTTTTAAGAATTGGTCGCATAGTCCCGGGTCTTTCAGTTTCAGAGTACGACAATAATTTTAAAAAATCACACTTAGACTTAAAAACAGGCCGTTAATGGGTGAAAACCCAAACCAGCCCCTAAACACCCGGTAGGATGCACGACCACCTCGCACAGTACCAATGTAACTTGTAGGAACTGACCGCGTAGTCCCGATACTCCCTGTTTGAGAGTATGATGATAATTTGCAAAAATCACACTTAGACTTAAAATAAGGCGTTAAAGGGTGAAAACCCACACCAGCCCCCAAACGACCCAGTAGGAAGCACGAACAGCTCGCACGGGACCAATGTAACTTGTGGGAACTGACCGCGTAGTCCAGGGACTCTCGGTTTGAGAGTATGATGATAATTTGCAAATATCACACTTAGACTTAAAAATAAGCCGTTAAAGGGTGAAAACCCAAACCAACCCCCAAACGACCCCGTAGGAGGCACGAACACCTCGTACGAACTAACCGCGTAGTCCCGGGTCTCCCAGTTTGAGAGTATGATGATAATTTGTAAAAATCACTCTTAGACCTGAAAACAAGTCGTTAAATGGTGAAAACCCAAACCAGCCCTCAAACGACCCCGTAGGAGGCACGAACACCTCGCACGGGACTAATGTACCTTGTAGCAACCGACCGCGTAGTCCCGGGTCTCCCGGTTTGAGAATGTGATGATAATTTGCAAAAATCAACCCTTAGACTTAAAAACAAGTCATTAAATGGTTAAAACCAAAACCATCCCCCAAACGACCTCGTAGGAGGCACGAACACCTCGTACAGGACCAATGTAACTAGTTGGAACTGACCTTATAGTCCCGGGTCTCCCGATTTGAAAATATTATGATAATTTGCAAAAATCACACTTATACTTAAAAATAAGCCTTTAAAGGGTGAAAACCCAATCCAGCCCCGAAACGACCCCGAAAGACGCACGAACACCTCGCACGAGAATAATGTAACTTGTAGGAACTGACCGCGTAGTCCCGGGTCTCCCGGTTTGAGAATATGATGATAATTTGCAAAAATCAACACTTAAACTTAAAAACAAGCCGTTAAAAGGTGAAAATCCAAACTAGCCCAGAAAACGACCCCGTAGGAGGCACGAACACCTCGTACGGAAGCAATGTAACTTGTAGGAACTGACCGCGTTGACCCAGGTCCCCGGTTTGTGAATATGATGATAATTTGCAAAAATCAACAGTTAAACTTAAAAATAAGCCTTTAAAGGGTGAAAATCCAAACTAGCACCCAAACAACCCCGTAGAAGGCACGAACACCTCGCAATGGACCAATGTAACTTATAGGAACTGAACGCGTAGTCTCGGGTCTCCCGATTTGAGAATATGACGATAATTTGCAAAAATCAACACTTAGACTTAAAAATAAGTCGTTAAAGGGTTAAATTCCAAACTAGCCCCAAAATAACACCGTAGGAGGCACGAACACCTCGCGCGGGACCAATGTAACTTGTTGGAACTGATCGCGTAGTCCCGGGTCTCTCGATGTGTGAATATGACGATAATTTGCAAAAATCAACACTTAGACTTAAAAAGAAGTCCATAAAGGGTGAAAACCCAAAACGAACCCCCAAACGACCCTGTAGGAGGCACGAACACATCGCACGAGACCAATGTGACTTGTAGGAACTGACCGAGTAGTCCCGGTACTCCCGATTTTAGAGTATGATGATAAGTTGAAAAAATCACACTTAGACTTAAATACAAGCCGTTAAAGGGTGAAAACCCAAACCAGACCCCAAACGACCCCGTAGGAGGCACGAACAACTCACACGGGACCAATGTAACTTGTAGGAACTGACCGCGTCGTCTCGGGTCTCCCGATTTGAGAGTATGACGGTAATTTGAAAAAAATACACTTAGAATTAAAAACAAGAATTTAATTTGTGAATACCCAACTAGCCCCCAAATGACGCCGTAGGAGGCACGAACACCTCGCACGGGACCAATGTCTCTTTTAAAAATTGGTTGCGTAATCCCAGGTCTTTTGGTTTGAGAGTATGACGGTAATTTTCAAAAATCACACTTAGACTTAAAAACAAGCCGTTAAAGGGTGAAACCCCAAACCAGCCCCCAAATGACCCCATAGGAGGCACGAACACCTCGTACGAACTGACCCCGTAGTGCCGGGTCTCACGGTTTGTGAGTATGATGATAATTTGCAAAAATCACACATAGACTTGAAAACAAGCCGTTAAAGAGTGAAAACCCAAACCAGCCCCCAAACGATCCCGTAAAAGGCACGACAACCTCGCACGGGACCAATGTAACTTGTAGGAACTGACCGCGTAGTCCCGATACTCCCAGTTTAAGAGTATGATGATAATTTGCAAGAATCAAACTTAAACTTAAAATAAGTCGTTAAAGGGTGAAAACCCAAACCAGCCCGCAAACGACCCCTTAGGAGGCACGAACACCACGCACGGGACCAATGTAACTTGTAGGAACTGAACGCGTAGTCCCGGGACCCTCGGTTTGAGAGCATGATGATAATTTATAAATATCACACTTAGACTTAAAAATAAGCCGTTAAAGGGTGAAAACCCAAACCAGCCCCCAAACGACCCCATAGGAGGCACAAACACCTCGTACGAACTGACCACGTAGTCCCGGGTCTCCCAGTTAGAGAGTATGACGATAATTTGTAAAAATCACACTTAGACTTGAAAACAAGTCATTAAATGGTGAAAACCCAAACCAGCCCCCAAACGAACCCGTTGGAGGCACGAACACCTCGCCCGGGACCAATGTAATTTGTTGGAACTGACCGCGTAGTCCCGGGTCTTCCGGTTTGAGAATATGATGATAATTTGCAAAAATCAACCCTTACACTTAAAAACAAGCCGTAAAAGGGTGAAAACCAAAACCAGCCTCCAAACAACCCCGTAGGAGGTACGAACACCTCGCATGGTACCAATGTAACTTGTTGGAACTGATCGCGTAGTCACGAGGTCTCCCGATTTGAAAATATGACGATAATTTGCAAAAATCACACTTAGACTTAAAAATAAGCCTTTAAAGGTTGAACACCCAAACCAGCCCCGAAATGACCCCGTAAGACGCATGAACAACTCGCACGGAAACAATGTAACTTTTAAGAACTGATCGCGTAGTCCCGGGTCTCCCGGTTTGAGAATATGACGATAATTTGCAAAAATCAACACTTAGACTTAAAAACATGTCGTTAAAGGGTGAAAATCCAAACTAGCCCCCAAACTACCCCGTAGGAGGCACAAACACCTCGCACGGGACCAATGTAACTTATAGGAACTGACCACGTAGTCACGGGTCCCCCGGTTTGCGAATATGAGATAATATTCAAAAATCAACACTTAAACGTAAAAACAAGCCGTTAAAGGGAGAAATACCAAACCAGCTCCCAAACAACTCTGTAGGAGGCACGAACACCTCGCACGGGACCAATGTAAATTTTATAGGAACTGGCCGCGTAGTCACGGGTCTCCAGTTTGCGAATATGACGATAATTTGCAAAAATCAACACTTAGACTTAGAAATAAGTCGTTAAAGTGTGAAAATCCAAACTAGCACCAAAACTACACCGTAGGAGGCACGAACATTTCGCATGGGACCAATGTAACTTGCTGGAACTGACCGCGTTGTCTCGGTACTCCAGATTTGAGAGTATGACGATAATTTGCAAAAATCATACTTAGACTTAAAACAAGTCGTTAAAGGATGAAAACCCAAACCAGCCCCCAAATGACCCCCTAGGAGGCACGAACACCTCGCACGGGACCAATGTAACTTGTACGAACTTACCGCGTAGTCCCAGGTCTCCCGATTTGAGAGTATGACGATAATTTGCAAAAATCACACTTAGACTTATATATAAGCCGTTAAAGGGTGAAAACCCAAATCAACCCCCAAACGACCCCGTAGAAGGCACGAACACCTCTCACTGGACCAATATAACTTCTAGGAACTGACCGCGTAGTCCCGGTACTCCCGGTTTGAGAGTATGATGATAATTTGCAAAAATCACACTTAGACTTAGATATAAGTCATTAAAGGGTGAAAACCCAAACCAGCCCCCAAATGACCCCGTAGGAGGCACGAACACCTCACTCGGGACTAATGTAACTTGTAGGAACTGACCGCGTAGTTCTAGGTCTCCCAATTTGAGAGTATGACGATAATTTGCAAAAATCACACTTAGACTTAAAAACAAGCCGTTCAAGGGTGAAAACCCAAATCAGCCCCCAAACGACCCTGTAGGAGGCACAAACACCTCGCACTGGACCAATGTAACTTTTGAGAATTGGCCACGTCGTCTCGGGTCTCCCGATTTCAGAATATGATGATAATTTGCAAAAATTACACTAAAACTTAAAAACAAGCAGTTAAAGGGTGAAAACCCAAACCAACCCCCAAACGACCCCGTAGGAGGCACGAACACCTCGCACGGGACCAATGTAACTTGTAGGAACTGAACGCGTACTCCTGGGACTCTCGATTTGACAGTATGATGATAATTTGCAAACATCACACTTAGACTTAAAAACAAGCCGTTAAGGGGTGAAAACCCAGACCAGCCCCCAAACGACCCCGTAGGAGGCACGAACACCTCGTACGAACTGACCGCGTAGTCCCGGGTCTCCCGGTTTGAGTGTATGATGATAATTTGTAAAAATCACACTTAGACTTTAAAACAAGCCGTTAAAGGGTGAAAACCCAAATTAGCCCCCAAACGACCCTGTTGGAGGGACGAACACCACTCACGAGACCCATGTAACTTGTAGGAACTGACCACGTAGTCCCGGGTCTCCCAATTTGAGAGTATGACAATAATTGGGAAAAATCACACTTAGACTTAAAAACAAGTCATTAAATGGTAAAAACCCAAACCAGCCCCTAAACGACCCCGTAGGAGGCACGAACACCTCGCACGGGACCAATGTAACTTGTATGAACTAACCGCGTAGTACCGGGTCTCCCGGTTCGAGAATATGATGATAATTTGCAAAAATCATCACTTACACTTAAAAACAAGTCGTTAAAGGGTGAAAACCCGAACCAGCCCCCAAATGACCCCGTAGGAGGCACAAACACCTCGCATGGGACCAATGTAACTTGTGGGAACCGACCGCGTAGTCTCGGGTCTCCCGGTTCGAAAATATGATGATAATTTTCAAAATCACACTTAGACTTAAAAACTAGCCTTTAAAGGGTGAAAACAAAAATTGGCTACTAAACGACCCCGTAAGAGGCACGAACACCTCACACGGGAACAATGTAACTTGTAACAACTAACCGCGTAGTCCCGGGTCTCCCGGTTTGAGAATATGATTTTAATTTGCAAAAATCGACACTTAGACTTAAAAATAAGTCGTTAAAAGGTGAAAATCAAAACTAGCATATAAACGACCCCGTAGGAGGCGCGAACACCTCGCACGGGACCAATGTAACTTGTAGGAACTGACTACGTAGTCCCAAGTTCCTCGGTTTGTGAATATGATGATAATTTGCAAAAATCAACACTTAAACTTAAAAACAAGTCGTTAAAGGGTGAAAAACCGAACCAGCTCCCAAACTACCCCGTAGGAGGCACGAACGCCTCGCACGGGACCAATGTAACTTGCACGAACTGACCTTGTAGTCCAGGGTCTCCCGATTTGAGAATATGACAATAATTTGCAAAAATCAACACTTACACTTAAAAATAAATCATTAATGGGTGAAAATCCAAACTACCTCAAAACGAAACCGTAGGAGGCACGAACACCTCGCACGGGACCAATGTAACTTGTTGGAACTGATCGCGTAGTCCCGGGTCTCCCGATTTGTGAATATGACGATAATTTGCAAAAATCAACACTTAGACTTAAAACAAGCCATTAAAGGGTGAAAACCCAAACGACCCCGTAGGAGGCACGAACACCTTGCACGTGACCAATGTAACTTGTAGGAACTGATCGCGTAGTCCCAGGTCCCCCTGTTTGTGAATATGATGATAATTTACAAAAATCAACACTTAAACTTAAAGACAAGCCGTTAAAGGGTGAAAACCTAAACTAGCCCCAAACAACCCATAGGAGGCACGAGCACCTCGCACGGGACCAATGTAACTTGTAGGAATTGATCGCGTAGTCTCGGGTCTCCCGGTTTGAGAATATTACGATAATTTGCAAAAAGTAACACTTAGACTTAAAAACAAGTCGTTAAAAGGTGAAAATCAAAACTAGCCCTAAAACGACACCGTAGGAGGCACGAACACCTCGTACGGGACCAATGTAACTTGTTGGTACTGGCCGCGTAGTCTCGGGTCTCCCGATTTTTGAATTTGACAATAATTTTTAAAAATCAACACTTAGTTTAAAAACAAGCCGTTAAAGGGTGAAAACCCAAAGTAGCCCACAAACGACCCCGTAGGAGGCACGAAGACCTCGCACGGGACCAATGTAACTTTTAGGAACTGGCTGCATAGTCCCGGGTCTCCCAGTTTTAGAGTATGATAATAATTTGCAAAAATCACTATTAGACTTAAAAACAAGCTTCTAAAACGGGAAAACCCAAACCCGCCACCAAACGAACCCGTGGGAGGCACGAACACCTCGCACGGGACCAATGTAACTTGTAGGAACTGATCGCGTAGTACCGAGTCTTTCGGTTTGAGAGTAAGACGATAAGTTGCAAAAATCACCCTTAGACTTAAAAATAAGTCGTTAAAGGGTGAAAACCTAAACCAGACCCCAAACGACCCCGTAGTGGTACAAACACCTCGCACGGGAACAATGTAACTTTTAAGAATTGTCCATGTAGTCCCGGGTCTCCCAATTTGAAAGAATGACGATAATTTGCAAAAATCACACTTAGACTTAAAAATAATTCGTTAAAAGGTGAAAACCGAAACCAGCCCCTCAACGACCCCGTAGGAGGCACGAACACCTCGCACGGGAACAATGTAACTTATAAGAACTGACCGCGTCGTCCCGGGTCTCCCGATTTGAGAGTATGACGATAATTTGGTAAAATCACACTTAGACTTAAAAATAAAATGTTAAAAGGTGAAAACCGAAACCAGCCCCTCAACGACCCCGTAGGAGGCACGAACACCTCGCACAGTAACAATGTAACTTATAAGAACTGATGGCGTCGTCCCGATACTCCCGATTTGGGAGTATGACGATAATTTGCAAAAATCACACTTAAACTTAAAACAAGCCGTTAAAGGGTAAAAACCCAAACCAGCACCCAAACGACCTAGTGGGAGGCACGAACACCTCGCACGGGACTAATGTAAATTGTAGGAACTGACCGCGTAGACCCGGGTCTCTCGATTTGGGAATATGACGATAATTTTCAAAAATTAACACTTAGACTTAAAAATAAGCTGTTAAAGGGTGAAAACCCAAACCAACCCTCAAACGACCCCGTAGAAGGCACGAACACACCTCGCACGGTACCAATGTCCCGGGTCTCCCGGTTTGAGAATATGACGATAATTTGCAAAAATTATACTTAGACTTAAAAACAAGTTGTTAATGGGTGAAAACACAAACAAGCCCCCAAACGACCCCGTAGGAGGCACGAATACATCGCACGGGACCAATGTAACTTGAAGGAACTGATCGCGTAGTCCCGGGTCTCTCGATTTGAGAGTATGACATTAATTTGTAAAAATCACAGTTAGTCTTAAAAACAAGCCGTTAAAGGGTGAAAACCCAAACCAGCACCCTAACGACCCGGTAGGAGGCATGAACACCACGCACGGGACAAATGTAACTTTTAAGAACTGACCGCGTATTCCCGGGTCTCCCGATTTGAGAGTATGATGATAATTTACTAAAATCACACTCGGACATAAAAATAAGTCGTTAGATGGTGAAAACCCAATCCAGCTCCCAAACGACCCCGTAAGAGACACGAACACCTCCCACGGGGCCAATGTAACTTGTAGGAACTGACCGCGCAGTCTCGGGACTCCCGATTTGAGAGTATGACAATAATTGGCAAAAATAAAACTTAGACTTAAAAATAAGTCGTTAAAGGGTGAAAACCCAAACCAGCCCCCAAACGACCCCGTAGGAGGCACTAACACCTCGTACAAATAGCCCGTAGTCCTGGTTCTCCCGGTTTGAGAGTACGACGATAATTTGAAAAGTCACACTTAGACTGAAAAATGAGCCGTTAAAGGGTGAAAACCCAAACCAGCCCCCAAACGACCCCGTAGGAAGAACAAACACCTTGCACGGGACCAATGTAACATGTAGGAACTGACCGCGTAGTCCCGGGTCTCCCGGTTTGAGAGTATGATGATAATTTGCAAAAAGTACACTTAGACTTAAAAACAAGCCGTGAAAGGGTGAAAACACAAACCAGCCCCCAAACGACCCCGTAGGAGGCACGAACACCTCGCACGGGACCAATTAACTTGTAGGAACTATCCGCGTAGTCCCGGGTCTCTCGTTTTAAGAGTATGACGATAATTTGGAAAACCACACTTAGACTTAAAAACAAGCCATTAAAGGGAGAAAACCCGAACCAGCCCCCATTGACCCCGTAGGTGGCACGAACACCTTGTACGAACTGACCGCGTAGACCCGATTTGAGAGTATGACGATAATTTGCAAAAATCACACTTAGACTTAAAAACAAGCCGTTAAAGGGTAAAAACCCAAACCAGCCCCCAAACGACCCCATAGGAGGCACATACACCTCGCACGGGACCAATGTATCTTAAAGGAACTGACCGCGTAGTCCCCGGTCTCCTGGTTTGTGAGTATGAAAATAATTTTTAAAAATCACACGTAGACTTAAAAACAATCCGTTACGGGGTGAAAACCCAAACCAGCCCCCAAACGACCCCGTAGGAGGCACGAACACCACACACGGGACAAATGTAACTTTTAAGAACTGACCACATAATCCCGAGTCACCCGGTTTGAGAGTATGATGATAATTTACTAAAATCACACTCAAACTTAAAAACAAGTCGTTAGATGGTGAAATCCCAAACCAGCTCCCAAACGACCCCGTGAGAGGCACGAACACCTCGTACGAACTGACCGCGTAGTCCACAGTCTCCCGATTTGAGAGTATAATGACAATTTGCAAAAATCACACTTAGACTTAAAAACAAGTTGTTAAAGGGTGAAAACCCAAACCAGCCTCCAAACGACCCCGTAGGAGGCACGAACACCTCGCACGGGACCAATGTAACATGTTGGAAGTGACCGCGTAGTCCCGATTTCCCGATTTGAGAGTATGACGATAATTAGCAAAAATCACACTTAGACTTAAAAATAAGCCGTTAAACGGTGAAAACCCAAACCAGCCACCAAACGACCCCGTAGGAGGCACGAACACCTCGTACAAACTGCCCTGTAGTCCCGAGTCTCCTGATTTGAGAGTATGACGATAATTTGCAAAAATCACACTTAGACTTAAAAATAAGCCGTTAAAGGGTGAAAACCCAAACCAGTCCCCAAACGACCCCGTAGGAGCCACAAACACCCCGTATAAACTGATCGCATAGTCCCGGGTCTCTCGGTTTGAGAGTATGACAATAATTTGTAAAAATCACACGTACACTTAAAAACAAGCCATTAAAGGGTGAAAACCCAAACCTGCCCCCAAATGACCCTGTAAGAGGCACGAACACCTCGCACGGGACTAATGTAACTTGTTGGAACTGACCGCGTAGTCTCAGGTCTCCCAGTTTGAGAGTATGACACTAATTTGCAAAAATCACACTTAGACTTATAAACAAGCCGTTAGAAGGTGAAAACCCAAACCAGCCCCCAAATAACTCCGTAGGAGGAACGAACACCTCGCAGGGGACAAATGTAACTTGTTGGAACTGACCGGTTGTCCCGGGTCTCCCGGTTAGAGAATATGACGATAATTTAAAAAAATCACACTTAGGCATAAAAACAAGCCGTTAAAGGGTGAAAACCTAAACCAACCCCCAAACGACCCCGTATGAGGCACGAACACGTCGCACGGGAACAATGTAACTTGTAAGAACTGACCGCGTAGTGCCGGGTCTCCCGGTTTGATAATATGACAAACATTGGTAAAAATCAACACTTAGACTTAAAAACAAGCCGTTAAAGGTTGAAAATCCAAACTAGCCCCCAAATGACCCTGTAGGACGCACGAACACCTCGCACGGGACCAATGTAACTTTTAGGAACTGACCGCATAGTCCCGGGTCTCCCAGTTTGTGAATATGATGATAATTTACAAAAATCAACACTTAAACTTAAAAACAAGCCGTTAAAGGGTGAAAATCAAAACTAGCCCCCAAATGACCCCGTAGGAGGCACGAACACCTCGCACGGGACCAATGTAACTTTTAGGAAATGACTGCATAGTCCCGGGTCTCCCGGTTTGTGAATATGACGATAATTTATAAAAATGAACACTTAAACTTAAAAATAAGGCGTTAAAGGGTGAAAACCCAAACCAGCCCACAAATGACCCCGTAGGAGGCACAAACACCTCGCACGGGACCAATGTAATTTGTAGGAACTGACCACATAGTCCCGGGTCTCCCAATTTGAGAATATGACGATAATTTGCAAAAATCAACTCTTAGATTTAAAAACAAGTTGCTAAAGGGTGAAAACCCAAACCATCCCCTAAATGACCTCGTAGGAGGCACGAACACCTCGCACGGGACCAATATAACTTGTAGGAACTCACCGCGTAGTCCCGGGTGTCTCAGTTTATGAATGTGATGATAATTCAAAAAAATGAACACTTACACTTAAAAACAAGACGTTAAAGGGTGAAAACCCAAACCAGCCCCCAAACGACCCCGTAGGAGGCACGAAGGCCTCGCACCGGACCAATGTAACTTGTTGGAAGTGACCACGTAGTCCCGGGTCTTCCAGTTTGAGAGTATGATGATAAGTTGCCAAAATCACACTTAGACTTAAAAATTAGCCGTTAAAGGGTGAAAACCCAAACCAGCCCCCAAACGACCCCGTAGGAGGCTCGAAGACCTCGCACGGGGCCAATGTAACATGCAGGAACTGACCGCGTAGTCCGGAGTCTCTTGGTTTGAGAGTTTGATGATTATTTGCAAAAATCACACTTAGAGTTAAAAACATGCCGTTAAAGGGTGAAAACCCAAACCAGCCCCCAAACAACCCTGTAGGAGGCACGAAAATCTCGAACGAATCAAGGTAACTTGTAGGAACTGACCGCATAGTCCCGGGTCTCTTAATTTGGGAGTATTAAGATAATTTGCAAAAATCACACTTAGACTTAAAAATAAGCCGTTAAAGGGAGAAAACGCGAACAAGAACCCGAACGACCCCGTAAGAGGCACGAACAACTCATACGAACTTATCGCGTTGGTCCCGAGTCTCTCAATTTGAGACTACGACGATATTTGCTAAAATCACACTTAGACTTAAAAACAAGCCGTTAAAGGGTGAAAACCCAAACTAGCCCCCAAACGACCCTGTAGGAGGCTCGAACACCTCGTACGGGACTAATGTAACTTGTAGGAACTGACGTCATAGTCTCGGGTCTCCCGGTTTGAGAGTATGACGATAATTTGCAAAAATCACACTAAGACAGAAAAATAAGTCGTTGAAGGGTGAAAATCCAAATCATCCCCCAAATGACCCCGTAGGAGGCACGAACGCCTCGCACGGGACCAATGTAACTTATAGGAACTTATCGCGTAGTCCCGGGTCTCCCGATTTGAGAGTATGACAATAATTTGCAAAAATCACACTTAGACTTAAAAACAAGCCATTAAAGGGTGAAAACCCAAACCAGCCACCAAACGACCTCGTAGGAGGCACAAACACCTCGTACGAACAGTCCCGTAGTCCCGGGTCTCCCGGTTTCAAAGTATGACAATAATTTGTAAAAATCACACTTAGACTTAAAAACAAGCTATTAAAGGATGAAACCCCAAACCAGCCCCCAAACAACCCCGTAGGAGGCATAAACACCACGTACGGGACAAATGTAACTTTTAAGAACTGACCGCGTTGTCCCGGGTCTCCCAGTTTGAGAGTATGATAATAATTTACTAAAATCACACTCAGACTTAAAAACAAGTCGGTAGATGGTGAAAACCCAAACCAGCTCCCAAATGACCCCGTAAGAGGCACGAACACCTCCCACGGGACCAATGTAACGTGTAGGAACTCACCGTGCAGTCTCGGGACTCTCGATTTGAGAGTATCATGATAATTTGTAAAAATCACACTTAGATATAAAAATAAGCCGTTAAAGGGTGAAAACCCAAACCAGCCCCCAAACGACCCCGTAGGACGCACGAACACCTTGTACGAACAACCCCGTAGTCCCGGGTCTCCCGGTTTAAGAGTACGATGATAATTATAAAAAATCACACTTAGACTTAAAAACAAGCCGTTAAAGAGGGAAGACCCAAACCACCCCCAAACGACCCTGTAGGAGGCACAACCACCTCGTACGAACTGACCGCGTAGTCTCGAGTCTCCCAGTTTGAGAGTGACGATGATTTCCAAAAATCACATTTAGACTTAAAAACAAGCCGTCAAAGGGTGAAAACCTAAACCAGCCACAAAACAACCCCGTAGGAGGCACGAACACCTCGCACGGGACCAATTAACTTGTAGGAACTGACCACGTAGTCCCGAGTCTCTCGGTTTAAGAGTATGATGATAATTTGCAAAAACCACACTTAGACTTAAAAACAAGCCATTAAAGGGAGAAAATCCGAACCAGCCCCCATTGACCCCGTATGAGGCACGAACACCTCTTACGAACTGACCGCGTAGTCTCGGTTTGAGAGTATGATGATAATTTGCAAAAATCGTACTTAGACTTAAAAAGAAGCCATTAAAGGGTGAAAACAAAACTAGCCCCCAATCGACCCCGTAAGAGGTACGAACACCTCGCACAGAACTAATGTAACTTATAGGAACTGACCGCATAGTCCCGGGTCTCCCCGTTTGAGAGTATGACGATAATATTCAAAAATCACACATAGACTTAAAAACAAGTCGTTAAAGGATAAAAACCCGCACCAGCCCCCAAACGACCACGTAGGAGGCACGAAGGCTCGCACGGGTTCAATGTAACTTGTGGGAATTGAGCGCGTAATCCCGGGTCTCCCGATTTGAGAGTATGATGATAATTTGCAAAAATCACACTTTGACTTCAAAACAAGTCGTTAAAAAGTGAAAACCCAAGCCAGCCCCCAAACGACCCCGTAGGAGGCACGAACACCTCGCACGGAACCAATATAACTTGTAGGAACTGACCGCATAGTCCCGGGAATCACGATTTGAGAGTATGATGATAATTTGCAAAAACCTCACTTAGACTTAAAAAAAAGCCATTAAAGGGAGAAAACCCGAACCAGCCCCCATTGACCCCGTAGGAGGCACGGACACCTCGTACTAACTGACCGCGTAGTCCAAGTTTGACAGTATGACGATAATTTGTGAAAATAACACTTAGACTTAAAAACAAGCCGTTAAAGGATGAAAACCAAAACTAGTCCCCAAACGACCCCGTAGGAGGTATGAAGACCTCGCACGGGACCAATGTAACTTACGGGAACTGACTGCATAGTACCGAGTCTCCCCGTTTGAGAGTATGACGATAATTTTCAAAAATCACACATAGACTTAAATACAAGCCGTCAAAGGATGAAAACTCACACCAGCCCCCAAACGACCCCGTAGGAGGCACGAACACCTCGCACGGGACCAATGTAGCTTGTGGGAATTGATCGCATAATCCCGGGTCTCCCGGTTTGAGAGTATGATGATAATTAGCAAAAATGCTACTTTGATTTAAAAACAAGCAGTTAAAGGGTGAAAACCCAAACCAGCCCCCAAATGACCCCGTAGGAGGCACGAAAACCTCGTACGAACGGACCGTGTAGTCCAGGGTCTCCCGATTTGAGAGTATGATGATAATTTGCAAAAATCACACTTAGACTTAAAAATAAGCCGTTAAAGGGTGAAAACCCAAACCAGCCCCAAACGACCCCGTAGGAGGCACGAACACCTCGCACGGGACGAATGTAACTTATAGGAACTGACCGCGTAGTCCCGGGTCTCCCGATTTGAGAGTATGATAATAATTTGCAAAAATCACACTTAGACTTATATATAATCCGTTAAAGGGTGAAAACCCAAACCAGCCACCAAACGACCCCGTAGGAGGCACGAACACCCCGTACGAACTGCCCCATAGTCCCGGGTCTCCGGATTTGAGAGTGCGACGATAATTTGCAAAAATCACACTTAGACTTAAAAATAAGCCGTTAAAGGGGCAAAACCGAAACCAGCCCCCAAACGACCCCATAGGAGGCACAAACACCTCGTAAGAACTGATCGCGTACTCCCGGGTCTCTCGATTTGAGAGTATGACAATAATTTGTAAAAATCACACATACACTTAAAAACAAGCCTTTAAAGGGTGAAAACCCAAACCAGCGGCCAAATGACCCCGTAGGAGGCACGAACACCTCACACGGGACCACTGTAACTAGTTGGAACTCACCGCTTAGTCGCAGGTCTCCCAGTTTGAAAGTATGATGATAATTTGCAAAAATCACTCTTAGACTTAAAAATAAGCTGTTAAGGGGTGAAAACCCAAATCATCAACCAAACGATCCCGTAGGAGGCACGAACACCTCTCACGGGACCAATGTAACCTGTAGGAACTGACCGCGTAGTCCCAGGTCTCCCGGTTTGAGAGTGTGATGATAATTTGCAAAAATAACACTTAGACTAAAAAATAAGCCATTAAAGGGTGAAAACCCAAACCAACCCCCAAACAACCCCGTAAGAGGAACGAACACCTCGCATGGGACCAATGTAACTTGTAGGAACTGACCGCGTAGTCCCGGGTCTCTCGATTTGTGAATATGACGATAATTTGCAAAAATCAACACTTAAACTTAAAAACAAGTCGTTAAAGGGTGAAAACCAAAACCAGCCCCCAAATGACCCCGTAGGAGGAACGAACACCTCGCACGGGAGCAAGGTAACTTATAGGAACTAACCATGTAGTCCTGGGTCTCTCGATTTGAGAATATGACGATAATTTGGAAAAATAACCACTTTGATTTAAAAAGAAGTTGTTAAAGTGTGAAAACCCAAACCAGCCACCAAATGACCCCGTAGGAGGCACGAACACCTCGCACAGGACAAATGTAACTTGTAGGAACTGATCGCGTAGTCCCAAGTCTCTCGGTTTATGAATATGACTATAATTTGCAAAAATTAACACTTACATTTAAAAATAAGCAGTTAAAGGGTGAAAACCCAAACCAGCCCCCAAACGACCTCCTATGAAGCACGAAGACCTCGCACGGGACCTATATAACTTGTAGGAACTGACCACGTAGTCTCGGGTCTCCCAGGTCTAGAGTACAATGATAATTTGCAAAAATCAGACTTAGACTTAAAAATAAGCCGTTAAAGGGTGAAAACCCAAACCAGCCCCCAAACGACCCTGTAGGAGGCACGAAGACCTCGCACGGGACAAATGTAACATGCAGGAACTGACCATGTAGTCCCGAGTCTCCCAATTTGAGAGTATGTCGATAATTTGCAAAAATCACCCTTAGAGTTAAAAACATGCCGTTAAAAGGTGAAAACACAAGCCAGCCCCCGAACGAGCCTGTAGGAGGCACAAAAATCTCGAACGGAATAATGTAACTAGTAGGAACTGATCGCGTAGTCCCGGGTCTCCTGGTTTGAGAGTATGACGATAATTTTCAAAAATCACACTTAGACGTAAAAATGAGCCGTTAAGGGGTGAAAATCCAAAGCAACCCCTGAATGGCCCCGTTGGAGGCACGAAGACCTCGCACGGGACGAATGTAACTTACTGGGACTGACCGCGTAGTACCGGGTCTCCCAGTTTGAGAGTATGATGATTATTTACAAAAATCACATTTTGACTTAAGAACAAGCCATTAAAGGGTGAAAACCCAAACCAGGCCCCAAACGACCCCGTAGGAGACACGAACACCTCACACGGGACCAATGTAACTTGTAGGAACTGACAGCGTAGTCCTGAGTCTCTCGATTTGAAAATACGACGATAATTATCAAAAATCTACACTTAAACTTAAAAAAAATGTTTTTAAAGGGTGAAAACCCAAACCAGCCACCAAACGTCCATGTAGGAGGCACTAACACCTCGCACGGGACCAATGTAACTTGTTAGAAGTGACCTCGTAGTCCCGGGTCTCCCGGATTGAGAATATGATGATAATTTGAAAAAATCACACTTAGTCTTAAAAACAAGCCGTTAAAGGGTGAAAACCCAAACCAGCCCCCAAACGACCCCGTGGGAGGCACGAACACCTCGCACGGGACCAAATGTAACTTGTTAGAAGTGAACGTATAGCCCAGGGTCTTCCAGTTTGAGAGTATGATGATAATTTTTGAAAATCACACTTAGACTTAAAAACAAGCCGTTAAAGGGTGAAAACCCAAACCAGCCCCCAAACGACCCCGTAGGAGGCACGAAGACCTTGCACGGGACCAATATAACTTCTAAGAACTAACCGCATTGTCCCAGGTCTCCCAATTTGAGAGTATGATGATAATTTACAAAAATCACACCTAGACTTAATAACAAGCAGTTAAAGGATGAAAACCCGAACCAGACCGAAAACGGCCCCGTAGGAGGCACGAAGACCTCGTACGGGACCAATATAACTTGTAGGAACTGACCACGTAGTCTCGGGTCTCCCAATTTGAGAGTACGGCGATAATTTGCAAAAATCACACTTAGTCTTAAAAACAAGCCGTTACAGGGTGAAAACCCAAACCATCCCCCAAACGACCCTATAAGAGGCACGAAGACCTCGCACGGGACCAATGTAACATGCAGGAACTGACCACGTAGTCCCGAGTCTCCCAGTTTGAGAGTATGACGATAATTTGCAAAAATCAAACTTAGAGTTAAAAACATGCCGTTAAAGGGTGAAAACCCAAATCAACCACCAAACGACCCCGTAGGAGGCACGAAAATCTCGAACGAACCGATGTAACTAGAAGGAGCTGACCACGTAGTCCCGGGTCTCCCGGTTGGAGAGTATGACGATAATTTGCAAAAATCGCACTTAGACTTAAAAATAAGCCGTTAAAGGGATAAAACCCAAAGCAGACTCCAAACGACCCCGTAGGAGGCAAGAATACCTCGCACGAGACGAATGTAATTTATTGGAACTGACCGCGTAGTGCCGGGTCTCCCAGTTTGAGAGTCTGATGATAATTTGCAAAAATCACACTTTGAATTAAAAACAAGCCGTTAAATGGTGAAAACCCAAACCAGACCCCAAATGACCCCATAGGAGGCACGAGAACCTCGCACGGGACCAATGTAACTTGTAGGAAAAGACTGCGTAGTCCCGGGTCTCTCGGTTTGAGAATACGACGATAATTATCAAAAATCAACACTTAAACTTAAAAACAAGCTTTTAAAAGGTGAAAACCCAAACCAGCCCCCAAACGACCCCGTAGGAGGCACGAACACCTCATACGGGACCAATGTAACTTGTTGGAAGTGACCGCGTAGTCCCGGGTCTCCCGGTTTGAGAATATGACGCTAATTAGCAAAAATCACACTTAGACTTACAAACAAGCCGTTAAAGGGTGAAAACCCAAACCAGCCCCCAAACGACCCCGTGGGAGGCACGCAGACCTCGCACGGGACCAATGTAACTTGTTAGAAGTTACCGTATAGTCCCGGGTATCCCAGTTTGTTCTATGACGATAATTTACAAAAATCACACTAAGACTTAAATATAAGTCGTTAATGGGCGAAAACCTAAACCAGCACCCAAATGACCCCGTAGGAGGCACGAACACCTCGCACGAACTGACCCCGTAGTCCCGGTACTCCAGGTCTGTGAGTATGATGATAATTTGCAAAAATGACACTTAGACTTAAAAATAAACCGTTAAAGGGTGAAAACCAAAACCAGCCCCCAAACGACCCCGTAGGAGGCACGAACACCTCGCACGGGACCAATGTAACTTATAGGAACTGACCGCGTAGTCCCGAGTATCCCAATTTGAGAGTATGATGATAATTTGTAAAAATCACACTTAAACTTAAAAACAAGTCGTTAAAGGGTGAAACCCCAATCCAGCCACCAAACGACCCCGTAGGAGGCACGAACACCTCGTACGAACTGCCCTGAAGTCTCGGATCTCCCGATTTGAGAGTACGACGATAATTTGAAAAAATCACACTTAGAGTTAAAAATAAGCCGTTAAAGGGTGAAAACCCAAACGAGCCCCCAAATAACCCCGTAGGAGGGACAAACACCTCGTATGGGACCAATGTAACTTGTAGGAACTGACCACATAGTCCCGGGTCTCCCAATTTGTGAATATGACGATAATTTGTAAAAATCAGCACTTAAACTTAAAAACAAGCTGTTAAAGGGTAAAAACCCAAACCAGTCCCCAAATGACCCCGTAGGAGAGACGAACACCTCGCATGGGAGCAATGTAACTTGTAGGAACTGACCACGTAGTCTCGGGTCTCTCGATTTGAGAATATGATGATAATTTGCAAAAATCAACACTTTGAATTAAAATTAAGTTGTTAAAGGGTGAAAACCCAAACCAGCCCCCAAATGACCCCGTAGGAAGCACGAACACCTCGCACGGGACCAATGTAACTTGTAGGAATTGACCGCGTAGTCCCGAGTCTCTCGATTTATGAATATAACGTTAATTTTCAAAAATCAACACTTACATTTAAAAATAAGCAGTTAAAGGGTGAAAACTCAAACCAGCCCCCAAACGACCCCGTAGGAGGCACGAAGACCTCGCACGGGACTAATATAACTTGTAGGAACTGGCCACGTAGTCCCGGGTCTCCCAGTTTGAAAGTACGACGATAATTTGTAAAAATCACACTTAGACTAAAAAACAAGTCGTTAAAGGGTGAAAACAGAAACCAGCCCCCAAACGACCCTATAGGAGGCACGAAGACCTCGCACGGGTCAAATGTAACATGCAGGAACTGACCGCTTAGTCCCGAGTCTCCCAGTTTGAGAGTATGATGATAATTTGCAAAAGTCACACGTAGAGTTAAAAACATGCCGTTGAAGGGTGAAAACCCAAACCAGTCCCCAAACGACCCCGTAAGATTCACGAAAATCTCGAACAGACCAATGTAGCTAGTAGGAAATGACCGCGTAGTCCCGGGTCTCCCGGTTTCAGAGTATGACGTTAATTTGTAAAAATCACACTTAGTCTTAAAAACAAGCCGCAAAAGGGTGAAAACCAAAAGTATCCCCCAAACGACCCCGTGGGAGGCACGAAGACCTCGCACAGGACGAATGTAACTTACTGGAACTAACCGCGTAGTGTCGGGTCTCCCGATTTGAGAGTATGATGATAATTTGCAAAAATCACACTGTGACTTAAAAATAAGCCATTAAAGGGTGAAAACCCAAACCATGCCCCAAACGACCCCGTAGGAGGCACGAACACCTCGCACGGGACCAATGTAACTCGTAGGAACTGACCGCGTAGTCCTAGGTCTATGGGTTTGAGAATACGATGATAATATTCAAAACTCAACCCTTAAACTTAAAAACATGTTGTTAAAGGGTGAAAACCAAAACCAGCCCCCAAACGACCCCGTAGGAGGCACGAACACATCGCACGGGACCAATGTAACTTGTTGGAAGTGACTGCATAGTCACGGGTCTCCCGATTTGAGAATATGATGATAATTTGGAAAAATCACGCTTAGACTTAAAAACAAGCCGTTCAAGGATGAAAACCCAAACCAGGCCCCGAATGACCCCGTAGGAGGCACGAGAACCTCGCACGGGACCAATGTAACTTGTAGGAACTGACCGCGTAGTCCCGGGTCTCCCAGTTTGAGAGTACGATGATAATTTGCAAAAATCACACTTAGACTTAAAAATAAGCCGTTAAAGGGTGAAAACCCAAACCATCCCGCAAACGACCCTATAAGAGGCACGAAGACCTCGCACGGGACCAATGTAACATGCAGGAACTGACCGCGTAGTCACGAGTCTCCCAGTTTGAGAGTATGACGATAATTTGCAAAAATCACACTTAGAGTTAAAAACATGTCGTTAATGGGCGAAAACCTAAACCAGCACCCAAATGACTCCGTAGGAGGCACGAACACCTCGCACGGGACCAAAGTCACTTATAGGAAGTGACCGCGTAGTCCCAAGTCTCCCAGTTTGAGAGTGTAATGATAATTTGCAAAACTCACACTTAGACTTAAAAATAAGCGGTTAAAGGATGAAAACCCAAACCTGCCCCCAAACGACCCCGTAGGAAACACGAACACCTCGCACGGGACCAATTAACTTGTAGGAACTGACCGCGTAGTCCTAGGTCTCCCGGCTTGAGAGTATGACCATAATTTTCATAAATCACACCTAGACTTAAAGATAAGCTATTAAAGGGAGAAAACCCGAACCAGAACCCAAACGACCCCGTAGGAGGCACAAACACATTGTACGTACTAAGCGCGTAGTCCCAGGTCTCCCGATTTGAGAGTATGATGATAATTTGCAAAAATCAAACTTAGAGTTAAAAACAAGCCGTTAATGGGTGAAAACCCAAACTAGCCCCCAAACGACCCCTTGGAGGCACGAACACCTCGCATGGGACCAATGTAACTTGTAAGAATTGACCGCGTAGTCTCGAGTCTCACGGTTTAATAGTATGAAGATAATTTGAAATAATCACATTTTAAATTAAAAATTAGTCGTTAAAGCGTGAAAACCCAAACCAGCCCCCAAACGACCCCGTAGGAGCCATGAACACCTCGCACGGGACCAATGTAACTTGTAGGAACTGATCGCAGAATCTCGGGTCTCCCGATTTGAGAGTATGATGATATTTTGTAAAAATTAGACTTTGACTTAAAAACAAGTCGTTAAAGAGTGAAACCCAAACCAGCCCCCAAACGACCCCGTAGGAGGCACGAACACCTCGTACGAACTGACCGCGTAGTCCCGATACACCAGGTTTTAGAGTATGATGATAATTTGCAAAAATCACACTTAGGCATAAAAACAAGCCGTTAAAGGGTGACAACCAAAACCAGCCCCCAAACGACCCCGTAAGAGGCACGAACACCTCGTATGAACTGCCCTGTAGTCTCGGGTCTCCCGATTTGAGAGTACGACGATAATTTCAAAAAATCACACTTAGAGTTAAAAATAAGCCGTTAAAGGGTGAAAACACAAACTAGCCCCCAAACGACCCCGTAGGAGGTACAAACACCTCGTACCGGACGAATGTAACTTACTGGAACTGACCGTGTAATGCCGGGTCTCCCGGTTTGAGAGTATGATGATAATTTGCAAAAATCACACTTTGACTTAAAAATAAGCCATTAAAGGGTGAAAACCCAAACCATGCCCCAAACGACCCCGTAGGAGGCACGAACACCTCGCACGGGACCAATGTAAATCGTAGGAACGGACCGCGTAGTCCTGGGTCTCTGGGTTTGAGAATACGACGATAATTATCAAAAATCAACCCTTAAACTTAAAAACATGTTGTTAAAGGGTAAAAACCAAAGCCAGCCCCCAAACGACCCCGTAGGAGGCGCGAACACCTCGCACGGGACCAATGTAACTTGTTGGAAGTCACCGCGTAGTCCCGTGTCTCTCGGTTTGAGAATATGATGATAATTAGCAAAAATCACGCTTAGACTTAAAAACAAGCCGTTCAAGGGTGAAAACCCAAACCAGCCCCCAAACGACCCCGTAGGTGGCACGAACACCTCGCACGGGACCAATGTAACTTATAGGAACTGACCGCGTAGTCTCGAGTCTCCCGATTTGAGAGTATGCCGATAATTTGCAAAAATCAGACTTTGACTTAAAATTAAGCCGTTAAAGGGTGAAAACCCAAACGAGCACCCAAACGACCCCGTAGGAGGCACGAACACCTCGTACGGGACCAATGTCACTCGTAGGAACTGACCGCGTAGTCCTGGGTCTCCCAGTTTGAGAGTATGACAATAATTAGAAAAAATCACACTTGGACTTAAAAATAAGCCATTAAAGGGTGAAAAACCAAACCAACCCCCAAACGACCCCGTAGGAGGCACAAACACCTCGCATGGGACCAATGTAACTTGTGGGAACTGATCGCGTAGTCTCGTGTCTCTCGGTTTGAGAATATGACGATAATTTGCAAAAATCACACTCAGACTTAAAAACAAGCCGTTAAAGGGAGAAACCCCAAACCAGCACCCAAATGACCCCGTAGGAGGCACGAACACCTCGCACGGGACCAATGTCACTTATAGGAACTGACCGCGTAGTCCCAGGTCTCCCGTTTTGAGAGTGTGATGATAATTTGCAAAAATCACACTTAGACTTAAAAACAAGTCGTTAATGGGTGAAAACCCAAACCAGCCCCCAATTGACCCCGTAGGAGGCACGAACACCTCACACGGAACCAATGTAACTTATAGGAACTGACCGCGTAGTCCCGGGTCTCCCGATTTGAAAGTATGACGATAATTTGTAAAAATCACACTTCGACTTAAAAACAAGCCGTAAAAGGGTGAAAACTCAGCCCCCAAACGACCCCGTAGGAGGCACGTACACCTCGCACGGGACCAATGTAACTCGTAGGAACGGACCGCGTAGTCCTGGGTCTCTGGGTTTGAGAATACGACGATAATTATCAAAAATCAACCCTTAAACTTAAAAACATGTTGTTAAAGGGTGAAAACCAAAACCAGCCCCCAAACGACCCCGTAGGAGGCGCGAACACCTCGCACGGGACCAATGTAACTTGTTGGAAGTCACCGCATAGTCCCGTGTCTCTCGGTTTGAGAATATGATGCTAATTAGCAAAAATCATGCTTAGGCATAAAAACAAGCCGTTCAAGGGTGAAAACCCAAACCAGCCCCCAAACGACCCCGTAGGAGGCACGAACACCTCGCACGGGACCAATGTAACTTATAGGAACTGACCGCGTAGTCTCGAGTCTCCCGATTTGAGAGTATGCCGATAATTTGCAAAAATCACACTTTGACTTAAAATTAAGCCGTTAAAGGGTGAAAACCCAAACGAGCACCCAAACGACCCCGTAGGAGGCACGAACACCTCGTACGGGACCAATGTAACTCGTAGGAACTGACCGCATAGTCCTGGATCTCCCGGTTTGAGAGTATGACGATAATTAGAAAAAATCACACTTGGACTTAAAAATAAGCCATTAATGGGTGAAAAACCAAACCAACCCCCAAACGACCCCGTAGGAGGCACGAACACCTCGCACGGGACCAACGTAAGTTGTGGGAACTGATCGCGTAGTCTCGGGTCTCCCGATTTGATAGTATAACGATAATTTGCAAAAATCACACTTAGACTTAAAAACAAGCCGTTAAAGGGAGAAACCCCAAACCAGCACCCAAATGACCCCGTAGGAGGCACGAAAACCTCGCACGGGACCAATGTCACTTATAGGAACTGACCGCGTAGTCCCAGGTCTCCCGTTTTGAGAGTGTGACGATAATTTGCAAAAATCACACTTAGACTTAAAAACAAGTCGTTAATGGGTGAAAACCCAAACCAGCCCCCAATTGACCCCGTAGGAGGCACGAACACCTCACACGGAACCAATGTAACTTATAGGAATTGACCGCGTAGTCTCGGGTCTCCCGATTTGAAAGTATGACGATAATTTGTAAAAATCACACTTAAACTTAAAAACAAGCCGTAAAAGGGTGAAAACTCAGCCCCCAAACGACCCCGTAGCAGGCACGAACACCTCTCACGGGACCAATGTAACTTATAGGAACTGACCGCGTAGTCCCGGGTCTCCCGGTTTGAGAGTATGACGATAATTTGTAAAAATCACCATTAGACTTAAAAATAAGCCGTTAAAGGGTAAAAACCCAAACCAGGCCTCAAATGACCCCGTAGGAGGCACGAACACCTCACACGGGACCAATGTAATAAGTAGGAACTGACCGCGTAGTCCCGGGTGTCTCGGTTTGAGAATTTAATGATAATTATCAAAAATCAAGACTTAAACTTAAAAACAAGTTGTTAAAGGGTGAAAACCCAAACCAGCCCCCAAACGACCCCGTAGGAGGCACGAACACCTCGCACGGGACCAATGTAACTTATAAGAACTGACCGCGTAGTCCCGGGTCTCCTGATTTGAACATATGACGATAATTTGCAAACATCACACTTAGACTTAAAAACAAGTCGTTAAAGGGTAAAAACCCAAACCATCCCCCAAACGACCCTATAAGAGGCAGGAAGACCTCACACGAGACCAATGTAACATGCAAGAACTGACCGCGTAATCCCGAGTCTCGCAGTTTGAGAGTATGACGATAATTTGCAAAAATCACACTTAGAGTTAAAAACATGCCGTTAAAGGGTGAAAACCCAAACCAGCCCCCAAACGACCCCGTGGGAGGCAAGAACACCTCGTACGGGACCAACGTAACTTGTTAGAAGTGACCGCGTAGTCTCGATCTCCCGGTTTGAGAATATGACAATAACTTGCAAAAATCACATTTAGACTTAAAAACATGCCGTTAAAGGGTGAAAACTCAAACCAGTCAACACACGACCTCGTAAGAGGCACGAAAACCTCCCACGGTTCCAATGGAACTTGTTGGAACTGATCGCGTAGTCCTGGGTCTCCCGATTTGAGAGTATGACGATAATTTTCAAAAATCACACTTTGACTTAAAAAAAAGCCGTTAAAGGGTGAAAACCCAGACCAGCACCCAAATGACCCCTTAGGAGGCACGAACACCTCGCACGGGACCAATGTAACTTATAGGTACTGACCGCGTAGTCTGAGGTCTCCCGATTTGAGAGTATGACGATAATTTGCAAAAATCACACTTAGACTTAAAAATAAGCCGTTAAAGGGTGAAAACCCAAACCAGCCCCCAAACGACCCCGTAGGACGTACGAACACCTCGTACGGGACCAATTAACTAGTACGAACTGACCGCGTAGTCCCGGGTCTCCCGGTTTGAGAGTATGATGATAATTTGTGAAAATCACACTTAGACTTAGAAACAAGTCGTTAAAGGGTGAAAATCCAAACTAACCCCAAAATGATCCCGTAGGAGGCGCGAACACCTCGTACGGGACCAATGTAACTAGTAGGTACTGAACGCGTAGTCCCGGGTCTCCCGGTTTGTGAGTATGATGATAATTTGTAAAAATCACAATTAAAGTTTAAAAAAAACCGTTAAAGAGTGAAACTCAAAAGCAGCCCCCCAACGACCCCGTAGGAGGCACGAAGACCTCGCACAGGACGAATGTAACTTAATGGAACTGACCGCGTAGTGCCGGGTCTCCCGGTTTGAGAGTATGATGACAATTTGAAAAAATCACACTTTGACTTAAAAAAAGCCGTTGAAGGGTGAAAACCCAAACCAGGCCGAAATCGACCCCGTAGAGGGCAGGAACACCTCGCATGGGACCAATGTAACTCGTAGGAACTGACCGCGTAGTCCTGGGTCTCTGGGTTTGAGAATACGACGATAATTATCAAAAATCAATAATTAAACATAAAAATAAGTTGTTAAAGGGTGAAAACCCAAACCAGCCCCCAAACGACCCCGTAGGACGCACGAACACCCCGTACGGGACCAATTAACTTGTACGAACTGACCGCGTAGTCCCGGGTCTCTCGGTTTGAGAGTATGACAATAATTTGTAAAAATCACACTTAGACTTAAAAACAAGCCGTTAAAGGGTGAAAACCCAAAGCAACACCCAAACTACCCCGTAGGAGGCGCGAACACCTCGTACGAATTGACCGCGTAGTCTTAGGAGGCACGAACACCTCGCACGGGAACAATGTAACCTGTTGGAAGTGATCGCGTAGTCCCGGGTTTCCCGATTTGAGAATATGATGATAATTAGCAAAAATCAAACTTAGACTTAAAAACAATCCGTTAAAGGGTGAAAACCCAAACCAGCCCCCAAACGACCCCGTAGGTGGCACGGAGACCTCGCACAGGACGAATGTAACTTACTGGAACTGACCGCGTAGTGCCGGGCCTCCCGATTTGAGAGTATGATGATAATTTGCAAAAATTACACTTTGACTTAAAAATAAGCCGTTAAAGGGTGAAAACCCAAACCAGACCCCAAACGACCCCGTGGAGGCACGAACACCTCGCACGGGACCAATGTAACTCGTAGGAACTGACCACATAACCCTGGATCTCTGGGTATGAGAATACGACAATAATTAACAAAAATAATACTTAAACTTAAAAACCAGTTGTTAAAGGGTGAAAACCCAAACCTGCCCCCAAACGACCCCGTAGGAGGCACGAACACCTCGTACGGGACCAATGTAACTTATTGGAAGTGACCGCGTAGTCCCGGGTCTCTATGTTTGAGAATATGACGATAATTAGCAAAAATCACACTTAGACTTAAAAATAATCCGTTAAAGGGTGAAAACCCAAACCAGCCCCCAAACGACACCGTAGGAGGAACGAACACATCGGACGGGACCAATGTAACTTGTTAGAAGTGACCACGTAGTCCCGGGTCTCCCGATTTGAGAGTATGACGATAATTTGTAAAAGTCACACTCAGACTTAAAAATAATCGTTAAAGGGAGAAAACCCAAAGCAGCCTCCAAACGATCCCGTAGGAGGCCCAAACACCTCGCACGGAACAATGTCACTTATAGGACTAACCGCGTAGTCCCAGGTCTCCCGATTTGAGAGCGTGACGATAATTTGCAAAAATCACACTCAGACTTAAAAATAAGTCGTTATAGGGAGAAAACCCAAAGCAGCCCCCAAACGATCCCGTAGGAGGCACAAACACCTCGCACGGGACCAATGTCACTTATAAGACTAACCGCATAGTCCCAGGTCTCCCACTTTGAGAGCGTGATGATAATTTGGAAAAATCACACTTTAACTTAAAAATAAGTCGTTAAAGGGTGAAAACCCAAACCAGCAACCAAACGACCCCGTAGGAGGCACGAACACCTCGCACGGGACCAATTAACTTGTAGGAACTGATCGCGTAGTCCCGGGTCTCCCTATTTGAGAGTATGACGATAATTTGCAAAAATCACAATTAGACTTAAAAATAAGCCATTAAAGGGAGTAAACCCGAACTAGAACCCAAACGACCCTGTAGGAGGCACGAACACCTCGTACGAACTAACCGTGTACTCCTAGATCTCCCGATTTGAGAGTATGACGATAACTTGCGAAAATCACACTTAGACTTAAAAACAAGTCGTTAAAAGGTGAAAACCCAAACGACGCCATAGGAGGCACGAACACCACGTACGGGACCAATGTAACTTGTTGGAACTGACCGCGTAGTCCCGGGTCTCCCGTTTTTGAGAGTATGATGATAATTTGCAAAAATTACACTTAGACTTAAAAATAAGCCGATAAAGGGTGAAAACCCAAATCAGCCCCCAAACGACCCCGTAGGAGGCACGAACACCTCTCACGGGACCAATGTAACTTGTAGAAACCCACTGCGTAGTCCCGAGTCTCCCAGTTTGAGATTATGACGATAGTTTGCAAAAATAACACTGACTTAAAAACAAGCCTTTAAAAGGTGAAAACCCAAACCAGCCCCCAAACGACCCCGTAGGAGGCACGAACCCCTCGCACAGGACCAATGTAACTTATAGGAATTGACCGCGTAGTCCCGAGTCTCACGGTTTGACAGTATGATGACAATTTGCAAAAAACACTCTTTAAATTAAAAATAAGCCGTTAAAGGGTGAAAACCCAAACCAGCCCCCAAACGACCCCGTAGGAGGCACGAACACCTCACACGGAACCAATGTAACTTGTAGGAACTTACCGCGTACTCCCGGGTCTCCCGGTTTGAGAGTATGATGATAATTTGCAAAAATCAGACTTTGACTTAAAAACAAGCCGTTAAAGAGTGAAAACCCAAACCAGCCCCCAAACAAACTCGTAGGAGGCACGAAGACCTCGCACGGGACCAAAGAAACTTGCAGGAACTGACCGCGTAGTCTCGAGTCTCCCGATTTGAGAGTATGACGATAATTTGCAAAAATCACACTTAGAGTTAAAAACATGTTGTTAAAGGGTGAAAACCCAAACTATCCCCCAAACGACATCGTAGGAGGCACGAAAATCTCGAACGGACCAATGTAACGTATAGGAACTGACCGCGTAGTCCCGGGTCTCCAGGTTTGAGAGTATGATGATAATTTGCAAAAATCACACTTAGACTTAAAAACAAGCCGTTAAAGGGTGAAAACCCAAAGCAAGCCCCAAACGACCCTGTAGGAGGCACGAAGACCTCGCACGGGAGTATTGTAACTTGTTGGAACAGACCGCGTAGTCCCGGGTCTCCCGGTTTGAGAGTATGATGATAATTCTCAAAATCACACTTTGACATAAAAACAAGCCGTTAAAGGGTGAAACCCCAAACCAGGCCCCAAACGACCCCGTAGGAGGCAGGAACACCTCGTACGGGACCAATGTAACTTGTAAGAACTGACCGCGTCGTCCCGGGTCTCTCGATTTGAGAATATGACAGTAATTTGAAAAAATCAACACTTAAACATAAAAACAAGCTGTCAAAGGGTGAAAACCCAAACTCGCCCCTAAATGACCCCATACTAGGCACGAACACCTCGCACGGGACCAACGTAACTTGTTGGAAGTGACCGTGTAGTCCCGGGTCTCCCGGTTTGAGGATATGATCATAATTTGCAAAAATCAGACTTAGACTTAAAAACAAACCGTTAAAGTGTGAAAACTCAAACCAGTCACCACATGACCCCGTCGGAGGCACGAAAACCTCGCACGGGACCAATGTAACTTGTTGGAAGTGATCGCGTAGTCCCGGGTCTCCCGGTTTGAGAGTAAAACGATAATTTGAAAATATCACACGTATACTTAAAAATAAACCATTAAAGGGTGAAAACCCAGACCAGTACCTAAATGACCCCGTAGGAGGCACGAACACCTCGCACGGGACCAATGTAACTTATAGGAACTGACCGCGTAGTCCCAGGTCTCCCGATTTGAGAGTATGACGATAATTTGCAAAACTCACACTTAGACTTAAAAACTAGCCGTTAAAGGGTGAAAACCCAAACCAACCCCCAAACGACCCTGTAGGAGGCACGAACACCTCGTACATGACTAATTAACTTGTACGAACTCACCGCGTATTCCCGAGTCTCTCGGTTTGAGAGTATGACGATAATTTGTAAAAATCACACTTAGACTTAAAAATAAGCCGTTAAAGGGAGAAAACCCGAACCAGCCCCCAAACGAACCCGTAGAAGGCACGAACATCTGGTACGAACTAACCGCGTAGTCCTGGGTCTCCCGAATAGAGAGTATGTTGATAATTTGTGAAAATCACACTTAAACTTAAACATAAGCCGTTAAAGGGTGAAAACCCAAACTAGCCCCCAAACGACACCGTAGGAGGCACGAACACCTCGTACGGGACCAATGTAACTTGTAGGAACTGACCGCGTAGTCCCGGATCTCCCAGTTTGAGTCTATGAAGATGATTTGAAAAAATCACACTTAGACTTAAAAATAAGCCGTTAAATGGTGAAAACCCAAATCAGCCCCCAAACGACCCCGTAGGAGGCACGAACACTTCTCACGGAACCAATGTAACTTGTAGGAACTGACCGCGTAGTACCAGGTCTCCCGGTTTGAGAGTATGATGATAATTTAGAAAAATTACACTTAGACTTAAAAATAAGCCATTAAAGGGTGAAAACCCAACCAGCCCCCAAACGACCCCATAGGAGGCACGGACACCTCTCACGGGACCAATGTAACTTGTAGGAACTGACCGCGTACTCCCGGGTCTACCGGTTTTAGAGTATGACGATAATTTTAAAAAATCATACATTGACTTAAAAATAAGTCGTTAAAGGGTGAAAAGCCACACCAGCCCCCAAACGACCCCGTAGGAGGCACGAAGACCTCGCACGGGACCAATGTAACTTGTTGGAACTGACCGCGTAATCCCGGGTCTCTCGGTTTGAGAGTATGATGATAATTTGAAAAAATCACACTTTAACTTAAAAACAAATCGTTAAAGAGTGAAAACCCAAACGACCCCGTCGGAGGCACGAACGCCTCGTACGAACTGACCGCATAGTCTCGGGTTTCCCGGTTGGAGAGTATCATGATAATTTGCAAAAATCACACTTAGACTTAAAAACAAGCCGTTAAACGGTGAAAACCCAAACCAGCCCCCAAACGACCCCGTAGGAGGCTCGAACACCTCTCACGGGACCAATGTAACTTATAGGAACTGACCGCGTAGTCCCGAGTCTCCCGATTTGAGAGTATGACGATAATTTGTAGAAATCACACTTAGACTTAAAAACAAGTTGTTAAAGGGTGAAAACCCAAACAAGACCCCAAACTACCCCCTAGGAGGCACGAACACCTCGCACGGGACCAATGTAACTTGTTGGAATAGACCGCGTAGTCCGAGGTCTCCCGGTTTGAGAATATGACGATAATTTGCAAAAATCACACTTAGCCTTAAAAATAAACCGTTAAATGGTGAAAACCCAAACCAGCCCCCAAATGATCCCGTAAGAAGCATGAACACCTCACACGGGAACAATGTAACTTGTAGGAACTGACCGCGTAGTCCCGGGTCTCCCGGTTTGAGAATATGATCATAATTTGAAAAAATTAACACTTAGACTTAAAAACAAGCCGTTAAAGGGTGAAAATCCAACTAGCCCCCAAACGACCCCGTAGGAGGCACGAACACCTCGCACGGGACCAATGTAACTTGTAGGAACTGACCGCATAGTCCCGAGTTTCCCGGTTTGTGAATAAGACGATAATTTGCAAAAATCAACACTTAAACTTAAAAACAAAAAGTTAAAAGGCGAAAACTCAAACTATCCCCCAAACGAACCCATAGGAAGCACGAACACCTCGCACTGGACCAATGTAACTTGTAAGAACTGACCACGTAGTCCCGGGTCTCCCGGTTTGAGAATATGATGATAGTTTGTAAAAACAACACGTAGATTTGAAAACAAACTGTTAAAGGGAGAAAACCCAAACCAGCCACCAAATGACCCTGTAGGATGCACGAACCCCTCGTACGGGATCAATGTAACTTGTAGGAACTGACCGCATAGTCCTGGGTCTCTCGGTTTATGGATATGATGATAATTTTAAAAAATCACACTTAGACATAAAAATAAGCCGTTAAATGATGAAAACCCAAACCAGCCCCCAAACGAACCCGTAGGAGGCACGAAGACCTCGCACGGGACCAATGAAACTTGCCGGAACTGACCGCGTAGTCTCGAGTGTCCCTGTTTGACAGTGTGACGATAATTTGAAAAAATCACACTTAGAGTTAAAAACATGCCGTTAAAGGGTGAAAACCCAAACCAGCCCCAAACGACCCTGTAGGAGGCACAAAAATCTCGAACGTATCAATGTAACTTGTACGAACTGATCGTGTAGTCCCGGGTCTCCCGGTTTGAGAGTATGACGATAATTTGCAAAAATCACACTTAGACTTCAAAACAAGTCGTTTAAGGGTGAAAACCCAAAGCAACACCCAAACTACCCCGTAGGAGGCGCGAACACCTCGTACGAATTGACCGCGTAGTCTTGGGTCTCCCGATTTGAGAGTATGGCGATAATTTGCAAAAATCACACTTAGACTTAAAAACAAGTCGTTAAAGGGTGGAAACCCAAACCAGCCCCCAAACGAACCCGTAGGAGGCCCGAACACCTCGCACGGGACCAATGTAACTTTTAAGAACTGACCGCGTAGTCCCGGGTCTCCCGGTTTGAGAGTATGACGATAATTTGCAAAAATCACACCTAGACTTAAAAAAAGTCGTTAAAGGGTGAAAACGCAAACCAGTCCCCAAACGATCCCGTAGGAGGTACGAACACCTCGCACGGGACCAATGTAACTTGTTGGAATAGACCGCGTTGTCCCGAGTCTCCCGATTTGAGAGTATTATGATAATTTTCAAAAATCACACTTTGACTTAAAAACAAGCCGTTAAAGGGTGAAAACCCAAACCAGGCCCCAAACGACCCCGTAGGAGGCCCGAACACCTCACTCGGGACCAATGTAACCTGTAGGAACTGATCGCGTCATTCCGGGTCTCTCTATTTGAGAATATGATGATAATTTGAAAAAATCAACACTGAAACTTAAAAATAAGCTGTCAAAGGCTGAAAACCCAAACTAGCCCCCAAACGACCCCGTAGGAGACACGAACACCTCGCACGGGACCAATGTAACTTGTTGGAAGTGACCGCGTAGTCCCGGGTCTCTCGGTTTGAGAATATGACGATAATTTGCAAAAATCATACTTTGACTTAAAAACAAGCCGTTAAAGGGCGAAAACTCAAACCAGTCCCCACACGACCCCGTAGGAGGCACGAAAATCTCGCACGGGAACAATGTAACTTATAGGAACTGACCGCGTAGTCCCAGGTCTCCCGATATGAGAGTATGATGATAATTTGCAAAAATCACATTTAGACTTAAAAATAAGCCGTTAAAGGTTGAAAACCTAAACCAGCCCCCAAACGACCCCGTAGGAGGCACGAACACCTCGTACGGGACCAATTAACTTGTACGAACTGACCGCGTGGTTCTGGGTCTCTTGGTTTGAGAGTATGATGATAATTTGTAAAAATCACACTTAGACTTAAAAACAAGCCGTTAAAGGGAAAAAACCCGAACCAGCCCCCAATCAACCCCGTAGAAGGAACAAACACCTCGTACAAACTGACCGCGTACTCTTGGGTCTCCCGATCTGAGAGTATGTCGATAATTTGTGAAAATCACATTTAGACTTAAAAACAAGCCGTTAAAGGGTGAAAACCCAAATTAGCCCCCAAACGACCCCGTAGGAGGTACGGACACCTCGTACGGGACCAAGGTAACTTATAGGAACTAACCGCGTAGTCCTGGATCTCCCAGTTTGAGAGTATGATGATGATTTGCAAAAACCACGCTTAGACTTAAAAATAAGCCGTTAAAGGGAGAAAATCCAAATTAGCCCCCAAAGGACCCCGTAGGAGGCACGAACACTTCTGACGGGACCAATGTCACTTGTAGAAACTGACCGCGTAGTCCCGGGTCTCCCGGTTTGAGAGTATGACGATAATTTGCAAAAATCACACTTTGACTCAAAAACAAGTCGTTAATGGGTGAAAAGCCAAACCAGCCCCCAAATGACCCCGTAAGAGGCACGAACACCTCGTACGAACTGACTGCATAATCCCGGGTCTCTCGGTTTGAGAGTATGTCGATAATTTGAAAAAATCACACTTAGACTTAAAAACAAGCCGTTAAAAGGTGAAAACCCAAACTAACCCCCAAACGACCCCGTAGGAGGAACGAACACCTCGTACGATACCAATGTAAGTTTTAGGAACTGATCGCGTAGTCCCGAGTCTCCCAATTTGAGAGTATTATGATAATTTTAAAAAATCACACTTAGACATAAAAATAAGCCGTTAAAGGGTGAAAACCCAAATCAGCCCCCAAACGACCCCGTAGGAGGCACGAACACCTCTCACGGGACCAATGCAACTTGTAGGAACTGATCGCGTAGTCCCGAGTCTCCCGGTTTGATAGTACGACGATAATTTGCAAAAATCATACTTAGACTTGAAAACAAGTCATTAAAGGGTGAAAACCCAAACCAAACCCCAAACGACCCCGTAGGAGGCACGAACACCTCGCACCGGACCAATGTAACTTGTAGGAACTGACCGCGTAGTCCTGGGTCTCCCGGTTTGAGAATATGACGATGATTTGCAAAAATCAACACTTAGACATAAAAACAAGCCGTTAAAGGGTGAGATCCCAAACCAACCCCCAAACGACCCCGTAGGAGGAAGGAACACCACGAACGGGACCAATGTAACTTGTTGGAACTGACTGCGTAGTCCCGGGTCTCCCGATTTGACAATATGATGATAATTTGTAAAGATTACACTAAAACTTAAAAACAAGCCGTTAAAGGGTGAAAACCCAAAGAAGCCCCCAAACGACCCCGTAAGAGGCACGAACACCTCGCACGGGAACAATATAACTTGTAGGAACTGACCGCGTAGTCCCGGGTCTCCCGGTTTGAGAATACGATGATAATTTGCAACAATCAACACTTAGACTTAAAAACAAGTCGTTAAAGGGTGAAAATCTAAACTAGCCCCCAAATAACCCCGTAAGAGGCACGAACACCTCGCACGGGACAAATGTAACTTGTAGGAACTGATCGCGTTGTCCCGGGTCTCCCGGTTTGTGAATATAACGATATTTTGCAAAAATCAACACCTTAGACTTAAAGACAAGTTGTTAAAGGGTGAAAACCCAAACCAGTCCCTAAACGACCCCGTAGGAGGCACAAACACCTCGCACGGGACTAATGTAACTTTTTGGAACTTACCGTGTAGTCTCGGGTCTCCAGGTTTGAGAATATGACAATAATTTCAATAAATCACATTTAGACTTAAAAACATGCTGTTAAAGGGTGATAACCCAAACCAGCCCCCAAACGACCCCGTAAGAGGTCCGAACACCTCGCACGGGAACAGTGTAACTTGTAAGAACTGACAGCGTAGTCCCGATTCTCCCGGTTTGAGAGTATTATGATAATTTGCAAAAATCATGCTTAGACTTAAAAATAAGCCGTTAAAGGGTGAAAACCCAAACGACCACGTAGGAGGCACGAACACTTCTGACGAGACCAATGTCACTTGTAGAAACTGACCGCGTAGTTCCGGGTCTCCCGGTTTGAGAGTATGACGATAATTTGCAAAAATCACACTTTGACTCAAAAACAAGCCGTTAAAGGGTGAAAAGCCAAACCAGCCCCCAAATGACCCCGTAGGAGGCACGAACACCTCGTACGAACTGATCGCGTAATCTCGGGTCTCTCGGTTTGAGAGTATGTCGATAATTTGAAAAAATCACACTTAGACTTAAAAACAAGCCGTTAAAAGGTGAAAACCCAAACTAGCCCCCAAACGACCCCGTAGGAGGCACAAACACCTCGTACGGGACCAATGTAACTTTTAGGAACTGACCGCATAGTCCCGGGTCTCCCAATTTGAGAGTATGATGATAATTTGAAAAAACCACACTTAGACTTAAAAATAAGCCGTTAAAGGGTGAAAACCCAAATCAGCCCCAAAACGAACCCGTAGGAGGCACGAACACCTCTCACGGGACCAATGCAACTTGTAGGAACTTATCGCGTAGTCCCGGGTCTCTCGGTTTGATAGTACGATGATAATTTGCAAAAATCCTACTTAGACTTGAAAACAAGTTATTAAAGGGTGAAAACCCAAACCAGAGCCCAAACGACCCCGTAGGAGGCACGAACACCTCGCACCGGACCAATGTAACTTGTATGAACTGACCGCGTAGTCCTGGGTCTCCCGGTTTGAGAATATGATGATAATTTGCAAAAATCAACACTTAGACATAAAAACAAGTCGTTAAAGGGTGAGATCCCAAACCAACCCCCAAACGACCCCGTAGGAGGAAGGAACACCTCGAACGGGACCAATGTAACTGGTTGGAACCGACCACGTAGTCTCGGGTCTCCCGATTTGATAATATGATGATAATTTGCAAAAATCGCACTAAAACTTAAAAACATGTCGTTAAAGGGGGAAAACCCAAAGCAGCCCCCAAACGACCCCGTAAGATGTACGGACAGCTCGTACGGGAACAATATAACTTGTAGGAACTGACCACGTAGTCCCGAGTCTCCCGGTTTGAGAGTACGACGAAAATTTTCCAAAATCAACACTTAGACTTAAAAACAAGTCGTTAAAGGGTGAAAATCTACACTAGCCCCCAAACAACCCCATAAGAGGCACGTTCACCTCGCACGGGACAAATGTAACTTTTAGGAACTGACCGCGTTGTCCCGGGTCTCCCGGTTTGTGAATATGATGATAATTTGCAAAAATCAACACCTTAGACTAAAAAACAAGCTGGTAAAGGGTGAAAATCCAAACCAGTCCCCAAACGACCCCGTGGGAGGCACAAACACCTCGCACGGGACCAATGTAACTTGTTGGAACTTACCGCATAGTCTCGGGTCTCCAGGTTTGAGAATATGACAATAATTTGCAAAAATCACACTTAGACATAAAAACGTGTTGTTAAAGGGTGATAACCCAAACCATCCCCCAAACGACCCCGTAAGAGGCCCGAACACCTCGCACGGGAACAATGTAACTTGTAAGAACTGACCGCGTAGTCCCGGGTCTCCCGGTTTTGGAACATTATGATAATTTGTGAAAATCAACACTTAGACTTAAAAATAAGCCGTTATCGGGTGAAAACCCAAACTAGCCCCCAAGCGACACTGTAGGAGGCGCGAACACCTCGCACGGGACCAATGTAACTTGTAGGAACTAACCGCGTAGTCCCGGGTCTTCCGATTTGTGAATATGATGATAATTTTCAAAAATCAGCACTTACTCTTGAAAATAAGCCGTTAAAATGTGAAAACCCAAACGACCCCGTAGGAGGAACGAAGACCTCGCACGGGACCAATGTAAATTGTAGGAACTGACCGCGTAGTCTCGGGTCTCCCGGTTTGAGAGTATGACGATAGTTCGTAAAAATAATACTGACTTAAAAATTAGCCATTAAAAGGTGAAAACCCAAACCAGCCCCCAAATGTCCCCGTAGGAGGCACGAACACCTTGCACGGGACCAATGTAACTTGTAGTAATTGATCGCGTAGTCCCGAGTCTCACGGTTTGACAGTATGATGACAATTTGCAAAAATCACTCTTTAAATTAAAAACAAGTCGTTAAAAGGTGTAAACCCAAACCAGCCCCCAAATGACCCCTTAGGAGGCACGAACACCTCGCACGGGACCCATGTAACTTCTAAGAACTAACCGCGTAGTCCCTCTTCTCCCGATTTGATAGTATGATGATAATTCACAAAAATCTCACCTAGACTTAAAAATAAACCGTTAAAAGGTAAAGACACAAACCAACCCCCAAACGATCCCATAGAAGGCACGAACACCTCGCACGGGACCAATGTAACTTGTAGGACTGACCGCGTACTCCCGGGTCTCCCAGTTTGAGAGTACGATGATAATTTACAAAAATCACACCTAGACTTAAAAATAAGCCGTTAAAGGGTTAAAACCCAAACCAGCCCCCAAACGATCCCGTAGAAGGCATGAACACCTCGTACGAACTGGTCGCATAGTCCCGGGACTCCCGATTTGAGAGTATGATGATAATTTGCAAAAATCACACATAGACTTAAAAATAAGCCGTTAAAGGGTGAAAACCAAAACCAGACCCCAAACGAACCCGTAGGAAGCACGAACACCTCGTACGAACACCTCGTACGAACTGACCGCGTAGTCCCGGGTCTCTCGGTTTGAGAGTATGACAATAATTTGTAAAAATCACACGTATATTTAAAAACAAGCCGTTAAAGGGTGAAAACGTAAACTAGCCCCCAAAGGACCCCGTAGGAGGCACGAACACCTCATACAAACTGACCGCGTACTCCCGGGTCCCCGATTTGAGACTATGAAGATAATATACAAAAATCAAACTTTGACTTAAAAACAAGTCGTTAAAGGGTGAAAACCCAAACCATCCCCCAAACAACCCCGTAGGTCGCACAAACACCTTGCACGGGACCAATGTAATGTGTAGGTACTGACCGCGTAGTCCCGGGTCTACCGATTTGAGAGTATGAGGATAATTTGCAAAAATCACACTTGGACTTAAAAACACGCTGGTAAAGGGTGAAAACCCAAACCAGCCCCCAAACCACCCCGTAGGAGGCACGAACACCTCGCACGGGACCAATGTAACTTGTAGGATGTGACCGCATAGTCCCGAGTCTCTCGGTTTGAGAGTACGATGATAATTTGCAAAAATCACACTTAGACTTAAAAATAAACCCTTAAAGGGTGAAAACCCAAAACCAGCCCCCAAACGACCCCGTAGGAGGCACGAACACTTCGTACGAACTGACCGCGTAGTCCCGGGTATCCCGGTTTGAGAGTATGACGATAATTTGCAAAAATCACACTTAGACTTAAAAACAAGCCGTTAAAGGGTGAAAACCCAAACCAGCCCCCAAACGACCCTGTAGAAGGCACGAACACCTCGCACGGGACCAATGTAACTTGTAGGAACTGACAGCGTAGTCCCGAGTCTCCCGGTTTGAGAGAACGGTGATAATTTACAAAAATCACACAGACTTAAAAATAAGTCGTTAAAGGGTGAAAACCCAAATCAGCCCCCAAACGACCCCGTAGGAGGTACGAACACCTCTCACAAGACCAATGTAACTTGTAGAAACTGACTGCGTAGTCCCGGGTCTCCCGGTTTGAGAGTATGACGATAATTTGGAAAAATCATACTTAGACTTAAAAACAAATCATTAAAGGGTGAAAATCCAAATTAGCCCCCAAATGACCCCGTAGGAGGCACGAACACCTCGCACGGGACTAATGTAACTTGTAGGAACTAATCCCGTTGCCCCGGGTCTCCCGGTTTGAGAATATGACGATAATTTACAAAAATCAACACTTAGACTTAAAAACAAGCGGCTAAAGGGTGAAAACATAAACCAGCCCCCCAAACGACCCAGTAGGAGGCACGAATACCTCGCACGGGAAAAATGTAACTTGTAGGAACTGACCGCGTAGTCCTGAGACTCTCGGTTTGAGAGTATGATGATAATTTTCAAAAATCACACTTAGACTTTAAAAAAAGCCGTTAAAGGGTGAAAACCCAAACTAGCCCCCAAACGACCCCGTAGGAGGCACGAACATCTCGCACGGGACCAATATAACTTGTTGGAACTGATCGCGTAGTCTCGGGTCTCCAGGTTTGAGAATATGAAGATAATTTGCAAAAATCACGCTTAGACTTAAAAACAAGCTGTTAAAGTGTGATAACCCAAACCAGCCCCCAAACGACCCCGTAAGAGGCCTGAACACCTCGCACGGGAACAATGTAACTTGTAAGAACTAACCGTGTAGTCTCGGGTCTCTCGGTTTGAGAATATGACCATAATTTGCCATAATCAACACTTAGACTTAAAAATAAGTAGTTAAAGGGTGAAAATCCAAACTAGCCCCCAAGCGACCCCGTAGGAGCACGAATACCTCGCACGGGACCAATGTTACTTGTAGGAACTGACCGCGTAGTCTCGGGTCTACCAGTTTGTGAATATGATGGTAATTTGCAAAAATCAACCCTTACACTTGAAAATAAGTCGTTAAAGGGTGAAAACCCAAATGACCCCATAGGAAGCACGAACACCTCGTACGGGACCAACGTAACTTGCAGGAACTGACCTCGTAGTCCTGGGTCTTCCGGTTTGAGAGTATGATGATAATTTGCGAAAATCACACTTAGACTTAAAAATAAGCCGTTAAAGGGTGAAAACCCAAACCAGCCCCGAAACGACCCCGTAGGAGGCACGAACACCTCGCACGGGACCAATGTAACTTTTAAGAACTGACCACATAGTCCCGGGTCTCCCGGTTTGAGAGTATGACGATAATTAACAAAAATCACACCTAGAATTAAATATAAGCCGTTAAAGGGTGAAAACCGAAACCAGCCCCCAAACGATCCCGTAGGAGGCACGAACATCTCGTACGCTACCAATGTATCTTGTAGGAACTGACCGCGTAGTCCCGGGTCTCCCGGTTTAAGAGTATGATGAAAATTTACAAAAATCACACTTAGACTTAAAAACAAGCCGTTAAAGGGTGAAAACCCAGACCATCCCCCAAACGATCCCGTAGGAGGCACGAACACCTCGCACGGGACCATTGTAACTTGTAGGAACTGACCACGTAGTCCCGGGACTCTCAATTTGAGAGTATTACAATAATTTACAAAATCACACTTAGACTTAAAAATCAGCCGTTAATGGGTGAAAACCCAAACCAGCCCCCAAACGACCCCGTAGGAGGCACGAACACCTCGTACGAACCGATCGCATAGACCCGAGTCTCCCGGTTTGAGAGTAAAATAATAATTTGCAAAAATCATACTTAGACTTAAAAATAAGCCGTTAATGGGTGAAAACCCAAACGAGCCCCCAAACGACACCGTAGTTGGGACGAACACCTCGCACGGGACCAATGTAACTAGTAGGAACTGACCGCGTAGTCCCGGGGCCCCTGATTTTTGTATATGATGATAATTTGCAAAAACGAACACTTAAACTTAAAAAAAATCCATTAAAGGGTGAAAACCAAAACCAGCCCCCAAACGACCCCGTACGAAGCACAACACCTCGCACAGGACCAATGTAACTTGCAAGAACTAACCGCATTGTCCCGGGTCTCTCGGTTTGAGAGTATGATGATTATTTGTAAAAATCACACTTAGACTTAACAAATAAGTCGTTAAAGGGTGAAAACGCAAACCAGCGCCCAAACGACCCCGTAGGAGGCACGAACACCTCGCACGGGACCAATTAAACTTATAGGAACTGACCGCGTAGTTCCAGGTCTCCCAGTTTGAGAGTATGACAATAATTTGCAAAAATCACACTTTGACTTAAAATTAAGCCATTAAGGGGTGAAAACCCAAACCAGCACCCAAACGACCCCGTAGGAGGCACGAACACCTCGCACGGGGCCAATGTAACTTGCAGGAACTGACCGCGTAGTCCCGGGTCTCCAGGTTTGAGAATATGATGATAATTTGCAAAAATCACACCTAGACTTAAAAACAAGCTGTTAAATGGTGAAAACCCAAACTAGCCCCCAAACGACCCCGTAGGAGGCACGAACACCTCGCACGGGACCAATGTAACTTGTTGGAACTGACTGCGTAGTCTCGGGTCTCCAGGTTTAAGAAGATGACGATAATTTGCAAATATCACACTTAGGCTTAAAATAAGTTGTTAAAGGGTGATAACCCAAACCAGCCCACAAACGACCCCATTAGAGGCCCGAACACCTCGCATGGGAACAATGTTACTTGTAAGAACTAACTGCGTAGTCACGGGTCTCTCGGTTTGAGAAAATCACGATAATTTACAAAATCAACACTTAGACTTAAAAATAAGCAGTTAAAGGGTGAAAATCCAAACTAGCCCCCAAGCGACCCCGTAGGAGCACGAACACCTCGCACGGGACCAATGTTACTTGTAGGAACTAACCGCGTAGTCCCGGGTCTCCCAGTTTGTGAATATGATGATAATTTGCAAAAATCAACCCTTACACTTAAAAATAAGCCGTTAAAGGGTGAAAACCAAAACGACCCCGTAGGAGGCACGAAGACCTCGCACGGTACCAATGTAACCTGTAGGAACTGACCGCGTAATCACGGGTCTCGCAAATTGAGAGTATGACGATATTTTGCAAAAATTACATTTAGACTTAAAAATAAGTCGTTAAAGGGTGAAAACCTAAACCATCCCAAAAAACGATCCCGTAGGAGGCACGAACGCCTCACATGGGACCAATGCAACTTTTAAGAACCGACCGCGTAGTCCCGGGTCTCCCGGTTTGATACTATGACGATAATTTACAAAAATCACACCTAGACTTAAAAACATGTCGTTAAAGGGTGAAAACCCAAACAAGCCCCCAAACGATCCCGTAGGAGGCACGAACACCTCGCACGCTACCAATGTAACTTGTACGAACTCATCGCTTAGTCCCGGGTCTCCCGGTTTAAGAGTATGACGATAATTTGCAAAAATCACACTTTAACTTAAAAATAAGTCGTTCAAGGGTGAAAATCCAAACCAGCACCCAAACGACCCCGTACGAGGCACATACACCTCGCACGGGACCAATGTAACATTAGGAACTGACGGCGTTGTCCTGGGTCTCCCGGTTTGAAAGTATGACAATAATTTGCAAAAATCACACTTAGACTTAAAACTCAGCCGTTAAAGGGTGAAAACCCAAACCAGCCCCCAAACGACCCCGTAGGAGGCACGAACACCTCGAACGAATTGATCGCATAGTCCCGAGTCTCCCGATTTTAGAGTAAAATAATAATTTGCAAAAATCACTCTTAAACTTAAAAACAAGCCTCTAAAAGGTGAAAAACCAAACCAGCACCAAAACGACCCCGTAGGAAGCACGAACACCTCGCGCGGGACAAATGTAACTTGCAGGAACTAACCGCGTTGTCCCATGTCTCTCAAATTCCCGGGTCTCTCGGTTTGAGAGTATGACGATAATTTGTAAAAATCACACTTATACTCAAAAACAACTCGTTAAAGGGTGAAAACCCAAACCAGCGCCCAAACGACCCCGTAGGAGGCACGAACACCTCTCACTGGACCAATGTAATATAGGAACTGACCGCGTAGTCTCGAGTCTCCCGGTTTTAGAGTATGACGATAATTTGCAAAAATCACACTTTGACTTAAAATTATGCAGTTAAAGGGTGAAAACCCAAACGAGCACCCAAACGACCCCGTAGGAGGTACGACCACCTCGTACGGGACCAACGTAACTTGAAGGAACTGACCGCGTAGTCCTGGGTCTCCCGGTTTGAGAGTATGACGATAATTTGTGAAAATCACACTTAGACTTAAAAATAAGACGTTAAAGGGTGAAAACCCAAACCATCCCCGAAACGACCGCATAGGAGGCACGAATACCTCGCACGGGACCAATTTAACTTTTAAGAACTGACCCCATAGTCTCGGGTCTCCCGGTTTGAGAGTATGACGATAATTAACCAAAATCACTCCTAGACTTAAAAATAAGCCGTTAAAGGGTGAAAACCGAAACCAGCCCCCAAACGATCCCGTAGGAGGCACAAACACCTCTTACGCTACCAATGTAACTTGTAGGAATTGACCGCGTAGTCCCGGATCTCCCGGTTTGAGAGTATGACGATAATTTACAAAATCACACCTAGACTTAAAAACAAGCCGTTAAAGAGTGAAAACCCAGACCATCCCCCAAATGATCCCGTAGGAGGCACGAACACCTCGCACGGGACCATTGTAACTTGTAGGAACTGACCACGTAGTCCCGGGACTCTCGATTTGAGAGTATGACAATAATTTACAAAATCACACTTAGACTTAAAAATCAGCCGTTAATGGGTGATAACCCAAACAAGCCCCCAAACGACCCCGTAAGAGGCACGAACACCTCGTACGAACTGACTGCATAGTCCCGAGTCTCCCGGTTTGAGAGTATGATGATAATTTTCAAAAATCACACATTGACTTAAAAATAAGCCGTTAAAGGCTGAAAACCCAAACGAGCCCCCAAACGACACCGTAGGTGGCACGAACACCTCGCACGGGACCAATGTAACGTGTAGGAACTGACCGCGTCGTCCTGGGTTTCTCAGTTCGAGAGTATGACGATAATTTGTGAAAATCACACTTAGACTTAAAAACAAGCCGTTAAAGGGTGAAAACCCAAACCAGTTCCGAAACGACCCCGTAGAAGGCACGAACACCTCGCACGGGACCAATGTAACTTGTAGGAACTGACCGCGTAGTCCCGGGTCTCCCAGTTTAAGAGAATGATGATAATTTGCAAAAATCACACAGACTTAAAATTAAGCCATTAAAGGGTGAAAAACCCAAATGATCCCCCAAACGACCCCGTAGGAGGCACGAACACCTCTCACGGGACCAATGTAACTTGTAGAAACTGAACGCGTAGTCCCGGGTCTCCCGGTTTGAGATTATGACGATAAATTACAAAAAAATACACTTAGACTTAAAAATAAGCCGTTAAAGGGTGAAAACCGAAACCAGTCCCCAAATGACCCTGTAGGAAGAACGAACACCTCGTACGGGACCCATGTAACTAGTAGGAACTGACCGCGTAGTCCCGGGTATCCCGATTTGAGAGTATGATGATAATTTGTGAAAATCACACTTAGACTTAAAAACAAGCCGTTAAAGGGTGAAAACCCAAACGAGCCCCCAAACGACCCCGTAGGAGGCACGAACACCTCGCACTGGACAAATGTAACTTTTCAGAACTGACCGCGTAGGCCCGAGTCTCCCGATTTGAGAGTATGACGATAGTTTACAAAAATCAAACCTAGACTTAAAAACAAGCCGATAAAGAGTGAAAACCCAAACTAGTCCCCAAACGATTCCATAGGAGGCACGAACACCTCACACGGGACAAAAGTATCTTACAGGACTGACCGCGTCGTCCCGGGTGTCCCGGTTTGAGAGTATGGCAATAATTTAAAAAAATCACGCTTAGACATACAAACATGTCGTCAAAGGTTGAAAACCCAAACCAGCCCCCAAACGACCCCGTAAGAGGCATAAAATCTCGCACGGACCAATATAACTTGTAGGAACTGATCGCGTAGTCCCGGGTCTCCCCATTAGAGAGTATGACGATAATTTGCAAAAATCACACTTAGACTTAAAAACAAAATGTTAAAGGGTGAAAATCCAAATTAGCCCTCAAATGACCCCATAGGAGGCACGAACACCTCGCACGGGACCAATGTAACTTGTAGGAACTGATCGCGTTGTCACGGGTCTCCCGGTTCGAGAATATGACGATAATTTACAAAAATCAACACTTAGACTTAAAAATAAGTTGTTAAAGGGTGAAAACCCATAGCAGCCCCCAAACGACCTTGTAGGAGGCACACCTTCGCACGGGACCAATATAACTTGTAGGAACTGATCGCTTAGTCCCGGGTATCCCGATTTGAGAGTATGACGATAAATTGCAAAAATAACACTTTCACTTAAAAACAAGCCGTTAAAGGGTGAAAATCCAAACCATCCCCCAAACGACCCCGTACGAGGCACAAACACCTCGCACGGGACCAATGTATCTTGTAGGAACTAACCACGTTATCCTGGGCCTCCCGGTTTGAGAGTATGGCGATAATTTGCAAAAATCACACTTATAATTACAAATAAGCCGTTAAAAGGTGAAAACCCAAACCAGCCCCCAAACGACCCCGTAGGAGGCAGGAACACCTCGCACGGGACCAATGTAACTTGCAGGAACTGACCGTGTAGTCCCGGGTCTCCCGATTTGATAGTATGACGATAATTTGCAAAAATTACACCTAGACTTAAAAACAAGCCGATAAAGAGTGAAAACCCAAATCAGCCCCCAAACTATTTCGTAGGAGGCATGAACACCTCGTATGAATTGACCGCATAGTCCCAGGTCTCCCAGTTTGAGAGTATGACGATAATTTGCAAAAAATCACACTTTGACTCAGAAATAAGCCGTTAAAGGGTGAAAACCCAAACGACCCCGTTGGTGGCACGAACACCTCGCACGGGACCAATGTAACGTGTAGGAACTGACCGCGTCGTCCCGGGTCTCCCGGTTTGAGTGTATGACGATAAATTTCAAAAATCAGACTTAGACTTAAAAATAAGCCGTTAAAGGGTGAAAACTCAAACCAACCCCCAAACGACCCCGTAGGAGGCACGAACACCTCGCACGGGACCAATGTAACTTGTAAGAACTGAGCGCGTAGTCCTAGGTCTCCCGGTTTTAGAGTATGACGATAATTTGCAAAAATGACAATCAGACTTAAAAATAAGCCGTTAAAGGGTGAAAACCCAAACCAGCCCCCAAACGACCCCGTAGGAGGCACGAACACTTCGTAGGAACTGACCGCGTAGTCCCGGGTTTCCCGGTTTGAGAGTATAATGATAATTTGCGAAAATCTCACTTAGACTTAAAAACAAGCCGTTAAAGGGTGAAAACCCAAACCAGCCCCAAACGACCCCGTAGAAGGCACGAACACCTCGCACGGGACCAATGTAACTTGTAGGAACTGACCGCGTAGTCGTGGGTCTCCCAGTTTGAGAGAATGATGATAATTTGAAAAAATCACACATACTTAAAAATAAGTCGTTAAAGGGTGAAAACCCAAATCAGCCCCCAAACGACCCCGTAGGAGGCACGAACACCTCTCATGGGACCAATGTAACTTGTAGAAACTGACTGTGTAGTCCCGGGTCTCCCGGTTTGAGAGTATGACGATAATTTGAAAAAATCACACTTAGACTTAAAAACAAGCCGTTAAGGGGTGACAACCCAAACCATCCCCCAAACGACACCGTAGGAAGCGCGAACACCTCGCACGGGACCCATGTAACTAGTAGGAACTGACCGCATAGTCCCAGGTCTCCCGGTTTGAGAGTATGATGATAATTTATGAAAATCACACTTAGACTTAAAAACAAGCCGTTAAAGAGTGAAAACCCAAACGAGCCCCCAAACGACCCCGTAGGAGGCACGAACACCTCGCACGGGTATAATGTAACTTTTTAGAACTGACCGCGTAGTCCTGAGTCTCCCGGTTTGAGAGTATGACTATAATTTACAAAAACCACACCTAGACTTAAAAAAAAGCCGATAAAGAGTGCAAACCCAAAGCAGCCCCCAAACGATTCTGTAGGAGGCACGAACACCTCGCACAGGACAAAAGTATCTTGCAGGACTTACTGCGTAGTCCCGGGTGTCCCGGTTTGAGAGTATGGAGATAATATAAAAAAATCACACTTAGAGTTAAAAACATATCGTTAAAGGTTGAAAACCCAAACCAGCCCCCAAACGACCCCGTGGGAGGCTTAAAATCTCGCACGGACCAATGTAACTTGTAGGAACTTACCGCGTAGTCCCGGGTCTCCCCGTTAGAGAGTATGATGATAATTTGGAAAAATCATACTTAGACTTAAAAACAAATCGTTAAAGGGTGAAAATCCAAATTAGGCCCCAAATGACCCCATAGGAGGCACGAACACCTCGCACTGGACCAATGTAACTTGTAGGAACTGATCGCGTCGTCCCGGGTCTCCCGGTTTGAGAATATGATGATAATTTAAAAAAATCAACACTTAGACTTAAAAATAAGCTGTTAAAGGGTGAAAACCCAAAGCAGCCCCCAAACGACCCTGTAGGAGGCACGACCTCGCACGGTACCAATATAACTTGTAGGAACTGACCACTTAGTCCCGCATCTCCTGGTTTGAGAGTATAACGATAAATTGCAAAAATAAAACTTTGACTTAAAAACAAGCCGTTAAAGGGTGAAAATCCAAACCAGCCCCCAAACGACCCCGTACGATGCAAAAACACCTTGCACGGGACCAGTGTATCTTGTATGAACTGACCGTGTTGTCCTAGGTCTCCCGATTTGAGAGTATGACGATAATTTGAAAAAAATCACACTTATACTTACAAATAAGTCGTTAAAGGGTGAAAACCCAAAGCAGCCCCCAAACGGTCCCGTAGGAGGCATGAACACCTCGCACTGGACCAATGTAACTTGCAGGAACTGGCCGCGTTGTCCCGAGTCTCTTAGTTTGAGAGTATGGCGATAATTTGCAAAAATCACACTTCGACTAAAAAACAACCCATTAAAGGGTGAAAACCCAAACCATCCTCCAAACGATCCCGTGGGAGGCACGAACACCTCGCACGGGACCAATGTAACTAGTAGGAACTGACCGCGTAGTCCCGGATCTCCCGGTTTGAGAGTATGACGATAAATTACAAAAATCAGACTTAGACATAAAAATAAGCCGTTAAAGGGTGAAAACCCAAACCAGCCCCCAAACGACCCCGTAGGAGGCACGAACACCTCGCACGGGACCAATGTAACTTTTCAGGACTTAACACGTAGTCCCGAGTCTTCCGATTTGAGAGTATGATGATAATTTACAAAAATCACACCTAGAATTAAAACAAGCCGATAAAGAGTGAAAACCCAAACCAGCCCCCAAACGATTCTGTAGGAGGTACGAACACCTCGCACGGGACAAAAGTAACTTGTAGGAACTGACCGCGTAGTCCCGGCTATCCCAGTTTGAGAGTATGGCGATAATTTTAAAAAATCACACTTAGAGTTAAAAACATGTCGTTAAAGGTTGCAAACCCAAACCAGTCCCCAAACGACCCCGTAGGAGGCATAAAATCTCGCACAGACCAATGTAACTTGTAGGAACTGACCGCGTAGTCCCGGGTCTCCCGGTTTGAGAGTATGACGATAATTTGCAAAAATCATACTTAGACTTAAAAACAAATCGTTAAAGGGTGAAAATCCATATTAGCCCCCAAATGACCCCGTAGGAAGCACGAACATCTCGTACGGGACCAATGTAACTTGTAGGAACTGATCGCGTCATCCCAGGTCTCCTGGTTTGAGAATATGACAATAATTTACAAAAATTAACACTTAGACTTAAAAACAAGCTGTTAAAGGGTGAAAACCCAAACTAGCCCCCAAACGACCCCGTAGGAGGCACGAACACCTCGCACGGGACCAATGTAACTTGTTGGAACTGCCGCGAAGTCTCGGGTCTCCAGGTTTGAGAATATGACGATAATTTGCAAAAATCACACTTAGACTTAAGAACAAGTTGTTGAAGGGTGATAACCCAAACCAGCCTCCAAACGACCCCGTAAGAGGCCCGAACACCTCGCACGAAAATAATGAAACTTATAAGAACTAACCGCGTAGTCGCGGGTCTCTCGATTTGAGAGTATGACAAAAATTTGCAAAAATCACACTTAGACTTAAAAATCAGCCGTTAAAGGGTGAAAACCCAAACAAGCCCCCAAACGACCCCGTAGGAGGCACGAACACCTCGGACGAACTGATCGCATAGTCCCGAGTCTCCCGGCTTGAGATTAAAATAATAATTTTAAAAAATCACACTTAGACTTAAAAACAAGCCTTTAAAGGGTGAAAACCCAAACGACCCCGTAAGAGGCACGAACACCTCGCACGGGACAAATGTAACTTGCAGTAACTAACTGCATTGTCTCGAGTCTCCAGACTTGAGAGTATGACGATAATTTGCAAAAATCACACTTAGACTTAAAAACAAGTCGTTAAAAGGTGAAAACCCAAACTAGAGCCCAAACGACCCCGTAGGAGGCACGATCACCTCGCACGGGACCAATGTAACTTATAGGAACTGACCGCGTAGTCCCAAGTCTCCCGGTTTAAGAGTATGATGATAATTTATAAAAATAACACTTTGACTTAAAATTAAGCCGTTAAAGGGTGAAAACCCAAACCCGCATCCAAATGACCCCGTAGGAGTCACGAACACCTCCCACGGGACCAATGTAACTTGCAGGAACTGACCGCGTAGTCCCGGGTCTCCAGGTTTGAGAATATGACGATAATTTGCAAAAATCACACTTAGACTTAAAAACAAGCTGTTAAAGGGTGCTAACCCAAACCAGTCCGCAAACGACCTCGTAAGAGGCCCGAACACCTCACGCGGGAACAATGTAACTTGTAAGAACCAACCGCGTAGTCTCAGGTCTCTCGGTTTGAGAATATTATGATAATTTGCAAAAATCAGCACTTCGACTTAAAAATAAGCCGTTAAAGGGAGAAAATCCAAACTAGCCACCAAGCGACCTCGTAGGAGCATGAACACCTCGCACGGGACCAATGTAACTTGTAGGAACTGACCGCGTAGTCCCGGGTCTCCGAGTTTGTGAATATGATGATAATTTGCAAAAATCAACCCTTACACTTAAAAACAAGCCGTTAAAGGCTGAAAACCCAAACGACCCCGTAAGAGGCACAAAGACCTAGCACGGGACCAATGTAACTTGTAGGAACTGACCGCATAGTCACGGGTCTCCCAGTTTGAGAGTATGATGATAATTTGCGAAAATCACACTTAGACTTAAAAATAATCCGTTAAAGGGTGAAAACCCAAACCAGCCCCAAAACGACCCCGAAGGAGGCACGAACACCTCGCACGGGACCAATGTAACTTTTAAGAACTGACCGCGTAGTCCCGGGTCTCCCGGTTTGAGAGTATGACTATAATTTAAAAAAAATCACACCTAGACTTAAAAACAACCGTTAAAGGGTGAAAACCCAAACCATCCCCCAAACGATCCCGTAGGAGGCACGAACACCTCGCACGCTACCAATGTAACTTGTAGGAACAGATCGCATAGTCCCGAGTCTCCCGATTTGAGAGTATGCGATAATTTAAAAAAATCACACCTAGACTTAAAAACAATCCGTTAATGGGTGAAAACCCAAACCAACCCCAAACGATCTCATAGGAGGCACGAACACCTCGCACGGGACCAATGTAACTTGTAGGAACAGATCGCGTAGTCCCGGCTCTCTCGGTTTGAGGGTATGATGATAATTTGCTAAAATCACACTTCGACTTAAAAGCAAGTCGTTAAACTGTGAAAACCCAAACTAGCGTCCAAAAGACCCCGTGGGAGGCACGAACACCTCGCACGGGACCAATGTAACTTAAAGGAACTGACCGCATAGTCCTGGGTCTCCCGGTTTGAGAGTATGACGATAATTTGCAAAAATCACACTTTGACTTAAAATTAAGCCGTTAAAGGGAGAAAATCCAAACCAGCACCCAAACGACCCCGCAGGAGGCACGAACACCTTGCACGGGACCAATGTAACTTGCAGGAACTAACCGCGTAGTCCCGGGTCTCCAGGTTTGAAAATATGACGATAATTTACAAAAATCACACTTATACTTAAAAATAAGCGGTTAAAGGGTGATAACCCAAACCAGCCCCCAAACGACCCCGTAAGAGGCCCGAACACCTCGCACGGGAACAATGTAACTTGTAAGAACGAACCGCGTATTCTTGGGTCTCTCGGTTTGACAATATGATGATAATCTGCTAAAATCAACACTTACTCTTAAAAATAATCCGTTAAAGGGAGGTAATCAAAACTAGATCCCAAGCGACCCCGTAGGAGCACAAACACCTCGCGCGGGATCAAGTTTGTAAATATGATGATAATTTGCAAAAATTAACCCTTACACTTAAAAATAAGTCGTTAAAGGGTGAAAACCCAAACGACGCCGTAGGAGGCACGAAGACCTCGCACGGGACCAATGTAACTTGTAGGAACTGATCGCGTAGTCACGGGTCTCCCAGTTTGAGAGTATGTGAATAATTTACGAAAATCACACTTAGACTTAAAAATAAGCCGTTAAAGGGTGAAAACATAAACCAGGCCCCAAACGACCCCGTAGGAGGCACTAACACCTCGCATGGGACCAATGTAACTTGTAGAAACTGATCGCGTCGTCCCGGGTCTCCCAGTTTGAGAATATGACGATAATTTACAAAAATCAACACTTAGACTTAAAAATAAGCTGCTAAAGGGTGAAAACCCAAAACTAGCCCCCAAACGACCCCATAGGAGGCACGAACACCTCGCACGGGACCAATGTAACATGTTGGAACTGACCGCGCAGTCTCGGGTCTCCAGGTTTGAGAATATGAAGATAATTTGCAAAAATCACACTTAGACTTAGAAACAAGTTGTTAAAGGGGTATAACCCAAACCAGCCCCCAAACGACCCCGGAAGAGGCCCGAACACCTCGCACGAGAACAATGTAACTTGTAAGAACTACCCCGCGTAGTCCCGGGTCTCTTGGTTTGAGAATATGAAAATAATTTTCAAAAATCAACACTTAGACTTAAAAGTAATCTGTTAAAGGTTGAAAACCCAAACTAGCCCCCAAGCGACCCCGTAGGAGCAGGAACACCTCGCACGGGACCAATGTTACTTGTAGGAACGGATCGCGTAGTCCCCGGTCTCCCAGTTTGTGAATATGATGATAATTTGCAAAAATCAACCCTTACACTTAAAAATAAGCCGTTAAAGGGTGAAAACCTAAACGACCCCGTAGGAGGCAAGAAGACCTCGCACGGGAGCAATGTAACTTGTAGGAACTGACCGCGTTGTCACGGGTCTCCCTGTTTGAGAGTATGATGATAATTTCTGAAAAACACACTAAGACTTAAAAATAAGCCGTTAAAGGGTGAAAACCCAAACCAGCCCCCAAACGACCCCGTAGGAGGCATGAACACCTCGCACCGGACCAATGTAACTTTTAAGAACTGACCGCGTAGTCCCGGGTCTCCCGGTTTGAGAGTATGTCGATAATTTACAAAAATCACACCTAGACATAAAAATAAGCCATTAAAGGGTGAAAACCCAAACAAGCCCCTAAACGATCTCGTAGGAGGCACGAACACCTCGCACGATACCAATGTAACTTTTACGAACTCAACGCGTAGTCCCGGGTCTCTCGGTTTGAGAGTATGATGATAATTTTCAAAAATCACAACTAGGATTAAAAACAAGCCGTTAAAGAGTGAAAACCCAAACCATCACCCAAACGATCCCGTAGGAGGCACGAACACCTCGAACGGAACCAACGTAACTTGTAGGAACTGACCTCGTAGTCCCGGGACTCTCGATTTGAGAGTATGACAATAATTTGCAAAAATCACACTTAGACTTAAAAATCAGTCGTTAAACGGTGAAAACCCAAACCAGCCCCCAAACGACCCCGTCGGAGGCACGAACACCTCGTACGAACTAACCGCATAGTCCCGAGTCTCCCGATTTGAGATAAAAATAATAATTTGTAAAAATCACACTTAGACTTAAAAACAAGCTATTAAAGGGTGAAAACCCAAACCAGCCCCCAAAACAACCCCGTAGGAGGCACGAACACCTCGCACGGGACAAATGTAACTTGCAGGAACTAACCGCGTTGTCCCGGGTCTCCCGATTTGAGAGTATGACGATAATTTGCAAAATTCACACTTAGACTTAAAAATATGTCGTTAAAAGTTAAAAACCCAAACCAGCGACCAAACGACCCCGTAGGAGGCACGAACACCTCGCACGGGACCAATGTAACTTATAGGAACTGACCGCGTAGTCTCGGGTCTCCCGGTTTGAGAGTATGATGATAATTTGCAAAAATAACACTTTGACTTAAAATTAAGCCGTTAAAGGGTGAAAACCCAAACCAGCACCCAAATGACCCCGTAGGAGGCACGAAATCCTCGCACGGGACCAATATAACTTGCAAGAACTGACCGCGTAGTCCCGGGACTCCAAGTTTGAGAATATGATGATAATTTGCAAAAATCACACTTAGACTTAAAAACAAGTTGTTAAAGGGTGATAACCCAAACTAGCCCCCAAACGACCCCGTAAGAGGCAAGAACACCTTGCACGGGACCAATGTAACTTGTAGGAACTGATCGCATAGTCCCGGGTCTCCCGGTTTGAGAGTATGACGATAATTTGCAAAAATCACACCTAGACTTAAAAACTAGCCGTTAAAGAGTGAAAACCCCAACCAGCCCCCAAACGACCCCGTAGGAGGCACGAACACCTCGCACAGGACGAATATAACTTGTAGGAATAGACCGCTTAGTCCCGGGTCTCCCGGTTTAAGAGTATGACGATAATTTGGAAAAATCAGACTTTGACTTAAAAACAAGCCGTTCAAGGGTGAAAATCCAATCCAGCACCCAAACGACCCCGTACGAAGCACAAACACCTCGCACGGGACCAATGTAACATTAGGAACTGACGGCGTTCTCCTGGGTCTCCCGGTTTGAGAGTATGTCGATAATTTGAAAAAATCACACTTATACTTAAAAATAAGCCGTTAAAGGGAGAAATCCAAAAGCAGCCCCCAAACGATCCCGTAGGAAGCACGAACACCTCGCACGGGACCAATGTAACTTGCAGGAACTGGTCGCGTTGTCCCGGGTCTCCCGGTTTGAGAGTATGATGATAATTTGCAAAAATCACACTTGGACTTAAAAACAAGCCGTTAAAGGGTGAAAACCCAAACAAGCACCCAAACAACCCCGTAGGAGGCACGAACACCTCATACGAACTGACCGCGTAGTCCCGGGTCTCCCGGTTTGAGAGTATGATGATAAATTAGAAAAATCAGACTTAGACTTAAAAATAAGCCGTTAAAGGGTCATAATCCAAACCAGCCCCAAACGACCCCGACTAGGCACAAACACCTCGCACGGGACCAATGTAACTTGTAGGAATTGACCGCATAGTCCCGGGTCTCCCGATTTGACAGTATGACGATAATTTTCAAAAATCACACTTTGACTTAAAAATAATCCGTTACAGGGTGAAAACCCAAACCAGCCCACAAATAACCCCGTAGGAGGCACGAACACCTCACACGGGACTAATGTAACTTGCAGGAACTCACCATGTAGTCCCGGGCCCCCGGTTTGAGAGTATGACGATAATTTGCAAAAATCACACTTGGACTTAAAAACAAGTCGTTAAAGGGTGAAAACCCAAACCAGCCTCCAAACGACCCCGTAGGAGGCACGAACACCTCGTACAAACTGACCGCATAGTCCCGGGCCTCCCGACTTGAGAGTATGATGATAATTTACAAAAAATCACATTTTTACTTAAAAATAAGCCGTTAAAGGTTGAAAATCTAAACCAGCCCCCAAACGACCCCGTAGGTGGTACGAACACCTCGCACGGGACAAATGTAACGTGTAAGAACTGACCGCGTAGTCCCGGGTCTACCGATTTGAGAGTACGATGATAAATTAAAAAAATCACACATAGACTTAAAAACAAGCCGTTAAAGGGTGAAAACCCAAACCCGCCCCCAAACAATCCCGTAGGAGGCACGAACACCTCTCACGGGACCAATGTAACTTATAAGAACTGACCGCGTAGTCCCGGGTCTCCCGGTTTGAGAGTATGACGATAATTTGCAAAAATCACACTTTGACTTAAAATTAAGCCCTTAAAGGGTGAAAACCCAAACCAACACCCAAACGACCCCGTAGGAGGCACGAACACCTCGCACGGGACCAATGTAACTTGCAGGAACTGACCGCGTAGTCCCGGGTCTCCAGGTTTGAGAATATCACGATAATTTGCAAAAATCACATTTAGACTTAAAAACAAGCTGTTAAAGGTTGAAAACCCAAACTAGTCCCCAAACGACCCTGTAAAAGGCCCGACCACCTCGTACGGGAATAATGTAACTTGTAAGAACTAACCGCGTAGTCTCGGGTCTCTCGGTTTGAGAATATGATGATAATTTGCAAAAATCATCACTTAGACTTAAAAATAAGCCGTTAAAGGGTGAAAATCCAAACTAGCCCCCAAGCGACCCCGTAGAAGCACGAACACCTCGCACGGGACCAATGTAACTTGTAGGAACTGACCGCATAGTCTTGGGTCTCCCAGTTTGTGAATATGATGATAATTTGTCGAAATCAACCCTTACACTTAAAAATAAGCCGTTAAAGGGTGAAAACCCAAACGACCACGTAGGAGGCATGAAGATCTCGCACGGGACCAATGTAACTTATAGGAACTGACCGCGTTGTCACGGATCTTCCAGTTTGAGAGTATGACGATAATTTTGCGAAAATCACACTTAGACTTAAAAATAAGCCATAAAGGGTGAAAACCCAAACCAGCCCCCAAATGACCTCGTAGGAGGCACGAACACCTCGCACAGGACCAATGTAACTTTTAAGAACTGACCACGTAGTCCCGGATCTCCCGGTTTGAGAGTATGACGATAATTTACAAAAATCACACCTAGACTTAAAAACAAGTCGTTAAAGGGTGAAAACCCAAACCAACCCCCAAACGACCCCGTAGGAGGCACGAACACCTCGTACGCTACCAATGTAACTTGTACGAACTCACCGCTTAGTCCCGGGTCTCCCGGTTTAAGAGTATGACGATAATTTGCAAAAATCACACTTTGACTTAAAAATAAGCCGTTCAAGGGTGAAAATCCAAACCAGCCCCCAAACGACCCCGTACGAGGCACAAACACCTCGCACGGGACCAATGTAACATTAGGAACTGACGGCGTTGTCCTGGGTCTCCCGGTTTGAGAGTATGACGATAATTTGAAAAAATCACACTTGTACTTAAAAACAAGCCGTTAAAGGGAGAAAACCAAAAGCAGACCCCAAACGATCCTGTAGGAGGCACGAACACCTCGCATGGGACCAATGTAACTTGCTGGAACTGGTCGCGTTGTCCCTGGTCTCCCGGTATAAGAGTATGACAATAATTTGCAAAAATCACACTTGGACTTAAAAACAAGTCGTTAAAGGGTGAAAACCCAAACCAGCCCCCAAACGACCCCGTAGGAGGCACGAACACCTCGTACGAACTGACCGCGTAGTCCGGGGTCTCCCGGTTTGAGAGTATGACGATAATTTGCAAAAATCACAATTTTACTTAAAAACAAGCGGTTAAAGGGTGAAAACCCAAACCAGCCCCCAAACGACCCCGTAGGTGGCACGAACACCTCGCACGGGACCAATGTAACATATAGGAACTGACTGCGTTGTCCCGGGTCTCCCAGTTTTAGAGTATGACGATAATTTGCAAAAATTGCACTTTGACTTAAAATTAAGCCTTTAAAGGGTGAAAACCCAAACGACCCCGTAGGAGGCACGAACACCTCGCACGGGACCAATGTAACTTGCAGGAACTGACCGCGTAGTCCCGGGTCTCCAGGTTTGAGAATATGATGATAATTTGCAAAAATCACAATTCGACTTAAAAATAAGCCGTTAAAGGGTTAAAATCCAAACCAGCCCCAAACGACCCCGTACCGGGCACAAACACCTCGCACGGGACCAATGTAACTTGTAGGAATTGACCGCATAGTTTCGGGTCTCCCGGTTTGACAGTTTGACGATAATTTGCAAAAATCACACTTTGACTTAAAAACAATCCGTTACAGGGTGAAAACCCAAACCAGCCCACAAATGACCCCGTAGGAGGCACGAACACCCACACGGGACTAATGTAACTTGCAGGAACTGACCGTGTAGTCCCGGGTCTCCCGGTTTGAGAGTATGACGATAATTTGCAAAAATCACACTTGGACTAAAAAACAAGTCGTTAAAGGATGAAAACCCAAACCAGCCCCCAAACGACCCCGTAGGAGGCACGAACACCTCGTACGGAACTGACCGCGTAGTCCCGGGTCTCCCGATTTGAGAGTATGATGATAATTTTCAAAAATCACACTTTTACTTAAAAACAAGCCATTAAAGGGTGAAAACCCAAATCAGCCCCCAAACGCCCCCGTAGGTGGTACGAACACCTCGCACGGGACCAATTTAACGTGTAGGAACTGACCGCGTAGTCCCGGGTCTCCCTATTTGAGAGTATGATGATAAATTACAAAAATCACACTTAGACTTAAAAATAAGCCGTTAAAGGGTGAAAACCTAAACTCGCCCCCAAACAATCCCGTAGGAGGCACGAACACCTCGCACGGGACCAATGTAACTTATAGGAACTGAACGCGTAGTCCCAGGTCTCCCGGTTTGAGAGTATGACGATAATTTGCAAAAATCACACTTTGACTTAAAATTAAGCCCTTAAAGGGTGAAAACCCTAACCAACACCCAAACGACCCCGTAGGAGGCACGAACACCTCGCACGGGACCAATGTAACTTGCAGGAACTGACCGTGTAGTCCCGGGTCTCCAGGTTTGAGAATATAATGATAATTTGCAAAAATCACACTTAGACTTAAAAACAAGTTGTTAAAGGTTTAAAACCCAAACCAGTCCCCAAACGACCCCGTAAGAGGCCCGAACACCTCGCACGGGAACAATGTAACTTGTAAGAACTAACCGCGTAGTCTCGGGTCTCTCGATTTGAGAATATGATGATAATTTGCAAAAATCCACACTTAGACTTAAAAATAAGCCGTTAAAGGGTGAAAATCCAAACTAGCCCCCAAGCGACCCCGTAAAAGCAGGATCACCTCGCACGGGACCAATGTAACTTGTAGGAACTGACCGCGTAGTCCCGGGTCTCCCAGTTTGTGAGTATGATGATAATTTGTAGAAATCAACCCTTACACTTAAAAACAAGTCGTTAAAGGGTGAAAACCCAAACGACCACGTAGGAGGCATGAAGACCTCGCACGTGACCAATGTAACTTGTAGGAACTGACCGCGTAGTCACAGGTCTCCCAGTTTGAGAGTTTGACGAAAATTTGCGAAAATCACACTTAGACTTAAAAATAAGCCATTAAGGGTGAAAACCCAAACCAGCCCCCAAACGACCCCGTAGGAAGCACGAACACGTCGCACAGGACCAATGTAATTTTTAAGAACTGACCGCGTAGTCCTGGGTCTCCCGATTTGAGAGTATGACGATAATTTACAAAAATCACACCTAGACTTAAAAACAAGCCGTTAAAGGGTGAAAACCCAAACCAGCCCCCAAACCATCCCGTAGGAGGCACGAACACCTCGCACGCTACCATTGTAACTTGTAGGAACTCACCGCGCAGTCCCGGGTCTCCCGGTTTGAGAGTATGACGATAATTTACAAAAGTCACACCTGGACTTAAAAATAAGTCGTTAAAGTGTGAAAACCCAAACTAGCCCACAAACGATCTAGTAGGAGGCACGAACACCTCTTACGAACTGACAGCATAGTCCCGAGTCTCACGATTTGAGAGTAAAATAATAATTTGCAAAAATCACACTTAGACCTTAAAATAAGCCCTTAAAGGGTGAAAACCCAAACCACCACCCAAACGACCCCGTAGGAGGCACGAACACCTCGCACGGGACCAATGTAACTTACAGCAAGTAACCGCGTTGTCCGGGGTCTCCCGATTTGAGAGTATGACGATAATTTGCAAAAATCACACTTAAATTTAAAAACAAGTCGTTAAAAGGTGAAAACCCAAACCAGCGCCCAAACGACCCCGTAGGAGGCACGAACACCTCGCACGGGACCAATGTAACTTATAGGAACTGACCGCATAGTCCCGGGTCTCCCAGTTTGAGAGTATGACAATAATTTACAAAAATCACACTTTGACTTAAAATTAAGCCATTAAAGGGTGAAAACTCAAACCAGCACCCAAACGACCTCGTAGCAAGCACGAACACCTCGCACGGGACCAATATTTCTTGCAGGAACTGATTGCGTAGTCCCAGGACTCCTGGTTCGAGAGTATGACGATAATTTTCAAAAATCACACTTGGACTTAAAAATAAGCCGTTAAAGGGTGAAAATCCAAACCATCCCCCAAACGACCCCGTAGGAGGCACGAACACCTCGTACAGGACCAATGTAAATTGTAGGAACTGATCGCATAGTCCCGGGTCTCCCGGTTTGAGAGTATGACGATAATTTTCAAAAATCACACTTAGACCTTAAAAATAAGCCGTTAAAGGGTGAAAATCCAGACCATCCCCCAAACGACCCCGTAGGAGGCACGAACACCTCGCACGGGACCAACGTAAATTGTAGGAACTGATCGCGTAGTCCCGGGTCTCCCGGTTTGAGAGTATGACGATAATTTTCAAAAATCACACTTAGATATAAAAACAAGCCGTTAAAGGGTGAAAACCCGAACCAGACCCCAAACGCCCCCGTAGGTGGTACGAACACCTCGCACGGGACCAATTTAACGTGTAGGAACTGACCGCGTAGTCCCGGGTCTCCCGATTTGAGAGTATGACGATAAATTACAAAAATCACACTTAGACTTAAAAACAAGCCGTTAAAGGGTGAAAACCTAAACTCGCCCCCAAACAATCCCGTAGGAGGCACGAACACCTCGCACGGGACCAATGTAACTTATAGGAACTGACCGCGTAGTCCCAGGTCTCCCGGTTTGAGAGTATGACGATAATTTGCAAAAATCACACTTTGACTTAAAATTAAGCCCTTAAAGGGTGAAAACCCAAACCAACACCCAAACGACCCCGTAGGAGGCACGAACACCTCGCACGGGACCAATGTAACTTGCAGGAACTGACCGTGTAGTCCCGGGACTCCCGATTTGAGACTATGACGATTATTTGCAAAAATCACACTTAGACTTAAAAATAATCCGTTAAAGGGTGAAAACCCAAACCAGTCCCCAAACGACCCCGTAGGAGGCACGACCACCACGCACGGGACCAATGTAACTTCTACAAACTGATCGCGTAGTCCCGAGTCTCCCGGTTTGAGAGTATGATGATAATTTACAAACATCACACTTTGACTTAAAAACAAGCCGTTAAAGGGTGAAAACCCAAACCAGCCCCCAAACGACCCCGTAGGAGGCGCGAACACCTCGTACGGGACCAATATCACTTGTAGGAACTGACCGCTTTGTCCCAGGTCTCTCGATTTGTGTGTATGATGATAATTTGCAAAAATGACACTTTGACTTAAAACAAGCCGTTAAAGGGTGAAAACCCAAAGCAGCCCCCAAACGACCCCGTAGGACGCACAAACACCTCGCACGGGACCAATGTAACTTGCAGGAACTGACCGAGTTGTACCGGGTCTCCCGGTTTGAAAGTATGACGATAATTTGCAAAAATCACACTTAGACTTAAAAACAAGTCGTTAAAGGGTGAAAACCCAAACCAGCGCCGAAAAGACCCCGTAGGCGAAACGAACACCTCGCACGGGACCAATGTAACGTATAGGAACTGATCGCATAGTGCCGGGTCTCCCGGTTTGAGAGTACGACGATAATTTCCAAAAATCACACTTTGACTTAAAATTAAGCCGTTAAGGGGTGAAAACCCAAACCAGCACCCAAACGATCCCGTGGGAGGCACGAACACCTCGCACGCTACCAATGTAACTTGTAGGAACTCACCGCGTAGTCCAGGGTCTCCCGGTTTGAGAGTACGACGATAATTTACAAAAATCACACCTAGACTTAAAAATAAGCCGTTAAAGTGTAAAAACCCAAACCAGTCCACAAACGGTCTAGTAGGAGGCACGAACACCTCTTACGAACTGATAGCATAGTCCCGAGTCTCCCGGTTTGAGAGTAAAATAATAATTTGCAAAAATCACACTTAGACCTTAAAATAAGCCCTTAAAGGGTGAAAACCCAAACCACCACCCAAACGACCCCGTAGGAGGCACGAACACCTCGCACGGGACCAATGTAACTTGCAGCAAGTAACTGCGTTGTCCGGGGTCTCCCGATTTGAGAGTATGACGATAATTTGAAAAAATCACACTTAAACTTAAAAACAAATTGCTAAAAGGTGAAAACCCAAACTAGCGCCCAAACGACCCCGTAGGAGGCACGAACACCTCGCACGGGACCAATGTAACTTATAGGAACTGAGCGCATAGTCCCGGGTCTCCCGGTTTGAGAGTATGACAATAATTTGCAAAAATCACACTTTGACTTAAAATTAAGCCGTTAAAGGGTGAAAACTCAAACCAGCACCCAAACGGCCTCGTAGGAAGCACGAACACCTCGCACGGGACCAATGTAACTTGCAGGAACTGACCTCGTAGTCCCGGGTCTCCTGGTTTGAGAGTATGATGATAATTTGCAAAAATCACAATTGGACTTAAAAATAAGTCGGTAAAGCGTGAAAATCCAAACCATCCCCCAAACGACCCCGTAGGAGACACGAACACCTCGCACGAGACCAATGTAAATTGTAGGAACTGATCGTGTAGTCCCGGGTCTCCCGGTTTGAGAGTATGACGATAATTTTCAAAAATCACACTTAGATATAAAAACAAGCCGTTAAAGGGTGAAAACCCAAACCAGCCCCCAAACGACCCCGTAGGAGGCACGAACACCTCGCAAGGGACCAATGTAACTTGTAGGAACTTACTGCGTAGTCCCGGTCTCCCGATTTGAGAGTATGACGATAATTTGCAAAAATCACACTTAGACTTAAAAATAAACCGTTAAAGGGTGAAAACCCAAACCAGCCCCCAAACGACCCCGTAGGAGGCACGAACACCTCGTACGAACTGACCGCGTAGTCCTTGGTCTCCCGGTTTGAGAGTATCACGATAATTTGCAAAAATCACACTTAGACTTAAAAACAAGCCGTTAAAGGGTGAAAAACCAAACCAGCCCCCAAACGGCCCCCTACGAGGCACGAACACCTCGCACGGGACCAATTTAACTTATAGGAACTGACCGCGTTGTCCCGGGCCTCCCGGTTTGAAAGTATGGCGATAATTTGCAAAAATCACACTTAGACTTAAAAACAAGCCGTTAAAGGGTGAAAACCCAAACCAGCCCCCAAACGACCCCGTAGGAGGCGCGAACACCTCGTACGGGACCAATATAACTTGTAGGGACTGACCGCTTTGTCCCGAGGCTCTCGGTTTGTGTGTATGATGATAATTTGCAAAAATGACACTTTGACTTAAAAACAAGCCGTTAAAGGGTGAAAACCCAAACTAGCCCCCAAATGACCCCGTAGGAAGCACGAACACCTCGCACGGGAATAATGTAACTTGTAGGAACTTACCGCGGTCCCGGTCTCCCGATTTTAGAGTATGACGATAATTTGCAAAAATCACACTTAGACTTAAAAATAAGCCGTTAAAGGGTGAAAACCCAAATCAGCCCCCAAACGACCCCGTAGGAGGCACGAACACCTCGTACGAACTGACCGCGTAGTCCTTGGTCTCTCGATTTGAGAGTATGACGATAATTTTCAAAAATCACACTTAGACTTATAAACAAGCCGTTAAAGGGTGAAAACCCAAACCAGCCCCCAAACGGCCCCGTACGAGGCACGAACACCTCGCACGGGACCAATGTAACTTATAGGAACTGATCGCGTAGTCCTGGGTCTCCCGATTTGAGAGAATGATGATAATTTGCAACAATCACACTTTGAATTAAAAACAAGCCGTTAAAGGGTGAAAATCCAAACCAGCCCCCAAACGACCCCGTTGGAGGAACGTACACCTCGCACGGGACCAATGTAATTTGCAGGAACTAACCACGTTGTCTCGAGTCTCCTGGTTTGAGAGTATGACGATAATTTGTAAAAATCACACTTAGACATAAATACAAGCCGTTAAAGTGTGGAAACCCAAACCAGCACCCAAACGACCACGTAGGAGGTACGAACACCTCGTACGGAACCAACATAACTTATAGGAACTGATCGCATAGTCCCGGGTCTCCCGATTTGATAGTGTGATGATAATTTGCAAAAATCACACTTTTACTTAAATACAAGCCGTTAAAGGTTGAAAACCCAAACCAGCCCCCAAACGACCCTGTAGGGGGCATGAACACCTCGCACAGGACCCATGTAACTTGTAGAAACTGACCGCGTAGTCTCGGGACTCCCGATTTGAGACTATGACGATTATTTGCAAAAATCACCCTTAGACTTTAAAATAATCCGTTAAAGGGTGAAAACCCAAACTAGCACCCAAACGACCCCGTAGGAGGCACGACCACCACGCACGGGACTAATGTAACTTCTACAAACTGATCGCGTAGTCCCGAGTCTCCCGGTTTGAGAGTATGATGATAATTTACAAAAATCACACTTAGACTTAAAAACAAGCCGTTAAAGGGTGAAAACCCAAACCAGCCCCCAAACGACCCCGTAGGAGGCGCGAACACCTCGTATGGGACCAATATAACTTGTAGGAACTGACCGCTTTTTCCCGGGTCTCTCGGTTTGTGTGTATGATGATAATTTGCAAAAATGACACTTTGACTTAAAAACAAGCCGTTAAAGGGTGAAAACCCAAAGCAGCCCCCAAACGACCCCGTAGGATGCACAAACACCTCGCACGGGACCAATGTAACTTGCAGGAACTGACCGAGTTGTACCGGGTCTCCCGGTTTGAAAGTATGATGATAATTTGCAAAAATCACACTTAGTCCTAAAAACAAGTCGTTAAAGGGTGAAAACCCAAACCAGCGCCCAAAAGACCCCGTAGGAGGCACGAACACCTCGCACGGGACCAATGTAACTTATAGGAACTGATCGCGTAGTCTCGGGTCTCCCGGTTTGAGAGTACGAAAAAAATTTCCAAAAATCACACTTTGACTTAAAATTAAGCCGTGAAAGGGTGAAAACCCAAACCAGCATCCAAACGACCCCGTAGGAGGCACGAACACCTCGTACGGGACCAATGTAACTTGCAGGAATTAACCGCGTAGTCCCGGGTCTCCTGGTTTGAGAGTATGACGATAATTTGCAAAAATCACACTTAGACTTAAAAACAAGCCGTTAAAGGGTGAAAATCCAAACCAGCCCTCAAAAGACCCCGTAGGAGGCACGAACACCTCGGACGGGACCAATGTAACTTATAGGAACTGATCGCTTAGTCTCGGGTCTCCCAGTTTGAGTGTATGACGATAATTTGCAAAAATCACACTTTGACTTAAAATTAAGCCGTTAAAGGGTGAAAACTCAAACCAGCACCCAAAAGACCCCATAGGAGGCACAAACACCTCGCACGGGACCAATGTAACTTGCAGGAACTGACCGCGTAGTCCCGGGTCTCCCGGCTTGAGAGTATGACGATAATTTGCAAAAATGACACTTAGACTTAAAAATAAGCCGTTAAGGGTGAAAACCCAAACCAGCCCCCAAACGACCCCGTAGGAGGCACGAACACCTCGTACGAACTGACTGCGTAGTCTTGGGTCTCCCGGTTTGAGAGTATGATGATAATTTGCAAAAATCACACTTAGACTTAAAAACATGCCGTTAAAGGGTGAAAATCCAAACCAGCCCCCAAACGGCCCCGTACGAGGCACAAACACCTCGCACGGGACCAATGTAACTTATAGGAACTGACCGCGTAGTCCTGGGTCTCCCGGTTTGAAAGAATGATGATAATTCGCAATAGTCACACTTTTAATTAAAAACAAGTCGTTAAAGGGTGAAAACCCAAACAAGCCCCCAAACGATCCTGTAAGAGGCACGAACACCTCGCACGGGACCAATGTAATTTGTCGGAACTAACCGCGTTGTCCCGGGTCTCCCGGTTTGAGAGTATGACGATAATTTGTAAAAATCACACTTAGAGTTAAAAACAAGCCGTTAAAGTGTGAAAACCCAAACTAGCCCCCAAACGACCCCGTAGGGGGCACGAACACCTCGCACGGGATCAATGTAACTTTTAGGAATTGACCGCGTCGTCCCGGGTCTCCCGGTTTGAGAGTATGATGATAAATTACAAAAATCAGACTTAGACTTAAAAACAAGCCGTTAAAGGGTGAAAACCCAAACTACCTCCCAAACGACCCCGTAGGAGGCCCGAAGACCTCGCACGGGACCAATGTAACTTATAGGAACTGACCGCGTAGTCCCGACTCTCCTGGTTTGAGAGTATGACGATAATTTGCAAAAATCACACTTAGACTTAAAAATAAGCCGTTAAAGGGTGAAAACCCAAACCAGCCCCCAAACGACCCCGTAGGAGGCACGAACACCTCGTACAAACTGACTGCGTAGTCTTGGGTCTCCAGGTTTGAGAGTATGATGATAATTTGCAAAAATCACACTTTGACTTAAAAACAAGCCGTTAAAGGGTGAAAACCCAGACCAGCACCCAAATGACCCCTTAGGAGGCACGAACACCTCGCACGGGACCAATGTAACTTATAGGAACTGACCGCGTAGTCCTGGGTCTCTTGGTTTGAGAGAATGATGATAATTTGCAACAATCACACTTTGAATTAAAAACAAGCCGTTAAAGGGTGAAAACCCAAACCATCCCCCCAAACGATCCCGTAGGAGGCACGATCACCTCGCACGGGACCAATGTAATTTGTCAGAACTAACCGCGTTGTCCCGGCTCTCCCGGTTTGAGAGTATGATGATAATTTGTAAAAATCACACTTAGACTTAAAAACAAGCCGTTAAAGTGTGAAAACCCAAACCAGCTCCCTAAAGGCCACGTAGGAGGTACGAACAACTCGTACAGAACCAATGTAACTTATAGGAACTGACTGCAGAGTCCCGGGTCTCCCGGTTTTGTTGTATGATGATAATTTGCAAAAATCACACTTCGACTTAAATACAAGTCGTTAAAGGTTGAAAACCCAAACCACCCCCAAACGACCCCGTAGGAGGCACGAACACCTCGCACGGGACCCATGTAACTTATAGGAACTGACCGCGTAGTCCTGGGTCTACTGGTTTGAGGGAATGATGATAATTTGCAACAATCACACTTTGAATTAAAAACAAGCCGTTAAAGGGTGAAAACCCAAACCAGCCCCCTAACGATCCCGTAGGAGGCACGAACACCTCGTACGGGACCAATGTAATTTGTCGGAACTAACCGCGTTGTCCCGGGCCTCCCGGCTGGAGAGTATGACGCTAATTTGTAAAAATCACACTTAGACTTAAAAACAGGCCGTTAAAGTGTGAAAACCCAAACCAGCGCCCAAACGACCCCATAGGGGGCACGAATACTTCGCACGGGACCAATGTAACTTGTTGGAATTGACCGCGTAGTCTCGGGTCTCCCGGTTTGAGAGTATGACGATAATTTCCAAATATCACACTTTGACTTAAAAACAAGCCGTTAAAGGGTGAAAACCCAAACCAGCCCCGAAACGACCCCGTAGGAGGCACGAACACCTCGCACGGGACCAATGTAACTTGTAGGAACTGACCGTGTAGTCCCGGGTCTCCCAGTTTGAGAGTATGACGATAATTAACAAAAATCACACTTGGACTTAAAAACAAGCCATTAAAGGGTGAAAACCCAAACCAGCCCCCAATCGACACCTAGGAGGCACGAACTCCTCGTACGAACTGACCGCGTAGTCCCGGGTCTCCCAGTTTGAGAGTATGATGATAATTTGTGAAAATCACACTTTGACTTAAAAACAAACCGCTAAAGGGTGAAAACCCAAGCCATCCCCCAAACGACCCCGTAGGTGGCACAAACACCTCGCACAAGACCAATGTAACGTGTAGGAACTGACCGCGTCGTCCCGGGTCTCTCGGTTTGAGAGTATGATGATAAATTACAAAAATCAGACTTAGACTTAAAAATAAGCCGTTAAAGGGTGAAAACCCAAACCAGCCCCCAAACGACCCCGTAGGAGGCACGAACACCTCGCACGTGACCAATGTAACTTGTAAGAACTGACCGCGTAGTCCCGGGTCTCTCGGTTTGAGAGTATGACGATAATTTGCAAAAATCACACTTAGAATTAAAAATAAGCCGTTAAAGGGTGAAAACCCAAACAAGCCCCCAAACGACCCCGTAGGAGACACGAACACCTCGTACGAACTGACTGCGTTGTCCCGGGCCTCCCGATTGGAGAGTATGACGATAATTTGCAAAAATCACACTTAGACTTAAAAACAAGTCGTTAAAGGGTGAAAATCCAAACCAACCCCCAAACGGCCCCGTACGAGGCACGAACACCTCGCACGGGACCAATGTAACTTATAGGAACTGACCGTGTAGTCCTAGGTCTCCCGGTTTGAGAGAATGATGATAATTCGCAATAATCACACTTTTAATTAAAAACAAGTCGTTAAAGGGTGAAACAAACAAGCCCCCAAACGATCCCGTAGGAGGCACGAACACCTCGCACGGGACCAATGTAATTTGTCGGAACTAACCGCGTTGTCCCGGGTCTCCCGGTTTGAGAGTATGACGATAATTTGTAAAAATCACGCTTAGAGTTAAAAACAAGCCGTTAAAGTGTGAAAACCCAAACCAGCCCCCAAACGACCCCGTAGGGGGCACGAACACCTCGCACGGGACCAATGTAACTTTTAGGAATTGACCGCGTCATCCCGGGTCTCCCAGTTTGAGAGTATGATGATAAATTACAAAAATCAGACTTAGACTTAAAAACAAGCCGTTAAAGGGTGAAAACCCAAACCAGCCCCCAAACGACCCCGTAGGAGACCCGAAGACCTCGCACGGGACCAATGTAACTTGTAGGAACTGACCTCGTAGACCCGAGTCTCCCGGTTTGAGAGTATGACGATAATTTACAAAAATCACACTTAGACTTAAAAATAAGCCGTTAAAGGGTGAAAACCCAAACCAGCCCCCAAACGACCCCGTAGGAGGCACGAACACCTCGTACGAACTGACTGCGTAGTCTTGAGTCTCCAGGTTTGAAAGTATGACGATAATTTGCAAAAATCACACTTTGACTTAAAAACAAGCCGTTAAAGGGTGAAAATCCAAACCAGCCCCCAAACGGCCCCGTACGAGGCACGAACACCTCGCACGGGACCAATGTCACTTATAGGAACTGACCGCGTAGTCCTGGGTCTCCCAGTTTGAGAGAATGATGATAATTTTCAACAATCACACTTTGAATTAAAAACAAGTCGTTAAAGGGTGAATACCCAAACCAACCCCCAAACGATCCCGTAGGAGGCACGAACACCTCGCACGGGACCATTGTAATTTGTCAGAACTAACCGCGTTGTCCCGGCTCTCCCGGTTTGAGAGTATGATGATAATTTGTAAAAATCACACTTAGACTTAAAAACAAGCCGTTAAAGTGTGAAAACCCATACCAGCGCCCTAACGACCACGTAGGAGGTACGAACACCTCGTACGGGACCAATGTAACTTATAGGAACTGACCGCAGAGTCCCGGGTCTCCCGGTTTTGTTGTATGATGATAATTTGTAAAAATCACACTTCGACTTAAATACAAGCCGTTAAAGGTTGAAAACCCAAACCAGCCCCCAAACAACCCCGTAGGAGCACGAACACCTCGCACGGGACCCATGTAACTTATAGGAAGTGACCGCGTAGTCCTGGGTCTACTGGTTTGAGGGAATGATGATAATTTGCAACAATCACACTTTGAATTAAAAACAAGCCGTTAAAGGGTGAAAACCCAAACCAGCCCCCTAACGATCCCGTAGGAGGCACGAACACCTCGTACGGGACCAATGTAATTTGTCGGAACTAACAGCGTTGTCCCGGGCCTCCCGGTAGGAGAGTATGACGATAATTTGTAAAAATCACACTTAGACTTAAAAACAGGCCGTTAAAGTGTGAAAACCCAAACCAGCGCCCAAACGACCCCGTAAGGGGCACGAACACTTCGCACGGGACCAATGTAACTTGTTGGAATTGACCGCGTAGTCCCAGGTCTCCCGATTTGAGAGTATGACGATAATTTCCAAAAATCACACTTTGACTTAAAAACAAGTCATTAAAGGGTGAAAACCCAAACCAGCCCCGAAACGACCCCGTAGGAGGCACGAACACCTCGCACGGGACCAATGTAACTTGCAGGAACTGACCGTGTAGTCCCGGGTCTCCCAGTTTGAGAGTATGACGATAATTTACAAAAATCACACTTGGACTTAAAAACAAGCCATTAAACGGTGAAAACCCAAACCAGCCCCCAAACGACACCTAGGAGGCACGAACTCCTCGTACGAACTGACCGCGTAGTCCCGGGTCTCCCAGTTTGAGAGTATGACGATAATTTGCGAAAATCACACTTTGACTTAAAAATAAACCGCTAAAGGGTGAAAACCCAAACCATCCCCCAAACGACCCCGTAGGTGGCACAAACACCTCGCACAGGACCAATGTAACGTGTAGGAACTGACCGCGGTGAAAACCCAAACCAGCCCCCAAACGACCCCGTAGGAGGCACGAACACCTCGCACGTGACCAATGTAACTTGTAGGAACTGACCGCGTAGTCCCGGGTCTCCCGATTTGAGAGTATGACGATAATTTGCAAAAATCACACTTAGACTTAAAAATAAGCCGTTAAAGGGTGAAAACCCAAACCAGCCCCCAAACAACCCCGTAGGAGGCACGAACACCTCGTACGAACAGACTGCGTAGTCATGGGTCTCCCGGTTTGAGAGTATGACGATAATTTGCAAAAATCATACTTAGACTTAAAAACAAGTCGTTAAAGGGTGAAAATCCAAACCAACCCCCAAACGGCCCCGTACGAGGCACGAACACCTCGCACGGGACCAATGTAACTTATTGGAACTGACCGCGTAGTCCTGGGTCTCCCGGTTTGAGAGAATGATGATAATTTGCAACAATCACACTTTGAATTAAAAACAAGCCGCTAAAGCGTGAAAACCCAAACGATCCCGTAGGAGGCACGAACACCTCGGACGGGACCAATGTAATTTGCCGGAACAAACCGCGTTGTCCCGGGTCTCCCGGTTTGAGAGTATGACGATAATTTGTAAAAATCACACTTAGACTTAAAAACAAGCCGTTAAAGTGTGAAAACCCGCACCAGCGCCCAAACGACCACTTAGGAGGTACGAACACCTCGTACGGAACCAATGTAACTTATAGGAACTGACCGCAAAGTCCCAGGTCTCCCGGTTCGGTAGTATGATGATAATTTCCAAAAATCACACTTTGACTTAAATACAAGCCGTTAAAGGTTGAAAACCCAAACGAGCGCCCAAACGACCCCGTAGGAGGCACGAACAACTCGCACAGGACCAATGTAACTTGTAGAAACTGACCGCGTAGTCCCGGGACTCCCGGTTTGAGAGTATGACGATAATTTACACAAATCACACTTAGACTTAAAAACAATCCGTTAAAGGGTGAAAACCCAAACCAGCCCCCAAACGACCCCGTAGGAGGCACGACCACCACGCACGGGACCAATGTAATTTGTCGGAACTGACCGCGTAGTCCCGGGTCTCCCGATTGAGAGTATGATGATAATTTACAAAAATCACACTTAGACTTAAAAACAAGCAGTTAAAGGGTGCAAACCCAAAACAGCCCCCAAACGACCCCATAGGAGGCGCGAACACCTCGTACGGGACCAATATAAGTTGTAGGAACTGATCGCTTTGTCCCGAGTCTCTCAGTTTGAGAGTATGATGATAATTTGCAAAAATGACACTTTGACTTAAAAACAAGCCGTTACAGGGTGAAAACCCAAAGCAGCCCCCAAACGACCCCGTAGGAGGCACAAACACCTCGCACGAGACCAATGTAACTTACAGGAAATGACCGCATTGTCCCGGGTCTCCCGGTTTCAGAGTATGACGATAATTTGCAAAAATCACACTTATACTTAAAAACCAGTCGTTAATGGGTGAAAACCCAAGCCAGCGCCCAAACGAATCCGTAGGAGGCACGAATACCTCGCACGGGACCAATGTAACTTATAGGAACTGACCGCATAGTCCCGGGTCTTCCGATTTGAGAGTATGACGATAATTTGCAAAAATCAAACTTTAACTTAAAATTAAGCCGTTAAAGGGTGAAAACCCAAACCAGCACCCAAACGACCCCGTAGGAGGCACGAACACCTCGTACGGGACCAATGTAACTTGCAGGAACTAACTGCGTAGTCCCGGGTCTCCCGGTTTGAGAGTATGACAATAATTTTCAAAAATCACACTTGGACATAAAAATAAGCCCTTAAAGGGTGAAAATCCAAACCAGCCTCCAAACGACCCCGTAGGAGGCACGAACACCTCGTACGGGACCAATGTAACTTGTAGGAACTGATCGCGTTGTCCCGGGTCTCCCGGTTTTAGAGTATGATGGTAATTTGCAAAAATCACACTTAGACTTAAAAACAAGTCGTTAAAGGGTGGAAACCCAAACCAGCCCCCAAACGATCCCGTAGGTGGAACGAACACCTTGAACGGGACCAATATAACTTATAGGAGCTGACCGCTTAGTCTCGGGTCTCTCGGTTTGAGAGTATGACGATAATTTGGAAAAATCACACTTTGACTTAAAAATAAGCCGTTAAAGGGTGAAAATCCAAACCAGCCCCTAAACGACCCCGTATGAGGCACGAACACCTCGCACGGGACCAATGAAACTTACAGGAACTGATCGTGTTGTCCTGGGTCTCTCGGTGTGATAGAATGACGATAATTTGTAAAAATCACACATATACTTAAAAACAAGCCGTTAAATGGTGAAAACCCAAAGTAGCCCCCAAACTATCCCGTAGGATGCACGAACACCTCGTACGGGACCAATATAACTTGTAGGAACTGACCGCGTTGTCCTGGGTCTCTCAGTTTGAGAGTATGACGATAATTTGCAAAAATCACACTTCGACTTAAAAACAATCCGTTAAAGGGTGAAAACCCAAACCAGCGCTCAAACGACCTCGTTGGAGGCACGAACACCTCGCACGGGACCAATGTAACTTGTAGGAACTGACCGCGTAGTCCCGGGTCACCCGGTTTGAGAGTATGACGATAATTTTAAAAAATCACACTTAGATATAAAAACAAGCCGTTAAAGGGTGAAAACCCAAACCAGCCCCCAAACGACCCCGTACCAGGCACAAACACCTCGTACGGGACCAATGTAACTTGCAGGAACTGACCGCGTTGTCCTGGGTCTCCCAGTTTGAGAGAATGACGATAATTTTCAAAAATCACACTTATAGAGACAAACAAGCCGTTAAAGGGTGAAAACCAAAGCAACCCCCAAAAGATCCCGTAGGAGGCACGAACACGTCGCACAGGACCAATGTAACTTGCATGAACTGGCTGCGTTGTCCCGGGTCTCTCGGTTTGTGAGTATGGCGATAATTTGAAAAAATCACACTTTGACTTAAAAATAAGCCGTTAAAGGGTGAAAACCCAAACAAGCGCCCAAACGACCCCGTAAGAGGCACGAACACCTCGCACGGGACAAATATAACTTGCCAGAACTGACCGCGTAGTCCCGGGTCTCCCGGTTTGAGAGTATGACGATAATTTGCAAAAATCACACTTGGACTTAAAAATAAGCCGTTAAAGGGTGAAAACCCAAACCAGCCCCCAAACGACCCCGTAGGAGGCAGGAACACCTCGTACGAACTGACCGCGTAGTCTCGGGTCTCCCGGTTTGAGAGTATGATGATAATTTCCAAAAATCAAACTTTTACTTAAAAGCAAGCCGTTAAAAGGTGAAAACCCAAACCAGCCCCCAAACGACCACGTAGGAGGTACGAACACCTCGCACGGGACCAATGTAACTTGCAGGAACTGATCGTGTAGTCCCGGGTCTCCCGATTTGAGAGTATGACGATAATTTGCCAAAATCACACTTGGACTTAAAAACAAGCCGTTAAAGGGTGAAAACCCAAATTAGCTCCCAAACGACCCCGTAGGAGGCACGAACACCTCGCACGGGACCAATGTAACTTGCAGGAACTGATCATGTTGTCTCGGGTCTCCCGATTTAAGAGTATGATGATAATTTGCAAAAATCACACTTAGACTTAAAAACAAGCCGTAAAGGGTGAAAACCCAAACCATCTCCCAAACAAACCCGTAGGAGGCACGAACACCTCGCGTGGGGCCAATGTAACTTGTTGGAACTGACCGCGTAGTCCCGGGTCTCCCGATTTGAGAGTATGACGATAATTTGCAAAAATCACACTTAGACTTAAAAATAAGCCGTTAAAGGGTGAAAACCCAAACCAGCCGCCAAATGACCCCGTAGGAGGCACGAACACCTTGCGCGGGATCAATGTAACTTGTAGGAACTGATCGCATAGTTTCGGGTCTCCCGATTTGAGAATATGACGATAATTTGCACTCATATATGTAATTTTTTAGTTTGAGTAAATTTTTTTTTGTAAATTATTAGGTTACTAATATCGTATCTTTTTTGTATCCTTTTTTTTTAGGATAACAGTTTATCGTTGGCATTTATTCACGTGGAACACATAGTGAACTCAATGGTTTACAACAAGGGGTTTATTCATGATTTCATTTTTTGTGTCATGGTCGTGCGGTCTTTTGTTATTTTATTGTTAACTTTTATGGCCATGCGGGCTTTTGTAAGTTAATTGTTATATTTTGTGGCCGTGTGGGCTTTATGTTAGGCAGGTTTTGTATTAACAGGTTTTGGAATGTCCAGAAAATAGAGGAAACTCTGCCCAATTTTTTTTGGGTCTGTGAATTGTTAAAGACTTGTAATATTTTGAAGTTTGTATACACATTAGTTTATTAACAACGCGCAATATTATTAATTTGTGAATTTTGTGCTTTCAATTAATTAATTTTTTTTTTATAAAAAATTTGGCATAGTTCAAAACCGTGGCAAAAGTGTATCATATTTGGCACGGTTTTGAACTGTGCCAAATTTTTTTAAACTGTGTTGAATCTGGCACAGTTAAAAACTGTGCCAAAAGTGTGCCAGAAATACCAAAATACTGGCACGGTTTAAAAGTGTGCCAGAAGTGTTCCTGTTTGGCTGAATCTGGCACAGTTAAAAACTGTGCCAAAAGTGTGCCAGAAATATCAAATTCTGGCACGGTTTAAAAGTGTGCCAGAAGTGTTCCTGTTTGGCTGAATCTAGCACACTTTTGAGCCGTGCCAGAAAAAAATTGCCATTTTGGAACACCTGATTCTGGCACAGTTCAAAACCGTGCCAGATTTGATCTGGCACAGTTTTAAACCATGCCAGATTCCTGGTTTTGGCGTAGTGGACCAAGTATTACTTCGTGTGTCTCCTATGAAAGGAGTAATGAGATTCGGGAAGAAGGGGAAGTTGGATTCGAGGTACATAGGACTATTTCCCATTATCGAGAGGATAGGGCCGGTGGTATACATATTGGGGTTGCCAGAGCACTTGCACCGTATTCACAATGTATTCCACATCTCATCGTTGAGATGATATCTTTGGGATGATATGGCCCACACCCACATCGCGATGGAGGAGATTGACTTGTAGCCCGACAGTTCTTATGAGGAGACCATTGGCTATCCTAGACCATAGTGAGAGAAAATTGAGGTCGAAGGTAGTTCCACTTGTACGGGTTCAGTGGGAGCATCATAACGTGGAAGAGTCCCCTTGGGAGAGAGAGGCAGATATGCGCGAAACATATCCAGATCTATTTTTACCAGGTATGCCTGATTTTCTGCATTTCGGGACGAAATTCCGTCATTAGGGGGGAAGTATGTAATACCCCGTATTTTTATGGCTTTTAAATTGGGGATTTATTAAATGTAATTGAGATATATTAATTTAAAATTAATCCGGAAATTTATTTTAAATATTTACTAGCGTGACGAGAGTTAGTAATTATTGGGAATTTGTTTAATATTACTTAATGAGTAAAGTAATATGTAGAACTGAATTTATTAAAATTTTCACGAGTGAATGATATGACAATTATGAAAATTAAGTTTGGATGCGCCCGTGTCGTGTCGGGACTATATTATTATTACAAAAAGTTAATAAATTATAAGTCGCATGTATGGTCATTTCGAGTGGGTCAACATGTTCGAAAGGGTCGAGATAGTCAGAAAAGTGTACCCGTGGATTTAGTTTGGATCTCGGGGCATTTTTAGGCCTAACCGGCACTCCGGGAGGGCGATTTAGTCATTTCCAAATTAGGCCTTAGTTAAATGAAGAAAATTGGGAATTAATATCAGATATTAGGAGAGTCCTCTAGGGTTAACATTCTCAAAAGTCTAGAACGACAATGAGAGGAAGAAAGGAGAAAAGTCTTCCAAGAATTCAAGGCCAATAACCAACCCAATTGCACCACCACCACCACCAAAACGTAGATCAGAGCGAGGGGATCAAGACTATACCTATCAATTTCGTGGAATCATACCTTCGATCTTAAGTCAAGTATCTATCTTGCTATTTTTTTAGTTGATATTTCACCCATGTTAGAATATGATTGATAAATATATGTTTTATTGAAGAATTTCATGAATTAGGAGATTTGAATCACATGTTTTAGGAGTAATAAATGTAATATGGAAGCGTTGTCATATGTATAGGATTGCCCATGAAATTATAATGGTTCAGAAGAAAAAAATCTGGAAAAAGAGTTAGAATGTTGGAAATTATGATGAAACTAGAGTTCTTGACAAATATGGTGAATTGCCTCTTTAATCCTATGTCTTTGATGAAATTCGTACATGTTTTACGTAGAAAATCATGTAGATAGGTATGTATAATCATTTGTTTAATTGGTCGGGAGTTTGGGATTCGTTTATGGAGTTTTGGTTGAGATTTAATAAGAAAACCCGTAGTTAACAATGGCAGAATTTGGGTTATACCTGATCTATCGACCTCCTTCATCAATCGATCGACCCCTCCTGAAAACTGCTGGCTTTTCCTCTTTTTGTTTAATTCAGATCAAATGCGTAGGAACCCTTGAATATCATTTAAAGAGTATAAAGGGTCATGAAGAGGACCAGTAGGGTCTAAGTAGATTTCGTTGAATGAAATTTTATATGGGATGTAACCGTGGGTTAACGGGGGCTTGACACATATTGGAACTCGTGCGTACGTTAACTACGGAATTGAGAGATTCGTGAATGACTTAGACCAATATGTTAGAGAGGGTTTACTTACTGAATTGACTTTTAGGAAGAGAGAATACTTCGAGGGACGAGAAGTAATTACGAAATGATTATAATTGAGAATAAAATGAGATGAATTCTTTATGCGTAATGATTGAGTAAATTTGTTACCTACGGTTATAATATTATTACGGATCGTGGGTGAACCTAATTGGAAAATTAGAATATTTATATATATGACCGAGTGCATGTGTATACATTTATTTTATATTTGTGTATAATCACACCCGCGCTACTTCCTATCACGGAGGTTACCGATCCAGGACAATTTTATCTCAAAGGGACCTTTATGGGGGATATTGACTTGTACCCTAGAACGTAGGATTACTTAGTACAGGCTATTTGAGAATGATAGTCAGACGGCCTTAACAGACGTGATGGGTATGTGATGACCTCATAGTGACTTGGAACTATGCTTTGCCTCCATTATGTGTGTATTGTGTTAATACAGTTCGAGAGTGATTCCGAACTAGTATTTCCCTTAGTACGGAGATACGGGGACTTGATAACAGATAATGCCAGCGCCATAGATTTTATGTGGGGTGTCGATAGTATACATATTATATGAGTTATTAATATATATATATATATGCGTATATATGGAATTCTTCTACTGTGCGTATAAGTAGATAAATATTGAATAAATGCTCCAAAATTATAGTAATGTTCGGGAACTTTATAACAATATTGTGAAATACATAAGTAACGTAAGAAATCATTAAGAGAATAATATCTAAACTAAAATGACAGTCTTGTGACTTCTCAAAATAAAACTTATGGGAGATGAGTTAGATAGACTTATGAGTCATTTAGTAGTACAGTAGGCGTGCACACTAGAGGAGTGGTGAAAATTCTCAAGAGAGTGTCGCGTACTAACATGGTTGTTATATTAGAAGGTAAGCATTTTAAATACTTGCTAAACTATTTTTAAAACTGTTTTACACTCGGGCTCTGACCCGTTTCTTATCATTACTCCTAAAACATGTGATTCAAATCTCCTAATTCATGAAATTCTTCAATAAAACATATATTTATCAATCATATTCTAACATGGGTGAAATATCAACTAGAAAAATAGCAATATGTATACTTGACTTAAGATCGAAGGTCTGATTCCACAAATTTGACAGGTATAGGCTTGATCCCCTCGCTTCGATCTACGTTTTGGTGGTGGTGGTGGTGCAATTGGGTTGGTTCTTGGCCTTGGATTCTTAGAAGACTTTTCTCCTTTCTTCCTCTCACTGCCATTCTAGACTTTTGATAATGTTAACCCTAGAGGAGTCTCCTAATATCTTATATTAATTCCCAATTTTCCTCCTTTAACTAAGGCCTAATTTGAAAATGACTAAATTGCCCTCTCGGGGTGCCGGTTAGGCCTAAAAACGCCCCAAGACCCAAACTAAATCCCCGGGTACACTTTTCTGACTATCTCGACCCTTCCAGACACGTTGGCACACTCAAAATGACCATACGAGTGACTTATAATTTATTCACTCTTTATAATAATCATATAGTCCCGACACGACACAGGCACATCCCGACTTAATTTTCATTATTGTCATATTATTCACTCGTGATAATTTTAATAAATTCAATTCTACATATTACTTTACTCATTAAGTAATATTCAACAAATTTCTAATAATTACTAACTCTCGTCATGCTAGTAAATATTTAAAATAAATTTTTGGATTAATATTAAATTAATTTATCTCAACTACATTTAATAAATCCCCAATTTAAAAGCCATAAAAATACGGGGTATTACATCACCCACATCAATTATACCCTTCTCACCCAATTTTCAATAATACCCCCATGCCATCACTTCTCTCTATATCCATAAAACATTCAATTTAAGTTAAACACAATTTTGTGATCCTCAATAAGCTCCAGATTACCGAGTAAATATAATGGTATTTATAATGGAGCAATCCAATTGAAGTTTTGAGCACTAACCATTTTCCTTGTTTAATGAATGCAATTAGCAACCACTCCTTAAGCTATCCCTCATCTGCAATAAAAAAAAATTCAGTTGTCATAGTTGCCTTTTAGATTCACCTGTCATATTCAATCCCATAAATCAAACTAAATAGAGTGTGAAACGGATGGTACCGGAATGATTCGGTACAATAGAACATTTTCAAACCTTAAAATTTGGTATTAAATGAAGCCTCATTGAGGCATTTACTCAAACATCATCTGGGCACTAACACGCTAACATGGAAAACCCAAGTATCAAATACCATGTTCTACAACATATGAAAAATAATTAAAAAAATTAAAAATGTATAGACTTGACTACAATAGAAGGAACATGCGACAGAGAGAGAGTCGAAACACCTCTACAGAGCCCAAGTTATCTAAATCCCGTGTTTTCAAAACGCGCAAACCATGATTCAAATAGTGCCATAAATGTACCTGAATTTAAATAAAATTCCAATACACCCCTACACCATAAGCTAAACATCATATAAGTTACCTGGATGAGAGAGGCGTGAGAGAGGAATTAAACATACACCTGGATGGAAAAATGGGATAGAGATAAATTTCATATAGAATAAGATTAGCTTCCATATCATGACTAAAAAATCAATAACTCAAAACAAACATGACAACCCATTTGGACACCTATATAAACAAACATGATAACTATATGAACACCTAAATGAATATCAATACCAAATTTTACTTACAAAAAAAAAAAAAATGAGAGATTACTTGAGATATCATAAGCACTAAAAATTTGAAACAATAAAAAATTACGAAAACATAAAGTTAGTACTAGGGCTGTGTTTTTTTTTCCGAACTTTTCGATTTTTTCGATTTTCGATCCGATTTTTCTCGAATTTGGAATGAAATTTTAGTTTGCCGATTTTCCGATTTTTCGAAACTATACTGATCCGATTTTTCCGATTTCTTTTTCGATTTTTTGAAAGTTTCCCATATCCCACAACGGTTGGGAGAGGGAGAGGGCTCCAAAATATGCTCTATAAAAGGAGAGTATCCTCCTAACTTCTACCCAAATATGAAAAATGAGCCAAATCCTCATTTGTTTACATGTTGGGTTAAGCAATTTTCATTGTTTCTTTAAAAGGACAATTTCGAGTAATCGAAAATCCATAATTTATTTTTTTGAAATTTTGGAATTTTCGAAATTTCTGGATTTTTAATATATTTTGTGATTTCCGATTTTTTCTGATTTTTGCCGATTTTCCGATTTTTCCGAATTCGGAATTTTTTTTAATTTTCCGAAAAAATCGGATCGAAAATCGGAATAGTTATTTTATTTTCGAAAAAATCGGATTTTTTTCCGAATAGGCATTTTCCGATCCGATCCGATCCGATCCGGCCGAAACACAGCCCTAGTTAGTACCTAAAATATAACATTTGGATCTCTGAATAAAACCCCAAATGTGGAACACAAAAACTCTAAAAAGATAAAACAAAAACATAATATAGAGAGAGAGAGAGAGAGACAGAGAGAAGAGTTAACTCAGAGATCCAAATGTTGAATATTGGGTGTATCTACAGAACGATACAAAAGTAAAATAATCGATTCCAAAAATACCTTCATTCAAATTGATAAACATATTGAAACATGAACTAAGAATATAGAAAAAGAAGAGTGATGCATGTCAAACAAAAATACCTTCGTTCAAATTGATATCTATAAACTCAACTACAAAATGAAAACTTAATAATATAAAAAATACCTTGATTAATAGAGTCTCCGACGTTCAACTACTATTGACATCAATAAATCTCCCATGTTTGTGCTCGGGAACAGCTAAACATCAATAAATCTCCCCTGATGCAAAATCGAGAAACAAATCTATGTCAAACCTTTTAAATCATAAAAACCCAACACCTAACATCCAGAAATCGAGTGAGAAAGAAAAATAATACCCTGTAGCTATAATTTTCACTGGGGTGACATCGATGTAGAATGGTTTTGTTGGTCGTGTTAATGGTAATGTGTATTGTATATATGGAGGCTCGAGGGAGTTCGAGTGTGTGGAGGATAAAGGAAAAGAGAGAGGGATTTGGACAAATGAGAGAAGAGAGGCAAATGCATTAGGGTTTGGGGGCAAGTGTTAAAGTACAAAGTAATCTTAACCCTCCATTTCTAACGTTGTTGGCACTCATCATAACCACAAAATGTCTTCCAAACTTATGAATAGTAAAAACACCACTGCTCCTTTTAAAATTTGTGGGCCCAATTTGTCACCCCAAAATTTTTAAGGACAATTGTGGGTACCTATTTTAAATCACCCCATAAGAGTAGGCGACCAGACCCATAAGGGCTAATTAAGTGTCCGACCCAAATTATGAGCCACGATTATGAAACTAACCCAAGGTCAGACCAAGTCTATCCCCGAGAATCTCGAAGAGATATTCAAGGGATTCATAGCTTATCGTGGAGGTTACAACCGTATTCTGGGAACAGAGACCTTCTTGAGAGATACTTAATAAAAACAGTAAACCTCTTTGTGGACGTAGGCAATTTGCCGAACCACGTATATTCTTGTGTTGTAATTGTGATGTTGTTCTTAGCTTTTTGGTGATTGTTTTATCTTATTATTTGTGTTGTGATGTTTAAGGTTTGCTCTTTCATTAATTTAGAGAACTGGTCGGCAGAGTTGTAGAACTGCTCGACGTTACAATATCACATGTCCCCTCAAAAGGGAGCAAATTTATATTTTTAGAGAAACTTAGGAGAGTCTTAAGCTACGCTAATAGCTATCCGTGAGAATTCAGACATATCATTTATTATATTTAGTCGTTGTAAGCGATGGACTTGAGAAAGTCTTTCATGAGTTGGACTCTTCATTAATTCAGGGTTCACGTGGCATGAGCGCACACGTGCTTGTGCGATTATGGACCCAACAATATATATATATATATATATATATATATATATATATATATATATATTAATGCACTTGTTCCAACCACTCCGCATTTTGAGAGTGCGGATCGGACATGTGTCACCTAACGGTGAGCCTAAAAATTATTGGTTACATTGTAGGCACTCTCCCCTATATATATATATATATATATAGGGGTGGCAGGGGAGGTTATCATGGGGGAGGGGGGTCAATCGAGGTGGGCCGGTTTAGGAGGGTTGAAGGTGCCGGGGAGACGATAAGTTGGTTTTTTATTTTTATTTTTACTTTTCTAAATTTGTTTTGACCTTTTTACTTTTTTATTCTTCTTTCCTAGTTTTTTACAATTTTTCCTTTTTTTTGTTTTTTCTAAATTTCTAAATACGTTTTTTTAAAAAGTCATCCATTTATACGTTTTTTTTATCGCGTGAAAAAATAATATTCAAAAAGTCCTGTTAACTTAACATATTGTGTCATGTTCACTCATTATTATCCAACAATGAATCATTTTTAATTGTGTGTAGGTTGACACATTAGTCTAATATTAATCAAAATTAGACCCGTTAATTCATTGTCATTATTGAAACTCTCATTTGGTAAAATTTATTATGATTAATTAACATTAAGCCACATACACTCTTTACAAATACTCTACGATGTTTCTTATTTATTTAAATTAATGAATTTTAATGGGCTTAATGGGTATTGACGGGTGAAAGGGTTCAACACCAAACTTGGCTCGTTAAATATCGTATCTTATCAAGTTAGCACAGATATAACTTGATACTATTAATTAATAGTTTTTTTTTTCTTTATTCTCGTCTCCAAAGATTTGTTAGGGTCCACTCACATATTTTTTTTAAATTGTAGCTAGTCTTATAACCACAAAAAATCATCAATAACTTCTTTGTAACTATCACTCTTTCTTTTTGCAAAGGATGACACTTGTTTGATATTTGTTATAATAGGATCGACAACTAAAAAAATAAAAACATGGAAGTGGCCATAAGTAAATCTTTAAAAATGGGACTAAATACTTAAGCGCCCTACCATAAAGGCCTCGTTTGGTATGAGGTAAAGTAGGGTGAAATCTTGCTTCTTTGTGGAAAAGTGGGAGAAATCAAAATCTATTCAATATAGGTGAGATTCTTACTTTCCCACGGGAATCCTTACAAATAAATTGTGTGAAGACAAAAATGCCCTTAAAAATATTAAATTATAAAAACTACCAATAAAATCTAAATACTTATTATTTGAAGACAATTTTATTATGTCAATTCGTATTAAAATTTAAAGTTGAACAAATTTTATGTAGGCATTTTTTTCTAATCATGTAATAATTAATTTGATTAACTTACAAGATAATACACACATATCTATAATATATTATTATATTCGTTAAATATTGGAAAATGGATATTTTAAAAAAACACATTTGAGTTCATACATTTATAAATAGGGAATCATAATATTGTCTATATCTATGTTTGCGTGTGTATATATATATATATATCACTGTTATAAAAATTGAGCCAAGGCGCGAAGCATTTTAGATATACCAAGTTTTGGCCCTAGGCGTGGTCAACGATGGTCAACGTTTTTTGGGGTAAGGCATGAAAAACGCGCATTTTTTGGAGGTAAGACGTGAATACACGCGTGTTTTTAAGAAATAAGGCATGAAAAACGCGAGTTTTTTTAGTATTTTAAAAAAATAGTATTTTAATTTACAAATATTTATTTTTAAGGTATGTACAATTTTAGTATTTTTAATAGCCTTGTCATAGTTAAAAAATATTAAAATATATTTAAAAATGCCTAAACGCCTTCTCACGCCTTTTTACGCCTAAGGTCGACCAGGCTTCTAAGGCATAAGGCTTGGCGTCCATGCCTCAGTCACGCCCCACGTTTTTTAGAACCTTCGTATATATATATATATATATATATATATATATATATATATATATATGCTCTTATGCGGACTCTCCCACATTTTGACAGTGCGGACCGGACATGTGTTCCCTGGTGGTAACCCTAAAAATTATCACCTAAATTATAGGCACACTCTCTCTATTTTCTGGGCTCACCACCAGGTGATACATGTCGGGTTCGCACTATTAAAATACAAAAAAGTCTGCACAAACTGTATGTGTGTGTATATATATATATATATATATATATATATATATATATATATATATATATATATATATATATATATATATGGGAACTTCTTATACATACTTCTTATTTACATGTTCCCATACATATCATTTTTAAAATAGAAAAAAAATAATTTTTTGATAAATTTCTTGGATATGATTTTCACAGTAAGGAGATCATCTCTAATTTTCTCCATCAAAAAATTCAATTAAAAAGTAGGTGAGATGAGGTGATATGCAAAAATGGTGTAAATATGCATTATCGGTCGTTGAAATTTTTTATTAGCATCTCACCCATTTTTTGATTGAATTTTTTGCTGGAAAAAAATTGAAAATGATCTCTTTACTATAGAGATCATATCCAATAAGTTTCATCAAAAAATCAATTTTTTATGATTTAAAAAAAATATTGTGTACGGGAGCATGTAAATAAGAGGTATGTACATGAAGCTCCCTGTATATAGTAATATGATTGTTAAATAGTATTGTTAGTATATATTGTACATTCATATGTCACTTTCCATCCATGAACCAAACACAAAGTTTTGATTTTAATAGGAAACCATTGGCCAAACATAATGAAAACATTTGGAATCCTAATATAAGTTTTTCTAATAATCACAATTCATCCCAAATATTATTGCGAACCAAAAGGGGCCCAAGGGTCTACTCATTAATCAATAACTTTGTATGAGTTCGTTGTGTTATTATGTCGTGTATTAGTGGCGGAGCCAGGATTTCACGTTAGGACGGGCTACCTTAACGTTGATTTTCGGGGGTTAGAAGGCGCGAGCTCCCGAGCCGAATTTTTTTGAGGTTATTTAAATTTTTTTTGAGGAAAATCACCAAAAATCCTATTAGAGGTGGATTGAATTTATATTTGGGGTGGCTGAATTTATATTTAACACTATTTTTTTTTAAATTAACACTACTTTTTTTAAGGGGCGGGCGGGTGCCACCCCCCCCCCCCCCCCAAGCCACGCCCTGGCTCCGCCCCTGTCGTGTATTATTTTGTCCGCTCTAATTATAAATATCAAATTTTAAAGTCAGATAATAGAAGATAATAAATTCAAGTGAATAATTATGAATGTAAGTAACTTAAAAATATATTTTTTATTATTAAATTTTAGTTAAAAAATTGGACCTGATTTCACAAAATGATCTAAAGAAATGGTATAGTTATTGAATTTCTGTTTAGGGGTGGATTGAGTTTGGTTCCCAGTTCGATTTCTGACAGTGTCAAAATAATGATTGGTCAACGAAAATCATGAATTGCGAACGGGAATTAATCGAGGTGCGCGTAAGTTGGTCGAACAATTCGTGATATGAAAAATACCTTTAAAAAAAATGTAAAGAAGAAGATGACAAAAGATGAACAGACTACTTCTGTACCTGTACTGTGTAATTTCTTCTTTCATCAATTTGAAACCGTGAGATAAACACAGAAACCATTCTAGACCCAGACATGCAAAGGATATTATCACTTCCACGTTTTTAGCCTCGTGTCTCTAATACGGATATCATACGTGGTGCTATATGGACCGGACGTTACTGTTTATAATTTTAAAACAGAAATAGTATTCAGCCCTACAGAATTTCGGGTGACATGTCTCGATTTGATATTGGATGGTTTATGGGGTCCGCGTTAGCGGGATCTCAAAATCAATCAATAAAAAATCGACACGTCAATTTGTCATTCAAAATTCTGTCAAAAATTCGCGCTCTCTAAGATCCGTTTGGTTCGGGATAAAATATGTTTTAACGCGGTGAAAAGTAATATGGTGAAATACGTTTTGATCTATTTAGTGTCAATTTTTTTTCTATATTCTTGTTTAAAATTTTGTAATTATAGGGTGTGCACTTATTCACAATGTTACCCCAACAAAAAATTAATTTTAAATAGGTGAAAACGTATTTCACCATATTACTTTTCACCGCCCTAAAACATATTTTATCTCGAACCAAACGGACCTCTAGAAGTGCTCATTTTAAAAACATCATAACTACTTTTTAAACCATTTTCTAATTGAAAAGTTTAATGGCTATAATATAATTCTCAAATTTTAATGGGCATCTTCATAAATGTCGGGTGATTTTTTCAAAATATCAAAATTTATCATAGTCATTAACGTACTATTTAAAATAAGATTTTTTTACTTAATACATTACTAATTTTTATTTTTAGACTTCAATACAAATTAATTAGTTTAATTGATTTTAGTATATTTTTTATTGTTAAATATCACCCAACATCACTTTTAGTAGCAAAATTTTTACATTTAACTTCAAAAAAATATATGAAAGTCTTATAAATTTGTATCTAAGATTAAAAATTGATAATATATTGAAATAAAAATAAAAACCTTTAAATAATCTTAACTTTTATTTTTTTTTTTTTTTTATTATCGTGAGAACTTTCGCAGTCGTTGTCACTTTGTGAACACATCGGTTAGCAAACTCATGGGTACTATTTCCCCGACCCATGATGCTAAACCAATATAATTCAAAAATGATTGAGGGAGATACCGGTCTTAGGCTGCCAAGGGTCCCCTTATCACTGGGCCAAACCCCTTGGGATAAATAATCTTAACTTTTATCATACTTTTACAGTGAACAGATTTTATGATGCGGGGCTTTTTGTCTTGCTCTACGGTAGGAATGAAAGAAGTTTTGGAACCAACAGGCCATAGATTAGCAGTAGTCACTAGGTACAAATTCATATCAATGTTTTGGTTCCTCCAGCTATTGCTATATATTTAATTTTTGAGATTTTTTTTACTTTAATACTGTCATAATGACTCTGTTTTAATTTTAATATTTTAATTAATTTTAGTATATTTTTCATCACTAAGAGTGATAATTTTGCTTCAAAAAGTGATATGTAATAATATTTAACGACGAAAAATGTACTAAAGTAAAAATATAGTGAAAGATACTAAACTCAAAATTTAGTAATTATGGACGTATTAGAGTCAAGAAAATCGTTAAGTTTTTGTGTTTAATTAAGAGTTGGCCATTTAATTAAGTAGAAAAAAACAATATAGTGAATTTAAGCTTCTTGTGTGTGAGTTTTTAGAATAAAAAAAAAGTTTTTTCTTTTATTTTTATTTGTAACTTGAAAAGATAAGAAATTAAAATTAATAAAAAAAAAACTATTATTGCTCACTTACAAACAATATATTTAGGTAATTAATAAATAGAAATAGGTGTGTATATGTAAATGTCAATAATATTATCTTTAGAGTGATGACTGTTATGTCTACTATTTAAGTAAGAAAAAGTACAAAATTATTAATGAAATAAATATTACAGAATTAAAACTAAATTACAGAAAATTAGAATTACTTTCTTGGTACAAGAATGATATATTACAGAAGAATAAGAAATTGAATCCGAGCCCTGTGTGATACCACAGTTTTCTTAAGACAATTTTATTCCCTCCCAAGTGTTATAGGTTAATGAATAAATGTCTCTCAAAATAGAACGGATTTCGAATTAAGTCATGTAGCACATCAATGAATTAATTCCATCGAACTCAAATCTGTGTATTTACCCAACCAAACAGTATGACTAAAAGAATGCAGAAACCCACAATTTATGAAGAACAGTATTTCTGATTTGGAAGGAATTCGGAGGGAAAATTTTCATTAGTTTAAAAACGGAGGGAGGCATTTGTATTTATAGCAAAGTAAGTGACTGTTGGCAATAACTGACAAAAACAGTTAAACGAAATTAATTGTTGGCAATAACTGCCAACAGTTTATTAATTAATTAATTAATTTCGTAATTAATTAATAATTAAAGCCCAGAAAGTTAAATTAATTCGGCCGAAAAATATAGGAGATTTTTATAAGCGCGAGCCGGACGGACGCGCGCGCGGACCTTTGACCGAAAGTCAACCCGTGCATAGCGTAGGTCATCTCCCCTTCAAAGAGTTGGGATATCCCAACGCATCCAAGCCTTAGTCCATCATTTGGGTTTTATTAACTCATCATTTTCCCACTACTCTTCCAATGTGGGACAATAGTTCAACATACCCAATACATTAACTTTCATTGCTTTGTGAGTCACTTTGGGGACATATTTATCATTTGTAACTTAATGCAATTGGACAAGTGAATATACTACGTTAATCTCCTTGTGGAGGAGAACGCGTTCGTTTATTGTCCCACAATAATCGTAGTGTAGGTCCCACCTTAATTTGAGCTCAAAGTTGCTTAAAATTTTGTCCAGAAAATTCTGGACAGCTTTCTAAGTCCAATTTTCCAACAATCCCCCACATGAATAATATATCGCAATAAATAAAACAGAACAGATGCAATGCAGATGCAGACACTGGTTGAGTAAAACTGAAGACTTATTGCATCGGGAGAAGTAGCCTAGTGGTCTTGAACTTTCCTTAGTGATATACCATCGGATTTACTTGGTTAATCAATAGACTTCACGTCCTTGAACCGTCAATCATTTTTGTAATCATAAACAATAGTATTCACACAATAATTCTTCAACACAGTTGGTTCTCACGTTTTTGTTCATTTTGGCCATGAACACCACTTGGTTTTGTGAGTATTTTAGAGAATATGCATTTCATTATTCTCATAGAAGTGCCCCCTTCTTAATCACGTAGGTGAGTTCCATAAAGAGTATCCTGCAATACCCAACTTAGACATACTAAGATACGAATGTCATTAAAAGCATAACTTATCCTAATTTCGCGACAGATATGCACTGTCTCATCTTTGGAATGAATAGGATTAAATCTCCTCCAGTGCTTACTGAATACAATGTAGTTCGGTTTGCCCATTGAACCTAGATCTTGGGATCTCCAATCAGCTAGGTTGGGTTTCCACTATATTGATTCTTATTTATTTATAGGCTTTAGACCCATTCCTCTCGATGATCTTTTAATTTTCTCTCGATTTAAACCTTTCGTTAGTGGATCTGATATATTATCTTTTGACTTTACATATCAATTGAGATAATTCCATTTGAGAGAAGTTGTCTAACGGTATTGTGTCGACGACGAATATGTCGTGACTTTCCGTTATACATGTGATTTTGTGCCCTTCCAATCGTTGATTGGCTATCGCAATGTATACATATTGCGGGCACAGGTTTAGACCAATTTGGAACATCCTTTAAGAAATTTCAAAGTCATTCAGCTTCTTCTCCAGCTTTGTCTAGTGCAATGAATTCAAATTTCATAGTCGATCTAGCAATGCACGTTTGTTTTGAGGATTTCCAAGATACGGTTGCACCTCCAAAGGTAACACATACCCACTCGTAGACTCAGAGTCTTTTGTATCGGATATCCAATTTGCATCGCAATGTCCTTCAAGAATAGCTGGATATTTTGAGTAGTGCAGCCCATAGTTTTGAGTATATTTTAAATAACCCAAAACTCTCAATATTGCTTTCCAGTGATCTCTTCCTGGATTACTCGTAAATCGACTTAGCTTACTGTGGATACACGAAATTAGAATGATTGGCCTGGACGAGTAGCCCACTTGTAGCGGCCCAAAGTCCAGGCCCCTTATACCTTAAACCGATTATGATTTAGTCTCTTCCCACGTTCCTATTAAGTGGCACTCTAAGAGGAGATGGGAAACATGGAGGAGTCCCACACCCCCACTCACCAAAACGAACATGTATATAACAAACCCTAGGTCCGGGGAAAAGGACAAGTTGTATTCTCTGTAACCACTCTCCGGAGTATATAGAAATAACATTGACTGCACCACCGTGGACGTAGGCACATCTTTGTTGAACCACGTACATCCTTTGTTGTGTGATTGTCATTTTACATTCCTTATTCTTGCTTCGTGATTGCTTTTTTCTTATCTATTTGTGTTGCACAATAATTATCACCACAATTGGCGTCGTCTGTGGGAAGCGTTTATCTTCCCTGAGAAAAGCCCACACCAAAAAAGGAGGTTAAAATGTCTGGTCATAGTAGCAATGCTCCCCAGGCAGGGGATATTCAAGAACCACCTGTTCCTCGCAGGATTAGATCTGAAGTTCGACGTTCAAATCAGAGGGCTCGATTAGAAAGGACAGCCTCAGAAGAAAGCCAAGGACTAGTGAGGTCCACACAGATATCCAGACTGATTGATGCATACGAGGCAAGGTTCCACGAGCAGAGGGAGTCTTCTCGCAGACACGAGGCTGAGAATGCTCGCCTGAAAAGAAGACTAGAAAGACTAGAGAGAGAGTTTCATCATGATACCAGGAGACATCCATACCGTACTCCTAGCTCTCAGGCGAGCAAGTCTCGCAGCCGAGGAAGGAGCCCTAGGCGAGGATCCCAAAAGGTTGAGAGAGACGAATCAGACGACGACCTACGTGAGCAGCTGCGAAAAGCTAACCGTTACCAGAGCCCTACTCGTAGCAACGAGAACATACGAAATCTGGTCCGTAGGGAGATGGACCAACATCCTGCCCACCACGGTACCAGATCGACCCGAGAACTCGCTAGGCGAGCTCTCAAAACCCAGATGAAATCACCTTTTACGAAGGAAATTGAAGAAGAAAAAGCCCCCAAGAAATTTGCCATTCCAAGGTTCAAGATTTATGACGGTAAGACTGATCCCATTGATCACGTCAGGCAGTACCGGCAGGCCATGACCCTCTGGAACCACCGGGACACACTAATGTGCCAAATTTTTCCCTCGATCCTGCATGACGTAGCACAGAAGTGGTTCGAAAGGCTCCCCTACCGGTCTATTAGGAGTTTTAAATCCCTGGACGAGCTCTTTACGGCCCGATTCATTACTAGTAGCTCCCATTCCAAAAGGATGGATGCTTTGCTGACAATGAAGAAAACGCCTCAAGAGACCCTTCGAGAATACGCGAAGAGGTACTGAGAGTTATTCAATGAGGTCGAGGATTGATTGGAACAAGTGGCAGTGGCCTCTTTCAAAATTGGGCTACCCAGCTCTTTCCTTCTATACCAGTCCCTGATAAAGAAGAAGGCTATGTCTATTGACGATCTAATGGCTCGCATTGAGAAGTACGCTAAGGTGAAAGATATCACCCGCCTCAGTACAGCGGAAAATGGTCGAGCTAAACTCACTACCAAGGGAAGTGACAAAACTGAGAACCAGAAGAAAGGAGGAAAGAATGGGGGCAAAAATGGAGGCAACAATGAAGCGTCGAAAGCATTTCAGGCGGTCAACACCGTCTTCAAAGAACCAATTTACAAAATTCTCACAAAAATCAAAGACGAGCCATTCATTAAGTAGCTCGAAAGATGGGAGGAGATCCCTCGAAGAGAAACAATGCGCTGAGATGCGCCTTTCACAAAGAGGGACGACATAAGAATGAGAATTGCAAAGCTCTTAAGTCCCACCTTGAAGAGCTCGCCCAATCCGGGCATTTGAACGAGTTTGTGGAGAAGAAGGCAGAGAAAGCGGCTGCCAATAGAGAGGCGAGACCCGATAATGTGCTCGACGATGACGCTGGACATGAGTTCACAGTAATTCATGGGGCCTCTAATGACAGACAGATCCAAGGAAATTCAGCTCGAATGGAGATGGAGAAACTTATAGCGGTGATGCAAGCTTTTCCGATCGATCCAGCAAAGTCACAGTCAGGAAAGCGTCAACGAGCAGATGACGTCAACTATAATAAGCATATTATTTTCACAGATGAAAATCTGGTGGGAGTAAGAACCCCACATCACGATGCTTTGATCATTACCCTCAGGATAGCTAACTTTGATGTCGATAAGTTACTCGTCGACCAAGGAAGCTCGTCTGAGGTAATGTATCTCGACCTATCCAGAAAATTAAAGTTGAGCGTCGCCGACCTAAAGGAAACTGCTGTCCCTTTAGTTGGCTTTGCTGGAAAAATAACTATGCCCCTGGGAAAAATTATACTACCAGTACGCGCAGGAAACGTCTCCAAGATGATTGAATTTTTGGTGGTTAACATCAACTCGCCATACTAAGCCATCCTCGGCAGGGGATGGCTCCATGGGATGAAGGCAGTCTCCTCGACCTACCATCAGAAACTCAAGTATGTAACTAAGTGAGGAGTAATGGAGATTCACGGCGATCAAGCGATGGCAAGAAGGTTCTTCATAGCAGCCATCCGACCAAGGCCATAGAAGAAGGTCGATCAGCCCAGCGAGAAAGTTGAAGAACAAGAAGGTCTAACACCTTCTAAATAGCAATTAAAGTACGGAAGACCTGGAGTAGAGGAGACCAGTCTCCTCCCCTCTGAAAGAGTTGTCGAAGACCTGGTAGAGGGTACAGCTGCTGATAGTGACAGTAACAGAGTTTTCTTGATTCGAGCCTCTCTCACCAACCAGGAACAGAAGGAATTGACAACTCTGTTGAGATGCAACGTAGATTTTTTGGCATGGTAACCATACGAAATGCCTGGAATTGATCCTAGTATGGTTTGTCATCAATTACACGTCAATATCACCTTCAAACCAATCTCGCAGAAGGCACGGCGAACTGGACCCGAGAAAGCAAAAGTCGTGGAAAAAGAAGTAGAAAAACTGCTGGATGCAGGATCCATACGGGAGGTACAATTCCCCGAGTGGTTATCCAACCCAGTAGTAGTTCCAAAAAGCAACGGGAAGTGGAGAGTTTGCAACGACTTCACTGATCTCAACAGAGCGTGCCCTAAAGACAGTTTCCCCCTCCCAAAAATAGACAAACTTATAGACGCCACTGCAGCTCACGAGCGAATGAGTTTTCTGGACGCATACTCAGGGTATCATCAGATCCCCTTATATGCCCCAGACCAAGACAAAACAGCATTCATCACGACAGTTGGATTATACTGCTACAAGGTCATGCCCTTTGGGCTCAAGAACGCAGGGGCAACTTACAAGCGACATGTCACCAAGATATTCAAGGACCAGATGTGAAACACCATGGAGGTCTACATCGATGACATGCTCGTTAAAAGGAAGAAGAAAGAAGATCGCCTCTCAGACCTATCAAACACCTTCGAAATCCTCAGGAAATACCGAATGAAACTTAATGCGAGCAAGTGTTCTTTCGGTGTCCAGTCAGGAAAATTTCTTGGGTACTTGATCAGTAAGAGAGGCACAGAGGCTAACCCAAACCAGATCGACGCAATTAACAGAGTACAACCTCCTCGAACAATTCGGGACGTACAGAAGCTCACTGGTATGCTCGCTGCCTTAAATCGCTTCACTTCTAAATCCTCCGAGAAATGCAAGCCTTTATTCCAGCTTCTAAAGGGGAACAAAACGGTAGAGTGGAGCCCAGATTGCTCGCAAGCATTGGTTGAGCTAAAAGCTTACTTAAGCTCTCCACCACTGCTCGTCATACCACAGAAAACAGATTCTTTGTACCTGTACCTCTCCGTTTCCAACCACACTGTCAGTTCTGCACTAATGTGCGAGGTTGCAGGAATCCAGCACCCCGTTTATTACGCGAGGAAGACCCTACTAGACGCCGAGCAGAGGTACCTACCACTGGAGAAGCTCTCATTTGCACTAGTAGTGGCTTCGAGGAAGCTGAAGCACTATTTCAAAGCCCACACTATAATCGTCCTTACATCGCATCTCCTTAAAGCAATCCTGAGGAAAGAGGATTTATCGGGCAGACTATCTAAATAGTCAGTCGAGCTCGGGCGATTTGACATCCAATTTTAACTAAGGAATGTGATCAAGGGGCAGATCCTTGCTGATTTCATAGCCGAATTCACAGGCGAGGAACCTCCCAACCAATCTCAACCAGCAAGGCAAAAGGAGAACCACGCGACAGAGGCAACCTGGAAACTGTTTATTGATGGAGCCTCCAAATCAAAGGGGGCAGGGGTAGGCATGGTCCTCATTACTCCAGAGAATACAATCCTTGAACAAGGAATCAGGCTTGGATTTGCAGCCTCCAACAACGAAGAAGAATACGAAGCCTTAATAGTCGGCCTCCAAAAGGCACACACTTTGGGAGCAAAGCATTTACAGGTGTTCGGCGATTCTCAATTAGTCTCCAATCAGATAAGTGGAGACTACAATGCAAAAGATGATAGAATGGCAGCTTATCTTGCCTTAGTGAAAAGGAAGATGGCGAGCTTAGAAGAGATCAATGTCCAGCAGTTTCCCAGAGGGAAGAATAACCATGTTGACGCCTTAGCAGCCTTGAGTTCAGCAGTCGACTCCGACCTAAAAAGAACGATCCCCATTGATTTCCTCACTCATCCGAGCATTAACCGTGACAGCAAGCCGCCAGACGTGGAACAGGTGCTCCGAATTGAATTTGTACCCAGCTGGATGGACCCATTAAGGGACTATTTGAAGGATGGCACACTTCCAGATGATAAGAAGACTGCTCACCAGATAAGAGTCAAAGTTGCTCGCTTTCACTTATCTCCTAAGGGCAGGCTATACAAGAGATCATTTTCTGGTCCCTACCTCCAATGCGTTCACCCAAAAGATGTCGAGCAAGTTCTACATGAGATTCACGAAGGAATCTGTGGAAGCCATATTAGAGGAAGATCTCTGGCTTTCCGAGCAATGAAGGAGGGCTATTGGTATCCATATATGCAAATAGACTCTACGGTGTATGTCCGCAAGTGCTTGAAATGCCAGCTTCATGTTCCTATGGTCCACCAACCTGCTAGCGACCTAAAATCATTATCCAGCCCATGGTCGTTCGCCCAATGGGGGATGGACATCGTAGGAACACTTCCTACCGCCACCGGCAATTGCAAATATCTGCTAGTCGCGACTGACTACTTCACCAAATGGATCGAGGCAGAACCCCTAGAGAATATCCGAGATGCAGATGTGATAAGGTTCATATGGAGAAATATAATTACCCATTTTGGCATCCCCAGATCCATCATCACTGATAATGGAACGTAGTTCGAGAGCGGATCCTTCCAGAGTTTCTGCGACGAGCATGGAATCAGACACCATTTTAGCTCGGTGGCCTATCCTCAGAGCAATGGACAAGTCGAGGCTTCCAACAAGATAGTGATCGACGGGTTAAAGAAACGATTAGAGCAAGCCAACGGCGCATAGGTAAACGAATTACCATATATTCTATGGGCCTACCGAACCACTCCATGACGAGCAACGGGGGAAACTCCATTTTCACTAACATATGGAATGGAAGCCGTCATCCCATTGGAAGCAGGCTTACCAACAATGAGGTCCAGCCTTGTCGACCAGGGCCACAACGATGCAGCATTACTCGCTGAGCTCGACCTAGCTGACGAGCGCCGAGAGCTAGCCCTAGTAAAACTTGCAAGCTATCAGCAACAGCTCATGAGGCATTATAAAAAGAAGGTCAACCTAAGGATATTTCGAGTTGGGGACTATGTCCTAAGAAAAGTCCTGGGCAGCACAATGAAGCCATCAGATGGCAAGCTAGGGCCAAACTGGGAAGGACCATTCAAGATAACAAGAGATAATCTGCAAAGTGCCTATCACTTACAAACGTTGGAAGGCAGAGATATACCCCGAGCATGGAATGCAGCCAATATCAAGAAATTCTATTTCTAGATTCTTCTTTTGCATTGTACTTATGAAACTGAAACTTATTAATCAAAGTTATTTAGCAGTTGCATTCTACGAAGTATCAGTTAACTAGTAGGATTTAGACTCTACAACCCACACACCCTTTCCAAGTGAAAGACACACTGATCATTGCACTATAGCAGGGAAAAATCCCTCCTCGGGTTTTCGTTATGAAACACGAAAAACCTCTTAGCATTGCCCCTGAAAATATATGAAGCCCTACAGGAGATCCTTAGGCAATATGGCCAAATTTAAATTGGTCACCAAACCATCTTTGGTTGAATAAAATCCTGACCGGATAGAACATCCAACACCAGGTGTGTCCTCGCCAATTGCCACACTTAGGCCTAAGGGAATGTGATGACACGACCTAAAAGGTAAAGTGGTGCACAATGGTATCTCGATATCATACTGGACTGGAAGGACACTTGCATGATAATACAAATTTAGAGATCATAAAGGAGCAAGAATATGGAGAATATAATGCACTTGTTTAGTCGGCTAAATTAGCCCAAAACATAAATTTTATTAATCCACTATAGTGATAACAAGTACAATACATGTTTAGTCGGCGAGCTCGCCCAAAACATTGACATGGCATTACTTCAAATACCAAATACACAGAGTAACTACTGGAAAAATCTTATAGGGGTGAGGCCTCTTAACGAGATAATCAGCCACTCGAGCTCTTCGTTCGTCATCAGGAGTAGGAACTAACTCTTCCTCGACTTTATTTGCATCCGACTCCAACAGCTGCCGAGTGATGGCATCAATGGGTATCCACTGATCGTCTCTCCGAAAGGGATTGGGCATCTGAGTGGAAGGGGAGATTTCATGGCGATACCAGAGCATTGAGTTCCTTGGAACTTGCATCTCCCTTAATGCACTCAACCACCCCCTGATGAAGGCGAGCTTCTCAAACTCTGTCAGCCTAGTCGGAGCATCTTGCCAACCCTGGTCGTAACCGTCAGCCCATACTCGCCGAGCTCCTTTTTTAAACAAATGCCGCAATTGAGTAATATCCCTTTGAAGCCCAACAACGATCACATATGCTCGCTGGACACCACCGCGAAGCTCTTCCATTTCCCTATCTCGACTCCTGGTGCTCCTGCTAGCTCGCGAAATGGATGGACCAGTAGAACCCCGCAGCACAGGAGGAACGTCACTCGAGCCAGCCCTAGCTCGCGACGAAGAAGAGCCTTGCAATACTGCAGGAGCAGTGCTCAGCGCATGCTCCCTAAGACGTAAGACCTCTCTCCTTAAAGCTTCATTTTCTTGCTGAAGAATTTCCTCGACCTGGTTGATCTCAGAAGCATCGAGAAGCTTTGCTCTCAGTGCATTCACCTCTTTTTGCACTGAAGCACCAACCTCTTCCATCTCCTGGAGCCTGTACTTCAACTTGGACATAAGCTCAGACTGATCCTTATACTTTTGATTCCTTAACCTAAGGGATTTGCAAAGCTTAACAAAGGCCTGGAGAACCTGAGGACTCGCATTAGGACCAAGGGTCTTGCCCAATTGAGATGTGGCAGGAATATACTCTTCTACATCAATCAACTACAAAACATAAAAGGGCATCGAAAAGAAAGACAAATCAGTGCACTGGGAAAAAGAAACCTTTTCATTGATAAGGGTTAAAAGTACATCGAACAGCAAAAAGAAAATTTACAAGCAGAAAAAGAAAAAGTACAAGGTAGTCCTAGAAGTAAAAATTAACTAGCAACCTCAGGTTGCCCAGAAGTCGATTGCTGCTTCCCTTTATCAGCATCAGCAGGAGCACCGCCCTCAGCAGGGGTAACCTATGTCGCCACAACAAGGGGAACGTCGGCAGGGATTATCTGGGAGATAAGGTCAGCGCCATCGATAGCTGGGGCAGGGACTTCATCCACAACTAGCCTCGGTCGTGGATCGTGTTCATCGAACAGAGGAGATACAACATTCACTCCGGCAGCTAAGAGGGCCTTGTTCTAGCCCTTCTTGAAGTTCAGACGGCTAATATAGCCTATTTGAACCTCAGCATCCTCGTATGATGCAGCGCAACCAGAATTATATGAGTCTTCCTTGGCAGTGACCGCCTCAGACCCCTTCTTCTTCAGCTCCTCGAATAGCACTCTGTTCTCTTCCACGATAGCCAGCTTGCTCGAGCAAACCAAGTCGTAGGCTTATCGCAGCTCTTTTAACTCTTTAACTGTTGCATCCTTCTCTCGATTAGAGTTAGCAAGAGCCAGATCGGATGATATCTGAGCAGTATCAACGGCTTTAAACCCAGCCTCGAGCTCTGTACCCCTCAACCTCAAGGCTTTATTTTGTTGCTCCAGCTCACCATTCCTCTTCACCAGCTCATCTCGAGAACGATAAAGCACGACGAAGCCAGTCACAAACTGTAAGAAGAAGAAGACATCAGAGGAAGGAAGTGATGAAATTCATTAAAACATTGGAGAAAAGAAAAGGTCTTACCAAAGCTAGCCTCTGGCAAGCCTGTAGGGCCAATTGATCAGACCTTAGTGCCCTTTGGCGGTCAGCAGGAAGAACTGCTCTCTCGAGCAGTGCGAGGGCCAACTGAGGAGAGATAGCAACAGAGGCCCCCTCGGGCAGTGCGGACACCGGGACTAAGGCCTGCCCAGCCTTTATCCTCGATTCCATCATCCTCCTCTCCTCCTCTTTCTCATTCTCCATCTTCCTCTTCTCCTCCATCCTTCTCTTCTCCTCCATCTTCTTTCTCTCTTCTTCATTTTTTTTCTCTCTCTCTCACTTGTTCTTCTTCTTTCCTCTTCTTCTCCTGCTCCTGAGCAGAAGACCGAGAACTAGTAGCCACGGACCCAGAGCTAGACTTCTGCTTCTTCGACGTCTGAGCGAGGAGCACGTGATCTTCATCATCATCGTCCCGAATTAAATTCTTCCTTGGAGAAACCATCTCCTCACTCGAACTTCTAGATGTGCTCGACGACTCTCGAACTTCAGAAACTTCCCCCGAATCAGAGGAGCTTCTACTACTGGAGATCCCTTCACCCAAATTGCCTCCAGCACCACCTGCGGTATCGCTTTCAGAGCCGCTCTCCTCCTCGTCCAACTGAATAGGATTCGCAGCAATCTCTTCGGAGGTATCAAACTCAGGGATACTATCCACTGGCCTTGCCATAAAACTGGAACCAACGTTCTTATATTCGAGCAGAAAAGCAGTAAACCGGGGATGCTCACCGTCAGCCAAGGGCTCCCTGATGTTCCAAGCCTTGACCAATTCAAAGAGGCGAACCTCGCTGAGAGCAGGTTCCAAGTTCTTCGACCTCGCTGAAGAAAAAACGGAGAAAAATCAAAAAGTTCACAAATCAACAAAAATTAAGAGAACAGAGCAAAGTCTACCTATGTATTCGTTCCCATAAAAGGGAACAGAGAACCTATCAGACCTCGACCCTTCAGACTGGGGGGGGGGGGGAAACTGCCAGTTTCTATCAAGGAAACCCTCTTGCCAATAGTCCTTATGGGAATCAGGTAGGTTAACTACCAATACCCTGTCAGGGCTCCTGGCTTTGAGGTAGAGGACACCAGAGCTAGTTCGAGAAAAAGAATAGTAAAAGCATACCTCAGCAAGCCCTAACTTGGTACCATATAACTGATTTATTCTATGGATGCCATTAATTATCTTTCACACATTTGGCGAACACTGTGCAGAAACAATATTGAAATAGCCAAAGAAGTGAAGAACAAATTATTGGGAGGAAAAGTGAGTCCCCCTTGGGAAAGAAACAAAACATGGATCCAATGGGAATCCTCTATCTCTCTAACGTTTCTAGGGGGAAGCGCAGCACTCAATATCTACCCACTCTGGGATGTTATAAAACTTCCTAAATTCAGAGACCGACCTATTCCCAATCTTTGTCATTGGAAAACCCTAAAGGAACTACAAGTTCAAAGAAAAAATACAAAGAGAGGGCACAGGAGACTTACAAGATGAAAGTTCAACTTGAATAATGGAGAATCACAATCCCAAATGACGAAGAAGATCGAAAGCGATAAAAACGAAGACTGGACGAAGAGAGTGTGAATCGTTAGAAGATCATAGGAAATAGAAGAATGCTGAGAAGGTTGAAACGACGGTCGAAAAGTGGTTACTCTGAATAAAACCTTGAAGTATTACTAATCATAGCGCACAGACCACGAAGCGGGTGCCGCCAGAATTAGTCCTCAAATTTTGGGAAAAGTTGCACGATATACAACTCAGCCATTATGACAAATCATTTAAGTTTATTGAGCCCAAATCATGGCCCAACAAACTTAGGGGCAATTGTGGATACCCAAAATTAGAATGATGGGCCTGGACGAGTAGCCCACTTGTAGCGCCCCAAAGTCCAGGCCCCTTATACCTTAAAGAGATTATGATTTAGTCTCTTCCCACGTTCCCATTAAAGGTCACTCTAAGAGGAGATGGGAAATATGGAGGAGTCCCACACCCCCACTCACCAGAACGAACATGTATATAACAAACCCTAGGTCCGAGGCAAAGGACAAGTTGTATTCTCTGTAATCACTCTCTGGAGTATATAGAAATAACACTGACTGCACCACCGTGGACGTAGGCACATCTTTGATGAACCACGTACATCCTTTGTTGTGTGATTGTCATTTTACATTTCTTATTCTTACTTCGTGATTGCTTTTCTCTTATCTATTTGTGTTGCACAATAATTGACACCACACTTACTTATAGAGTATGCTATGTCCGGTCGCGTACAGTTCATGATATACATTAAACTGCCGATAATATGAGAATATTCTAGTTGAGATATGCTTTCATCATTATTTCTTTCTAGATGTAAATTTACATCTACAGGTGTCTTGGTAGGACTAATATCATACTTCTTAAATTTTTCAAGTACTTTCTCTATGTAATGAGATTGAGATAATATAAGTCCATCCGATGTTCTAAAAATTTTAATTCCTTATATAATATCGGCGATTCCCAAATCTTTCATGTCAAATCTACTACTCAACATTTGTTTTGTAGTTTTGATAATTTCCAAGTTACTACCCATGATAAGCATATCATCAACATAGAGGCATACAATGACATATCCATTTTGAATGTATTTAAAGTAAACGCATTTATCGCATTCATTAATTTTGAAATCATTTGATAACATTGCATTATCAAATTTTTCATGTCATCGTTTAGGTGCTTGTTTTAATCCATATAGTGATTTAACAAGCTTGCATACTTTTCCTTCTTGTCCGGGAGCTTTGAACCCTTCAGGTTGCTCCATATAAATTTTCTCGTCTAGTTCACCATTTAAGAATGCAGTTTTTACATCCATTTGATGTATTTCAAGTCAATTAATAGCAGCTATTGCTATTAACATCCAAACGGACGTTATTCTTATTACTCGTGAATTTGTGTCGAAGTAATCCGACCCTTCCTTTTTGCCTATAGCCTTTAACTACAAGTCTAGCTTTATATTTATCAATTGATCCATCGACCTTCAACTTCTTTTTGAAGATCCATTTATAACCTAACGGTTTTGAACCTGGTGGAAGATCCACTAGTTCCCATGTATGATTTTGTAATATGGATTCAATTTCACTATTAATTGCCTCTTTCCAATTAGAAGCATCGGGTAAGGATATGGCTTCTTTATACGATTGAGATTCATTTTCTAGCAAATATGTTAGAAAATCCGGACCGAAAGAAGTCAAGATTTTTGCTCTTTTACTACGTATTAGTTCATCCTCTATTGGTTCAATAGGTTGATGAGTACCACTTGTAGTAGCTTGATTTATCCTTTTAGAAGGACCAGATTCTCGGGTCATGTTATACGGGAATTCATGTTCAAAAAATGAAGCGTCCCTCGATTCAATACCCGTATTTACATGAATATTCGAAATCTCAGATTTACAAACTAGAAATCGATATGCACTGCTATTAGTAGTATAACCGATGAATACACAATCAACGCCTTTTGGCCCTATTCTTACCTTTTTAGGTTTAGGAACCATCACTTTGGATAAGCACCCTCACACTCGTAAATATTTATAGGAAGGTCTTCGACCTTTCCATAATTCATAAGGTGTCTTGTGAGGTACTTTATTGAGAATGTAATTAGCAGAAAGTAAGGCTTCCCCCCACAAGTTCTGTGGAGCTCCTGAACTTAATAACATAGAGTTAATCATCTCTTTCAAAGTACGGTTTTTGCGTTCAGCAACACCATTCGATTGAGGAGAATAAGGAGCGGTAGTTTGATGAATAACTCCATTTTCAAAACAAAATTCCTCAATTGGATATTCATATTCACCTCCTCTATCACTCCTAATAGCCTTTATCGTTTTTCTTAATTGATTCTCAACTTCATTCTTATATTGTTTAAATGCATTAATAGCCTCATCTTTACTATGTAACAAATATACATAGCAATATTTTGTGCAATCGTCAATAAAAGTAATAAAATACTTTTTCCCACCTCTAGTTTGAACAAATTTTAAATCATAAATATCAGTGTGAATTAAATCTAAAGGTTCAGTTATCTTTTTAATAGTATGGAAAGGTAATCTAGCTAATTTAGATTCCACACAAATTTCACATTTATGATTTTTATCAATATTAAATTTTGGCAAAAATTCCAAGTTAATTAATCTACGCAATGTATCAAAATTAACATGTCCTAATCAAGCATGCCAAATATTAGATGACTCAATCAAGTAAGAAGAACTAGCAATTTCATTCATTGAAATATATGTTTTTGGGGTTACATTAAGAACATTGATTTTAAAGAGCCCCTCATTTAGGTATCCCTTTCCTACATACATGTCATTCTTAGACAACATAAAGCGATCAGACACAAACACAAGCCTGAAACCATTTTTAGTCAGGAGAGATCCAGAAATCAGATTCTTTCGGATATCAGGCACATGAAGAACATTGTTGAGAGCAAGTTCCTTTCCAGAAGTCATTTTTAGAGCAATCTTTCCTTGTCCCACCACCTCAGAAGTGGAAGAATTTCCCATAAAGAGGTTCTCCTCATTTTCCAAAGGCTTATAGGTGGAGAACATCCATTTGTTTGCACAAATGTGTCGTGTGGCTCCAGTGTCCACCCACCATTCCTTGGTATTTCCAACCAAGTTACATTCAGAGACCACGGCAGAAAGATTCATATCCGCCATATCATTGGCGATATTATCACCCTCAGTTACATTTGCTTGAGGATTATTTCGATTTTGCTACTTAGGCTTACGACACTCGCTTGAGCGGTGTCCAGGTTTACTACAGTTGTAGAATTTGCCTTTGAACTTCTTCTTGTTCTGTTTGGAAGTGCCTTCCCCATCATACTTTCGTTTATTCTTCTTAGGACCTTCAACAACATGGACCTTCGTTTCCATTGGATTCTTCTCACTTTTCTTTTGAGACTCACGGTTATCTTCTTCGATTCTCAGCCTGACCACCAACTCCTCCACATTCATCTCCTTTCTCTTATGCTTGAGATAGTTTTTGAATAAAGTCCAAGATGGTGGGAATTTTTCAACAATTGCAGCAACTTGGAAAGTTTCACTAAGTGACATTCCTTCAGCATGAATGTCGTGGAGGATCACTTGGAGTTCTTGCATTTGCGAGATCACAGATTTAGAATCAACCATTTTGAAGCCCAGAAAATGCCCGACGATAAATTTCTTCATCCCAGCATCTTCAGTTTTATACTTCTTTTCCAAAGAATTCCATAACACCTTGGATGTTTTGATCGTGCAGTAGACATGGTATAATGTCTTGTCCAAGTAGGCCAGAATATAATTCCGGCATAGGTAGTCCGAATGCTTCCAAGCATCGACAGTAGCAACCTTTTCATAGTCATCTCCCTCTTGAATAGAGGGACAATCTTTATATACAAACCTACCCAGTTGGCAAGTAGTGAGATAGAAATACATTTGTCCTTGCCAATATTTGAAGTCAGCCCCATTGAACTTTTTCGGTTTCTCCCCGTGTGGCATAGATACGTGTGCAGTCACATTTGTGTTGGTGACAGTCACATTAACAGGAATAGTGTTCGTACTTTGCGATTCCATTTCTATTACAAAAACAGAATTTTTATCAATGATAAAATTCATATATAATGAATTAATCAAAACAGAATACAAAATTTTGTGCACCAATTTCCTCCAAATATAATTCACAGTAAATGAATTCTAAAAGAATTCCAAATAATATTCAGAATTAAACTATAATATAAACAGAAGTTTATACAAAATAAAATATGTGTCACACTAATTTTTAATAATAAAAGTAAAATTGTCTTAAGATTGTTATGTCTACTATTTAAGTAACAAAGAGTACAGAATTATTAATGAAATAAATATTACAGAATTAAAACTAAATTAAAGAAAATTAGAATTACTTACTTGGTACAGGAATGATATATTACAAAAGAATAAAAAATTGAATCCGAGCCCTGTATGATACCACAGTTTTTTTAAGACAATTTTATTCCCTCCCAAGTGCTCTAGGTTAATGAATAAATGTCTTCCAAGATAGAACGGATTTCGAATTAAGTCATGTAACACAGCAATGAATTAATTCCATCAAACTCAAATCTGTGTATTTACCCAACCAAACAGTATGACTAAAAGAATGCAGAAACCCAGAATTTATGAAGAACAGTATTTATGGTTTGGAAGGAATTCGGAGAGGGAAAATTTTCATTACTTTAAAAATGGAGGGAGGCATTTGTATTTATAGTAAAGTAAGTGACTGTTGACTGTTGACAATAACTGTCAACAGTTTATTAATTAATTAATTTCGTAATTAATTAATAATTAAAGCCCAGAAAGTTAAATTAATTCGACCCAAAAATGTAGGAGATTTTTATAAGATCGAGCCCGAATCGAACAGAACCGGGCCGGCCGGCCGGACGGACGCGCGCGCGTGCGTGTGGACCTTTGACCGAAAGTCAACCCGTGCATAGCTTAGGTCATCTCCCATTCAAAGAGTTGGGATACCCCAAGGCATCCAAGCCTTAGTCCATCATTTGGGTTTTATTAACTCATCATTTTCCCACTACTCTTCCAATGTGGGACAAGAGTTAAACGTACCCAATACAATAACTTTCATTGCTTTGTGAGTCACTTTGGGGACATATTTATCATTCATAGCTTAATAAAATTGGACAAGTGAATATATTACGTTAATCTCCTTGCGGAGGAGAACGTGTTCGTATATTGTCCCACAATAATCGTAGTGTGGGTCCCACCTTAATTTGAGCTCAAAGTTGCTCAAAATTTTGTTCAGAAAATTCTGGGGAGCTTTCTAGGTCCAATTTTCCAACAATGACTAAATCCAAAGGACTCTTTATGGAATATGAATTTATATGTGGACCACATTAAGTGGGAGAATGATATTTAATTAAATAAGTAATTCTGAATATAAGTAATTTCAAAATTAATAAACTCAACAAAAGTAATAAATAGAATTGTTTCCAATTAAAAAATCCTAATATTTGAAATGCTAGCAGTACATACATAGTGATGTTGGCAATTCTCCAATTAGGCGCATTTACTGTGAATACATGCCCATATATTTGGTACAATAGAACGTTTTCAAACCTTAAAATTTGGTATTAAATGAAGCCTCATTGAAGCATTTACTCAAACATCATCTGGGCACTAACACGCTAACTTGGAAAACCCAAGTATCAAATACCATATTCTACAACATATGAAAAATAATTAAAAAAATTGAAAATGTAGAGACTTGACTACAATAGAAGGAACATGCGACAAAGAGAGTCGGAATACCTCTACAGAACCCATGTTATCCAAAGCCCGTATTTTCAAAACGCATAAACCATGATTCAAATAGTGCCATAAATGTACCTAAATTTAAATAAATTTCCAATACATCCCAACACCATGAGCTAAACATCATATAAGTTACCTGGATGAGAGAGGCGTGAGAGAGGAATTAAACATACACCTGAATGGAAAAATGGGATAGAGATAAATTTCATATAGAATAAGATTAGCTTCCATATCATGAATAATAAATGAATAACTCAAAACAAACATGACAACCCATTTGGACACCTATATGAATAAACATGATAACTATATGAACACCTAAATGAATATCAATACCAAATTTTACCTACAAAAAAAAAATTAAAACAAATGAGAGATTACCTGAGATATCATAAGCACTAAAAATCTGAAACAATAAAAAATTACGAAAGCATAAAGTTAGTACCTAAAATATAACATTTGGATCTCTGAATAAAACCCCAAATGTGGAACACAAAAATCCTAAAAAGATAAAACAAAAACATGATATATAGAGAGAGACATAGAGAAGAGTTAACTCAGAGATCCAAATATTGAATATTGGGTGTATCTACAGAACGATGCAAAAGTAAAACAATCCATTCCAAAAATACCTTCATTAAAATTGATAAACATATTGAAACATGAACTAAGAATATAGAAAAAGAAGAGCGATGCATGTCAAACAAAAATACCTTCGTTCAAATTGATATCTACAAACTCAACTACAAAATGAAAACTTAATAATATAAAAAATACCTTGATTAATAAAGTCTCCAACGTTCAACTACTATTGACATTAATAAACATCAATAAATCCCCCCTGTTTGTGCTCAGGAACAACTAAACATCAATAAATCTCCCCTGATGCAAAATCGAGAAACAAATCTATGTCAACCCCTTTAAATCACAAAAACCCAACACCTAACATCCATAAAGCGAGTGAGAAAGAAAAATAATACCCTGTAGCTATGATTTTCACTGGGGTGACATCGATGTAGAATGGTTTTGTTGGTCGCGTTAGTGGTAATGTGTATTTTAGCTATGGAGGCTCGAGGGAGTTCGAGTGTGTGGGGGAGAAAGGGAAAGAGAGAGGGATGTGGACGAATGAGAGAAGAGAGGCAGATGCATTAGGATTTGGGGGTAAGTGTTAAAGTACAAAGTAATCTTAACCCTCCACTTCTAGCATTGTTGACACTCATCATAACCACAAAATGTCTTCCAAACATATGAATAGTAAAAACACCATTGCTCCTTTTAAAATTTGTGAGCCCAATTTGTCACCCCAAAATTTTTAGGACAATTGTGGGTACCTATTTTATATCAGCCCATAAGAGTAGGAGACCAGAACCATAAAGGCTTATTAAGTGTCCGACCCAAATTATGAGCCACGATTATGAAACTAACCCAAGGTCAGACCAAGTCTATCCCCGAGAATCTCGAAGAGATATTCAAGGGATTCATAGCTTATCGTGGAGGTTACAACCGTATTCTGTGATCAATATAATGGAACCCTTGGCCCAGATCATAGTGGTATGTAACAAAGACCTTCTTGAGAGATACTTAATAAAAACAGTAGACCTCTCTGTGGACGTAGGCAATTTGTCGAACCAGGTATATTCTTGTGTTGTGATTGTGATGTTGTTCTTCGCTTTTTGGTGATTGTTTTCTCTTATTATTTGTGTTGTGATTTTTGTCACCACAATATATATATATATATATATATATATATATATATATATATATATATATATGTGCGTGCGTGCGCTTGGGTGGGTGGTGTAATTTCCTACAAGTGATGATATCCAATGCGAACAAGCCAATTAAGAGTAAATATAACAAAAATGAATTAAATCACACACATAACACAAGATGTACATGGTTCGACAACGTGCCTACGTCCGAGGGGTTTAAGGTTTGCTCTTTCATTACTTTAGAGAACTGGTCGACAGAGTTGTAGAACTGCTCAACGTTACAATATCACATGTCCCCTCAAAAGGGAGCTAATTTATATTTTTAGATAAGCTTAGGAGAGTCCTAAGCTATGTCAATAGTTATCCGTGAGAATTCAGACATATCATTTATTATATTTAGTCGTTGTAAGCGATGGACTTAAGGAAGTCTTTCATAAGTTGGACTCTTCATTAATTCGGGGTGCATGTGGCATGAGCGCACACGTGCCTGTGCGATTATGGACCCCACAATATATATATATATATATATATATATATATAGTAATACTCTTGTGCGAACCACTCTACATTTTAAGAGTGTGGACCGGACATGTGTCACCTGGCGGTGAGCGTAGAAATTATTGGCTACATTGTAGGCACACTTTCTCTTTTTTGGGCTACATTGTAGTAACTCTCCCATATATATATATATATATATATATATATATATATATATATATATATATATATCATGGGGGAGGGGGTCAATCGAGGTGGGGCGATTTAGGAGGGTTGAAGGTGCCGGGGAGATGATAAGGTTGATTTTTTATTTTTACTTTTTACTTTTCTAAATTTGTTTTGACCTTTTTACTTTTTTATTCTTCTTTCCTAATTTTTTACAATTTTTCCTATTTTTTTTTTTGTTTTTGCTAAATTTCTAAATACGTTTTTTTTAACAAGTAAACGATTGTCTAATGTTATAGATAGACTTGACAACGAGTCATTTCTAGTCGTCTTCATGTCAATTTTTATCTTGTTCGGGTTTTATTGAGTTCGTGTATAAATGGATGAATTTATTATCGCGTGAAAAAAAATATTAAAAAAGAACCATTAACTTAACAGATTGCGTCATGTTCACTCGTTATTATCCAATAATGAATAATTTTTAATTGTATGTGGGTTGACACATTAGTCGAATATTAATCAAAATTAGATCCGTTAATTCATTAACATTATTGAAACTCTCATTTGGTAAAATTTATTATGATTAATTAACATTAAGCCACATACACTCTTTACAAAGACTACGATGTTTCTTATTTATTTAAATTAGTGAATTTTAATGGGCTTAATGGGTCTTGACGGGTGAAAGGGTTCAACACCAAATTCGACTCGTTAAATATCGTGTCTTATCAAATTAGCACAAATATAACTTGATACTATTATTTAATAGTTTTTTTTTCTTTAGTCTCATCTCCAAAAATTTGTTAGGGTCCACTCACATATTTTTTTTAAATTTTAACTAGTTTTATAACCACAAAAAATCGTCAATAAGTTCTCTCTAACTATCCTTCTTTCTTTTTGCAGAGGATTACACTTATGTGATATTTGTTATAACGGGATCGACAACTAAAAAAAAAACATGGAAGTGGCCATAAGTGAATCTTTAAAAATGAGACTAAATACTTAAGATCCCTAACATTAAGGCCTCGTTTGGTACAAGGTAAAGTTTGGTGAAATCTGATTCCTTCTAAACATTCCTAGAAATGTTTAAGATTACTTCATTTGGTGCGAGACTAAGTTGCATGAGAATGTGAACCCCAATGGGATCAGATTAGCTTCTTTGTGGAAAAGTGAGAAATCAAAATCTATCCAATATAGGTGAGATTCTTACTTTCTCATGGGTATCCTTACAAATAATTTTTGTGAAGACAAAAATGCCATTAAAAATATTAAATTATAAAAACTACCAATAAAATCTAAATACTTATTATGTGAAGACAATTTTATTATGTCAATTCGTATTAAAATTTAAAGTTGAACAAATTTTATGTAGGCATTTTTTCTACTCATATAATAATTAATTTGATTAACTTACAAGATAATACACATATATCTATAATATATTATTATATTCGTTAAATATTGGAAAATGTATATTTTAAAAAAACACATTTGAGTTCATACATTTATAATAAATGGGTCAATTATTAAATAGTCCCTACTATAAATATATATTTTTTAAAAAGGACACATATTTTTAGTTTAACCCATTTAGTCCCTCAAGCACTCAATATCCTCTTATTTTTAGAGGGCCGTGCCAACGGCACTCCCTCACCAAAATATGTGGTAAAGGACTTTTTGAGGCAAAATAAAAAAGTTTGGACTAAATGGGTATTAAAAAATGTCCGAGGGACTATTTGGTATATGTCCCTTTATAAATAGGGAATCGTAATATTGTGTATATCTATGTGTGTGTGTGTGTGTGTAAATATATATATATCACTGTTCTAAAAAACAACCCTAGGCGCGAGGCATTTTAGATACGCCAAGTTTTGGCGCTAGAGATGGTCAACGATTGTCAAAGTTTTTTGGGATAAGGCGTAAATAAACGCGTGTTTTTAAGAAATAAGGCATGAAAAAACTCGAGTTTTTTATTTTTTAGTATTTTAAAAAAATACTATTTTAATTTACAAATATTTAGATATATTTTTAAGGTATGTACAATTTTAGTACTTTTAATTGCCTTGTCATAAATAAAAAATATTAAAATATATTAAAAATGGCCTAAATGCCTTATCACGCCTTTTTACCCTTAAGATCGGTCAGGCTTCTAACGCATAAGGGTTGGCCTTCACGCCTCACATTTTTTAGAACCTTGATATATATATATATATATATATATATATATATATATATATATAATGCTCTTGTGCGGACTATCCCACATTTTGACAGTGCGGACCGGACATGTGTCCCCTGGCGGTGAGCCTAAAGATTATCGCCTAAATTATAGGGGCGCTCTCGCTCTCTTTTCTGGGCTCACCGCCAGGTGACACATGTCGGGTTGGCACTGTTGAAATGCAAAAAAGTCCGCACAAGAGCAATACTGTATGTGTATGTGTGTGTGTGTGTGTATATATATATATATGAGAACTTCTTATACATACTTCTTATTTACATGTTCCCGTACATATCATTTTTTTAAAATAATAAAAGAATAATTTTTTTGATAAATTTCTTAGATATGCTCTCCACAATAAGGAGATCGTCTCCAACTATCTTCATCAAAAAATTCAATCAAAAAGTGGGTAATATGAGGTGATATGCAAAAATGGTGTAAATATGCATTATCGGTCGTTGAAATTTTTTATGAGTATCTCACCCATTTTTTGATTGAATTTTTTATGAAAAAAATTTGAATCATATCCAATAAGTTTCATCAAAAAATCAAATTTTTATGATTTAAAAAAAAAATATTGTGTACGGGAGCATGTAAATAAGAGGTATGTACATGTAAATAAGAGGTATATAGTAATATGATTGTTAAATAGTATATATATATATATATATATATTTTTTTTTTTTTTTTGGTACGAAGGGTAATCCCCGGGCCAGCTTACGCGCACCACGAGACTAATCCCTACACCCCGAACAAGGCTTACGAAACAAGCTGTGTGCAAAAGCACACAGAATTTGCCCGCGGTCCGTGGCCCTTGCGAGACTCGAGCTGGTGACCTCTGGGGAGCAAACCCAAGGTCTAACCAGCTGAGCCAACCGCTCAGGTTTTATTAGTATATATTGTACATTCCTATGTCACTTTTCATGCATGAAACAAACACAAAATTTTGATTTTAATAGGAATCCATTGGTCAAACATAATAAAAACATTTGGAATCCTAATATAAAGTTTTCTAGTAATCACAATTCATCCCAAATATTATTACGAACCAAAAGGTGCATAAGGATTTACTCATTAATCAATAACTTTGTATGAGTTCGTATTGTGTTATTATATCGTGAATCAGTGGAGCCATGATTTCATGTCAGGACGGGCTATCTTAACGTTGATTTTCGGGGGTTCGGGGGCGGAAGCTTCCGAGTCGAATTTTTTTGAGGTTATTTAAAATTTTTTGAGGAAAATCATCAAAAATCCTATTAGGGGTGGATTGAATTTATATTTGGGGTAGACTGAATTTATATTTAACATTGTTTTTTTTAAATTAACACTACTTTTTTTTAAGGGGCGGATTGGTGCCGCCCCCAAGCCATGCCCTGGCTCCGCCCCTGTCGTGTATTATTTTATCTGCTCTAATTATAAATACTAAATTTTAAAGGATCAAATACCAAAAAGTCCTCAAAATATTTTTTAATACACATTTAATCCAAGCGTTTTATTTTGTACCAAAAAGTTCCTCAAACACCCATTTAACAAATATTCTCTTGTTTTTAAAGGTTCGCGCCAGCGGTATGGTGAAGGAATTTTTTAAGCAAAATAAAAAATCTAAATTAAACGTGTATTAAAAAATATTCGAGAAACTATTTGATATTAGCCTCTTTTAAAGTAAGATAATAGAAGATAGTAAATTCAAAAGTGAATAATAACTTAAAAATATATTTTTTTATTATTAAATTTTAGTTAAAAATTGGACCTGATTTCACAAAATGATCTAAAGAAATGGTATAGTTATTGAATTTTGTGCAAAGGAGAAGATGACAAAAGATGAACAGACTACTTCTGTACCTGTACTGTGTAATTTCTTCTTTCATCAATTTGAAACCGTGAGATAAACACAGAAACCATTCTAGACCCAGACATGCAAAGGATATTATCACTTTGTATTTGTTCCACGTTTTTAGCCTCGTGTCTCTAATACGGATATCATACGTGGTGCTACATGGACCGGACGTTACTGTTTATAATTTTAAAAACATCATAACTACTTTTTAAACCATTTTGTAATTGAAAAGTTTAATTACCCAGGGGGTGTGGTAGAGCGGTAGGGGCTCTTCCTCCCTTAATCAAGTGTCGGGAGTTCGATTCCCGCCTTGGATATGGAGCAGCCTTAAATCTCTGGGCCAGCTGTCCCACCCATAGAGGTGCCTACAATCAGCGAAGGGATTAGTCACTAAGTCGCTAGTGGATACCCTGGTATAAACCAAAAAAAAAATTGAAAAGTTTAATGGCCATAATATAATTCTCAAATTTTAATCGGCATCTTAATAAATGTCGGGTGATTTTTTAAATAAATACCTGGAGTAATTTGGAGAGAGAAAAGAAACATGAAATTAATGAGGAAATAGAACTAATAATAATAATAATGTAATACCTTTTTAGAATAAATTTTAAAATATCAAAATTTATCATAGTCATTAACGTACTATTTAAAATAAGATTTTTTTACTTGATACATTACTAATTTTTATTTTTAGACTTTAATACGAATTAATCAGTTTAATAGATTTTAGTATATTTTTTAGGAAAAGTCTATCCCTACACTCTCATATGCTCCCCCCACACCCTTTCAATGTCTAAAGACATTACTAGCGTTTAAGTCATTTAACTTTCTTTTCCTAAGCTAACTTAGAAAATAAATAGATAAAAACTTACAACTAACTTTGATAAAAAAAAAATACAATCAACTCATTACATCTAATTTTAATTAAAAAAATAGCAAACTTTGATTTTTTTTTAAAAAGTTACATTTAACTTTGATTTAAAAAAAAACTGCAGTTAACTTTGTTAAAAAAAAAAGCTACAACTAACTTTGATAATATAAAAAAGTTTAGAGTTAACTTTGATAAAATAAAAGAAAAGGTTGCAACTAACTTTGATAAAAAAAAATACAATTAACTTTGATTAAAAGAAAGCTTCAATTAATTTCGATAAAAAAATAAGTTAGAACGAACTTTGATAAATAAATATAAAAAACCAACTAATTACAACTAAATGTGGTAAATAAAAAAAATTACATCTAGCTTTTATACAAAAAAAAATCTACAACAAACTTTGATAAAACAAAATTCACAAAGCTACAACCAACTTAGATAAAAAAAAATTACAACCATCTAATTACAACTAACTTTGATAAAAAAAAATTATAGCTAACTTTGGTAAAAACTTAAAAAAAAAACGACTGATTTTGATAAATAAAAAAAATACAGGTAACTTTGATTAAAAAAAAAAGAAGAGGATATAGAGGTGTGACACATAATTAATTAATTGAGCGCAACTAATTCATAAAGGTTCAAATTAATTGAAGCTACTTCAAATTAATTGACCCGTATTTAAATCTTTATGAATTAATTGTGCTCAATTAATTAATCATGCGTCACACATTTATCTCCTCTTCCTTTTTTTTAATCAAAGTTACCTGTAATGTTTTTTATTTATAAAAATCAGTAGTTATTTATTTATTTTTAATTTTACCAAAGTTAGCTATAATTTTTTTTAATCTAAGTTAGCTGGAATTTTTTTTATTTACCATAGTTAGTTACTTGTATTTATTTATCAAAGTCCGTTCTAACTTTTTTTTATTGAAATTAATTATAGCGTTGTTTTTTATCAAAGTTAATTGCATTTTTTTTATCAAAGTTAGTTGCAGGTTTTTCTTTTCTTTTATTAAAGTTAACTCTAAACTTTTTTTTTTTTATCAAAGTTAGCTATAATTAGTTGGTTGTATTTTTTTTTTATCAAAGTTGTTTGTAGCTTTTTTTTCAATCAAAGTTAATTGTAGTTTTTTTAATCAAAGTTAGATGTACATTTTTTTAGAAAATCAAAGTCTGTTGTTCTTTTAATCAAAATTAGATGTAATTAGTTGATTGCATTTTTTTTTTTTATCAAAGTTAGTTATAAGTTTTTATTTATTTATTTTCAAAGTTAGCTTAAGAAAAGAAAGTTAAAAGCTTGAAGTATAGTAATGTCTTTAGACATTGAAAGGGTGTGGGGGGAGCATATAAGGGTGTGGGGATAGACTTTCCCATTTTTTATCGTTAAATATCACCAAACATCACTTTTAGTGGCAAAATTTTTACATTTAACGACAAAAAATTATATGAAAGTCTTATAAATTTGTATCTAAGATTAAAAATTGATAACATATTGAAATAAAAATAAAAACCTTTAAATAATCTTAACTTTTTTTTTTTTTTTATTATCGTGAGAACTTTCACAGTCGTTTTCACTTTGTGAACACATCGGTTAGCAAACTCATGGGTACTGTTTCCCCGACCCTATGATGCTAAACCAATATAATTCAAAAATGATTGAGGGCGATACCGGTCTTAGGCTGCCAAGGGTCCCCTTATCACTGGGCCAAACCCCGTGGGATAAATCATCTCAACTTTTATCATACTTTTAAAGTGAACAGATTTTATGATGCGGGGCTTTTTGTCTTGTTTTACTGTAGGAATGAAAGAAGTTTTGGAACCAACAGGTCATAGATTAGCAGTAGTCACTAGGTACAAATTCATATCAATGTTTTGGTTCCTCCAGGCTCCAGCTATTGCTATATATTTAATTTTGAGATTTTTTTTACTTTAATATTGTCATAATGACTCTGTTTTAATTTTAATATTTTAATTAATTTTAGTATATTTTTCATCAATAGGAGTGATAATTTTGCTTCAAAAAGTGATATGAAATAATATTTAACGACGAAAAATGTATTAAAGTAAAAAAATAGTGAAAGATACTAAACTCAAAATTTAGTAATTATGGACGTATTAGAGTCAAGAAAATCTTTAAGTTTTTGTGTTTAATTAAGAGTTGGCCATTTAATTAAGTAGAAAAAAACAATATAGTAAATTTAAGCTTCTTGTGTGTGAGTTTTTAGAATAAAAAAAAGTTTTTCTTTTATTTTTTATTTGTAACTTGAAAAGATAAGAAAGGAAAATTAATAAAAAAAAACTATTATTGCTCACTTACAAACAATATATTTAGGTAATAAATAAATAGGAATAGGTGTGTATATGTAAATGTCAATAATATTATTTTTAGAGTGATGACTAAATCCAAAGGACTCTTTATGGAATATGAATTTATATGTGGACCACATTAAGTGGGAGAATGATATTTAATTAAATAAGTAATTCTGAATATAAGTAATTTCAAAATTAATAAACTCAACAAAAGTAATAAATAGAATTGTTTCCAATTAAAAAATCCTAATATTTGAAATGCTATCATCAGTACAGTACATACATAGTGATGTTGGCAATTCTCCGATTAGGCGCATTTACTGTGAATACAAGCCCATAGATTTGGTGTTCATGTATGTCCGTCCGGTATAGAATATCAACAAGGAATTACTTACTTATGCTTTTCCATGACAATTGTAATGATAACATTTTGGTGCATTAAGTCCAACTTTTTAGGCTATGAAAATGATACTAGCTTGGACTTCAAACTGATGCCTCTTTTAACCCTAAAAAAAGTTGTCCCGATAAATTATGAAAATGTGTATTGATATGTAATATTTTAATGTTAGTTGAAAATTTTTGTTATGACTTAAAAAATTTATCAATCATACTAAAAAGATGATAAATTTAAAAGATTTTATATTTATCTTGACAAAATTATTTTATTGAGCCATCAAACACCCTTTGTTGCAATTTGGTACTATTTGGCAGTGGTATTATGAATGGTATGAAAAATAAAATTGAACAGGAGCTTAGAGTTTCAAGAGGGGTGTGTTTATATGCAATCCAAAAGAGTTCTTATGCGGCCACTATATATCTTATTATAAAATATATAGTGCTTGAGAGTGCACTTGTGTATCGTCATGCAGTTGATCGCCTTCAATCAATTGATCATCAATTCAAGACATGTCCAACCAATGAAGGATGGACTAAGATTGATCGAATCACTAGATTGTTGAAACCTTTTTACGAGATTACAATAAATTTCTCTAGAACTAAATATCCAATTGCGAATTTGTATTGTTCTGTTGTTTGGAGGATACAATTACTCTTGACTGAAGAAATGAAAAATTCGGACAAAATTTTAAGTGCTATGGCTCATCAAATGAAACTCAAATATTGGGAATCTTATGCAATGATTTTGGCTATTTCTTTTCAATTTTACCACATAAATAACTTTTTTTTTTTTTTGCAGAAATTGATATGCGTTGCTTTGATTTTCAGATTCCTTCCATTGCGTGAAATTGTAATAGCCTAGAATTAATATGTGGATTTATATTAAGAACATTTTTATATGTTTGTATTGGACTTAAATTAGACATTTGTATTGTTTGTTGTATTTTTTATGCTTTATATGGTGGACTTAAATAGGACATTTTTTATTTAGTATTTTAGTTAAATGGTTTTATTCATTGGAATTAGTTGAGAGATTTTAAGTGGATTTTTTATTTAGTATTTTAATTAAATGGTTTTATTTATTGGAATTAGTTGAGACATTTAAGTGGATTTTTTATTCAGTATTTTAGTTAAATGTTCAAAAAAGCTTTTAAAAAAAGTTTTTTTTTTTTTTTTTTTTTAAAAAGTTGTTAGAAAAAGCTATTTTTTTATAAAAAAAACTGTAAAAAAAGGAAAAGAAAACGGGTCAGCCCGACCCAAACTCTCATATACAAATGATAAAAACTTCAATTTTTATACATCATTCTCACTAGGCACTTTGTGAGTTATTCTAATATAGGATCTGAACCTGACGATTCATATACATGTGAGTTATAGTGTTAGAAATTAGAAGCTTACACTTACAAACAATCATAATATTATTGAAGGGGTTATAATATAAATGACACTTTTTTCATGAGCCTGCGGCTATATGGTTCAATTATTCATTATTATATAATGACTATTTCGGTCACATTAATTATTTTTCGTTTGACGTTGCGAATGCAAATGAAATTTATCATAAGGGTATATATGGTGCTTACGAATCACCATTTACTGTGCCATTGATAAATACAATGTTTATATTATATGTGCAATTTTATTTTGATGAGATAGTATTCTCGCCATTAGGGGAGGATAAAACGTAGCAGAAGTACAAATTATACCTAAAGAACTCTCCCTGACGAGAATTATCATGGAATACTTCCATTTTATCTCATCTACTCCCCTGTATTGCTCAGTAAAAAAAATGATGTTTAAAATGATATTAAAACATTAAATGTCACATGGACTAGTTGTAAACGTGCTTGCTAAAATCATTGTCCCAGAAGGACAAAATATATCCGACAACAAATAAATTTATTGCACGCCAGAAGCGTGACAAACCTATAGGTCCTAAATAGACTCCTTAGTAGTGGATGCTAAATAAAATCATGCCCAAATAACACTCCAGAAGAGGTTATGAAGAAAATACCCACTTTCTCTAAAACTCCAGAAGAGGTTATTATCAATAAAAAGACACAAGTCCCTGAAGTGACTATAAAGCCCCTGAAGTTAGCAAAGGTACCTAATATTAAATGAGATCTCTATGTTTTTATAGATATACAAGAGAAAAGTGGGATCAACAAAGATGATCATCGATGATATAATTATATATGTTGTATCTACACAAAAACCAAAGGGCAATGATACTATAAATCCACGTACTATGAATATGAATGAATGTCGACAAAGAATATAAAGGTCAAAATGAGAAAATGTCATGATGGCATAATTCAAGTCTATTAATATATGTCGTGTATTTGGACCTATAGTAAACCCTGAAGGTTATGAATGGGTGTTTATAAAAGAATGCGAAGTATTAAAAGTCATTAAAAAGTTCATAATTTATGGCACAAGGTTCCTTGAAGATACCAAAATTGATTATACATGAACATACCATCCTGTTAAGGTCGTAAATACTTTTCAAATATCTGACTAGCTTAGCAATTTTTTGAAATATATTATATGAGACTCGTGAATATTATAACTGCTTATTTATATGGGACTCAGACAAAGAATACATATCAAAATCCCATAAGGATTTTCTTTGTGAGAAGCAAGGATAAGGAGTACGTACTCAAATGCACTAAGATGTTCATTTTACAGCAAGCAATCCAAATGGGTATAGGTACAATCATATTAGTAAATATTTATCTAAGGAAGGGTATAAAAACAATCATATATGCAAATGTGCTGTTATAAAATATCCTTAATAGATGGGATCCTGAACAACTCAACTGAAATGAAAAATATCCTTGAATGGATATGCTCGTGAAGAGCTTAACTAAAATGCAAAATATCTCAATATAGAATTCAAAACTGAATGATCTTGGGAGAACTAGTTTTTGTCTCGGCCTACAAATTGATCACAATTTATGTTAAACTCATATCCATTAGTCAAATAGACTGAAAAGTCCTGCAATGCTTTATCATATATTAAGCATACAGTTTTAATATAACCATGGTCTTCGGTAATTGGATATTAATTATTCATATCATGCTAAAGAGGATGGAAAAAAAATTTGGTCCCGAAATACCATATGTGCATGTTATTAAAGTATTTGGTATGAAAGTACCATACTTGTACATTATTAGTATATTGATATATATAACATAATGCATGATACTGGATATTATAATTGCAGTCAATCTCTTGGCAATATACAATTACCATTGACTTGCACATGATGGGACTAATATCAATCATATCAGATAATTTTTTTTATATCTAACTGTCTATGTCAGTTAGTTATATAAATGCAGGTTATCTGTAGGAACCTGATAAGGAACAATCAAAGCACTTATGACTAGCCTCAAACAACATATATTTATACTACTACTTATAAAGGCAATGGTTCTTGTATATCCCACACTCAAAAAGGTTACACCCAAGGAGATATGATTAATACATTTCAGTTCTTCTACATCCATGAACTCAAAAAGAGTTATGCGATACATAAACTCCAGAAGAGTTATGCTATTGAAGTAAAATCGACCTGATAAAGTGACATGTTCATCCCTCTTCATCCAAGTCTTATGGAAGTCGAGATTATGAACAAAAATGAAATTGAAGTAACAACCAATCAAATATATTCACCACATCAAAGCAACATTTCAGGAGGTTGTTATGTCAATCATTAGAGAAATATTATAATCAGGGGGGTATGCAATCAGGAAGAGCATTTGATCAGGGAGAGAATCTAAGAACATGATATTTTTGACATATGCGCATTGTACTTTTTTTCCTTTAACTAGGTTTTTTTTCCATTGCGTTTTTCAGTTAAAGGTTTCACCGGTGAAATACTAAGAGCGTCTAATACCGATTCAATGATCACAAAAGTTGTAATTTTTTTCTTTCACTTTAGTAAGGTTTTAACAAGGCATCAATCAATGAATGGTGGATATAGTGTACATCCAAGGGGCAGTGTTATAAAATGTTTATTAAAATGGATTTCTACTTGTATTATAGACCTTTTGTATTCTGCAATTATTAAGGTGTCTATTGGATTACCTTATTTTGTACTTTAAACATAGATCATGCCCCTTAATATTTACAGATCAATAAAATGAAAGCTTCCCTCCCTCTAAAATTCTCTCTATATCCCAATTATTTTACAGCACTATAAAATTATTTGGAAAATATTTAAAGCATTAATAGGTTCCAAAATATCAAATCAAACATCATATTTTGTACAATAAATTGACCACAAAATGCAAAGTATTAGTGTTTTGTAGGCCCGCATATTTTTTATAGTGTCATTAAATGTTGTGAAGGCCAACAAAATTTTAAAAGCCTTTTTTTGGAGGAACTTCTATAAAATATAATTTAAAATTTAAATTTTTAACAGGTTGAAAAGATGATAAATTATATAGATGTTTTCTCTAGGTTGACCAAAGTGTGTATCTTCCGCTGGATTGGTTGGACGAGGTAATTCAAGGCAAATTAATATAAACTTAGGAAGCACGAAAAAGGGGGTAAAATATAATTCATTCTTATATAAATTTCCATTTCTCTACTACAAAATATAATTTCCTGATTGTCAAACACGAAAAAGGTAAGCAGGTAAAAAGGATTCAAAATCACCTTTTTTTTGCCATACAACAAGATATAAGAAAGTATAATATATGTTATAATACCTTTTCTTTTTCTAAAAATTAAGGATGTGTTTGATAGGTCAATTTTTTTATGAAAAATAGGCAATATTTGGTATTTTTTCAACTTTTTATAGTGTTTGATACACTTTATTTTTCATACAAAAAAATCAATTTTCTACTTTTAGAATGTACAATTACTTTTTCAGTCTGTTAACTTTTAGTTTCCTATCCGCTCCCAAACACTCTTTAACTTTTAGAATGTACTCTTTTAACTTCTTTTTTATCTTTACAATAAAAAAAATTGCTTATAAATATGTTCGAAGCAAGCAACACATATTTTTCAAGATTTTTGTTTAAGTATATATTGCAGGGAAATCTTTTATCATTGAATTTGAAATGACAATCCGAAATTTGTTTGCTGGAGACAGTGGGGAAGTGTTGGTCAATAGGGTCGTTTGGTACGTTGTCGACCGCTTATGATATTGAAGTTGGTTAAAGTAGAGCATATTTCTTTTTTGGTATCATATCACGCGAGGTTCGAGTTAGTTTTAAACGCATCTCGATTAATTTATATTTGTGATTTGTGACTTTTGCTGGTCAAACAGTGTTAAAAATGAAACTGAAAATCAAACTCAATTCACTCCGAACATTATCCCAATAACAACCCAACATTATTTTTACATATTTGGGCCAATCAATTCAATACAGCATTATAGTACACAAATTGGTCTATGAAATAGTTTTGGTTGGTACATGCACCCACAAAGAGTACCCACAGTTTTGATCACTTCTCATTTCATTCGATATGAATTGATTATATTTATGATATGAATTGATTGATTATATTTAAGATCATGTAATTAGATAGAACTATTGATGAGACAAATATTAATTTGTAGGATTCTGATTTATATGTTGAGATTATTAACACTAAAATCGTCCTAATATTTATAAGGGGCATTTTTGTTTAGATCCTATTAGACTTTCTTATATACATTTTAGTCCCATCATGTTTTTCCCTTACATATAAGTCATACTCCTAATATTTTGGAACTTTTTTTCACAATTTTACCCTTTTAAAACCAACAATCTGAAGTTACATAAGTGGTTGAACTTTTTTTTTTAATCTTCAAATGATCATAACTTTTGATTCACAAATCCGTTTTTCACAAAATTACTATTTTTGAAATCTGCTCGACGAGATCTATCAAACAAGATCCATGAAGGCTATAAAATTCCAAAGAAAAAAATTTACACAAACAGTAAACTTTATTGTTTACACTAGAATATGAAATAGTTTTATATATGTGACATTTTCACAAACAGACAGTAACATTTACTGTGCTAATATTACACAGTATATATATATATATATCCAGTGGATCCAAACCCTCTTTTTTAAAAATTACCTTATATTTAAAGGTCCGCGCTAGCGGTATCCAATCCTTACCACCATTGTTGGAGCTTCAACGATCTTCGCCAGAGCTTCGATTTGGGGTGTGTAAGGGTGGCATGTGGATCCACTGGCGCGGACATTTGAAAATAAGAGATTTTTGAATAAATGGATTTTGGATCCACCAGAGTATCATGGGGTGCCGCTGGCGCGAACCTTTGAAAATAAGATTGGATAAATGGGATCAGAATCCTCTGTAGCGCCGATTTGGGGTGAGTAGGGGTGGCATTAGGTGCTGATGGTGTAAAACTTTAAAATATATATATATATATATATATATATATATATATATATATATATATATATATATATATATATATATATATATATAAAATGTGATAACACAGTAAATGTTATTGTTTGTAAAATTGTCATAGATATTAAACTTTATTGTATACAGCAGAAAATAAAATAGTCTTATATCTGTGACATTTTCACAAGCAATAACACTTACTGTGTTAATATATTTATGAAATAGATTTATATATATAACATTTTCACAAACAGTAACATTTACTGAGTTAATATTACACAATATATATATATATATATATATATACATATATATATATACATATATACATATATATATATATATGTATATATATATATATGTATATGTATATATGTATATATGTATATGTATATATGTATATATGTATATGTATATATGTATATATATATATATATATGTATATATATATATATATATACGGTAAATCCAAACCTCTTTTTTTTTTTCAAAATTATCATATTTTTAAAGGTTTACGCTAGCGACATTCAATCCCCACCACTACCCACCCCCATTGTCGGAGATTCAACGACTTTCATTAGAGCTATGATTTTGGTGGGTAGTAATGGCATAGGGTAGTAATGCCAGAGCTCTGATGAAGGTTGTTGGAGCTCCGACAAAGGGGGTGGGTGGTGGTGGGGATTGGATGCCGCTGGCGCGGACCGTTAAAAACAAGATAATATCAGAAAAAAGAGGTTTGAATATATATATATATATATATATTTATATATATATATATATATATATATATATATATATATATATATATATATATGGACACAGTAAATGTTAATGTTTGTGAAAATGTTATAGATATAAACCTAACCCAATATCACCCCTACTCACCCCAAATCGGAGCTCCGGTGGATCCAAACACAATTTATCTAATATTCTCTTAATTTCAAAGTTCTGCGCCAGCGGCACCCTACCACTACTACCCACCCAAATCATAGCTTTGATGAAAATCGTTGAAGCTCCAACAATGGGGGTGGGTAGTGGTGGGGATTGAATGTCGCTAGCGTAAACATTTAAAAATATGGTAATTTTGAAAAAAAATGAGGTTTGGATCTATCGTGTGTGTGTGTGTATATATATATATATTGTGTAATATTAACTCATAAATTTTACTGTTTGTGAAAATGCTATATATATATTGTGTAATATTAACTCAGTAAATGTTACTGTTTGTGAATATGTTATGCATATAAAACTTGTTCATAAATATATTAACACAGTAAGTGTTATTGTTTGTGAAAATGTCACAGATATAAAACTATTTCATTTTCTGGTGTATACAGTAAAGTTTAATATCTATGACATTTTTACAAACAATAGCATTTACTGTGTTATCGCACTACATATATATATATATATATATATGCGCCTATTTTTAAAGCTCTGTGCAACCGGCACCTAATGCTACCCCTACTCACCCCAAATCAGAGCTCAAATACGATTCAGATCCCATTTATTCAATCTTATTTTCAACGGTCCGCGCCAGCGGTAACCCATAATACTCCGGTCGATACAAAACCCATTTATTCAAAAGTCTCTTATTTTCAAAGGTCCGCGCCAGCGGTACCACATGCCACCCTTACCCACCCCAAATCGGAGCTCTGACGAAGGTCGTTGAAGCTCCAACAATGGTGGTAAGGATTGGATGCCGTTAGCGCGAACCTTTAAATATAAGGTATTTTTGAAAAAGAGGGTCTGGATCCACCGGATATATATATATATATATATATATATATATATATATATATATATATATATATATAAAGACCCAAGAGAGTGGCTTGAGCAGATAGGTATGAGAGGGTATGTATTGAAACATTTTGAGAAAACAAACATGAAAATTGTAAAAAGAAAATAGGTTTCTTTACAAGCTTTAAAATGAATAGATTATTTAGATCAAATTCTTTGGCTAGTTCTAGCTCTAGGTCTTCTTTAGCTTTTCCTCCAGACATAATAAACGAAGAAGAACATGTTTATGAAGAAGTAAATTTAGATTTAAATGATTGGAATATTCGCAAAGTCCCAACAAAAGAAATTTACAAAACTAGTTTCCTAAAGCCATCCTTTAGTACTAATTACAATGTTAAAACTGTTGAACATGTTTATGCTTTAAATAAAGAACACGATAGAATTCAACTATTAACTAGTGAAGCTATTACAAAACAAAGAAAAATGGATTCAATTTCCTACACATAGGATTAATACAAGTAGCAATCAAACCATTAACCAGTAAAGGAATAAATGCCTCTATCCTCTTATGTCTTAGAGATGCTAGACATACTAATTACAACACTAGTATTTTAGGAATGATGGAATCAAGCCTTTTTAATGGTCCAATACATTTTAATTGTTTTCCTAATTTTACATTAAGTTTAACTAACCCTCACATATTAAAAATCATGACACTAAATATTAAAACATCTGGATATGAAATGTTAGAAGGAAGTAAACCACTTGCTTTAATTTATAGAATTTATTACAAATGTTTAAGGACAAATCTAAATGTCCACGCTTTAGTAAAAAGTCCAAAAGACAAAACTCTACTCATACAAAGCAGTACAAATGATGCTAATATTCAAGTCCCTAGGTCAATAAATTAGAAAGATATTAATTTACCAAACGATTGGTTATTAGAGAATGAAAATCATCCTCGAAAAATGCAAAACAGTGCTATTAATCTTGAATGAATCCCAGAATACCTTGACGGATCAGTTAGAATAAGTTTTGATCAACCACGATTTAAAAATCTCCATATTAGAGATGATAGTAAATCCAGAGATGATAGTAAATCCGAAATGAGTAATTCAACAAGAAAAGATGAGGATCTAATACCTAGACGTAATCTTAAGTTAAAAGAAATTGATACAACTTCCCAAGTAAGTAAACCCTGTTATACAGCGACCTCAAATTTTAATGATGATGAAGATCAACATTCCCCCACTCAAACAGATATTGAAACAGGTTCAGTAAATCACCAATTATTAACAATCAATAAAGACTATAAAATTGACATGATTAAATTAGGAGAAGATTTTGAGTCAAAAGAAAATCGTACTAAACGACGAGCATATCGAGAAAAGTACTCCCCAAGAGAAAATGATAAAATAATAAGAAAGTGGAAAACTGTAATGAATGAAATAAGAACGGACATAAAGTTCTTTGACTATTTAGATAACTATTATCACAAAATAAATGTCCTAACAAAAGTAAAATGGACAAAACAAGACAAAACTACAGTCTCGTCTAGTCAGCCTCCACTAGAAACCATTTTAGTAAATCACATGGGAACATAAGTAGTTGCTACACCATTTAAAGTCACTTCTACTAATGATGAAATCAAAAAAGTTATTGAACAAAATAATTACACAAACCAATACCTGAATACTTTAGGAAAACAACTAGAATCCATTGAAAGTAAGTTAGACAAACCAAACCCACCATATAAAAGAGAAATACCTTTAATTCAACTTCCAGAGGTCCGAAAAGAAATAAATTTACAAACAAAGTCTGAGAAAACTCTGGATAAAATAGAAAAAATGCTTAAAGATATCAAAGCAGAATCATCAAAGACTATTACAACTATCAACTAAAATACCTATATTAACCAAACAGACTTATCCCAAGAATCTACTACAGATGAAGATATCCAGACTATTGAAAAACAATTTACTAATATTGAATTAAATAGAATAAAAAACTCCAGAGTAACTCCAACCACCTTAACAAAAAATTGGTATACAAAACCAACACCCCCAGATATGCAATATGAAGAAAGAAATATACACAATCAATTCTCGGTTTCATCGGATAGACTTTATGAATGGAACATAGATGGATTATCTGAACAAGAAATCTTAAATAAAATGAAACACATATCTATGGTTTCCTACAATTACCTAAACAATCAAAACATTCCCCAAACAGAAATAGTTGAGCTTTTAACAACAAGATTCACCGGTACATTAAAATCTTGGTGGGATAAACATCTTACCGAAGAATCAAAGGAACAAATTAAATCTGTCGTTCAACAAGATTCCAATGGCCTCCCAATTTTTGATGAAAACATTGGAATGAGAATTCCAGATGGAGTTAACACTCTAGTTTTTACAATAACAAAATATTTTTTAGGAACTCCGAGTAATATAACCTCAAGAATTCATGATCAACTAAGTAACCTTAGATGCCCAACTTTAAGCGATTTTAGATGGTACAAAGATGTTTTTACATCACGAGTAATGCTTAGAGACGATAGTAATGAACCATTTTGAAAGAAAAATTTATTAATGGTTCACCAAATTTATTTGCTCATAAAATAAGAGAAGTTATAAGTAACACAAATGGACACATTGATTATAACAATCTTACATATGGAGACATAATAAGTACAATCCAGAAAGAGGGATTAAAAATGTGTATAAATATGAAAATAAGCAAGCAGGCTAATAAAGAAAAATTAAAGGCAAAATATGAAATGGAAAATTTTTGTGAACAATATGGTTTGAACCCTGTTGCACCATCAAGAAATAAAAATTACAAGTCATACCCAAAACAATACAAGAGACATAGAAAAAATTATTTCAAAAATAACAAATTTTACAATAAAGAAAATAAGGAATTTTATAAAAAACATAAAAAACCACAAACTAATCCACAATATAAGAAAAATGACAAAACTAAAGTAAAATGTTATAAATGTGGAAAAACAGGTCATTACAAATCGAAATGTAAGGTAAAATCCAAAATTAACCAGTTACAACTATCATCTGAAGTAACACAAGAAATATACAAAATTTTTGAACTAAAAAATTCTTCTAGTGAAGGTGAACAAAACACTGATTATGAATCGTCAAGTTACTATGAATCAGGTACAAACTCTAGTTCTCCAGATATAAAATTAGGATGCAAAGACAACTGCTGTAAAACTATCAATGTTCTCACTAAACAAAAAAAACAAGAAGAATCACTAATTGATTTAATTGGAAAAATAGAAAATCGAGAATTAAAATCACAATACCTTTCAAAATTTAAAAAATTATTATCCAAAGAAGAAAGTGGAATAAATACACAAAACAAGATAAGCCTTGATAATACTTTAAAACGATTTAAAACTCACTAGGAAGTTACATTACAAGATCTCCAACGAGAAGTCAACATAATTAAACAAGATATCAAAGACATCAAAATAGAAAGTAAAGAATTAAAACAAGATATCACTATTTTAAAAGTAGACCAAACTTTCCAAAAGCAACAAGTCATCTCCTTAAAAGAAAGTGAACCAGAAGCTGAACAAGAACCTAAAATAGTAACAAAGGAAGAAACTGATCATCAAGTAAATATCATAAATCAAATTAATTTACAAAAATGGCATATACAAGTAACTTTAATTATTAACAAAGAATATGAGATAAAAGTCATAGCATTAATTGATTCTGGTGCAGATTTAAATTGTCTACAAGAAGGATTAATTCCAACCAGGTATTATCATAAAATATCTGAACGATTAAACTCAGCCAATGGAAGTAAAATGCAAATCAAATACAAATTACCCAAAGCACATATTTGTCAAAATAATGTATGTTACAAAACTCCTTTTGTTTTAGTAAAATACATGACTGACAAGGTAATCTTAGGAATCCCTTTTCTTTGTCTTCTATATCCATTCACAACTAGTGATACTGGAATAACCTCCCTAGCCTTAGGCCAACAAGTAAAATTTGAATTTCTTTCAAAACCAGAAGTCAGAGATTTAAAAACACTCAAAGATTTTTCAATATCAGTAAACCATCTCCAATACAAGAGAAGACAATTAAATTTTTTAAATGAAGAAGTAAGATACAAAAGGATTGAAGATCAACTTACTAACAAGATTATCCAAGATAAAATAGAAAATTTCAAATTAAAACTAATAAATGAAATCTGTTCCGATTTACCAAATGCCTTTTTACATAGAAAGAAACGTATAGTAACTTTGCCATACACCAAAGATTTTAATGAAAAATTCATCCCTACCAAAGCAAGACCAATCCAAATGAATCAAGAAGATATGGAACTATGTAAAGATGAAATTAATGGTTTATTACAAAAAAGGAATTATAAGAAAAAGTAAATCTCCTTGGTCATGCCCTGCATTCTATGTCAGAAAAAATGCCGAATTAGAACGCGGAGCACCCAGGCTAGTCATCAATTACAAACCACTTAATAAAGTTTTAGAATGGATAAGATATCCAATCCTAAATAAACGTGACCTCATGAACCGATTAAATCAAGCAACCATTTTTTCCAAGTTTGATATGAAGAGTGGATTTTGGAAAATACAAATCCATGAAAAAGATAGATACAAAACTACATTCACAACCCCCTTTGGTCACTATGAATGGTGTGTCATGCCATTTGGCCTAAAAAATGCACCTAGTGAATTCCAGAATATCATGAATGAAATATTTAACTCTTCATCCCATTTTACAAATGTCTACATTGATGATGTCCTAATCTATTTCCACACAATTGACGAACATTGGAAACACTTAAACTTATTTTTTGAACTAATAAAAATTAATGGTTTAGTGGTTTCGGCCTCGAAAGTCAATCTATTCCAAACAAAAGTTAGATTTTTAGGTCATAATATTCACCATGGAAAAATTAGTCCCATAGATAGGGCCATCCAATTTGTTGATAAATTTCCTGATGAAATCCTCGAGAAAACGTAACTTCAAAGATTTCTAGGATCATTGAACTACATTGCTGAATTTTATCCAAATCTTCGCAAACAATGCAAACCATTATTTGAACGGCTACAAAGTAACCCTCCTCCTTGGACTATAGAACATACCTCGATAGTTCAAAATGTCAAGAAACATGTTAAAACCCTACCTTATCTTAGTCTTTTCTACACCAAATTCATTCAAAATCATTGAAACCGATGCCTCTGACATTGGCTACGGAGGTATTCTTAAACAGAAAATTAAACCTCATTCCCCTGAACAAATTGTTCGATTCTATTCCGGAGTCTGGAATAAAGCGCAAAGTAATTATAGTACTATTAAAAAAGAAATATTATCTATTATTTTATGTGTTTCGAAATTTCAAAGTGACATTTTAAATCAAAATTTTTTAGTCCGTGTGGATTGTAAAAGTGCAAAATATGTTTTAGAAAAGGATGTCCACAATATTGCTTCTAAATTTTTTTTTGTTAGATGGCAATCTATACTTAGCATTTTTTATTTTAATATTGAGTATATTAAAGGAAGTGAGAATTCCATCCCTGATTTTCTCACACGTGAATTTCTACAGAATAACAATGACGGAGAAAAATCCCCAGAAGACAACTAGATCCCTCGCTCTACCCACAAGCCAACCTTATACTAAAATTGCATCCCCTCTCCAAGTAACAAACAGATACCAGGTCCTTAGAAACATTCCAAGACCAAATTTTAGTTACAGTTCCACTCTTGCAACTCTTGCAGAGTTTGAACCTTCTTCTAGTCAATACCTAGTCAATGACCCATTTGCTACACAGCCCATTCAACAAATTACTAAAACCAAATTTTATAATCACCCTGCTAAAACTGATTATGTGCTCAAACCAAAATTTTCAAATTTATTTTCTATTGAGCCAAATCACTGTCATATTAAAAATCCAATTGATTTAGTCAAAAACTATTTTCCTCCCTCTTGGCACTTCACTCCCCACCATCCTGCCAAGACTTTAAAATTTTACATGGATATTCTTTATTCCTCAGAATCAGTTCGTATTAAAGCAATCACTGATCGCAACGATTAGTCAAGGATTCTTTACCATTCCTTGCAGATTAATAATATAATATCTCTTCAATATTGGGGATCCCATCCCTCCATTCTAAAAACCCTCCCAAGTCATCAAATTCAGTTTAGTTATTACGATTATATTGAAGCATGGTTTAAAGTTCTCTTTTACCAAAATGAGCCATTCACTCATTCTTGGTTTCTTTGCTTTGATAAAAAATTTAAAAGTCAAATTCCTTCTTGGTTTTCCCGGTGGTGGACACAACATGGTTCTATCCCAGATATCCTACCTGCAGACCTCCAAGAACAAGTTAAATATTTTTCCATAGTCTTTAAAGTAAATGAACTTAATTCTCAGTTCCCAGTTTTACTTTTGTTTTGTAGTAAATACAAAGTTCCATGGATATTCAAATGGCAATATGCAATACAACAGTCAACAATAGTTCGGCAATTTTATGTTAAATGGTGGGACTCTTTCAATCAACAAAGGATTATTAATGCTATCCAAATGGAGTTTCCTTGCCAACCAGTCATTCCAGTTTAAGCAGTCTAAGCAGTTAAGAAATCTAGTCAAGGTTATATGGATACAACATTAGCCAAGTCAAAAAAGTACCAGCAGCTCAAAGATTTAGCAAAACAGCTTCTTATTCAAGCTGAAGCCGAAGAGGAAAATTATTTTTCTCCCACCTCTTCTACCGAATCAACAAATAGTCACCAAGTTAACACATCAGATCCATATTCGAGTTCATTATTCCAAGATGCCCAAGACCCTTATAGTTTGTAATAAAATTTATTTTACAGGATAATAATTTAATGATGAGTTACTATTCATGAACAGTAAAAATATTCCTCGATATATTACTATTCATGAACAGTGCCAAATGATTAAAATATTTCCCGACAAGTTACTATTCATGAACAGTGCAGACCTCTGGTTAGAGAGTTGCTCGGTAAGACTTTGAATTTTTTGGGACATTTCAGCCAAGGCTTGGTTTTTTTGCTTTCATCTGAACAACCTAATTTGCTAAGGCTTGCTGAGTCCTAGTCTCCTTAGTATTTCTTTAACCATCTCTTGATCTACCCCGTAAGGAAGATGTAGGTCTGGCTTATTTCAAAGCATCCAATTCTTCTCTCAGTGCAGCATTTTTAGTTTCTAAAAATGAAAAGCCTTTATCATTGACTGGAACCAGAGCTCCCAAAAAAGAAATAGATTTTAGTTGCCTCAGTCCTTCTTACAGGGCAATATTTTCCTCCTCCAACAATTTAGCAATATTTTTGTGCTCCTCAACTTCAAGTTTAAGCACATTCTCTCTCTTTTTATGGGCTGAAATGAACTTGTCATAGCCCCGATCAGCATTTAACTATTGGTACTTCTTCTCATAACCTTCATGCAGAAGGGCAGTGGTTTTCTTGTGTTGAAGTTGATGTTCCTCGATTGTTCCTTGAAGATCTTCAATCATTTTAATAGTAAGCCACATTGTTGGCCACATCTCGATCAAGCAAACACTTTAAATATTGGTAGGCATCAATTTCCCTCTCAGAAGCATCATATCCAAGGATATCAATTATTTAAACTTCAGTGAAGTCTGCACGACCAACTTTGAAGTAATCATTACACTTATTCATCAGTTATGTATCATGAGCTGATAAGAGTTTCATCCTGGCAATAAACTAGCAAGGAAAAGTAAAATTAGATCAATAACAATACGAATCGAGCAAGTAAAGGAGATAACTCAATATAAATAATAAAGTCCATTTTATTGATCATAAGACGAGAAAGTACAACCAAAGTTACAATAGAAAGGGAAAAATAACATAGTTAAAGAACTGAACAACTTTACACCTTCTCCTTATTTCCTACAACATCTTCAGCTAGTTTGGATGAAGGAGTTGGTTACTCGGAGGGCAGTTGGTATTGCTTGGTAGAAGTTATAGCCTAGTTAACTTGCTCGGAGGATTAAGGAAGGGTAGCAGCAGGTGTTTGTTCTACAATTACCATAAAAGATTCATGAGATGCAGCTTCATCTTCTTCTTCTTCTTAAATAGTAGTAGGAGAGCCATGAGTGTGTTTCTGAAACAGTTCAGAATCATCAGCAACACTCAACTCCTTCAACGTTGCAACCCATCCATCTCTGAAGTATTTCAAACTTGCATACTCTATCAAGGAAGTAACAGCAGCTAAAGCTTTATTCCATCCTTTGTCCCAGCCAGAGCTAAAGGACTTCTTCATAGGAGCTTTTCTCTTCACCCTCTTCGAGGAGGTTTTTTCCCTTAAAAGCTCCTCAGCAGACTTCACCTACTCCTCAAGGTCTTTCTTATGCCGCTCAGCCTCTTCAAGCTTGCCATCAACTTCCATTTTGCTAGAAATGGTGACTTTCAATTTCTCCTCCACCTCTTTGAAAGAATTTATATTTTGCTGAAGAGTTGTATCAGCTATCTACTGAGATGTAATCGCCTCCTGCCGAGCTGTGTCAGCATTTTTAGTCACTTTAACAGCTTGTTGTCGAGATGTCTCAGTAGATTTGATTTTGCTCTCCCAAGTAGCTTTGTCCTCCTTGTACTTCTACTGGGACTCTCCCAAAGATTTGGACAACCCAACAAGAGCTTTTTCTACTCCACTAGATGAGGTTGAAGATTTGATGGCCTCATCCTTGTCCACAATATTATCGAAGTACACCAAAAACTGTAAGAATAAGAAAGGCACGAATCAGAGTATGAATACGGCAATAAAGAATTAGAAAGATAAATATAATGATCACTTACTGAGGTAAGAAGTTGAGCCTCCGCATCAACAACCTTATCTCGAGGAGTTGAAGTTTCAGCAGTTCGATAGTCAGGGAGAGTCCCTAACTTGATCAATTTCTTGGCCAAGTCAGGGGTAAGGACAGATGGAGAACTAGCCCTCAGGGAAAACCCCCCAACTCTAACAGGTTGGGCAACCATACTCACAGGTCTCTCAGCAAGACCCCTCCTCAACCTCCTCAAAGGACACCTTTAATCACAGGTGCTGCCTCTTCTTCAATCAAACGTGCTGCCTCTTTTGGGATAACAGTTAAAGGTGCTGCCTCTTTAGGGGCAACAGGGGGTTCTTGCTGATATCTTTAGCAGGAGAAACAACATCCTTCTTCTTAGTTCCGTCAGATGGAACGTCGTCCTTTTTCTTTTTCCCCCCTTTATTACCAGGAGCAGATTTGGCAAAGAACTGAGGAGGGTCAAGATGACGAGCAATAAAAGATGAAGTGGTGTTCTTGTATCAAAGAAAATAAGAAGCAGACCTCACGTGCTCCCCATTAATGGACTGATGCAAACCCCAAATAAGTGTCAAATTTTTTATATTTATGTCACTCGCTTTTGGAGGTTTCCTTTCACTATCAACTGCAATAAACAAAAAATACATGTTTGTGATGCATTTCGTCGAACATAAACAAAGATAAATTGAAAAAACTAAAAACAACCTATCCCATTGCCATAAAGTGGACATTTGGGACCTTGATACACATCTTTTTCGTTTAATGGGGGTGTTGCCAATTTTTCATCACAACCCCATGATCAAAATAGTCATTATTAGCATCGGGGAGATTGACCACTAAAGCTCTATTTGAAAACCTAGTTTTTAAATAAAAAGTAGTGTCACTAGTAACCCATTTATAATAATACATAATTTCAGGAATTCCTAAGTGAGTTCCATGTATTTGGTTTAACCTATGTACGCCATTAACTACCCTCCATGTATTTTGAGCTACTCTTGCAGGAACAATATCGAAATATTGGCAAAACTCCAAATACAGGGGATTAGGCGGGAAAGAAAAACCACATTCCGCTACAAAAATGGAGGGAAACCAGTGTCCCTCAGTTAAAGAAAATAAATCAGAAGGGCGAGGAGATTCCTTTAGAATAACCCAAGAGGGAATCGCAAAATCATCCTGAAACTTATCCAAGGATTCAATAAGATAAACCATGGTGGCTAAAGAAAAGAAAGAAGAATGAAGAAGTTCTTACGAAAAACTGAGAAATCTGTTAGGGCGGATGACGGAAAGAATGACAGTACAAGGATAGAGCGAGAAGAAAAAGAGTTTAGAAGTCTGAAAGTAAAAAGTAGAAGATGATCTGATTCTATCACTTTTAAATGCCCTGCATAGGGAAGCGAGAAAAAAAATGATTACTAGAAAATACGATTGCGTTTTCGACGACTAAATGATGAAAAAGGCGCAAATATCCAAGCGTCTGTCGAAAATTAAAAATATTTACAAGTTTTCCATTTTGCGTTCAAATGACAAGACTACAAGAAAAATTTCCTAAGTATTGGAGATCTGTAATCTAACAAGACTGGGTAAAACATGTCCGAGCAACTCTTGATCATAATTTTCCACACTCTCATATCAAACCTCAACTGTGAAATATTGGGGGCTTCTGTTGATACAAAAATTAGTCAGCTGACGTGGACCAATTATATGAAGACGTGTGTCATCATACGTGGCATAAACATATATTCACCAAACAACTCATAGTGCCGAGCTACTCAGCACCCCGAGCTACTCAACGCGCCAAGCTACTAATCGTACAGAGCATCTAGTCTGGAAGATCAAGCGACAAGAACAGACAAATTCAATGAATATTCTTATTATGTACAGATGTATATGTCTATTAAATAATGACATATTGTCTATTCATACGGACAACCAAAGGGCTATAAATACATTGTAACACCCTCCATAACGGGGTAATTGATCACTTGCGATCATCATCAAGATTAAGGCAAAACACCCAGCAATACAAAACAGTGGACGTAGGCCATTTTCATAAAGCTGAACCACTTTAAAAATCCTTTGTCTTATTTCTTTATTCATATTTATCTGTGATTGATTAATTCGATCAAGTCTAGTTTTTTACATCAATAATTACTATGTGTTTTTTATTAATTTGATTTTTTTTAATTCATCAAGGTCCTATTAATTTATTTTTTATGTAATTATTTTTTTTGTTATCAGGTTCTTACTTTCTACATTAACAATTGAGATATTTCTAGAATAAAATTATCTATTAGATTCATTGTTAATTGCATGTTCAATTTATTATTAAAGAGAAACAAAATATAAATTTATGTTAATGAAAATACAAGTCAAACAGAAGAATTAGAAAACAATGCAAATGAAAAAAAATAGTAAATAATGTAAGTCCTAAGGAAAATGATGAATATGCATTGTTAAAGGATGAACAACCTAGTAACATGATTAAAATTTTTGATCAACTATGTCACAAGAAGGGTTAAACGGCTTAGCCTTGTTATCTATTGAACATGAATTGCTAGATAAACTTGATTGTAAAACTTTAATTAGTGATTTTGCAAGTACAAATGCTAGAAGAATTATTTTTCAATGAGTTTTTAAGTATTTAATATTTTTGTACAATATTTTTTCGAGAGGGCTCTAAGTTGAGTTTCACACAGGGCACTCCAAATCTCAGGACCGACCCTGATTGAACTACATACTTAGTAAACAAGGCAAATTGGTAAAAAAACTTTTATAAATATTGACTTGAGAATTAATCCATGTTAGAAATCCATATCTTATGTTGATTAGAGTAGGTTTATGAAAATAGGGTTGTTTAACTATACACATATAGGGTTAAAATCATGACTATAATTCTTTTTTTAACCAGTTCAAGCCCCCCTCGAACAACTCCCCCCCCTTCCCGGGGGGGGGGGGGATAATGGGGACTTGAATGTACGACCACTTATAACTAAGGGCTGGAGATACCCATTGGGGAAAATCCTTTAAATTTAGTGTTTAAAATTGTATTAGGTTAAGATTATCAAACTGTACTAATTGTTGGATCTATGATTTGTGGATTTGGATTTGAATTTAAAATAAGTTTGATGATGAAAGTTCGTAATTATTATGTGTGCTGCTACAGTATGAATCGGTCTGGTTTTGGTAGTGTTAATTATTTTTCTTTTTAAATGGTTTATTGACTTGTTTTGATGGGAGGTTTACACATAAAACTTATCTAATCATTTAGATTTAGGATTCGTTTGTTTACACATCTAAAATATGAATATAAACCATTTAGATTTCAAAAACAGTAAAAATATGTTTGTTTTTGAGACATTTCGGATAGTAACGGTAATGTTTTCCTCTTAATGATTCAAAGGTTCAAAACCCTCTAAATCTAGAACTAAAATCTGAAGCAAAATAGGTTTACAATAATACCCTTATCATTTCTTTGAAATCACGTTAGTATAGATAATATTAGAATCGTTTGAAAATAAAAGATAAAAAAGAGTTCTAGAGACAACAAAACTCTTTCTATAGTACAAATAAGCCATATCAAAATCGTTTCAAAATAAAAGATAATAAAGAGTTCTAATGGTAACATAACTCTTTTTAAAAAAAATCTATATATAGACACAGAAATACACAAAAAATGTTAAGAAGAGTTTCACTGCTCCACAATCTTGAAAAAAAGTTCAACGGGTATTCCTCTTCTCCTTCTCCTTCTTCCCTTTTTCCAACGATTTTTTTATGTTTCTAAAACTGTAAAAAAAATTATAAACAAACCTCAGATCATAACGGTGCTTTCAAATCCCATTTTCATATAGATAAAAGGAAATAAACACCTAAGATTTTTACAAACCGGTAAAGATGTAGAAGATACAAAAAAATATTTGCTTGATCGTAACTTTTTTTCCAATTTTTGAAGTGAAAAAAATACTGGAGCTAATGTATAGTTCTAGGTTTTTTATGTTGATGAGTATTTGTGGTTTAAATTTTTTGGCTGGCTGTCTTATTAATATTGAGAGAGTGTCCATTTACTTCTTTTGTTGTCCTTTTTACTTTTGAAGTATTTAGAATGTTGTATACATTAGAATTGACGTGGAATCGTAATCAATTCTTTGTCTGTTTTATATATTAAAAAAAACTATTTTTAAGTTTACAAGGAGGTGACGTGTAGATGGGGTTAATTTCCAAATTCCATTAGTTTAATACATAAATTTACTATTCAAGCTTTATCTTCATAAATTTCGAGTTTTAAAGCCTTCTATCAGAAATCTAATCGAATTGTCTGAATAAATAAATAGGTTAGAAATAAACGACAGGATCAACAGGATCTGCTCATGTGAATTGGGATAGAATCACCTAGATATTGTTCATGTATGATGAAAAATGAGAGGTCAATTGTTTGTCAGTTCTAGTCTGAGAAAGGTATATCGTCACTTTGAAAAACTTTGATACCAATTTGTAAACAAGTGATGCCCCGTGTTCGATATCAATTTAAATAAACTCGCAAATTTTAATTACAAACTTATTTAATTAGAGTCCATTTATGAATCAAATTAATTCAACCTTTGAACAAAAATTTACGTGTGCGTGTGTCAAACCAAAAAACACAAATATGCTAACTCACAGATTTCAGGAAAAAAATCCCCTCAGGGCAAAACCTTTTATTTCACTATAATTAAATTGCAATTTACAATTACAATGAAATCTGTAATAAGTTTACCTCAGCAAACCTACATATACGCGCAATCTAGAGTCAACAATGGATTCCACGCAGCGAACCCACACGAACCGCAGTCCAATCTTCAGCAAAGATCCACACGCAGCGAACCTCAATGACCTCAGTCTTCAGGTGTATAGACGCACTCCACAAAGTTTGAGAAAAGTATGTTCTTGGGTTCCAAAACAATTCACAAAAACATTGGGATCTTGTTAATTGAAAACAAAAAGGTTTAAGAACCTAAAAGTGAGAAGACATATGTTTTTACAATAGCAGTTTCGTAACAGTTTAAAATCGCAAGTCTTAATGTGAAAAACGGAGTTGATTAACACGCTTAAATAGAAAATCTAAGGCGACAGGTCGCTCAAACAAAAAGCAGTGTTGCTCGAACGATGCCAGGCGTCGCTCAAACGAGCCTCGCGCGAGATGGTATGTCATTTGAACGACAGGAGCTGTCACTCGAACGAGCCTTTTAAAAAAATATTTTTCTTTTTCTTTTCCCAAAAATGCAGCGCCTTAAAACTTCAAAAACTAATTTTGGACGAAAAACTTGAAAACTTAACTCCAACACTTATGATAACAAACATTTATAAACTTATGTCCATACAAATCTCCCCCTATGTCTATGCCGGTACAAAAATAAAAAGTTTTGAATTTTCAAAACGTAAAATTCCTATGCAAATCTAATACCCTCATGTACCCCAAAAGGAAAAGGTACTAAACATGTAGGTCTCAAAACTTTTCTTCAAAATCTTCAACATCAAATCTTCAAACCTTAAATCTTTTCTCATCAGGGTGTGTAACATATGATCTTCCATTGTTGTACCTACACATATTAGACAAATCAAATACCTCGTGACGCATCGAGTTTGATATGAGATAAAAATAAATGATAAATCAAATTAAATATCCCCCATAATACAAAAACTCCCATAATTTGTTCTCCCCCTTTTTATTTATCCGAAATAGACAAGGAAATGAATAAACAAAAATAAACATCGAGTTGTCACGACAAAAAAAAAAGCAAACAAACTACGATCATGCAAAGGTGTAACTCAAAATCTTTCACAAAATATTTTTGATTTTTCAATTTTTTATACAAAAACAAAAATCACACCATGAATTTACACTAAGACAACCAAATCATGGATACGAAATGAAGGGGTGTGAACATATTCAATAAAAAAATCAACGCAATCAAACATAATATATGTGTACGATGTATACGTGTACTCCTATCGAATGAATCTATAAATCATCCTTAGGTATTAAAAGTGTTAAATTTCAATGACATCGACTCAATCCATCAACACATCAAAGTCAAAAGCGATTCTGACACCAATAACGTCTAAAACTATGAATGTTTTTTCAAGACGTTGTTAATACGTGCAAACCAGTTTTTCATTTCTTTCCATCCAAACTCCCTTATAAATAATAATCATTTATATTTTTCTTTTGAGGTGGCCCTTTTTTGGCATATTTATCTTTTTTATTGCCTTTAAATTTTTTACGGGCTCTTTTAAACGGTGGTTTTCACGACGAGTTAATATTGAACTCTCCCATCCCTTTCCCATGATTTACTCATCATATTTTGTTGTAATTAAATCTTCACGGTAAACGGTTTTTACATGCACTACTTCCGTTGTCAAGTTTTATCGCATATGGTTCATTTTAAAGACATAATTGAGATGACAACACTCCGACCAATATGTGATAAACAGGTACAATAATCAAACAAATCCTTGCAAGTGTGCATTAAAGGAACTTATGAGTCAAACATGTAGGTAGTAACAATTAATCACATCTCAATGACTCTAAACATTATTAATCACATCTCAATGACTCTAAACACTATAAAAATTTTATCAAAATAAATTCTTTTTGTATTTTTCTAAAATTTTCAAAAAAAAATGTTTTTGAATTTTTCAAAATTATATTAAAAAGGAAAATATAACTACAAAAATGATATACACTAGCAATAGACAAAAATATCATCGTGCAAATCATCTTATGCTAAAAAATAAGTCTAGACCTCAACCGGTAGGTGCAGTGGAGTTTTCCAAATATGATGACATCATACGAAAAACCTCCATCAAATCATGTGAAGTCTTGACCAAAAACTTTAACTGCTCCCTAATATGTGCAAACTATCTCGTGTAATCATCCGAAGCATTAGGTGTGGGTGCATGTGTGTGAACACGTGTAGTATAAAAACGTGACACATTACCCAACTTAATACAAAACTCCCTAAGGTCTCCTGTCTTCTTGCAGTGTGTGCAGACATAAACAAGCCTAGGTACACCTATCTCAAAATGACTCCTATGCACTCTCCTATTAGGTATGGGATGCCTAGGTTGGTTAGGTTGAGAGCAATGTGAATCAGACACTAAAGAAGGAACCGTCTCGGGTGCAACATGTGAAGTGGACTCACCCTGATGACCTATTCTTAAACTCTCACCACTACCCAAAATGGGATTGAGAACCATATTTCCAACCTTCTTAGATGTGTTATATAAAGTGACTTTTACCTCCTGGGTGTGCTTAAGATCTCTATCTAATTGTGACATGCGGGTTATAAGTTCACTCTTTTCCCAGCCTAAAGCTATCAAGTTTTCACTCAAGGAAACCTTCACCTTCTTGAGTTGACTCTATTTTGCCTCAAACTCCTTCAAACTTTCTAAATCTCTCTCCAAATCTCTCACCCTAAGGCTTAAATCTTTATTCAATTTTTTAGTCTTTAAAGTCTCTGCGTACAAATCTCTAAAAGTGGAGATCTGGAGCTCACTATCACCCTTACTAGTGCACTCACTCTTAAACTCGTTAGAAACACTCAAATCCTCCTATGGGGTCTCACATGGACAAGTATCATCACCGTTATGGTATAAACTCAGTGTTTTCACGTGACTAGCTAAAAAATCTACAAACGTCCCATGTGATAACTCATCCCCGGAATCTTTCACATCTTCCTCACTATGACTAAGGGTGACTGACATAGTAACTTTCTTGACCTCTCTCCTAAGTCTAGTGGAACACTCAAATGACTTATGCCCTTTGCCTTCACACTCAAAACATATTACTTTTTCTAAATCTCCCCCACCCTCTTTTTCTTTCTCACCACTTTCTTTGACCTTATCTTTCTTTTTCTCAAAAAACATTTTATTGGAAGAATTTTGTTTAGAAAATTTGAGAAACTATTTAAAATTCTTTGCAAGCATCGCCATATCAAAATCAGACTCGGACTCACAAAAAGTCATTTTTCTTTTATTTTTAGACTGGACTTTAAGTGTTATCCCTTTATCCTTAGGCTTGACAATGTCAGGAAACATATCAATTGTTTATGTCTGGAGGTCTCCTACCAGCTCTTCTAATTTTAAATTGTCCAAATTTCCTAAGGTATTCAAAACAGTCGCTTTCGGGATAAAACCTTTTGGTAGTGATATTAAAATCTCTTTAACCACTCGTGCATCGGGTATAGGCTCATCAATATTAAAACTGGTGTTGACAATGTTAGACAAACGTGCATAAAAGTCATCAAAACACTCAGTCTCAAGTATGGTAATCGTCTCAAATTGAGTGGTCAAAATTTGAATTTTAGACTCTTTGACCGCGTTAGTGCCCTCGTGGGTGAGTTGTAAAACATCCCACACTTATTTAGACATTGTGCACGTCATAATATGTCGGAATTCGTCGGGGGTGACATGTCCGAAAATTGCACTAAGCCCACGTGAATTAAAAGTGCTCCACCTGAACTCATCTTGAGTCCAGTCTGACACGGATTTTAAATTCGTGACATTATTCGCGGTGATAGTGGGAGGATTCCAGCCTCTTTCACAAATAAACCAAACTCTCTCATTGATTGCTTTTAAATTTGATCTCATGCGGGCTTTCTAGTAAGCATAATTAGACCCGTCAAAAATTGTCAACCAATTATATAAGTTTTCACTTGGAAACATTGCGAAAAAAAAATAATTTCAAAAAAATCAATATCACACAATTTTGCGCAAAATAAGAATACTCGGTAAATTTGAGTAGCCTGATCTGATACCAATTTGAGAATGGTATATCGTCGCTTTAAAAAGCTCTGATATCAATTTGTAAATAAGTGATGCGTCGTGTGCGATATCAATTTAAATAAACTCACAAATGCCAATTACAAACTTATTTAATCAGAGTCAATTTATGAATCAAATTAATTTATCCTTTGAACAAAAATCTACGTGTGTGCGTGTGTCAAACCAACAAACACAAATGCTAACTCACAGATTTCAAGAAAAAATCCCCTCAGGGAAAAACCTTTTATTTCTTTATAATTAAAGCGCAATTTATAATTACAATGAAATCTGCAATAAGCTTACCTCAGCAAACCTACATAGACTCGGAGTCTAGAGTCAACATTGGATTCCACATAGCGAACCCGCATGAACCGCGGTCCAATCATCAGCAAAGATCCACACACAGCTAACCTCAATGACCTCAGCCTTCAGGTGTAGAGGCGCACTCCACAAAAGGTTGAGCAAAGTATGTTCTTGGGTTCTAAAATAATTCACATAAACATTGAGATCTTGTGAATTGAAAACAAAAAGGTTTAAGAACTTAAAAGTGAGAAGACATATGTTTCTGCAGTAGCAGTTTCGTAAAAGTTTAAAATTGCAGGTCTTCTTGTGAAAAACGAAGTTCATTAACACGCTCAAATAGAAAATCTAAGGCAACAGGTCGCTCGAACGAAAAGCAGTGTCGATCGAACGATCTTCGCGCGAGATGGCATGTCGTTTGAACGACAGGAGCTATTGCTCGAACGAGCCTTTTTAAAAATATATTTTCCTTTTTCTTTTCCCAAAAAACGCAGCGCCTTAAAACTTTGAAAATTAATTTTGACGAAAAACTTAAAAACTCTTCTCCAACACTTAGAAAATTTTTGATGAAAAATATCCCAATATTCTAAGTGAAATGCTAAGGACTAAAAACTTGACCTTTACAAAATTCGTCTTAAGGAGCCTTGATTGTTGAAGAAACTTGATATTCGTATCCGACTTGTTGCATATTTGATCTTGTACATTCTTCGACGGTTGTAGCGGTACACGACAAACTAATTGATAACGGACATTAATAAACTTATGTCCTCACATAGTCTCGTCCATTTTGTTAAAGGAAGTCTTCACACAACTACATAAATGGGTTAAGACAAATTAGTCTATTTGTTACAAGTTTATCATTCTTTTTTTTTCTTTTCCTCCAAATGACAATGGATATAAGGGGGCATGTTATTATCTCCAAATGACTATGGTTTCGAAAAAAATTAATATAAGGACTATAGTAATCAATTCTCTTTGACATTATAAAGGCAAGAGTTAAAGGTAAGAATTAATTGAAAACAAACTTAATTATTTTTGGGATGACATTATAAAGGCAAGAATTAAACATTTGTTTTGGTTTGTATAGTAATTTATCATAAGCTAGATATTACCTTAACTTTTTGTTGTTAATTTGATTGCATTCAACAGAAGTACCCTGCTACAAAAAAGTTTAGAAACAAGCCTCTGGAAGATAGATATTTTCTTACGACGTTGTTTGAGGCCACCTTGGCAACTGTGAATGAGGCGTTTAGCCCTATGCATCGATTACCTCAAGAGAACCCCCTTAAGCGACGTTCTCTTGAAGATGATGATGTAGACATTTTTGGAGAGAATAAAACACTTGATACTTAATGAGACCAACCAATATATGATACCTATTTAACTAATTATACCTTTTAGGGTGTAAATATCAATGTTTCTTCAGAACAAAGAGGAAGAAAATTTATAGATCCAAACCAAGAAGGGAGAAGTGACGCGGGATCCTCGCGCTAATAAAAAAAGTGTCTTAGAAGAATGTTGATGACCCCTTTATGAAAAAAGTTGATTATCTTATTGATATTATCACGAGTGATCGTGGTGATGATAAAAAAGTCTTAGGTGATTATGTTACAACTATGAAGGAGTTGATGGTCTTAGATTTATTGGATACTAATATTTATATTGCGACTATGAAAGCGTTTGGGGACAACGTGGATTACAAAAAGTTATTTTTTAGTGATGGAAAATAATGAGCATAAAGTGTGCTTCCACAATAGTATAATGAAAAATTATTGAGTAGTTAGGTTGTTTGGGATCTTAGATCAGACACTTGTTTTTTTTATCTTAGGATGACATTTAAAGCGATTGATTATTTAGGTTATTTGATGAGTTGTTATTTGTAGTTTTTTAATTCTAAGTCATTTATGTTCATTTTTACATATTGATTTAATTATCTCCCAATTATTATTTTACATTTTACTATTTTTTTTATGCAGTAAAATAACTCCAAAACAGAGGTTGTTGGTGTGCATTGTTGCAATAATTATAATGTTTAAACTTATTTAACTGCGTACTCGTATGAGACAAAGGTTGTGTACATCATTACTTTCGATAAAGGTGTATTTATAAGAGATTTATATTGATTTTCACACAAATGTTTGATTATTTAAGACGAGAAAAAATGCATTTCTTGAGCTATGTGATCACTTCCACGAAAGAGGGTGGCTTATTATTATTACTTTTTCTGCAATTACTATATTTGTTTACTAATATTTATCTTATTTTCATTTTATTATTATTGTACGTATGTATTATATGTGTGATGTTGCATACACACACACTAGAGGCTTTATGTGCCTCTATAAAAGCATACGATATTAGTTGTCGGATTGTAGGCGTGATGGTCAAGGGAGAGATAAAAAGGAGAAATTAAACGATGGACACGCTAGATTAAGAAATGTGATTGAGAGTACATTAATAGTTTTAAGAATAGATTCGCGATATTGGAAAGAATGGCTCCTTATAGTTTTCAAACTTAAGTACACATTATTATCGCACGCATGGCAATACATAACTTCCTTCGTCGAGTATCACTCAATGATTCATTATTTCAGATATATGAAGATGATTATTGACACCAAAATTTATCACCCTATGTGGACCAATTACAAGCCAGCATGTGTCATCCAATGTGGCACAATTCCAAGTCAGCATGATACAAAAGCCTGACGAACAGGGAAGCCCGACCAACAGCCTATATTACCAAGAAAGCAATAAAATTCATATATTTTATTCTCATTATGTATTGATGTAAATGCCTAACAAATGAAAGGCATTCCATCCTTTACACGACAACTATCAATACCCCTCTTGGGGTATAAATACATTATATCACCCTCATTGCAGGGGACCAAAAAAATAACTCAAGGCAATCAATACATAACAGTGTACGTAGGCTATTCCATTGAGCCGAACCACTTTAAAATTTTTGGTGTAATATATGTTTTACTTATTTTATCTATGATCAATTAATTAGGCCTAGTCTAGTTTTTTGCATTAACAAATTGGCGCCGTCTATGGGAACGTATTTCTAAAAATTTTCACTAATTCATCATCCATTGCTGAAATTCCTGAATCAAGTACCAGAAACGAGGGAATTCCGCATAATCCCTCTGTCCCTCCAAACAATAATGATTTATTTGGAATTTTGGCTACCTTAGCCAAGGGTCAAGAGGCTATGTAGGACACGATACGATAGTTAGCCCAAACTCTACAAGCTGGAGTTCCTACACAATTAAATAAAAGGAGTATGCCACCACCATTAATAAGGAGTATTGGGCATAGCCATTCCAGAACTTCAAGGGATCCTTCGTACCTTCCTAGAGAAACTTCTTCAATTAGGATTACTAATTCCTCTCATGGATGGTCCCTTATCCTAAAAATATTGAGTTCCTTAGAAAGGCTAAGTATGGCTTCTCCTTTTGATCATTTGGGACCCCAATGAAATGCCCTTCGGATTGCGTCGGGAAATACTCGACGACCAAGTGATTTGAGGGAAGGTTCAGCCCAATCCAGATTAAACACCCGGCGAACTGCTCAATCCAGCCAAGGAGAAGGTTCACAAGAAGAAAGCTCAGCACGATCAGTTACTCGGCATAAAAAAGTCACCACCCATAGATCTGGTGCTAGTATTGATGCTTCGAAAGGTTACATTCGATGCTTGGAAGATAGGTTGGGAGAAATGGCCAAGGCCAAGAATCCCCTCCACAAAAGTTTTATTAAGGGACCTCCCTTTGTGCAAACCATCATAGATTTCCCTACGACGACCAAGTTTAAATCTCCAGTGGTCACTCTCAAGTATGATGAGAAGACTGATCCAGTTCTTTATATAGAACAATACCAAGCAACAACTGATATTTATGACGTTCCCGATGAGATGAGGTGCAGGGTATTTTCAGGAACAATCACTGAATTTGCTCAAATATGGTATAATAGTCTTCCTCGAGGACAAATTTCTTTCTTCCAATCACTCGTCGAGCTATTCATTAGTAATTTATTCTTTGGAGGAAAACCAGTGAAGCGAGTCGCTAATTTTCTTCGTGTGAGACAGAAGGTGGGAGAAAGTACCCGGGATTACATCACTTGTTTCAACAACAAGAAATTAGAAGTCATTGATTACAAAGAGAAGACTACAATCACTACCCTCATGAGTGGTTTGTTCCATGACAAACTATATTATATTTGGAAAAGGATCCCCTGAAGACGATGACAGAATTGATGGCCAAACCAGTGAAGATTATGAACGCCGAGGAAGCTATGGATGCTAACAAAAATTCAGATGTAAAGGCGGAAGAAAAGATAGAAGGGAAATCAGATAAAAAGGAGCATAAGAATCACAATGAGCACATGAATTCAAAAGTAAAAGAAAGCCTAGATAAGCTTGGAAAATTTACCAATTACACTCATTTAAAGGTGGATATACATAATGTTTTGGAAGAAATCAAGTACAATAATGATTTGAGTTGGCCTAAAAAGTTATAGTCCCCTGCTGATAAGAGAAATAAGTCCAAGTAATGTGAATTTCACAAGGATCAGGGTCATACGACCAACTGGTGTATTGCTCTCCAGAATAAGATAGAAGCAATCATCCGAAGAGGAAAATTGGATAGATTTGTTGATCGACAGGCTGGTGGAAGAACTAAGGGTAGAGGTCGATAGAGATCTAAATCACTAGTTAAGCCCAGAGAAGATAAAAAAAGGAACCACGACGATGATCTAGAAGATGATCCTTATCTTCCTAAGAAGCCCAGAGAACTGGAACGCGAGGTATTCGCACTCAGTTTTGGATCTTTTAATTGCCATATGATTACAGGTGGAGATACAGGAGGAGGAGATCATACAGCTGAAAGGGAGGTGTACCTCAATGAGGCTCAAGCTTGTTCCTATATCCAACGAATAAACCTTATCGAGGAATACTGATCGAGAAAAGTCAACAAGGATAAGCTCGTAATTAGCTTTTCCAAGAATTATCTATTTGGAGTGTTGTATCCTCATGATGATCCTTTAGTGATCAGAGTCAGGATGAAAGAGGAAGAGGTATTAGTGGCAAGAACATTAGTGGATAATAGTGGTTCGACAGACATCATATTCTATCCCTATTTTGACAGTTTGGGTTTAAAAATCAGCCAACTGGAACCTTACCACAGGCCACTCATTGGATTCTCTGGAGAGAAATTATTTCGATTAAGAAGAATCAAGTTAGATGTGTTGATCGGTACATGGTCGGCAAGAAGAACTGAGAAAGTGAGATTATTTGTAATGGATAAAAATGTTCATTATGCCTATAACACGATCATGGGAAGAGTTTGTCTAAAGAAATTTGAGGATATACCTTCTACTATTCACCAATTCCTGAAGTTCCCGACCAACTTTGGAGTTAGAGTAGTAAAAGGAGATCATAAATTTTCTCGGGAATGCTACTATTCATCTACCGAGGAGGAAGATATGCTAGAAACAAAGAAGAAAACAACCACTTATCAAGTGGATATATCTGAGCCGAACAATGAATCTGAGGTTGAAACCTTAAATCCAAGAGAGGAATCTGATCTCGTAAAAAGCCAAGTGATGGAGGCAACAGAAAGTATTATTCTCGACGATGATAAACTAGAGAGAACAACTGAAATAGGAGCATCATTGGAACCAGTTCTTAAACAGGAGTTGGTGGCTTTATTGAGACAAAGAAAGCAGGTATTCGCATGGAGCCATGAAGATATGCCTGGCATAGACCCAAATTTCCTATGCCATGAGCTTAATGTCAATAAGGAGGTTAAACCTGTGAAGCAACGAAGAAGAGTTTTTAGTCCGGAGAAGAACCAAGCTATACAGGAAGAAGTGGAGAAGTTTTAAAAAGCTTCCTTTATTGAAGACGTGAAGTACCTGGACTGGATGGCCAACGTAGTTATGGTTAAGAAAAAAACAATAAGTGGAGGATGTGTGTGGATTTTACTAACTTGAACAAAGAATGCCCAAAGGATCATTTTCCTTTGCCATGAATTGATCAACTGGTGGATGCTACTTCAGGGCATGAGCTGTTGAGTTTTCATGGATGCATATTCTGGTTATAACCATATCAAAATGAAGCCAAAAGACAGAGAAAGCACTTCCTTTATTACTCCCCGAGGAACTTATTACTATAATGTTATACCATTTGGTCTAAAAAATGCAGGTGCAACGTATCAGAGACTGGTGAACAAAGTATTTGAGGAGCAGATAGGCAAGAACATGGAGGTTTATGTCGATGATATGATTTCTAGGAGAAAAAAAGTTGTTGATCATATTTCCAACCTCATCCAGACATTTGATCAATTGGAAAAGCACCTGATGAAGTTAAACCCCACTAAATGCGTCTTAAGAGTTCAGTAGGGAATGTTCCTTGGGTATATAGTAAATCAAAGGGGCATTAAAGCTAATCCAGATAAGATCAAAGATTTGATAGAAATCTGATCCCTGACCTATAAAAAGGATGTTCAAAGGCTAACAGGGTGTGTAGCAGCACTTAACAGGTTTGTGTCCCGAGCAATAGACAAATATTTTCCATTCTTTAAGGTATTCAGAAAAACCTTTGAATGGAATGATAAATGTGAAAAGTCCTTCCTGGAGTTGAAGAAGTAACTGGGAACACCACCACTACTCTCCCGACCAGTGTTGGGAAAAAAACTATATCTATATTTGGCAGTTTCTGAGTCAGCTGTTAGCTCCGCCTTGATCAGGGAGGAGAATGGAGTCCAAAAGTCAGTTTATTACACTAGCAAAGCTTTTCGAGGAGCAGAGGTTAGATATCCCAAACTGGAGAAATTAACATTGGCCTTAATTGAGTCTAGTAGAAGGATGAAGCCATATTTTTAAGCTCACATCATAGTGGCATACACTGACATGCCCCTAAGGAAAGCTTTGCATAAGCTAGAGAAATCTGAGAGATTGATGTATTGAGTTGTGGAGCTGGGGGAATATGACCTTGTATACGAACCAAGGACTGCTTTAATAGGCCAAGATGTGACAGATTTTATTGCAAAATTCACTTACTTAGAGGTCCCCGAGCAATAAAGGATTCTAGCCGAGCAACATGCAGGAGTCAACAGACCTACTGAATATACGTCCGACCAATTCCAAGTAAGGGAAACTATAGAAAAAGTTACCACCGACCAACCAGAATGCTCCGTTGGAGTAAAGGAGATGAAAAAGAAATATGAGGAGATAAAGGATAAAATTTTCCATTATGGAATTCTTACAAACCAAGCGTTTAACAACGATAGTCCCATATGGAGCTTGTATATTGATGGGTCATCCTATGCAACTGAATGTGAAGCTGAAATCATTCTTAATACTCCAAAATAACTAGATATAGAGTATGCTTTATGATTCTAAATTTCAACCCTCCAATAATGATGAAAATTATGAAGTTGTGACTACTGGGTTAAATTTAGCTAAATCACTAAATGCCGAGCAAGTTGTGGTATACATCAACTCACAGTTGGTGGTAAATTCAGTGTTGAACTTATATGCAACTAAAGGAGAACTGATGACTAGATACTTAACCAAAGCTTTGGAGATAATTTCCACTTTGCTAGCTGTCCAGACGATCATAATTCCAAGATTGGAAAATGTCCTCAACTGCCTTTTGCGAACCCCCCTTATCCTGAAGGGGCACCATCGTTTCCACAATGTTTTATATGAGACCAAGGGATGTTAGTCCTTTGGAATATAATTATCTTTATGGGTTACCCCATAAGTCCCACTTACCCTCGATTATTCTTATAGCAAGGGTAGGGTTTTCACAAGATCCAAATTTAAGGTTTTTATAAGATCGAGATCTGAGACTTTAGCAAGGACAGATCCCAAGTTAACCTCCTCCACTAATTTAACCCTGCTAATTGGAATGTTCACTAGGGCACTGAACTTTATGCATTTGGTGGTCATAGTCCTCTTCTTCCTATTGACCAAAGCTTCAGTAAGAACCTCTTAGACAAGCCTCAAAGACATCCTCCACTATTCTCTTTCGTCTGTTGAATGAGAAATAAGTCAACATTAGATTTTAGAAGAAAGACAATAGCATAAGAAATAGACGAGAAAAACTGCTTATAAGGGGAATAGTTAGAAAGAATAATGGCCTCATCATATAAAGTAAAGACTCTTTCAGCCTTTGAAGGATCATCTCTACCCTTAGGCTAGTCATCTTTACCTTCAGAGGCCACGAGAACCTTTACCTCATCATTTAAAGTAGACACTTTACTTTTTTAAGAGGCCAAGACGTAAGGATTAAACACTAGCTTATCCCCCATAACAATCTTGGGGACCTTCGGGACTTCCTATGGTGTCAGTGGTTGGGGCTCAGTTCCTAGCGCACAAGTCAAGAGACGTCTAGAAGTGATAATTATCTCAAAGGGATTAGAGGCCAACATTTCAAACTCAATAGCCATATTTAAATATAACATGGCAGGCTCAGGAACCGCTACAAAAGACAAATAAAATTTTCAAAACGTATATCAACCCAAGCATTGAAACAAAAGTGAAACTGTAACTTACTTACTGTCAGAGGGGTGCACCACAGAGTAGGGAAGCCAATTGGCTTAGGGTGGACTAGGCTCCCCTAACAAAGAAGAATATTTTCTTCCAGTTCTTGGGGGAATTGTCCTTTTCCTTGACAAAGTTCACCACATTGGACCTAGGGTCTAAATACTTCGACTCACCCTTATCGTATGGCTTTTTTTCTCCTAAACCCTATACATCTTGAAGAACTGGGTCATTGAAACGTCGTACTTGTCGTTGTTGGGCTCCCTAAAGGCGATAATTGTGTCCATCACAGGTTTCCATGAGTTGTCTACTATTTAGGAAGGGGTTATACCAATAGCCTTTAGGATCCTAACCATAGGTAGAGGCAGGGGGAATCTAGCCCCATATTGAAGGAAACACTCATTAAACAACTCATGATTGACCACCAATTAGATGGCCCTCTCATTGGGCTTAGTGGCCCTTAAAGTGACATTATTCGAAATTTGATAGGTATTCCGGATCTCCATCATATCTTGTCCAGGGACTCGTGAGGCAAAGTGAGCCCCACTAATAAATTCGAGATTGAAAACCCCCTAATATCTCATCAACTTTGCATGGGGGGGGGGGGGGGGGAGGGACTGATCCACTAGGATGATGAACAGTAGGCTTAGCCTTTATCTTGACCAAAAATGGCAGTGAAACGTGGGGACTAATAATTGATAAAGGTGTGGGTTCCAAGACTCTAGGAGGAGATATCTTCTCAGCATACATTATTTGGGAAGAGGGGTTTTTCTTACTTAAAGAAATTCTAGAGAAAATATAAATAATGGAAGTTAGCGATGAAGAACTCATCCCATCCCAAGGGGCTCTTTTATAGCCCCCAAAGCCTAACGTTCCAGGACCTTCTATCTCCAAGATCAGACGCTTCAGTCCTCTCAGTAACATTAATGCTCTCAGCTCCCAACACTTTTCCATAGCGACGTGTAAGTTAATTTACAATGAAACCTAATCATTACGAAAATCTCAGTGACTATTTATGACAAAAGTAATCATGACACAATCTAATCGTGATGGAAATTTTAGCTCCCAACACTTGTCCACTACCACGCAAAGGGTTATGCTTATATTTGTGTTTTATGTGCTACATAACATGCGTGTGTGCTCATGGGATATGTACTAGGGGGATATCCTTATGGGGCGCATACGACGTTGACGGCGCCAGTACTCTGCTCATAAAGACGGGCTTTACCTTAGATATTTTTACCTAGGACACTACATATTTAAAGTACCCTTTGTATCCTGAGGATATTAATGGGGGGATCCTCTCATATTGCCTTGGGTATAGGGTCATATGATTGGTGTTAAGGCATATTTATTATCCCTTATTGATGCTTTGAGGTTGTAGGTGTGGGACAACCTATAAATATACCTAGTACCTGCGCAGGATCCCCGAAGGTGATAGAGATACCTTCATTAGTTAGCGAGATGTGTTTACAATAAGAGATTACCATAAAATAAATGATTCTCGATACAAGAGGATAAATTAGTAATGATAAAGTAAAGAATGTGTAATTAAGAAATGAACTTTAATCGCAAGGGTCGCATATGGTTTTGTAAGTAAAATCGCATGTTTATTTTAGGTTGTTTGGTTTGGGTAAAATAAATGACTTAAAGTCCACTAAAATGGGAGGATGGTGTATTATTATTATTGTGGCCCAACTACAGTTAAATTCTTATTCTTTATAAACTTTCTGTTTACGTTGTTATTGAATATGTTTTTCATGGGTATTAGGTTGTCATTGTTATCGTAGACTTGGTTGATCATTAGATGTATATCTCAAATGACGTTCTATTCATCGTTCCTAGGATATAAAAGTAAGACAGTGTAGCTCATAAACTTCTTTAATTTATTTATGTTTCAATAGGCCGTGAATTTATTTTAGTTTATCCCAAGTTCGATATTGTACAAGTGGTACTTTTATATTGTGTAGACGAGATTTATATTTTAGAGATGGATGTATTTGTGTTGGAAGTTGAATGTATAAAAGATGGATTATATGTATTTTGTACTTTATTGTCTCGCATTGTATTAATTTCTCAATTTTATTTATTTCGTTATACTAAGAATATTACCAAACGATTATATCCTATATCTCACTAGGTATTTAGAAGATCCTGAAACTCCTCAACCTCCTTCAAGACAAAGCAAAGGTCTTAAAGTTGACCCCTGACCTCAGACAGACCACAACTTGCCTTATAATACCTCTATTGCTCTTAAGGGTAAGCTATGGTGCAGTAGCAGACCTCGGTTTTCCTTTATTCCTTATAGAAGGGTTTGTTGTTCCAACACCCTTCTTCAACGAGGCTCGAAGAGCACAACGCACTAGTTATGCCATATCTAACGCGTAAATCATACCTCATACTAAAGTAAAATGACTTTTGCAGGACACCTGAACCTTAACACCAAGGTAAAACATAGGTGTGACCTCAAGATCGTCTTAGGATGATCCTCTAATAGTTTCAAACCTCCTGTACCTCCATTATATCTTTTTTTACTAGTCTGGCAGGTAGTTAAAAAGCACAACATTGTGTTACCTACTACCACTATGCATGCCCTCCTGGATTGAATGATTCCATCTAAATTTAATGCTACCAACAACCACCTTACACCAACTGTAAATACTTTAGCCAACACTCCACCACTACGATGACACCGATAGACCTAAGGGACATAATAACCATGTTGCACCAGCCCAATCATTACCTCTTTGGGTGTTTGTATATAAATAGGGGTTGGTTAAATGATAAAGACATGTTCAAGCAATCAGACTTATAGAGAATCAAGAGTTATAGGTATTCATAAGTATTTTACTCTTCGTATCATACTCACAAACCACTATTTTGGGTTCATATTTTTAACTTGGATCATTTCAATTATATACGCAACTTTTATATCTTATTGAGCCCTAAATCAATACTTAGAAACAATTAGAGAAGTCAATCTGTTTTGACCATATTAACACAAACCAATGGGGTATTGCCAGATAATAATTATATCAGAAAAAATAGCTTGATTATTACGTAAAAATCTAAAATAGTGGGAATCATGCATGTGTGATACTTGGTACTAGTCGGGACTTGATACTCAAAGTGGGATCTTACTCCAATTTAAATTGGGGTGCTAGTATACCAAAGTGGAAAAAAGTCAAATGGGTGAGTAACCACTCAGCAGTTAACACTGTAAATTAGGAACGAACCTAAAAAAGAAGATACTACTCCCTCACCAAAAATGCATTTACTTTACATTTATCCCCTTTTTTCTTTTTCTTTTATTTTTTTCTTTATTTATTGAATTTCTTTCAATTCTGCAAGTAGATTGTAAGGTAGTTATAACTTTTTATTTCAAAGTTTATTTAAAGCTTCTTACCTTTATGCTTCTTACTGTCCACTTTTTAAAAAATCTTTACTTTACTCATAATTTGATTTCTCGTAATTCCTTACTTTCATAGCATTTTCTTTTCCCTTATTTACAAATATTTACTTTTCATGCAATTTACTATTCTTGTCCTAGTTAATTACCAAAACTTATAACACGCTTAAAAGTCTTCCCTAAGGCAAGCATAAGACCTCTTAATTGAGGCATCAAACGCAACAAAATCGCCTGATAATTGTCACTAGCATAAAATATTTGGTTGGTAAGACCACAAATCTTGTCTGGCACGCTCGCACTCCTAGTAAACTATCAAGCTAGGGAAAAAATCCCAAATATATTTATGGCATGCCTAGTTGGAAACCAGTGTTGTGTGAAGGTTATAAATGGTGGGGACACATCAAAGCGAATATATAACTGAAAATGTTGGTGAAGTTGGCTCCACAAGCTGACACATTGCCATTTTAGAATAATTGTTGGTTAAAACAACTCAAGAGTTGGGACCAATGAATCATAGTCGGGATTTCAATATTCCAATGCCTCCCAAAGCTAGGAGTATTTATAATACAATAGTAGTTGGTGTGCCTACAAATATTCAAGACCAATTGATCAACCAACTAAACTCAGTTTTATTCACTTTGGCAATATGGTACAAATTCTCAACAATATGATCACCACGATGACCAGTAAATTTGCCTTATCAAATGTGATGAAAATTAATAGTTAGACCTATGCACCACAATTTGGAAAAAATCCAACTACTTAAAAAAGTCCCTACTATTCAGTCTATTATAGGCCTCATAATGGTGACGCCAATTTTGGAAATAACCTTGGGATAGGAGGATATGTAAATGTCACTGGTATAAATTTTAGTAATATAATGGAAAAACTAGGACCATCCAACACCAACAAACAAGTTGGTTATAATAAACCAATGGGGAGAAAATCTCTCCCCAGATTTTGGAAGGACTAGGCCTTACCTAAATTTGATCAATATAGGCTTCCCAAGCACTTTGAACTACGTTATTATTTGTAAGGACATTGTCCGTCATAATTTAGTATGTCATATACTGCTACAAGTTTCTACAAGTCGTCGAAGGATTGAGAAGATTACATCGTTCCAAAAATGAATCCGAATTTCTAGAAGACTTCAACATTCAAGCCCAACAAGGATGAATTTGGTAAAATATTTTTAAGTTCCATTTACATTTTCCATTAAAAGTGTTGGGATATTTTTGTGAAAAATAAAATATTTTTCTATTTATGAAAAATAATTTTTGAAATGCTTTTAAATGGTTTTAATTTTTCAAAAACATTTTTATCATAAATGTTTTGGATAAACTTTGTTTCTGATCTCGTAAACAGTCTTAAGTTTTGAGGTTTCCAAAATATTTAAAAGACAGAAGTTTTATGGGATTCCTGTATGCTGTCATTCGAATGACACCGTACATGGTTCGAACGAGATCGTATCTCGCTCAAACGATAGCGTATGTCGTTCGAACGAGATGTGTTTCCAGCTGACACATCACCGCCTTGATTTTTAGTATAAATAAGGGTGTCAGGCTACTGAATTTCGTGTGGAGAAAAACTAGTTTTTGACAGAATATGTTTTTCTATTATTCTCCAACCATTTGAGGGTTCGTAATTTTGTTTTATAATTCACAATCCCAATTGCTTTTGTGTGAGTTGTTTTGTGGAACCCAAAGCATACTTTGGTGATGTTCAACCTCTGTGGGGAAGGCATCTCCATATCTGATCGATGGATACTGAGCCTAGTCATTCTACGTGTGGACGAGCCGAAGACGACGAATTGACACCTTGAGGGTATTTCGCTGTCTCTCGTAGATTTGAAGGTTTGACGAAGACACCGTGCATTACACTTGTGGGCGATTATCAGATTGTATGTAAGTCAATGGTCATGTAAACTTTTAAAAGTGTTATAAAAGGTTTTTACCCAAAAGTTTTTTTTTCCAGAATCGATCGTCTTTATTTTTCATGCATGGTTTGAATGATTTATGGCACTTAGATGCATGTTTAGGGGCTGAACTAAAATTGAATTTGGTTTGTTCAAATTTAGACACCTAATTAAATAAGTGTGTTTGAATCTATTAGAGAATTGCAAACTCGATTGATATTTCACACCGCATTTTCAAATTGGTATCAGTGTTGGTTACGCGAATTTATCGCATATTCCTATTTTTCGCAACCTTGTGTGATATTAACTTCATTTGAAATTTTTTATTTTGTTTAAAAGTCGCAATTTTTTCAATGGATCACTTATATAATAGGGTGCCCGTCTTTGACGACGATAATTATGGCTATTGGAAAGCATGCATGAAATCTGTTTTGAAAGCCATTGATGAGCGGGTTTGGTTGTTGGTTGAAAATGGTTGGACTCCTACCACCATGACTATTGATAATGTCACCTCTTTAAAATATGTGTCAAACTTGACTGAGGAAGATTATAAATTATCTAACTTTAATTCCCGTGGTTTACTTGTTAGACAATTTAAACCAATGTTCTACCCAAGCCTATATGTGTGTGCACAGGTGTTGTATATTTCTTTTAAAACCCAAATAAATTAAGGATCAAATACCAAAAAGTCCCTCAAATATTTTTTAATACACATTTAGTCCAAGCCTTTTATTTTGTACCAAAAAATCCCTTATTATCTTACTTTTAAAGGTCCACGCCAACGGCATGGTTAAGGAATTTTTGGAGCAAAATAAAAAGGCTTGAATTAAACGTGTATTAAAAAATATTAAAGGGACTATTTGGTATATGCCCCATAAATTAAACCCACGTGCACATCCATTTCTTTACCTTCCCAATTACCCACTTGCCCATCTCAATTACCCCAAATACCCATTTTAACCCATAAAGTATCCCCATTCTAATATTACCCTTAGCCTCATGCATCTTCTTATAAAAGAAATTGAAAACCCATTTGAAAAAAAACCTTCATTTTTTTTTTAACTTTGTAGGAGAAACTATTCTCCGTCCCTCTATAGAGAGTATTTGAATTTTTAGAACATATCTCAAATAGAGTGTTGTGGTAGAGTTTATCTCCATGAAATAAAGTCTTCTCCATCCCTTTATAGAGAGTGTTTGAAGTTTTAGCAAATATCTCACTATAGAGTGATGTGATAGAATTTATCTATTTAGGACGAGTTCTTAGGCACAAATTTATAATGAGAGGATTTGTAATTTTTACCAAGTTTCTCTCATTATTTAAGAGTGAATTGAGAATTCATCCATTGTCAATATTGTAAATAATTTTATTCTTTCTTCTTTTGTAATTTTTTTCTCTCTTTAAGATTGTTACTTTTTGAGAGGAAAAATTGTAAAAAGAAAAAAGAAAGAGAAAAAATTTGTAGCATATATTTAGGTTTGTAGCTCTTTAAGTTAGTAGCATATATTTAGAGAATAATTGTAGAGAGAGATAGTTATTTTTAGTTTTTATTTTAAAAAAAAAAATGGTTGAGTGATTGTTTGTAATTTGATAAGGAATTGTGGATGCAATTTAAGGAAGATTGATTGGAATTCAAGAATTTTGGTTTGACGACTTCTTCTCTTAATTACACTTGTTTAGTTTTACCTGCTCTTTATTTTCTTTGATTTCATGATTGGATGATGAGTATGGTAGGGTAATCATCCCATTCAAGGGATGAAAAAAATACCCCATGAATCCATTTGAATTAATTTGATAATTTTCCATTTATTTAACTTCCTTTGATTAGCAATTTTTAATTCTTACACTTGTTTGCGCACTAAGAAATGGTAAACAATCCTTGCGAAAGGATTGAAAGTTGGTTTTATAATTTTAGTTTTAAGATTCAAACTAGAGATAGGCTTATCTTATTATTACCATTATGATCTAACCTTCTATTACTCTTGTTTTATAATTGTTGAATTAAAAGTTAGTTAAATGAATTTTCCCTGGGGGGGTTCATCTAATTGATTTTAATTATTTTTGGTGAAGTGTTTTAGGAATAAAAATTACTTTTCTATAATCATGTTTATGTTAATTCATTAGTTTGATGAGAACCAAATTTTAAATTAAATAAATATGTTAGAAGATAACTAAACTGGATTATTTCAAATTAGTGTTAATCGTATGAAGTAGGGGTGGATTTCATTCCTTGTTTCATTCTCATATTAATTACATCACTTGTTTTATTTCCCATCATCTTACCACTTTGATTACTATATATTTTTAGTCACATAGCTAGTTTGTTTCATTCACCCCTTGAAAATTGTTTTAAAAGAAAATTGAAAACAAATATATATATATATATATAATCACAAGAAAATAAAAATAAAAACATTTGAAAGTGAAATCGAGATTATCTTCATATTTTTACCTTCACACTCTTGAAAGTTGCATTGACACCTGTACTTACCGCTGCGCAAGTTTTTATTATAATTGTAGGTATCCAAGAGTTTTGATTGGAAAGGCTTTGCAACAACGATTATACAAAAATCAATTTCATCACCTACCCAAAATGTGTAGATGGGATTGAACTTCTTAAGATCTTAAAGTTCCAAAACTTCACCCTCTACTCCGAGAATAGGAGTTAGTCCACACTGAAACGCATTGCTAGGTTCACTAGTCAATGCGCCGATGCTAGAAAAAATGATTACTTAAGGCTAAATTTGTTTTTTTGCTCCCTCACAAATGCAGACTTTACATGGTTTATAAGTTTAACATCAAACTCTATTCAATATTGGCAAGATTTGGAATATATGTTTCATGCTCAATTCTTCCAAACTAAATAAGAGGTTTCCATGGATTACTTGGCCGGGCTAACTCAAAAGTCTGATGAAAAGGCTACTGCATTCATAAACAAGTTTAAAAAGGCAAGAAATAAGTGCAAAATAGTCTTGCCTGACTCAGAAATTGTAAAACTATCTCAAAGAGGTTTGGAAATTATGTTTCGAATGAAGTCTGATGCCTCAGAATTCGGAGATTTAGTAGAATTGATTGCCAAAGTATATAGATAATAAGTCTCTTCTTAAAAAAGAGCATGAAAAACTTATTCCTTTAAAGCATATTATAAGGATCCTAATTTTGAAATTAATGCTACTAAAATCATAAGATTTGAGACTATAATATGTGAACCATTGGATCGAAAGGATACTACAACGGAATCCTTTGCACAAAGTCAAAAGGAATGATTAAAATGTATTCTTTTAACATTACTAAGGTTGATGAGATTTTAGATTTTCTCTTAAAATTGAGAAATGTTAAAACCACCTACTGATGCTAAAAAGCCATATGAAATTAAAGGAACAAAGTGTAGGCAATAGTGTGCAATTAATCCAAATGCCTAAAAACAAAGGGCATGTGGAATTCATCGTGAACACTAAGGCTATGGCCACTGAACATCCTGGTCAAAAGGTGACGAAACACATGTGCATCAGATGTGGCGAATATTGATGTGCCAACTATTGTCTTCGAAGAAGAAGAATCAACAGAAAAATGAACAATAATGGGCATAATGGCAATCCAGCTAAGCCCTAATATTACAAGATAAATAGGTTCAAAGCAAGCCTTTTAGGAAAGTAAGACCATACTTTGTTTCTTTTCAGCCCTAAGAGAATGATAAGATTTCAAGGAATAACCAGTATATAAGTCTTGGCTATTTAGAGAGGCAAAATTCCATTCACATAGGGGAAATTTAGAGCCAAAAAAAGTTCTGAAATCTATTGCATTGGTTAAAGGTGTACCAAACTGGTTTGTGGCTCAAGATTCAAAGGTTAGTTAGCAATTCAATGATATGTTAAGAGGTTAAACAACAACAATTCATCTAGTTTGGCTCTCTGTCTCGACAAGTGCTAATCATTATGGTTGTGATCATTTCTAAAATGTTTGAAGCTGAAGGAGACCAAGAGCTAGCCGCTATGGAAGTGGACGAAGAAGGTGAATCATCGGTAGATAATTTTAATCTATTTTTCTCTGCACTTGATATTGCATATGGGTTCGAAGAACCTTCTGAATATATGATTCTCCACATAAATCATTTTATTCATAAAATCTTAGATAAATGATATCATTATCAATAAAATATTGGTAGATAATGGTGCGGCTATTAACCTAATGCCATTTTATATGTTATCGAAAATTAACAAACAAAATACTAAATTGGTACAAATTTAAATTATTATATTTAGTTTTGTTCGAGATAAGAAGTTTACCAAAGTTTTACTACCAGTTAACATTGAAGTAGGCACCCGAAAATATAAAATTATTTCTTTATTATTGAATGCAAACCTAGATTTAATGCATTACTAGCTAGAGATTGGATCCATTCTAACAAATGTAGTCCCTCTTCTATACATCAGAAGTTAATTTTGATGAAGGAGGATGAGTTGGTGGAAGAAGTGGAAGTTGATCCACTACTTTTCCATGCTATTTTCAACTATGTTAAAGAAGGTATTTACAAAGAAAATGTCTAGACAGTAAAGGTAGAGGCATTAGTGCTACAAGCATTAGAAGTGTTGGTCTCTAAGAAAGGTTGGAATTATCTAGTTTTTGTCCTAATGAGGGCAAACGAAGAAGATAAAATAGTTTTTTAATGGTTGATACACCCATTGACATCCAACATGTCAATGAAATCTTGGCCATTATTTTATACAAGCTTAGAGACTTAGAGATAAGAACCAATTTTGGTGAAGAAAAGACCATTAATTGGGATGACTATGTTTTCGAAGGGGATATAGAAAATTAAACTTCTCAAGAAAGTGGTGCATTAGCAAGTTCACCAATAGAGTGTGAAGAACTAATGTTGAGTCAACCTGACCCCTTGATTACAGTTAATTTAGAGACAGAACAAAACAAGAGAACCACCTATATCAGTGTAAATCTCAATAAAGAAGATGAGCAATTAGTTATAGACCTTCTATATGAGTATTAAGATTTCTTTACTTGGGAGAATAATGAGCTAATTATATCATATAGGAAATTAATGGAGCACATACTTCCAATCAAAAAGATCACAAACTTGTGAAGCAGTTGTTAAGGTAAATCACTACAAAGATCACAGCCAAAATTAAAGAAGAAATTAAAAGACTGCTAAAGGTTGGATTCATTCGAACAATAAGGTATGTAGAATTAATCTCCAATATAGTTCCAGTAATTAAAAAGAATGGCAAATTGAGGGCGTGTATTGATTTCATAAACCTATATGTAACTAATCCTAAGGATGAATATCGAATGCCAATTATGGAACTATTTTTTGAGAGGTCAACAAGTCATGACATTATGTCTATGATAGATTGCCACTCTAGCTATAACCAGATTTGCATAGCTAAAGATGATGTACATAAGACTACATTCAGTGTCCATAATTTAAGGACTTTTAAATGGGTTAAAATGCCATTTGGGTTGATGAATATAGGGGTCATATACTAAAGGGGAATGAACACCATTTTATATGACATGGTTGGCACCTTTTTAAAATAATATATTGATGACATTATTGTGAAGTCAAATTCAACAAAAGACCGTATAGAACACCTAAAGAATTCTTCCAAAAGGAAGAGGTTTTATAACTCAAAATAAACCCTTTAAAATGTGTCTTTGGAGTTTCTGTAGGGAACTTCCTTGGATATACGGTGCATCAAAAAGGAATTCAATATGATCAGAACAAGCCTAAAGCTATCATTAACATCAAAGCCTTAAAAAAAGCAATTACAACGGTTTTTAAGTTAACTTGATTTTCTTAAAATATTTATCTCCAATGTTCTAGGAAACACTAAAGTATTTTCTCCCTTCTTGAAGATAAAAGACCATGAAGAGCTCGATTTGAAAGATAAGTATGATCAAACTTTCAAAACATTCAAGAGGTACCTAGTCAATCCACCTGTTTGGGCTTTTACAAGAGAACATAAGCTATTGAAATTATATATTTCAGCCTTTAATGCTTCCATCGGAATTCTGTTGGTGTAAGACTGTGAAGATCACAAGGAACAAGTTATCTATTACCTTAATAGGTTTTTAAATGATTATGTATATAGATATTTTGTAATTGAAAAACTATGTCTAATCTTATCTATGAAATTAAGGTACTATTATTGCCGAAAGAAGTTTTTGTCGTTTCACTATTTGATATAATTAAATACATGCCAACAAGGCCTATTTTAAGAAATAGAATTGGAAAATGAGTTCTAGGTCTGTTTGAATGATGTTTGCATTATGTGCCTCAAAAGGCAATAAAAGGCCAAACCTTACTTGATTTCCTAAAAGATCATCCATGTGAAGATGAATTGGATGGGGAATGTGAGATAGGTTATTTATCTTTGAGACCATGGAAGTTATGGTTTGATGGCTTGAAGACTGAAATTATATCTAGAATAGGGATATTTATTAAATCCTCTAAACACATTACAATAAAATGTGGTTACAGATTAGAAGAAAGCACATGTTCTAATAACTAAGTGCTTATAATAAGGGGATAGGAAATTCTTCAAAGTTGTAAGGCTTTAGTTGTAAAAGCCTTTGGTGATTCCTAACAGGTTATAAGACAATTAACTTATGAGTATAAATTTGTTCATCAGGGATTGACTCTATATAATCAAGTGGCAATAAATTTGTTATCCAAATTTGATGAAGTCATTTTTAATCATATTCCCAGGTTTTTAAATGAAGAATCCAATGAAATAGCTCAAAAGGCATCAGGTTTCACACATGATGATGACTTCGAAGCCAAATTAAATTTTACTGCTATTGATGTCTTCTTACCTTTGCAATATAACAGATGGACCTTGGTGAAAATTAGAAACATTAATGTCCCAGAAGATTGGAGAAAACCAATTATGGAGTATCTAAATGACCCAAATATTAAAACTAATATGTATGTAAGGTTTATATCAAATAATTATATTATGTATGCTAATAAATTTTTAAAATTAGGTGCTGATGGGATATTCCTAGTTTGCCTAAGTAAAAGTGAAGGCTTAATAGCCATAACACAAGTCCATGAGGTCTTTTGTGGAGCATATCAGGCTGGGACAAAGATGAGATAGTTGTAAAGGAGGCATGGATTTTATTAGCCATCCATTTTAAAGGATTTCATTGAATTTGGAAGAGGATACCGGAATTGTCAACAACATAGTCCTTTAAAGAATATGCTTACAGTTAACTTATAACATGTGGTCAAACCTTGGCCATTTTGAGGATGGGCAATTGATCGAATTGGTAAGATTTATCCTCCATCTTTGAAGTTATATAGTTTTTTTTGTTACAACTAATTACTTCACTAAGTGGAAATAGTTTAATGCTTTAAAGTCAGTCACCTAAAATGAATTAGTAGACTTCTTACAAGGCATTGTATATAGGTTATGGATTCCAGATACCACAATCTCAGATAATGAAACTATATTCAAATCAAAAATGGTTTTAGGTTTCACTTCAATGTTAGGCACAACCCTAACAAAGTCATCATCATACATTACTAAATCAAATGGTCAAGCTTAGTCCACTAACAAAGTAATGAATGATAATTTGAGTAAAGTGAGTTAGAATAATCCAATACATTGGCACAATTTATTTCTAGAGATTTGTGGGCTTATAGGAGTTCTAAAAGGTTAAGTACTGGAATAAAACCATATACTTTAGCCTATGTGCATGATGTTATGGTACTAGTAGAAATCACTTTATATTCATTAAGGCAATGGCACAAAATGTTCTAATAGTTGAACACTATGATCAAGAAAATCAGATGGAATTTAAAAAATTTAGATAAAAAAGGATGAGAGACTTGAATAACATCTTAATCCAAAAAAAAAGTAGTCGATAGCTATAAAAAGAAAGTGAAATAGAGAGCCTTCAAATTCATTGAGTATTTAAAGGAGGATCATACCATTTAAGAAATATTAATGGTTATGTTCACATGAGAAAGACAAATGACATATTCCTAAAGCCTTATTATCCAATCATTTGGGAAGCAAGGCAATAGGAACAAAATACATAATTTCATTAAGATATTTACAAATTTACGTATTATGAAAGTGTTAAAATACAAGGGACCTAAAATCAGAGACTTTCATTTCTCCTATCGTTTGGCCAATTCTCTGATAACATTTTTATTCCTTTATGAGGATTACATCTAATTCATTATTTACCCCGAACAATTGTATCTCCAACTCTTCCTTATTAGATAAAATAGCATAATTCTTGCTTTGAATGGTTCCCAAGTCTTGCAAACCCTTGACAACTTCAATTTTTAATCTTGAAGTGTTTGAGTGTTTTCTTCAAACTCTTCTTGGGCCATAGTTGAGAGGTGATAAGTGAGTGAATCAATCTCAGTGTGTATAGAATTCACAACATCTCCCCCTAATCCTTCAATCTGAAGAATGAAAAAGTAAGCTACTTTAAGCCCACCAGAAAGAGGGAAGTCAATCAACTCTTTAAATGGGATCCTAACAAAGCCTCTAAGAAAATCTAAGACTTTGGAGGTCTTGAGTTGCCAAAAAGAAGGACTAGGCTAGGCTTGGATGAGACTTTTCAATTAATGCTCCACACTGCTATCCCAAATTTCCAAGGTATGGATTAGATAATTGGCCATGATATTCCCAACTGTCCCAGGAAAGCATATACTTTATCTGGGCTCATCAATATTAAAATTTCGTCAGTTATGAGATATTCCTCTGTTGTAGGGGGTGTATTCCTCAGTGGATAAATGTTTACGATAGAAATAACTCCAAGAAAGGAAGATTCGATAGGATTTATTTAATTAAGGGCAACTATTTAGGGATCCTCCAACAAGTTTATCTCTTTTGAGGTGTAAGCTTTTGTTGCCTCCCCTTAAGTCAGGAGCAAAGACATGGAGACATCCACTACCTCGGAGTCTATTTACTCGTCCACAATTGGATTTGAAGAGGTCCTAGGTGGAGAAGCATAGATCATAATAGGATCAACTAAAATCTCATCAATTGGGGATGCTGGTGGTGGTGACACAAGAGCTTCTGGAGGATTTATATCCTCTTCCTTTGCAGAGTCATCAGTAGGTCCTATAATGAAAAAATGGAAATTCGAAGTCAATGTTAGTACTGTAACCAACAACAAATAATTTTAAAACATTATAAAAGCAAAAATTGGCTTGACTGGCAATAATGCTACGTGAATAGTCCTCCAAGCTATTCTCTTCTTTCATTTCTCTGTTGGGATAACAAACATAGTAGCAATATGAGGCTCATCCATGCTTAAGGAAGTGATAGTAGGATTATTAGAAGAGTATTATTGTCTTTTGATCCTCATAATATGAAAATTATCCTCTTCCTCCTCTTCCCTAGCTTCCATATAAGTCTCCTCTTCTAAAGCCTTATTCACATCATGGGTGAATATCCTTTTTGTGAAAGATGGACAATCCTCAATAACACAGGCTTCTACAAGTCAATAAAATGGTTTAGTCAAAACCAATACAAATTAAAAAAATAAAGTCACAAGAGATAGTGAAAGCCTTACCGGAGTAAAAGGGTTTCGAAGGATCAATAACTGCTAACAATGGTCTCTAGAATAATTCAATGTATCCACACCACTAGTCCTTGAAATCTTGAGTCACACCAGCATTAAATTCAAAATTTGTGGATGCTTGAAGTGTTTTGAAGCCTGTGATACTCAGTTACATTTCACAAAATGGTATCTTTAGGGAGCTCAGAAGTCTTATGGAATACATGGAGATTGGATTAACTTCTCATAGGAACATGAATGTATTGGTAAAAAATAAATTGCCTTGAAAATTGAGCAGGAAAATATATTTCCCCAAGTGATTTGGAATTGGGGAGAGTGGGAGGTGGAGTTCCATATATAAATCTCTTGAGATTTAAAAAACTGCCTCAAAAGATCAGTTTGGGGTGCTTTATGATGATCCCTTAGAGTTGGGACTAGCAAGAATGGTAACTTCATGGGTTCTTACAAAGGATACACATGATTTCTTAGTCTATCACCAGACAGACTTTTAAACATAGTAATAAGCTATGTGAAGCTTGTTTTCGCTAGCCTATCGTGATAATAAGAAATGCAATGGTTGAGAGTGGACTAATATTTGATATGACCAATCTCTGGAAAATATACATATTTCCATATTTGAAGAACCCATAGTGGCCCTTCCTGTTTGACATTGAAGGGGTCCTTAACATGATCAACATAACTCTTATAAAAGGAACCCAACAGATAGGGAAAGAGATTAACCTCCTTACCAGCCATGAGATTGGCAGTTAAGAAAGAGTATTCCAACATTACTCTTTAAGATTTAACACAAAAGACGTGCCTTGATAGACAAAATAAAAGAAAGTACTAATACTCCAAATCAGTTACAGCAGGCACGCATGAAGGCAGAATAAGCTAAATTATAACTCTTACGCTTTAAATTTGAGGGAGTTTCAACTGATGGAAGAAATGGGTGAACTTTTTCTCCGAAAGACTTGAAGCCAGTTAGCTAGAAAATGTCCAAAATAGAGGGACCATTCATCCCAAAATTGAATTTAAACCAGTTGAATCCCTCATTCTAAAAGAAATTGGCACTTGAAATCACAAAGGGGGTGAATCCAATGTTTCGTAAACTAACCTTACTTTCATAAAAAATGTCGGACTTCTCCATGTCACTCCCTCTTAGGGAAACCATCCCATTTACCTATGTGACCCGGTCTTTGTATAATACCGTGGGCTAAAACCTGAACCTAAATATAGGAGGTGTTTCCAATTCATCAAGTCTTTGAACATGAAGAGTATGCTCCCCAAATCTACTATAGTAGGAGTTTCAAGTAGTGGAAGTTCTTATACGAAATAAGGACCCACAATAGGAAATGGTATCACACTTGAGGATTTGATGGGACAAATAATGCTCCTAACAATAATAGAAGCATTAGTTGTGAGTCGATTGATGGTTTAATCAAATAAGAGGAATTAATGACTTCTACGGAGCTGGACGCCATTTTTGGTTGAAGATTTGTGAAGAAATTGAGAGAATATTAGATTATTAAGGGTTTGTGTAAAGACAAGTTACCGGTGAAAAGAGAATATGAAAAGAAATGGACTTTATAGCTTCACACCATTTGAAATGAAGAAGTGGGTTAATCAGGCCTCAACACATGAAAATGTAAAATTTTCTCCAAAAAGTAAAGTTATGGGGAAATGGGGAGATATTCAGCACATTTGATGGATACATAATACTAAAATTTTCTCATGATTGGTTTTTGTGAAATAATGACCAAAAATAGCTCAGAAATCAGATGGTGACTGTCTTAAGATAAAACAAACACATTAGCTAAAACAAAATCATAAGAAGTTGTCCATATTTAAATAGATTATCCATTTTGGCAACTAAAAGTAATCATTTTGGATATTTATGCACATGATATGATATTTGGTGGGTCCACTACTAATAAATATTTATGCATATGAATAAACTTTTAGTCTTAACCAGTTTAAGGATTTTTAAAGTCTCAAATTACTGTACCATGTTTGGTGCTATGTTCAAAGTGACTTAAATGTTTATTAGGCCAGAATTAATTAAATTGGTTAAATCCCACAATTATGATAGTCTAAAATATAGATTAATAATGCAATTGGTTTGATCAAAATGAAACCACACACAAGCATTTGAAACAAAATGCTTTCTTCCATTAACAATTAAAAAGGAAAATTATAAAATGAAAAGAAATACAAAAATAATTTCCTGAGATGGTGAAGAAATGAGGAAATGAGTAAGTCAAAAGTGGAGAAAAGAGTTCCAAGGACAATGAAAATGATTTCCTTCTAAATCCAAAATAGGATAAGCTTGGGCTACCTCCATGAGCAAATATTCTTGAGATTTGAAGTGGGACACGACTTCATTTGCCTCACACTTCAGAGATCAACATTTAGAAAGAATTGCGATCGTTGAAAAGGGTTCGAAGCCCAGTTCAGTTTTACGCATATGAATATTCATATAGACCTCCTAAAAAATTCCTCTTATCCTCCAAAATATTTTTGTAATGACAAAAAAGCTCAGCAAGGGCTTCAAGTAGTCATTGGCGTTTGATAAAATCAGTGGAGTATTGCCTCAATCTTCTTATAAAAATATGATAAGAGGAAAGAAAATGAAAAAGGTGAGCTCTGGGTTCATAAGAGCAAACAATAAGGATTTAAAGGATCATGGAAGTCAAAGAAAAATTGTTTATGGCATGACCCTTCAACAAAATAAAAGAAGGAAAGTGGTGAAAGGCGTGAATTACCTCCAAAGCCTTACAAACATCAAAGGTATAAGGTGGGGACTTAAGAGAGGGTTGTTTGATAGCAAAACCATCCTTAACATACTATTCCAAATTTTTAAAAAATCCCTCCCCAGAAGATGAGGTTATGAGATGAGATATAAAAGGGGAAAGGAGACATAATAGTTCGGGCGATCAAGAATTCAAGAGCTTACAAATATAAGTTATCATCAGCAAGAAAAAAGAAGTATATATAACATTTGAAATGACTTGGTACATTGGCTAGACAAAAAATTGAGAGAAACCACCACAAAGGCCATACCTTGGAGTGTCATAAGTGGAAAAATTCCAAGAAGCCAAAACACTCAGGTAGTCATTTAAAGAAGACTGAAAAGGGTAAAATGGCTTGATGGACAAGGACAAAGAATAATATCCCCTAAAATCATGGTCGAACAAGGGACACTCTTCTTGAGGCAAATACCTCAAAAAGTGGCGGGGCGTATGGTTACATGATGAGTGGCCAACTCGTTAATGGGGGAGATATGGAAAAGATTTGTTCTCAATAGAGATAGGGTGCCCCAAATAAAAATCCCTATTGAGGACCAAGGAAATCTCCTCCTCTTCGAACGTGTCGTATTAAACTTAAGGATGTTTTCCAAACGAAGAAGACTCTGGAACCATATCAAATGCTTGGAAAGGAAATAAGTGATCAACCTAATAATTGAAAAGCCTAAAAACAAAAAGCCTATTGCACATAGACTCAAAAGTAAAGACCCCAGAGAATTCAATAGTATGAAACCCATGAAAATAGGTACATAGGGAATGGAAGGTTAAGAGGAAGAATCACATGGCTCACCATTAGCCTGAGATCTCCAATCATCATCCTTATTTTGACTGGCTTTTGAGGAAGAATTTATAACAGTGGCATTAAAATCCCAGGGATCTTCAAATGCATGATGGGGATCAAAGGTGGGATCATACTCATAGAAGCTTTCACATTATTATTCCATAGCAATTTGTAAAGAAGAAGAGTGGGGAAGGCGATAGAGTTCAAAGCTAGTGGGTGAAATGACTGTTGATTGGAATAGTGATAGCCTCTCAGCCACAAGACATCTATTTACACAGAAGGTAATAATGATTAACGTGGGATTATGGTTTCGAGAAACTCAACTGTCCACTGATTAATATTGTCCAAAAAAAAATAGTGTGGGATGTATGTTTACACCATATTAACACAACCCAATGGGGTGTTTTTGCATAATAATTAAAGTAGAAAAAATAGTCAAAATTATTATGTAAGAATATAAAATAGTGGGCAATGTGCATTTGTGACACTTGGCACCAGTTAGGACGTGTTACTCGAAGTGGTAACTTACTCTAACTTAAATTGGGGCACTAGTGCACCAAAGAGAGAAAAACTCGAGTAGGTGAGTAACCAACCATTAATTAAAAGAGTAGTTAAGTTGTATGGGCAAGAAACACTATAAATAAGCAATAAACCCAACAAGGAAGAGACGACTCCCATACCAAAAATTCACTTACATTATAATTATCCTTTTTTTTCTTTTCTTTTTTTCTTATTTCTTTATTTACTGCATTTCTTTTAATTTTGCAAGTAGATTATAAGGTGGTTGTAATATTTTTGTTTCAAAGTTTATTTAAATTTTCTTTCCTTTACATTTGTTGTTATTTACTCTGCTGTAAATATTTACTTTACGTGCAATTTACTTTCTTGCAATTCTTTATTTTCATAGATTTTTCTTTTTTCTAATTTACAAACTTTTACTTTTCATGCAACTTACTATTTTTTTCAACTTAACTACGACAACTTAGCGCGCACTTAAAAGTCTTCCATAAGGGAAGCATACGTCATCTTAATTGAGGCATCGAATGCAACACAATCGCCTGATAATTTTCACTAGGCTAAAATCTTTGGTTGGCAAGACCATAAATCTTTCCTAGCACACTCGCACTCCTAATTAACTATCAAGCTAGTGAAAATAACCCAAACATAATCAGTTACTTCCTAAGGTCCTTGTGATTTTGGACAGAGCCCACAAGACCTCAAAATCCCTTTACCAAAGCTCAAGAGGTCTCATCGATTGTAATGACCAATTTGCAAGAAATAATCCAGTACAACACCTTTAATAGTGGATATAGGAACTTTATCAGAGGTCCGAACCACTTTATATCATTGTCTCACGCTTTGATACTCCTCTTTTCTTACCCGTCTGGGGTCCAAAGGGAAGCACTTATGGGTATAAAGTCACTTACGATTTTTCATTGTTCACCAATTTTTTTGTGTGGTTTATAAATTAGACATGATCAATCTATTTACGAATTTTAGGATATATCACATGTCAGCCCTTAAGCCTTTAGGCATGGCATGCCAACATATAAATCTACGGCTTCGTGATAGTAGTATTCAAATTTGTTGTCTTTTATTAACGACCATCCTTCTTGGTGAAGTGTGGATGATAACCTCTTTCATTCCCGAACAAGGACCATTAGGTTACAATTTTAGTCCAAACCTTTCTTAGTGTTAGATATTCCCTAGGGAACCATTCATCACCAATAATGGTGTGGTCCCACTTTTTCTTAAGTAAGTGTGTGTTATGCTTGGGGCTACCCTAAGTCTCTTTTAAAAGAGACTCCCTCCTATCGGGGTGATCGTATTGTTGGAGGTTCTGACAAGATCCACTAGCGAGAATTTCTTATCTTTTGGATCTCTGTGTGGATTAAGTCTGAGGATACTGTCTGAAGTCTCCTTCTTACGACATAGGTTTTGTTGTGGGAGATGAAGTCCACTTCGTCTCTTTACTCTGGTTCTAGGGAACATATGCCTCTGCGATCTTTAATTATCCCTAGGTATTTTATGTCCACAGACGTTTGGTGCCCCTACCTTCTTTTGACCTAGTGATCTTAGCCTTTATAGTTGTCTTGAGGTTTGTAGCTGGTTATAGGTTTAATTTAAAACTATTGAACATAAGTACAAAGGAGAGTAAAACTATTAAAATTCATTACTATTAATTTGATGGGGTACATGATTTTCTTTTCTAGCCTAACTTTGGCCTTGTAGTAATTACAAAAGTATAAAATAGTAAAATATCCCTAAAAAATTCTTCAATGCCACGATTATTTTTATTCTCAGTTGGAGGTCGTGGCCTAAGCGAACTTTCTCAGCATCCCTTGTGTGACTAGCCTCTTGATTTAGTTATTTAGGATGAGGCAATAATTGGGCATGTGGGTGTGATCATTGTAGAATTCCCAATGCTTGCTGTTATCTCTCCTACCTACAAGATTTTTTAACTTCTTCAACCATGTAATGAAGTTTTCCTTCTTGATTCTATGGATAATGGTTTACAACTCATAGTTGAAGGAAGTGAACTCTTCATATGGTCTCTCTGGATGAGCCTCATTTTTTCTATTCTTTTTCACCCCCATCTTCTCTTTTTAGGCCTTAGCCTTTATCTTCTTGTCTTTAGTGTCCTCGGCCTTCAATATGTTGGTGAAGGTCACAGACTCTAGCATGATGATTATTTGGCTTAGGTGATTGATTTTGCATTTGAGTGTGGCATACCCCTCGTAGCGGTGGTTGGTGCAGGCCATTAGGTAGGATATGCCTCAAGCTGGCTAGTGTCTTGAACTTCCTTCCATGTTTATTTCTCTTTAAATAGTTAGTTCTTAGAAGATCTTTCTTCTCTCTGAGATGAAGTAAGCAGAGTGAATAATCCAAGAATCATAAGAAGAGTGGGACCACAATATAGAGAAAGTAGTGACAATAGTCTAAGTACTGCTCCACTAAGGGAGCAATATGCAAGCCAAAAGTGCTGAAGCCAAGGCCATTCCCCTTTGTAAGGAGTTTCTAATGCGATTAATGTGATTTAACATGGTTTTAACATGGGATGATTCCACCCCTTGGAATGTTGTTAGATACATGCCCTTAGACAAAACGGTAATAGGAAATCTAAAAAATTAGTAAATTATACTAACCTATCCTGGGTGATTTTGATAATCCTTTAGGTCAAATCCTTTTCGGATTTTACCCATGGAATCATCAATTTTTTAAATATTGGACCTAACCTTGTGCAGATTTACCCTTCCCAAAGATCATAAAGCATGTTATGGAAGTTTTTAATCATTTTATGACATCTTATGTCTATAATAAATACTATTTTATATTCAAAAATATTAAATACGCCAAAACTAGAGGTATTGGCATGTGTTGTGACACTTAGGTTGCGCCCTGTGCATAATAATATGAAAGATCGTGGATCCATAAATTGTTTGTGGGAAAATATGTACATTACATACCAAATTCAGCCTACATATGATTTCCACCCCAAAAATTAGGCTAAAGAGCCTTTCGGGCGTTAATCTGAGGCATAATAAGTCCTTATGTGCAAGTAAACATAATTTTGACTGCAATTACCTAGTATATAGGTTATAACATGTCTAAATTACCATAAAATGTAGGGAATATAGCAAATGATCTCATCCCTATTTCTCAGTCCTTATAAGGTCGTGGTCTATTCAATAGCTTAGGCAGATTTTGATATGGGAACATCCTTGGCGATATGGATCTGCCTAGAAGATCTTAAAATGGGCTTAGGAAAGTAGATATGAAAAGTAACAAAAATCCTAACTAGGGTTTATATTAAAATTTGAGTCTAGTTAACAAAACTTCACCCATAAGATATAGACCAAGAGATCCTTATGGATAAAATAAGGCTCATTTGACCCGGTTTGTGAGAAAAATTTAGTAGAATACCTCGTTTCCCATAAACGGTTCCAAACTATTATCGTCTAAAAATGGTTCTACTAGTGAAAACCATTCCATAAAAGTTATACTTAACAGTTAAAGTATATAACATAATAAAGAGAGATAAACACAAGGTTTCGAGTGGTTCGGCCATACAAATTGACATGTATCCACTATGGAGCCTAATTCTCATTAGATATATACATTTAATAAAACATTAGGGCATTATAACCATAGAAGAGGAATTAAATGGGAAAATTAATGAACATACATATTGATGTGTAGTTGAGTCCATGACCTTATAGTGTATTCTTCTATGAGGCTGCGGTTATATCGGACTGGAAATGCCAGAGCTGATAACTAGAGTTAGTCTTAGGTGTATAGATAAGTTGGAGAGAATTAGGCAGAGCTTCGGTCCTCTGTTGTTTCTTACTTAATGAGAGGTGATAACCTCTATTTATAGTAGTTACCTAAGGCATCACATGTTTGGCTCACGTGGCTTGTGGATAAGGAGGTATAATGGGGAATCTTTCTAGAAGGTGGATAACTACCAGTCCAATGTTGAGATGTAAGTGTCTGCGACCTTTAATATTAATGGTTGAGCTGAGGATTCGACTATGCGGACTGGTAAGGTACCAGGTCGTGTCCTTATTACAGGCGGAGGCTTTTTGCTATTCCTTGATAATACCTTCATGTGTTTGTATGGGATTTAATAGCAGATGTATCTTGGTCATTGGATGACATATTTTGGGCACGACAATCATGATATTTAGGACATAGAATTTTAGTTGTTGTTTCTTATCTGATGAACTCTATAACAAGGGAGTGTCATATATATATATATATATATATATATATGTGTGTGTGTGTGTGTGTGTGTATTTTGTTGACACCTCAAAGCTTCATATGCGCATAAGTTTATACAATTGTACTGCACATGAACATCACTAAAGTACCAAATAATTCCCAAGACATTTCGATAAAATACCTAAAGACACCAACATGTTATTCAAAAATCCCCCAACAATAATGAGGAGATAGAGAATCATGAGTAGTCATATGGTCATCATATTATTTAATAACATGACTAATCACCACACCAAAATATGTTGTAACTAGCACTATTTGACCATTATAAAATTATTTAGTAACGGTATTTTTTCGTTAGGAAAAATATTGTGTGGAAAAAATTAGTAAAGTATACTGACTATAAGCCATACTCCATTACCAACGAACTTTTACCATTACTATTTCTTACTTACTAATATTTCCATTATTATTTCTGCCTTACTAACAAATTTTAATTGTTACTTATATTTAGTAATGAGTTTGTGTTCTATTAGAACATAAGTCTTATAATAGTTTAGTCAAATTTTATAAAGGTAACATTAGTAATATAGAGTAATAATATTTTTTGCATAAAGTAGTAAAACTTAATAAGAAATAATATTAACGTGATCAGTGCATGTTTTATTATATTAAATACAAAAGAGTTTACATATACATCCACCGATCTTCGATCGGCCCACAAGCCAAGGATTCATCTTTTAGATGCATAGTGAGGTGAATGATTATATTAAAAAATGGAATAGGGAAATAGTTTTTCAATATGCATAATGCTTCTACATCCATGTATTTAGGTTTTTAGATATCCTTCCGAATCAAACCTTATAGCATAAGATGTTTAAGATAAAACATAATGTTGGATTGCTCTTCTCAAATCTTAGTGTGTCGAAAAGGCTTGTTGGAGCATCATTGGTAGAAAATGTTCCATTATGACATGATAGTCATGTGGCTTTAATGAGTACAATACATTAGGATTATACTTTATTATTCAAGTTAGGAAAAAAAAATTTATGATGCTTTAACTCTTTTGTCATTTAGAATAACTGACGTTTTCCTTATTTATCATTGATAAAAGGTGTTGATATATTTTTTTCAATGCGTCCATCAACTGGCATCCACTAACCATTATTTATTCCCATGCCCTTCATATTGAACCACCCTTTTTCCGTATCTTTTGTTTTATTAGCATCAAGAATTATCAAATGATCCGCAATATTCTTATCAGTGTACAACACATCAATGGCATGCCAAATTTGATGATAACACCAATATTTAATGTAAAAATGTAATTTTTGTAGAATCATTTTTTTAACTTCAATATTGTCATTCTCATTAACTTTACATACTTTTGTTTCTTACCAAAAACTTTTAGGACTTTCCCAACTACATACTTGAAATTGCTTAACTTCTTCATAAATGCATATCCATTAGGTCGAATAAGTGTGTGACTAAGTTCATTTTTCCAAAGTATCAAACCTTTTACACTCCGAAATGGATTATCATTATTAATTTGTGTAAACTGTTTTCATTATATGTTCTAGGCGAATTGATGGAGTGTTATCAACATGAAGAGGACATGCTTTGTAACTAGTGTTACACACCAAAATACATTCCCATATAAGGGAAAATCATGAATCATCCAATATAGATCTCTAATATAAAAGGTTTAATTTTGTGCATGTCAACAGATGGAAGTGCTTCCCATAATTTCTTTAACTCATCAACTAGTGGTTGCATAAAAACATTGATGTCCCGATCCGATGCTATTGGCCTAAGAATAAACAAAGACAAGATTTGGAACCCAAGCTTCAAGCATAATGAAGGTCGTTCTTCTTTGAAAAAATTAGTCCATATAAATTTCAAAATTATCCATTGGAATGAGTCATAAGGATATCACAGATAATACCATGAACTTATTGCTCAATGGTGCCATGTCGTTTCCTGTGTTTTATTTAAGGTATAGTATACAATCTCACTATACTTGAAATTAAAAAGAAATATCTCGTCACTTTCGTAGATTCTTTTCATGACCTTATCCCTTACCTCGAGGTCATTACATATCTCGGTTCTGCATATTAAGGATATCCCACCAAACCTTCATTATTTTTCCAATATAGTATACAATTATTAATTCAAGCGTGAATGTAATTATCTTTGATCCATGGGTTTTTTGACATTCTCTTCATGTGAAAATACTTTTTTAGTAATGTGTTTTCTTTTGGAAGCCACCTCTTCAATACAAACAAGAGAACAATCACGTTATTTCCTGACCAACCTAATTTGTTCTTCAAATTATGCAATTACACAATTATAAAGGGAGTAGTCCTAGGAGCCTCACATAAAGGGTTAATTTTCTCATCCTCTAATCATAGAAATAAATTTAACATAAACTTCTGCCTAGCCACGTTCTATACATTATTGTTTCTGTATGCCATAATATGTGCTAACTATGATCCAAAGCCTATCATTCTCTATGTGTTATTATTCAACATTTTCTCAACATTAAAACGTATCTACTATGGTATATGTTTCTATGTTTGAGGATCTCTTTTCACCATGTAAAACCCATGTAGTATATGTCATGTCTCTAGCATGCCTAACTAAATATATATTGATATCTAACGCATTGAAAATCTTCTCATATTGATAGTTATCAAGCATACAAATGAATGTCAAGAACTAATGACCATTGTTAACTATTGAAAAATAAATAAATGGTATAAATAAAAGTCTGGTCCATCTTTAGCACCCTGCATGCAAAATGTAAATAAATCATTATAGTTAAATAATAGGTCTGGTCCATTTCCAACACCCAAAATACAAAACATAAATAAATAATTATAGTTAAATTCAAAGTCTACTCCATTTCTAGCAGTCGACCTGGAAAATGTAAAAAATTCATAGTAGTTGATAAAAACGTGGTCCACATCCATCATCCTTTATATGAAGTGTAAATTTTCTCATAATAGTTGATAAAGGCATAGTCCATTTCTATCACCTTGCATAAAAGCACATCATTGTATCTAAATACTCTATACAAAGTTTTTTAGTCTCAACTAAGCCTAAAACCTATGCTTATAAATCTTATTGTATAAAATATTTGTCTAAATATTTATTTATCTCACCATATAAAAAAGTTAATAAAACACACAAAAATAGCAGCATGTATAGTTAAAATGGACTATTATTAGCTCGTTTTAACTCTTTGTCTCGTCTCCCTATATTTCTCTAAACCCAACCTTTATCTAACAAATTTTGATCCAAAACTCATGATTATACCCCTGACCAAACACATTTGATCACCATCATAATGATTGAATCTATGGTTAAGAATACTCTAAGTTTTATAAAAATAATCATGTATTCATAAAATAGTTCCTCTAATATGTTGTCTTAAACATATTTGACATGGTCAAAGCCTAAACGTGGTCCATCTTTGAACCTCATCCACCCTGGAACACTTTTTCCCTCCAAGGATGAGTATCACTAAATGTATTTGTCTTAGAGAATCATGATCATCAGTTCATAGATTACTTTACTAAATCAAGGACATGATATCACATTTAGAAATGAAAGGATATGCCAGATATGGATCCCAAGAAAAATGTTCACGTTCTTACTTTCTACATACAGTCTCCATGATTTTCCCATCCCTTATTACGAACTACATGTGCACAATACTGAGCCCATCTCTTCAGGACGTTCCCCTATGATATATTACAATGTATTTTCATGAGATTCCTAAACATCTCTTTGAGACACACTTTTGTTTGCCCCTAAGATATGAAGTGTCTCCACTTACGGCTTCCTATATTCACCCCACAATATGTAATGATGTCTCAAAATTAATTTCACTATTTAAATACGTCGACTTTAATCTCATGACCTCACAAGTATACAAGCTCAATATCAAGATTTTTCTTGAGAGAACAAGTCAATACATCGCACGTAAAATCATGTCAATAAAGGCACATACAAATGTTGGCATCCATTTGCCAATGTATCATTATTTTACGTCTAATTAAGCGTTGATATGTCTAAATAGTAAGGTTTCTTAAAAAATACCTATCCTTAACGTTAATAAGTAATCAAGCAATACAAAACAAAAACATATCAAGCATATAAACAACGTGTGAGATGCCAACACCTTCCCCACTCGAAACACTATCACTTAACCCACACATCCAAAACCTCTCATTAAATACAAGGTGGGAAAGCCTTAGGATGATCTCAGGAGGTCTCACACGATCTCCATTTGGAACATGAAATTACTTTTTCTCGTGCACACACTGGACATGGTAACAAAGATCTTTGTGTAAAAACTCACATTTACATAAGAGAGCTACACTCCCCCAGAATGCGAAAGATTTCGGTGCCACAATACTTAAGAGGAATTTATGTTATTTCATTTTTAGACCTTGGAATTAAATAAATTGATGTTTATTATATATTTATATGAATGTGATGGATGGGTTAACCTATTATATGATGATTCGAGACGGGACCTTAGTTCGAGGTTGTAGCGTAGTTTAAGATTTCCCTATAATTTTTTGTTAACTATGTTTGGTGAGGACATCTTCCACTAAAAGTTTAATTTTTCAATTAATATTAGTTGACTTATTCTCGTGCCAAAGAAATTGAGTCGTTACGTCATTAAAGTTATATACATTTGATTCGTTATGAGTGGGACGCGGTCATCTATCTTAGATTAGACTTAGATGAACCTTGAAGATTGAAGATCATATGCGTCGCTCATTAAAGACTTCTGTTGCTAGGCATTCATATTAAAGTGAATACTATATCCTTTCGATTAGATGTTATGGATTGTCTATGGCTAAACAGCCACACTTGCACAAACATTTTTAAAATGTGTGAGGATGTTAAAATTGATGGAACAAGTGTTTAAAATGATTTAAAACAATCTCATAGATCTTTTAAACTTTTTTGAAAATGTTTTGGGAGTTTACTTAGCTTTTGCAACCTGTAAAAGCATTTTGAAAACTTATTTTTTCTTAACCATTCACACGATTCCATATTGAGCCCATACGTAGGGAGGCGTTCACGCTACATCAAAATATGCTCATGTGCACAACCAAGGTAAGATTCCACATGTATGGAATCGTGCGCACCCAAAAAAATGTGCACAACGACATTAGATTTATAAAAATATCTATAAATACTCCATTTCCCCTCCCATTTGTTAATATCTGAAAACCTTATAACCCAAATACATTTATGAGAGTATTTTCGAGGTTATGAGCATTATTCCTTTGCTTCTCTTTCCAATTTCACATGTTCCCTCCCAAATTGATAAAACTTAGATATATACATTGATCTATGATTTGAGAGATAATTGAGAGTGTTTTGGTTCAGATTCACATAGCCTTTGTCAATTCATTCTATATCAAATGAATTTTTATAATCTACTACTCGTAGATCTAAAAGTGGAGGCATTCTGATTTGTTTGTGAAATTGGAGTGTGGTGCGACTTCTATGCTATGTTTTCTACTAAACATTATCTTGTACATATAAGCATCATTCTTATTCAAAAATCCAAAAATATTTTGTGTTTATTCTTTTCTGATATGTGGTCAAGTGTTTGGCTATTTTGATTTGATTAAATAATGATTAAAAGTGATTTTTAAACAATTTGATTAAAAATGTTAATTGATTTAATTATTAGGTTGAAATTTATTTGATAAATCATGATTGACAAATTTGTTAAAATCTATGGTTTCAATTTCACACTATTTGAGAACATGCATATCACTTGTTTCATATGATCTTACTTATGTGATTATTGTTTTTAGTGCTTAATTTCATCATGATCAAATCTCGAGATGGTATTGGTATTTCGTTGGTCCATATTTGAGATTTTATAAGTTTCTTACTATGAAGGAGTTGAAAAAGGACCATTTTTAAAGCATTAATAAAGGCTAATGCTAGATTTATTACACCCATTTTTGAAATTCAAATATTTTTGGGTAGGTGTCATCGAGGCATGTTAAAATCCAATTGATGGCAAAAGCCAAAATATGTTGAAAATAATCCATAAACTAAGAGCTTGAACTGACATGAAAAACAAAATAAGGCTTAGCATTGTAAAAATAAAATTTTCAATTTAGTTTTCATTCAAAAGATTTTAATCAACATATGCCTTAGGAAGTTAATGGATTGAACCTATCATTTTGAGATCAAAAGGATATTGATATAATGATTATCTTTTAAACATCATTTTTAATGATTGTATAAGTTCATGATTGGTATTCATGTTGATTTTGTATCAATTATTTGTCACATGAATCATACCTTGAATGATATTGTAAAGTTGCAAGATATTGATTTGATAAGAATTTTACGCCTTGTGTGTTGAATTGATTGAGAATTGGATTATTTGTGATTCTAATTCACATTTTAATCAAAATTTTAATGAAATCCCTTTGTCAAATAAAATAATCATATGTTGCCTAATCTTTGTCATACTTTACATGTTTTTTGTTTGAATTTGTATATATATGTGTGTGTATGTGTGAGTTGTTGATTTGTGTTATTTCTTACATTATATCCCAAATTGGTGCGATTAAAGTCAAATTAAATGATTTCTCGTGCATTTTCATTCATTCATATCATTGTAATTATGAGAGTTGGGATTCAGGAGGTTTCATGGGGAATTTCTGAAATTTTTGGAAAATATAGAGAATATGATCTGTTTTGTGCGCACGCCTTCAAAAGTCTCCCATTCACACAGTTATGCTTCTCTATTGTGCGCACATTGCTGTGTTCTTGGTACATTATTTTGATTCCAGACATCTTCTTGATGATTGTATACTTGGTTATGCACTTTTATCAACGAGTCATGTTATACCTTCTGCCCTAGAGCTTGTACCTTTGATTATATTCTATTCATAGATCTTATTTGACTTTGTGATTGATAGGATTATTGATTCTTAGAGCTTTACATGCTTTTTATTGTTATCAACTACCATTTTCTGTGCTTATTTGCCTTAGTTAGTTCGAGTGAGTGGTGAGACATTGATTATTGTTTGGGTTAGTTTATGTGAGTTTCGATTGAGTTTGTGAGTTTAGATTGTGCTTATCACATGAGTATCTTGCTAGTTCGATTGTAGATACTTTATTCCTTGTGGCTTTTATGTCTCATGTGACTTTTTGGTGTTTGTCTTGACTAATGTTTGGCACTATATCGTGTCGATTATCTGGTGTGAGCTTATATAGTTTGAGATATCTATTTTTGATATCACGTTGTTCTTTTTTGGTGGACATATATGGTTATTGTCACTATCACACATGTTATTTCACATGTTCCATGCTCACATATCTCTATCACATGCTTTCATGGTATCTCATTACAATACCCCTATTCTTATCACGTTTCATATGCTTCACATGCTTATTATGCTTTTCTTTGTCATGTATAGCTTTAGGGGGAGTGATGTTTGCTTTAGGGTCAGTTGTATCTCTTTAGTTAAGATGTCACTTGATTATGTATATATTGCCATTGTTGTGCTACGTATTCATTATTATTAGCATATTGTTGTCTAGAGATTTTCAGCATTATCTATATGATTGTTGAATATTCATACCTTATTCTTTGGTACTTGATAGTAGGGATATGTTTGTTGGACTTCTGGATCATTTGACTTTGTCTATATTTGTATCATAAAATCTTATGCTCATATTGTTATATCAATGTTTTGTATATGATCTCATTCTAGACAAATTATTTGTATATCACATATCCTACTTATATGCATATTGATTGATATTTTTATCTACTAGTTTATGTTTTAAGATTCAAATGATTATACACTTGTATATGTTTATTATGTATTCCTTTGTTATATATAGCTATGGTATTTCACATGATCTACAAGTTCTTGACTCACTAGTTCTCTATATTATTGTGATCTTGCTTTATTACCATGTGATATTCATTGTCTATGATATATTTCTTCTCTTTGTCTTTCCATGACAAAAAGGGGGAGAATAATTTCCCCATCCTCCATGTGCCAAAAATAAGGATTCGTCAAGGGGATAAATATCTATGATAGGGGGAGATGTTGTTTAGAGGGAGCTATACTAATTGTGTTGCTCATTGATATTAGATGATTTCATATTTCACATGCTTACATGCTTTCTATCATTTATATCACATTGCTTTTTCGTAGGATTCCAAAGCAAGGGAGTTTCTCTTTGTGCATGTTTGCCTGCGTGATGCTCATTATTGTTTCGTGTGATTTCAAGCATGGTTATGATGATTCCAACTTCGACTCGTAGTTCAGACTTGACTATTGATGTGTCATTGGTCTATTGGATTGTTTATACATTACCTTCTAACTACTCTTACAATATGGTCAGTGAGGTGTGAGTCTTGTAAGGGTAATAAGATCATTTTGGGTTTTAGGGGCTTTTCTACGGAATAATCAAAGGGGAAGGTTGAAAATGTAATCTTGCAATTAATATTAGTTGGTTTATTCTCGTGTAAAAATAATTGAGTCGTTATGTCATTCAAGTCACATAGACTTGATTCATTATGAGTGAGGTGTGGTCATTTTTCTTATATGAACTGTGAAGATTGAAGTTCATACGTGTTTCTCATTGTAGACGTATGTTTCCATCAATTCACATTAAAGAGAAGACTATATCCTTTTTATTAAATGTTGTGAATTGTCTCTGGCTAAACACACACACGTTCACAAACATTTTTAAAATGTGTGAGGATGTTAAAATTGATGGAACAAGTGTTTGAAATTATTTAAAACAATCTCAAATATCTTTCACACTGTTTTGAAAAAAACGGGAGTTGGTTTTGCTTTTGGAACATATTAAGGCATTTTGAAAAACTTGTTTTGCCATAACCATTCACAAGTCTCCATATTGAGTCCGTGAACACGGAGGCATTCACATGACATCATAACATGAATGTGTGCAAAGTGAAGGTTAAGATTCCACACTGCATGGAATCGTGCACATGGAAAAATGTTCACCGTGCTCACAATGGCGTTAGGTTTTAAATTTTTTCTATAAATAGGTCATTTTCCCTCCCATTTGTTAAAATGTGAAAAACTCATAACTCAAACACATTTATGAGGTATTTTCGAGATTGAGAGCATTATTCCTTTGCTTCTCTTTCCAATTTCACCTATTCCTTAAAAAAATGATAAAAACATAGATTTATACTTGATCTGTGCTTTTGACAGACAATTGAGAGTACTTTGGTTCAGATTCACATAGCATTTGTTACAAAATTACTATGATTTAATATTCCTAAATCTAAAAGTGAATGAATTCTGATTTATTGGAGAAATTAGAGTGTGGTGCGACTTCCAAGGAAGATAATGGACTTTTTCCTTCATGACATGGATCTTGTAATGGATTGTCACTCACTATGGGGAAAAGTTAAAAGATTCATAGGTAACTACACGATAGAGATTGTGTGAGAGGTTCCTTATTGTCTTTTGTAAAATTGATTTTCAAGTGGAAATGAGAATTGGAGTTCGTCGAGATTTTTATCCCTTGGATGGGGGTTTTCCTCATAAACCTTATATTGTAGTTATTTGTAAATGAACTCTACTCATATGCACATATTTGATCACACACATCACTTAGATCTAATTTAAATCCAGTGAATTAAACTAAAATTGACTTAGGTGTGGTAGATATAATTTTCTCATCTATATTCACCTAATCACATTTTATTATGAGTTAATCAAGTCATTGAATAATCAATTTGGTAAAACTTACGTTAAATGACTTGAATGTGCAAGAAAAATCATTTGATTATTCAATGACTTATCATTTGAAGTTCAAATTAGACATGAGATGCTTTCAAATATATCCACCCTCTCTTTCTCTTTAGGTTTAATATGGGTGTTTTATTATGGTACATAACACGCATTCTTCATCCTTTTAATGTAGTATTTCTGGTGGTATCCTATGTTACTATTATGTATAATGTGATTGAAAATTATTGTTATTTTGCTTAAGATATAGTAGGATACCCTCTGCACATTTCATTTTTCATATGTGAAGTTTTTTCACACATTAACACAATAATTCCCACTCTGTTATTGACCGGGATAGTTGGCATTGTGACTTTTGAAGACACACATAAGACTCCCAAATCAGTTTATAGTGGTTGACGAGAGTTTCGACCAATGTGATTCACGATGTCAATACATTTAAAGTTAGCTACTTCATATGTGTAATTAAGTCAATCATTGCTTTGTTGTCCATGTGAACAATCGGCAGTTGGGTGGATCATGCCCAAACTTGTGGTTTCTTTCTAGATTTCCTAGGTCATATGTTCTTCACATGAAGATACAACGATATTTGATTAGATTGGTTGGTTACATTGAGGTACATTATTAATCATGAGTGAAAGAGATTTGATTATGACAAATCTAGGTAGTATATGGATATTGTAATTCAATCAGATGCATCCCTTGTTCAAATGAATGGATTCATGAGGGTAATGCTGGAAATGGAATTGGACAACTTATATTGGGCAATTTTCAGCTCAATTTAAGATGGGACCCACACCTCGATATTAATGGGACACACTCAAACACGTTCTCCTCCGTAAGGAGTATAACATAGTATATTTACATGAATAATTCCATTAAGATATGAATGATAAATTTGTATCCAAAGTGACCCATTAAGTAATGAAGTTTAACGAATTTGGGTGTGTATTACTCTTGTCCTACATTGGAAAAATGATGATAGTATGAACATAAAACCACAAATATGCACTAAGGATCGGATGCCTTTAGGGTATCCAAACTCTTTGAAGGGGAGATGGACTACACTGTGCACGTGTTGGGTTAGGCCAAAGGCCCACAAGCGCGCACTGTTCGTCTGGCCGGTCGATCGGAAGGATCAGCTCGATCCGATCCGGGCATAGGCTTACGCTTAGGCCTATAAAAAATCCTTTCATTTGGGCCAATTAAATAAAACTTCTAGGCCGAGTTTTAACCCATCTTCAAACCTGTTTGGCTTGTTGGTTGGACAAAACAGTGACAACTGTTTATAACTGTTGACTATCTAAACAGTCAACTAAAAACCTATAAATTGAATAGTCCTATTCAATTTTAAACACAAAATTTTAGACCAAAAATTCCATTATGTCCCTTATCACTTCATGCATATTCATGTTCATGGTTTGAGTAAAAACATATAATTGAGTTCGCTGGAATCTAAATATTGCAGTGCTGCTTATTTGGATTGGTAATCCATTCTATCTTGAGAGATGATAATTCACAACCACTATGCAGGGAATTAATTCGTCTTAAGGACATTGTGATTTCACAAGGCTAGAATTTTCTGTCTAAATACACTGATCAAATCTTCTTCATTATTAAGTAAATTCTTCTTATTTCTGTAATTACAATAGGTTATAATTCTTTATTTTTTATGTTATTCTGTACTATGTAATTTATAAAATTACAAGTAGCGACAATCTTAAGACGAATTAATTTTTTTTTATTATTGTTTTATAACAAGTACAAAAATTTGGATTTTTATTGTACCATTTTAGAAAATTTTAGCTCTTGCCCAGATTTTTAATTATTGTGATAAAAATCTATTTTATTATGAAAATTTTGAAATTTCACTCTATTACAGGAAATTAAATAAAACAGTTTTTTGTTATTAGACTAATTATACTATTCAGAGATACATTTCAGAAATTTCGTTTAGAATTAAAAATTTAGATTTTTACATATATTCAGTTATATATAAATTATTCTGCCAAAATTGTTAAACAAAATTTGGTATTCTTTTTTAATAATTAAATTATATATGGATAATATTATTGATAAAAATTCTGTTTTCGTAACAAAAATGGATGAAACAAGTGCAAGTACTATTCCACCAATCATGAGTGTGTCTCATGGAACGGCTGTTGTCGCACCCGTGATTGTGCCTCGTGGGGAGAAGCCAAAAAAATTCAAAGGAACGGACTTCAAGTGTTAACAACAACAAATGTATTTCTATCTCGCTATTTTTCATTTGAGAAGGTTCCTACATGAAGAATGCCCCTACTTATAAAGGTAGATAAAAAAAAGAGAAAGTTCAAGTAGTGGCAGCGTGGAAACATTCTAAATATCTATGAAAAAACTACATTCTCACTTATTAGAACAATTCACTCGATAACGTGTATTGTACCATAAAGACTACAAAGGAATTTTGGGAATACTTAGATAATAAGTACAAGACCGAAGATGCTGGCACGAAGAAATTCATAGTTGACAGATTTCTTGACTTCAAAATGGTAGATTCTAAGCCAGTGACAGCGTAAGTCCAATAACTTCAAGATATTCTTCATGATATTCATGCTGAAGGAATGTCTGTTAGTGATTCTTTTCAAATAGCATCAATAATTGACAAATTTTCACCAACGTGGAAAGACTTCAAGAACTATCCCAAGAATAAATGCAAAGAGATGAACATTGAAGAATTAATTTTGAGCATGTGTAATGAAGAAGACAGTCGCGGGTCGAAGAAGAAAAATGAGAAGAATTATATGGAAGCCAAGGCTAATGAGGTGGAACAAGGTTCAAAACCCAACAAAAGGAAATGTGAAGGTGAGGGCTCTTCAAAGAAGAAAAAAAGTTCAAAGGAAAATGCTATAACTGTGGCAAACCTGGACATCGCTCAAATGAATGTCGAGAGCAGAAGAATTTTAAGAAGAAAAATTCATAAGCTAATGTAACAGAATCTGAGAAGATTTCAGAAATCATGATCGATATTAATCTTTTTGCGGTGGTATCCAAATGTAATTTGGTAGAAAATACTAAAGAATGGTGGGTGAACATCGATGCTATACGCCACATTTGTTCAAAAAAATGTATGTTCTCCACCTACAAGCCAATAGAAACTAAGGAAAACCAATTTATGGGTAATTCATCAAGTTTCAAAGTTAAAGGGCATGGAAAGATTGTGCTACAAATGACATCTAAAAAAGAACTCACTCTCAATGATGTGCTTCACGTTCCAGATATTTGCAAGAATCTGGTCTTTGGTTCTTTACTTAATAATAATGGTTTCAAGTTAATGTTTTTATCTGATAAATTTGTTTTGTCTAATAATGATATGTATGTGGAAAAGTGCTACATGACTGAAGGGCTCTTTAAGACGATTGTAATGACTATTATGCATAAGGCAATCAATAAATATTAATTCCTCTTACTTTCTCGAGTCTTCTAATATGTGGCATGCTAGATTGAGACATGTTAACTTTAATACTTTACATAGATTAATTAACTTATAATTTCTACCAAAATTTAAAATTAATAAAAATCGTAAATGTGAAGTATGTGTAGAATTAAAATTGGCAAAATTATTTTTTCATTATGTTGAAAGAACTACTGAACCTTTAGACCTTATTCATACTGATATATGTGATCTAAAGTTTTTACAAACTAGAGGAGAATACTTTATTACTTTTATTAATGATTGCACGAAATATTGCTATGTTTATTTACTACGAAGAAAAGATGAGGCTATAGATATATTTAAACAATACAAAAATTAAGTTGAGAATCAACTTAGGAAAAAGATAAAGGCTACAAGGAGCGATAGAGGTGGTGAATATGAACCTATTTTTGAATAGTTCTACTCATAACATGGAATCATTCACCAAGCTACTACTCTTTAATCACCTCAATCTAATGGAATTGCAGAATGCAAAAACGATACATTGAAAGAAATGATGAACTTTATGTTAATAAGTTTTGGAGTACCACATAACTTGTGGGGGAAGTAGTACTTTCTGTTAATTATATTATCGACAAAGTACCTCACAAGAAAAATCACAAAACACCTTATGATTATAGAAAGTTTGAAGACCTTGCTATAAATATTTACAAGTGTGGGGGTGCTTAGCCAAAGTGATGGTTCCTAAACCTAAAAAGGTCAAAATAGGACCAAAATCCATTGATTGTATTTTCATTGGTTATGCAATTAACAAAGTGCATATCGGTTTCTAGTTTATAAATTCAAGATTCCGGATATTCATGTTAACACAGTTATTGAGTCAAGGGATGCTTCATTTTTCGAAAATGAATTTTCGTACATGACCCGAGAATCTAGTTCTACTAAAAGGACACATGATGCTACATCTTTTGGTACTCATCAATCCAAATATTAAGAATCTTTAACAGATGAACATAGACGTAGCAGAAGGACAAAAATGTTTACTTCCTTTGGTCCTAATTTTCTAACATGCTTATTGAAAAACGATCCTCAAACATACAAAGAAGGTATATATTCACCCAATGCTTCAAATTAGAAAGAAGCAATTAAAGTAAAATTGAATCCATAATGCAAAAGTGTACATGGGAACTGTAAGGACAAAATTTTCAATTGAGTCCATTGTATAGTTTTGACTTATTCCTAGAGAAAAACACATTTGAGTCATAGGGAGATTTTTATTGTCACGATCCCACGCAGACTATAACATGTTGAAGTTTATTGAAAACATTGTGTCAAAGATTCAAGGAAATATTATTCTGAATGTTTAATTGGGTTAAGTTTATCCATCTTCAAAGTTCAATTGCATTCCGAGATCACTCAGGTATGAATGCGTAATTTTAATGAGACTCAAAATTTAATTTTTATAAAGATAAGGATGTTATTTTATTAAGAAAATATTTTTAAATGTTTTTTAGTGTTTGAAATAGTTTAAACTTTGTTTTAAATCTGATAAGGACGGATTAGAGTTGGATTTAATTGGGACTCTAACGCGCGTGTCGTTCAAACGACTGTAACAGTCGTTCGAGTGAGATATGGATATCATTCAAACGACGGGCCTATCTCGTTTGAACCAGCTTCTGCCTCAAGAAAAGTATTTAATGGCATGTTTCCTTCAGATTTCGTGAGTGTGCATTCTGAAAAAAACTATTTACGAACCAATACGTTTGTGGACACAAGTATTCTAAGGGTTTCCAAAGTAAATGCATCCTTAGAGTTTCAAAGATCCGAGTTATCATTGATATATGTTATAGTGATGTTTTTGGCACCAAAGAGGAGTTGTTCTACACTTTGACATTGATGGGTTTTGCGATGGAGAAGCGGAAGAGCCGTGTTCAACATCGTAGACGTTACAAGCCATATCGGTGGGCACTAGGGGTGCAACCGGTATGGATTTTTAACATACCGTACCATTTTGGACCGAGAAAAAATGGTTTTGGATTCATATTATGAAATACTGAAAACTGATATTACCGAAACCAAAAGTACCGTAAAAAATTGGGTTGGTTTTGGTTTTTAGATATAAAAAACCGATTTACCTAATTTACCATACCAAATTTATCGTACCAAAATTACCTAATTTACCGTACCAAATTACCCTACCAAACTTACCAAATTTATCGTACTAAAATACCATACCAAACTTACCGCATATTACCATATCAATTACCAAATAAAAATTATACTTAAAAAAAATATAAATACCCAATTATCAAGACCCTTTATTTTTTCAAACCAATCTCATCCATTCATTTCCCTTAGGATAAATGCCACCAAGCCAAACCAAACCCTAAACTTAAACATAAAAATCAGTCGCTCCCGCTCGCACACAACAAATCAAATATTTCTCTCTCTCCAAAGCACAAGCAACATCTTCTCCAAAGAACACCCACATTTGTTGGTAACTTCTTCTCCAAAACTTAAACACAAACCCCTAAGTTTTTTTTTCTTCAGAAGAACTTGTACCTGTTGTCGCAATAGGTTATTGCATTTGTGGCCGGAATAATACCTGTTGTTTTGTGTTTGTGGCCACAATAATTTGTACCTGTTGTTTTGCATTTTTGGCCGAAAAAATACTAGATGGTCGAAAAACTGATAAGCGTGTATTATAATTTTTAATTTGAAGCTTAGTGTGTATTGATATGGATGGGATACAATTATATATGAAATTTAGTTTGTTTCTTCATGATCTTTATTTTATTTTTAGTGAAATTTGTATTATATTTTAGTTTCAAGTAATGCATTTAACTGATTAAATTAGTTTAAAATTTTACTGGAATCATATTATCGAAATACCGGATTTACCGAAGGTCCAAATGCATAAACCGATATGAAATTCTGGTAATTAGCAGAAAAAAAACGAATTGAAATCGAAATTATCGAAACAAAAAATAACCAAAAAAAATATGAAAAAACCGAAAAACCAATCGGTTTGGTTTTGGTTTTTGTTTTGATGTACCGGTTGGTAAATTGGTACGGTATGGTTTTACCATTTAGATTGTGGGTCTGGTATTAGTAAGGGTTCGTTACAGACCATACCGTACCTGTTGCACCCCTAGTGGACACCGAGATATACGTGGACGCGTGTGTTGTGGACAAGTATCGTGGAAGAAGGAATTTTTGCGTGGGCACTATGAGTTGAGTGATTGAAGATCAGAAAAGCGTCAAGTCACATGGGGTATCGAGTCGTTGAGTAAGACTTGTGTCTTTTCGTCGTAATTCCACATTCATAGTGATTATTGGGCTTGGGCCGTTCGAGGTTTTTTTCCGTTGTAAAAATTTCCTCATACATCCGGCGTTGTGAGTTCTTTACTTTATTTTTCTTACTTTAATCAGTAGATGGATGTTTAGGATTAATCAAGATAAAATTTGGTAAAGTTAAAATTGGTTCACAACTTGGTGCGAATTAAAAAATTGGAAAAAGGATTTTCACAAAAATAGAAATTGTTTTTGTCATCCTTAAAACACTTTTGGCTTAAGAAATAAAAAGGGATCCACAAATTGGTATCAGAGCTAGAAACATATTTTTTATTTTGTTTGATCCCTTGTATTTTTTAGAATGAATTTTGGAGGTTTTGAAAGTTTTCATGCTCATATTTTTTATGGAACAAATTATGCTCATTGGAAAATGCGAATGAGAATTGCTTTAAAATCCATTGATGAGTGTGTGTGGTTAGTGATTGAAAAATGGTGGACACCACTAGTCACACAAGAGGGTGAGGCCACTAGTTTAAAACCCGTTGAGTCATGGACTGAGGCTGAAAATTGGCTTGCACTTTACAACTCTAAAGGTCTGTACGTAATTTCCACACATGTCACACCTGAAAAGTATAATAGAATCATAACTTTTGAAAGATCAAAAGAGGCTTGGGATACACTTGCACTTACTCACAAGGGCATTATCACGGTTAGGGTGTCTAAGTTATAAAACCTCATTACACAGTTTAAGACGATTAAGATGTTAGAGAGTGAGTCGTTTGATGAGTTTTACACTAGGTTGTCTAATATTGTCAACTCGTCATTTAACTTAGGAGAGAGGATTCTCGACAATCGTGTGATAAAGAAAATTTTAAGATCTTTGCAGAGTTGGTTTGATAAAAAAGTGACCGTTTTAAACTCCTTGGGAATGCTTGATTCGACGAAGTTTGAAGAGATTATTGGTGACTTACAAACCTAATAACTCGATATGTTTACCTCCAAAAAAGTGCCAAAGAAAGAAAAGGGCATTGCTTTGAAAGCCCGAAAAGAGGAAACTAAAGTTTTGGACGACGATTCCGATTCTGATTTTAAGGATGCCGCCTTGTTGGCTAAAAAGTTCCAAAAATTTCTTAAGTTTCAAAAGCAATCAAAAGATGCCAAAATTTTTGAGAAATTAAAGAACAACAAGGTAGAGTCCACCCCCTAAAGATAAGAGTGAGAAATTTAATAGGTTTGAGTAGGATAGGTGTTTTGGGTGTGAGGGGTATGGTCATAAAGTTGCCGAGTGTCCCACTAGACTGAAGAAAGAGGGAAAGAAACCGATAGCATATAGTGCCTCCTTAAGTTATAGTGATATGGAAAAGGCACAGAGTTCCCCTAATGAGATCAAGTTTGTTACTTTCTTGGCATGTCATGCGAGCGACGACAATAGATCTTCCCACGAAGATTCTCTTGTGCATGACACTTCTGAGGCCGTTGAAAGTGCATCCCAAGTGTGTGAGGGTGATGAGAGTGACGAGGAGGAGATCGATGTGAAAGAGTTGCAAGTTGCATTTAATGAGTTGTATGCCGAAGCGGTGAAGGTGAAAAAGGTAAACTCTAAATTCCAAGCTAGGTTGAATGAGCATGCCATGGAAAATAATGATTCTTTGATTGAGGATCTTAGGGAATGGGAGAAGATGCTTAGGGAGAAGTTAGAATATGTGGAGTAAGAGAGAGATAGTCTTTTTAGTTTGATGGAGACTTTGAAAAAGGAGTTGTTAGAGTTTGAGGAGTCTAAGTGTGTGCTTAATTCTAGTATTTGTGAGTTAGAGGAGAAGTTAAAAGACTAGAGTAGGGTTAAGGTTAAGTTTGACTTGGAATCTAGGTCGAAGAAGTTGGATAGGATGTTAGGCACCATCCAAGACAAAAGTGATAGGAGTGGTATAGGATACGATGATAAAGTTGTTCCCATTCCCAAAGCTAATACCAACCGTGTGAGAGGGACCACTAGGAACGTGAGGAGAGGTCGACATTTTTTTAATCATTACCTTCGTTGCACACATTGTGGTAGGAAAGGTCACCTTAGACGTTTTTACTATGACATTAGCCGTTGCACACATTGTGGTAGGAAAGGTCACAAAACTTAAAATAAATTCTGACTTCCATTAAAACTACGCATTCACACCTGAGTGATCTCGGAATGCAATTGAACTTGAAGACGAAATATGCACCATAAACCATCATGATAAATTCTTTGAAGCATTGCCACAACGTCTTTAGTAAACTTCAATATGTCATAGTCTGTGTGGTATCGTGAGAATATAAAATCTACCTATGACTCAAACGTGCTTTGTTCTGGGAATAAGTCAAATAAATATACAACAGACTCAATTGGAAATTTTGTCCTTACAAATCTCCCCCTTTGACTATTCCTGGACAAAACCAACCGTGAAATACCTGTTGTATGACGCCTAAATCCAATCCTACAAACCAAAAATTAAAAATTATAAGACAAGACTAGTAAATGATGATCCGGCAAGCATGAATTGTCTGAATGTGATGTAGACTTGAAATCTCGAATCTCTTAAGAATACCTACACATATGAAATAGATAAATACCCAGTGAAGTATGGAAGAACAAATGATATAAACCAATATGTTAAATCAAATCCAAATCATTTGTTATGATAGAAAAACATGTTATCAATATGTAAACAACATCTGAATCAGGATACCGATTTGTATTGATGTAAAAATAATATGATACCAATTTGTGTAAACTAATCAATATAATCATGAAAGCATATGATCACAAATATGATACCAAAAAAAAATAATGCAACAAATGTATCTGCTCATCAAACAAACTCCCCCCCACATCACATACATCTCTCCCCCCCTTTTTTTTTTAATTTCAAATAGACAACCCGGTGAAAGATAAATATATCTAGCATAAGATAATCAATGAAGCATATATAGTTATTAATGAAACAACCATCTAACAAAGATCAATTATATCAAATCTGTAGATAGAAAACAGTAATCACACAACGGGAATCAACAATCTAAGCAGGTTTGATTAAATGAACACAATGCAATAAATATGATCAATGATAATCCGCACATACACTACACCAAAAATGCCAATCTGGCACGCTGTGGCAAGGGGATTCTGGCACGGTTTTAGACCGTGCCAGAATTTGGCACGATTTTAGCGTAAACTGGCACGGTTTATAAAACCGTTCTAGAATCTGACACGGTTTTAAAGCGTGCCAAAAGTTTGTCAAATTTGAAAGGGTTCACTAAAAGACCAAATATTATATTCATTTTATTTTCATTTGAGGGAGGTAACTTTTCGACCCCATCATTCTCCCACTCCCTCTCCACGAAGACCAACTCTCTCTCTCTCACAAGACTTGATCTCCATCTCTCTCCATCACTAATGGATAAATAGTTGGGGAAAATGGGAAATGCGATTTGTGGTTTGAATTGGATTTGATAAGGTTTGGAAAGGTATGGGTATGGAGATGGGTCTTCTCGAATTTTTGGACTGGGTCACGGGTTTGGTTGGTGGGAAATATGAGGTCGGGTTGGGTCGCCTGAGATGGAGGTTCCACTTGGTGTTCCCGACCGGATATGTGGGTAAAGGTTGGAATCTGGGTTCTGCAGGTGGTTGTAGAAATCGGGTTTGCATTTGGGTTGCTGGCATTCAGCTCCGATCTAAACTCGGGTTTGGGTAGGAAGCTTGGACGGATATGGAGTGATAAGGTCGCCGAATTTTATGGAGGTTGCCGGCTGAGAAGAGTATGCGCTCGCGTTCAAATGAGGAAATTATATATTAAACACCTTTTAACCCAAACAAACCCTAAACATGCAACAATATGTGATTGAATAAGATAATGAACTAAGCAAGAACATTCAAACACATGCAATTGAGGAAAAATCCCCCAAAGGGGCAAAACCATTTATTTTCATTATAATATTGTAACTGTACAATTTCGAATTACAATGAAAATACAAGTGACTAAGAATTACCCTCAGGTGTCGGATTCTGTAGTCAGCGGATGGAAATATCCCTTTCCAAGAGGGCTGCAATGAAGAAGAAGAACGGTCTTCTCTATAAGGGTTGAACAGCAACTGGTTGTGTTCTAGGGTTACAAACAGTGATTCAGAAATGTATGAGCAGTTGTGTGAATCAAACCATGAGTTTTGAAACTCATAAAAGTGAAGACTTTTTGGTTTTTGAACTCTGAAAATCGTGTGTATAAGTCTTAGAAACCAACTCCCCATAGTGGGTTTATAAATGAAGTCATGGGCCTTAAAAATATAAACACGAGCTGTTTGTGTTTATCCCAGGTGGATTGGTCCGGGTCTGAGGCGGATCGATCCGGGTAGGCGGACCGGTTCTTTTTATTTTTGGCTTCTTCGGTTCGCTTGCGGTCCGGGGTGTACTGGCTTTTCAGCAGGCGGACCGGTCCGGTAAAGGGGCGGACCAGTTCGTGGTCGGATTGGTTCGTTTTCTCTGGGCGGACCGGTCCGGCCTGTTAGACTTTAATTCCTCTTCTTCTTTTGATATTCGGATCCGTTGATGACTGTATGAATCTTGAATTTCTTCAACGGTGTAACGACATGCGACATAACAAATTGATAATGGATAAAAATGTCCTTACAAATCTCCTCATATGTCTATGCCGGTACATACATAAAAACAAACATCCGAATTATCAACCAACTAAAAATGCCTATACAATTCTACCCTTCCATGAACCCAAAACTGGAAAGATACAATTGAATAAGACTTCAACATTTTCTCTTCAAATCTTCAGGAATCTCAACACTTTTCTCATCAGGGTGTGCAATCCAATGATAATCCATGTAGTACCTACACACATGAGAAAAAGCAAAATACCAAGTGACGTATCGACTTTGAAATGAGATAAACAGATATGCCAATATGCTAATTGGTGATAAACAGATCAATACTACAAAACTCCCCCTTAATGTGATAATCCTTTCTCCCTCTTTTTATGATGTCCCCAAATAGACAAATGAGAGAAATAATGCAAACAAGCAATGACGGGGTGTCACAATGAAATACAAAACTATTTTTTTGAATTTTTCAAAATTTTTCAAATAAAATCACACCATTAATGAACACAAAGCAACCAAGTTGATGATAGCGTTAATAAATGGGTGTGAACATAATTCGATAGGAAGATCAATGCTTACAAACATGACATATGTGCACGATGAATATTGGATATTCCTAGCGAATGAACTCAAATGCTTCCTTTGGTGTAAAAGAATGACAATATAAGATATTGACTCAATCAAATCAACAAATCAAAGATCAAAGTGATTTTCACACCAATAACGTCTAAAACGATTTTATGCTTTTTCAAGACTTTCAAGGAAGTGCAAACCCGTTTAAAGATTCTCCAACCAAACTCCCTCAGATATATATATATTTTGAATAGAGGTATACTAAATTCTTAAACTTTGGAGAATTGATGGTGAACCTAATGGCCCATATTTGGAATGAATTGCTTTTTATTGCCTTTAAATTTTTTTGAGCTCTTTTAACCTCTTTGGACCCTGGATAATAAAATTTCTCCATTTTTAGGTCCTTTTGAACGATGGCTTTTGCGCAAAGAAGAGATAATTACCTTTAGCAGCCCCTCCCCGTTCTTAAACAAACACTCAGTCTCACCAAAACGGTTTTTACATGCATTCCAATCTTATCAAGTTTTATCGCATATTGTAAGTTGTATAGAAAGAATTGAGATGGAAACACTCAAGCCAATATGGGATAGACAAGTGCAATAATCAAATATAGCCGTGCATGTGTGCAATAAAGGAGAGAGGAGTCAAACATGTAGGAAAATATCACTAATTACATCTCAAAGACTCCGTACTATGTAAAGCACATGGATGAAATGATGTAGCGTCTCAAATCTCTATCAAACAGTCACATGGATAAATGGAATGAAGGTGTGACTTGGCTATCTTAAATGTTCATCCATAAAAGGTGCATAAAAAAAAACTTTTTGTGTTTTTCTTGAAATATTAATATACAAAAACAACAAAAAAAATCATTTTGGATTTTTCAAACAAAATAAATAGTTGTACAACAAAAGAATGATACATATAAAACATACTAGCAATAGGAAGCATATGATATGAACATGAAAAAAAATCCTATTCTAGACATAGACCAACCCCTCAGTCAACTGTGCAAATCCCCAAAGACTTCCTAAGACTTTCAAATCTAAGGGCATCTAAAGGTTTCGTGAAAATGTCGGCTAACTGACGGTCGGTGGGAACGAAACTCAGGGATACGACTTTCTCCTCAACAAGCTGTCTTATAAAGTGCTCACATATCCTGATGTGCTTGGTGCGCGAATGCTGGACTGGATTGCGGGATATGTGTATTGCGCTCGTGTTGTCACAGGAAATGGTCATGGTGTCCTGTGAAATCCCGTAATCCTCCAGCATTTGCTTCATCCACAAGAGTTGCATGCAACAACTCCCGGCGGCTATGTACTCAGCCTCCGCAGTGGACAAAGAGAGGGAATTTTGCTTCTTGCTCAACCAGGAGACAAGAGCAGAACCAAAATAGAAACACCCACCAGAAGTGCTCCTACAACCATCTACATCCCCGGCCCAATCGGCATTTGAATAGGCGGATAAACGATCATCAGTATCAACGGAATACCAAATACCGTATGAGAGAGTCCCACTTACGTATTTAATAATACATTTTAGAGCAAGTAAGTGTGACTCTTTCGGGGACACCTGATATCGCGCACAGACTCCAACACCAAAGGCTATGTCGGGATGACTGGCAGTCAAGTAGAGAAGACTACCTATCATACTCCGATACAAGGTTTGTTCTACGTCCTTGCCTGAAGTTTTCTTACTAAGCTTGGTAGTGGTACTCATAGGTGTACGTGCATGCTTAGCGGAGTCTAAACCAAATTTCTTCACTAGGTCTCTAGCATACTTGGATCGGGAGATGAACATCCCATCCTCTAGCTGACGAACCTGGAGACCAATGAAGAATGTAAGCTCACCAACCATGCTCATCTCAAACTCACTTTTCATCTCCTCCTCAAAGTGGTGAGCATGCTGGGAGCATGTGGATCCAAAGACTATGTCGTCCACATAGACCTGGGTAACCAAAATAGCACCGTCATCTCTCCTTACGAACAACGTTATATCTATTCCCCCTCTCTTGAAGCCATGAGCTAAGAGATAGGAAGTAAGCCTCTCGTACTAAGCACGGGGTGCTTGATTCAAACCATACAAGGCTTTCCTCAAATAGTAGACGTGCTCTGGGTGTTGAGGGTCTTCAAACCCATTTGGTTGTTCCACATAAACCTCCTCCTGTAAAATGCCATTCAGAAATGCACTCTTGACATCCATCTGATATAACTTGAAGCGCAGATGACATGCGATGGCGAGTAGTAGACGGACGGACTCAAGCCTTGAAATAGGAGCAAATGTCTCCCCAAAGTCTACACCCTCTATCTGTGTGTAGCCTTGAGCGACCAACCTAGATTTGTTTCGGATTATGGTACCATTTTTATCCATTTTATTCTTGAATATCCATCTGGTACCTATCACATTTGTCTCACTAGGTCGGGGGACAAGTTCCCAGACATTATTCTTTTTAAACTGAAGCAACTCTTCCTACATAGAAGATATCCAGTGTTCATCCTTGAGTGCTTCTTTATGATTCTTGGGCTCGACATTGGACGTGTAGCAAAAGTGGCTAACGACATTCTCTAGCTGAGCACGAGTCTTGACCCCAAGAGAGGGACCACCAACAATGGCAGAGGGGTCATGACTCTTGCAAACCCAAGCAGGTGTGTCCCCTAGCACAGAAGTAGGGTTCACATAGCGTGAGAGAGGGACAAGTGAATCACTGTAAAAAAAGTCCTCATCCTCACACTGAAGGTTAGGATCAATAACCGTCGGCGGTTCGTCATCTTGCACGGTGATGTTTATTGATTCCATAACCTTAGAGCACTTCAGGTTAAAAACTCGGTATTCTCTACTAGTCGATGAATATCCTAGCAATATTCCCTCGTCGCTCTGGGAGTCAAACTTTCCTAATTGCTCTCTATCCTGTAGGATGTAGCATTTACTCCCAAAGACACGGAAATATGCAAGGTTGGGCTTCTTGCCAATCCATAACTCATAAGGTGTCTGAAGTGTGTGTGGACGCAGATAAACCCTGTTCACCGTGTGGCATACAGTAGACACTGCCTCTGCCCAAAATCTCCTAGAAACTTTACGACCTAGAAGCATAGATCTAGCCATTTCCTGGATCGTTCTATTCTTTCTCTCAACAATCCCATTTTGCTGAGGAGTCTTCATAGAAGAAAACTCATGTTTTATCCCAAGGCTATCACAATAAAAATCTACCTTTGCTTCCTTAAATTTAGTGTCGTTGTCACTACGTATTCTGTTAATAGTGACTCCATGTTGATTTTATAGGACACGACACTTGGTCGTTAAAAACTCTACAACATCGGATTTCTCTCTCAGAAAACCTACAATGGAGTACCTGGAGAAATTGTCTACCATTATTAGGATATACCTCTTACCACCTAGACTCTCGGTACGAGTGGGCCCCATAAGGTCCATGTGTATAAGCTCAAGAACACGAGAGGTGGTAATGGAATGCAACTTCCTATAGGGACTACGAATTTGTTTTCCCATCTGACAGGGTCCACAAACCATCTAAGTTTTCCTTCCAAGAGATGGTAAGCCACGTACTAGGTCATTTCTAGCTAAGCGAGTGAGATCTCTAATATTTATGTGACCTAGACGTTGGTGCCACGGATCCATAGGAGTGATTGTGGCATTGTTGCAGACAAGTGAGGATGTGGGCTCAGTCCCATAGCAATTATCCTTTGTCCTCACCCCTTGCACTAATAGTTTACCGGCTTGATTATAGACCTTATAAGTGTCCCGGTCAAACTTTACTGCAAAGTTAGCGTTGCACATCTGGCTAATGCTGAGAAGGTTTGCTTTCAAACCTTTGACGCACAAAACATTTTCTAGCTTAGAAAAACCAGGTAACTCGATAGTACCTAGTCCTATAATGCTAGACTTGCTCCCATCTCCAAAGGTGACTCTGCCATCCTGACAATCCTCAAGAGATGTAAAAAATGAGGCATCACCTGTCATATGTTTGGAGCACCCACTGTCAAAATACCACTGTGAGGTATTATGTTCTTTGAGAGCAACATGAACAACAAAGGCCTTTTTATCTTTCTTAGGTACCCAAGAAGTGGAGACCTTTTGTTTGCCTTTGTTGTTGTTGGTTTTAGCATGAATGTGAGAAGCATTCACTGACGGCAAAGGCATCCGTCAGAATTCCTCCATCAAACTCTGAGATGTGGCAGCTAAAAGCTCAACTCGCTCTCTCAGATTGGTAAAATCATCAGTATGCTGACGTGGAGCTGTAGTACGTCGTGTCCGACCAATGCTATAACAAAACTCCCTGAGGTGGCCTTTTCTTTTGCAATAGGTACAAAAGAACACAGTCAAAGGCGGACCTTAGTTTGGTTTTCTCGGTCGAACTCTCCTTCGAGGTTTTTGACGATGACCATAAGGAGTAGTAGTAAACTCAGGAACTGGTCCAGGTGCAATTTGATAGGTGGATCCACCATCATAACCAATTCCCTGCCTATCACCAAAACCTAAAGCGGGGCCGAGGAGCATATTTCTCATTTTCCCTGATCTGTCCTCGATTTGTACCTTGACTTTCCATGCTTTCTCAAGATCATGAGTCAACTGGGAAACAAATTCTTCAAGTTTCTTTGGAGTCTTTACGGAGGAATGGAGCTCACTCGTAAGACTAGCCACTTGTTTAGTCAAGTCCCCTCTCTCTTTCTCAAAAACACACTCTCTCTCTCTAAACAAACTCTCTTTCTCAACACAAGAAGATTCTCTCTCCCTCAGGGCGGTGAAGGTGGAGGACTCTCTCTCTCTCGCCTTTCTTAAATCTTCCTCTAAGCTGGTGATCTTAAGAACTAGCGCTTTGTTACATTTTTTAGTTTTAAATGACTCAGAATATAACTCAGCATAGGCGCGTTGAATATGACTCTCTCTCTCACTTGAGTCATCCTCCCCCTCACTCACATCGTTCTCACTGTTGAGGTGTCCCTGTGAAGCATCATCTTCATCATCGTGAAGAGAACTAGGAGTGCTCACTTGATTGGCCATGAATGTGGTGAAGTTACACTCATGCGGTGACTCATCTCCTGAATCCACTGTCTCGACCTCACTGTCGTCGCTAAGAGTAGCATTAATGACAGCTTTCCCTTTCTCTCTATTCAAACGAGTGGCACACTCAAAGGCTCTATGACCCCTACCATCGCACTCAAAGCATATCTCACTTTCTTTCTTAAGAGGATTTTTGGAATCTTTTTCATTTTTCTTTTTAAACTTATTTTTCTCAAATTTCTTTTTATCTTTAAAATTGCCATTTTTCTTAAATTTGAGAATCCTCTTGAAATTTTTTGCAAAAAGAGCCAAATCATCTAAGTCAAAATCACACTCAGAATCTGTCGTGTCAGTCTCTCTCTTTCTAGATGACTCTTCCCTCTTTCTAGCCGACCCCTCACTCTTTTTCTCTTTGGCATTTAGTGAAATTCCCTTATCTTTAGACCTAGCAGTTTTAGGGAACATATCAATTTCATAAGTTTGCAAATCTCTTACAAGTTCTTCCAATTTTAGCGTATTTAAATTGCCCATAGAATTTAGCACAGTGACTTTAGGGATAAAACGCTTAAGCAAAGAACGAATAATATTTTTAACAACCCTAGCATTAGGAATATGTTCACCAAGATTAAAGCTAGTATTAACAATGTCAGAAAGTCTAGCATAGAAATCATCAAAACATTCAGTCTCATGCATGGTGATGGTTTCAAATTGAGTTGTCAAATTTTGCAATTTAAACTCTTTCACAGCATTTGTTCCTTCATGGGTGAGATGTAAAACATCCCATGCCTCCTTTGACGTGGTGCACGTCATGATACGTCGAAACTCATCGGGAGTGATGGAACCGGAAATAGCACTCAAACCTTTGGAGTTAGAAGAAGACCATCAAAATTCATTTTCAGTCCAAGAGGTGACAGGTTTTAAATTAGTCACATTTTCCACAGTGACGGAGGGAGGTGTCCACCCTCTTTCAACTAAAATCCAAACCCTTTCATCTATGGCTTTTAAAGCCGACCTCATGCGTGCTTTCCAATAAGCATAATTTGTCCCGTCAAAAACAGGTAATTTATTATATGATTTCTCCATTTGAACATGCACTTTTCAAAAATCATTTTTTTTTAAAAAATGATATCTTAGAAAAGATTTTGCGGAAAATAGGAATACGATATAGATTAGCGTAACCTGCTCTGATACCAATTTGAGAAGAGTATGCGCTCGCGTTCAAATGAGGAAATTATATATTAAACACCTTTTAACCCAAACAAACCCTAAACATGCAACAATATGTGATTGAATAAGATAATGAACTAAGCAAGAACATTCAAACACATGCAATTGAGAAAAAATACTCCAAAGGGGCAAAACCATTTATTTTCATTATAATATTGTAACAGTACAATTTCAGATTACAATGAAAACACAAGTGACTAAGAATTACCCTCAGGTGTCAGATTCTGTAGTCGGCGGCTGGAAATATCCCTTTCCAGGAGGGCTGCAATGAAGAAGAAGAATGGTCTTCTCCACAAGGGTTGAACAGCAACTGGTTGTGTTCTAGGGTTACAAACAGTGATTCACAAATGTATGAGCAGTTGTGTGAATCAAACCAGGAGTTTTGAAACTCATAAAAGTGAAGACTTTTTTATTTTTGAACTTTGAAAATCGTGTGTATAAGTCTTAGAAACCAACTCCCCGTAGTGGGTTTATAAAATAAGTCCTGGGCCTTAAAAATCTGAACACGATCTGCTTGTGTTTATCCCAGGCGGACCGGTCCGGGTCTGAGGTGGATCGATCCGGGTAGGCGGACCAGTTCTTTTTATTTTTGGCTTCTTCGGTTCGCTTGCGGTCCGGGGTGCACTGGCTTTTCAGCAGGCAGACCGGTCCGGTAAAGGAGCGGACCGGTCCGTGGTCGGATCGGTTCATTTTCTCTGGGCGGACCGGTCCGACCTGTCAGACTTTGATTCCTCTTCTTCTTTTGATATTCGAATCCGTTGATGACTGTATGAATCTTGAATTTCTTCAACGGTGTAACGGCGGGCGACATAACAAATTTATAATGGACAAAAATGTCCTTACACCGGCGCTGGAGGTTTTGAGATCGATCGGAGTAGGCTGAGATTATGGGGTGGTCGCTTTTGGTGGGTATCCGGGCTATGGTCGAAGTGGGTATTAAAAATGGAGTTTGTAGTTATGGGGTATTGGGTTAGATGGAGGAGTTATGGGGTATTGGCTTCTCCACTGATGGTGGAGAAGCCATCAGTGACCAAAGACGAGAGTAGACTAACGAAGTGGATGATTCCCAAAATTTATTTCTCTCTTATCGATTCCGTCAGAGGTAATTCTCATCTCACTTCGGTATTTTGATCTATTCAACTGCTACCTATCATAAAGTTTGAACCCAATAAAATTTATTTTTGCTACTGAAACTAAAATATTGCTATGAGTTATTTTATTGTGAAATTACGGGTATATGCATTTATGTTAATGATAGTAATAATCACGTTTCTAGGTATTTTATTACTTAAACATCGGTATTTATGATTTGATTGAATCTATTGCCACTGGTGGATTCCATTCCTCATGAATGGCTGATGAGAAATGCAATCGGAGTGATGAGGGTTCAGGCTTTATGTTATAAAGAATACGCAAGTTTTCGTATTATATTTACTGCATTTTGATTTTTAATGTAACCTATTGATGTTTCGGTAAAATTATAGATCAAATGATGAGTTTGAATACATTTTTTTTTCTTTTTCTATTTTCAGCTGTTTTAGGTTGCATGCCAATTATTTGGTAAAACTCCCAAGTGAGCATTCTAATTTCTTCACTTACATTGCATATTATTTATGTCGTTTGCCTATTGCTGAGTTGCACACATTAACTTATGCACGAAGGTAAAATATCTGAAGCTAAAATGGCTGTAAAAACACTATTTCGAAAACAAAGAGTTGATGCGGTTATGGATGATTTAACTACTGCGGTGCAAGGGTCTTGTGAACCTGAAGTTGGGAGGTCTTATATTTTCCCTATGCTGACATGGTGAGGATACTAATTGGGTTGAATTTAGTGTGATTCAATCATTTTTATTTTTATTTTGTGTGTGCGTATATATATTTAGGTGACGTCTTCGAGGACCATATTGGCATATTGCCCCTGAACAATATTTAAATAAATGATTCTTAGTATTTTTTATCCATTTGTTTGGACTATTGCCAGGTCGAAGCGAATCAAGTAGTCAGTATAAAAGGGACAAGGCAGCAACTGAGAAGTTACTGCAAGAAACAATAGAAAACCACCAAGCCGAGCTTGCAACTCAAAAGGAATTCTATACAAATGCATTGAGCGCAACCAGGGAAGCTAAGGCATTAGCAGAGGCAAGGGCCAATAATGAAGCCAGAACTGAGGTAGAGAGTCGTCTAAGGGAGGCTGAGGCAAGGGACAATTATATTTACATTTATTTCTTGAATATTATGATCTTTTATACTAACTTTACAGTCATTTTCTTTGTCTCGTGTTCCTGACTTGAGTCCTTTCTCTACTGAAATTAACAGTTCAGGGGAAATATGTCGTTAAAATAATATTGTATCTTTTTTGTGTCTTATTTTTTTTGTAGGATGACATTCAAACGTTAGCTTTTATCCACTTGGAACGCACGAAGAAGTCAATACTTTATAACAGGGGGATTGTTTATTTAGTGTTGTTAATATTCAGGATTCTATTTTTTGTGTTATGGTCGAGCAGGCTTCAGTAGTTTTATGGTTTATTTTTATGGTCGTGCTGGCTGTAGTAGTTTTATTGATGACTTTTATGGCCGTGCGAGCTTTATATGGGCAGATTTTATGTTAGCAGGTTTTAGAATGATAAAAAAATAGAGGAAACTCTGCCCAATTTTTTTTTATATGGGAACTATTAACTCTTGTAATTTTTTGAAGTTATTGTCGACTTTTATGGTCATGTGCGACTTTATATTGGTATTAACTCTTGTAATTTTTTGAAGTTTGTATGCACATTAGTTTATCAACAACCTGTGATATTCATAATTTGTGAATTTTCTTGATTTTTTTTGCAAATAATAAATATTTTTCCTACCGAATTTGGAATTTGCAGATTTTCCAAATTTGTTTCCTATTAGTATTTTTTTTAAGCAACTGAAAAATATGGCATGGTTTTAAACAGTGCCAAAACCGTGCCAATGCATAAAAATGAGAACGATTATAAAACAATCTGGCACGTTTTATAACCGTGCCAAAAGCGTGCCAGAAAATAGACAATTTGGCACGGTTTCGGCATGTGCCAAAAGCGTGCCAGATTTAACATCTAGCACGGTTTCAAAGCGTGCCAAATTAAAAAACTGGCACATTTTAAAAGCGTGCCAAAAGCGTGCCAGTTTGGAAAATCTGGCACGGTTTTAAACCGCGCCAGAAAATCTGGCACGCCTGATTCTGGCACGATTTTGAACCGTGCCAGATTGCGTCTGGCACTGTTTTAAACTGTGCCAGTTTCCTTTTTTTGGTGTAGTGATAACAAACTCTGAAGTAACCCGGCGGTACCAAAATATGACAAAATGAACCAGGGTACTGAAATAGAAGGTAAAAATTCCAGACTATCGCTCGAATGACAGAGTCTTCTCGCGAGAAAGACTTTGCACGACATCTATTTCTCTCTTAAACGAGAAAGTCAAACACTCACATCGAGTTCTAAAAATTAAAAGGTTTCGCCCAACCAAAAAAATTCTAAAAAAAACTAACTGGAAGTGGCAGAAAACTGCAAAACAATAGCAAACAGTAGCAAAAACTACAAAAACAAAGTGAGTTACATGCTAACATAGCACCGATGTGCTCAAACTTAAACATGGAATGTATGGGCGTGAAGTACAACAAATAAATCACAATTCCAACACATTGAAATGATCAATAAGCTCTAATTGATAGCTATAAATTATCAAACTTTATTTTAGCCATATGTGACAATTAATGTGTGAGCTTATTGAACTAAACAAACATCATAAACAAAAATTCAAAATTTTTATGATTCTGCAAACAATAGCGTTGTGATACGATTTTTCAACATTAGGATTCATGGTGCAAACCCGTTTAAATTATCCATCCAAACTCCCTCAAATATATATCATATTTTTCTTTTGGAATGAACATAAACTTATTTGGCTGATTTTGACATATGATACTTTTTATTACCTTTAATTTTTTGGGCTCTTTTAAATGGTAGCTTTCACGACGAGTCAATTTAACACTCTCGCAGCCCTTTCCCGTGAACACTCGTAATTTTTTAATTTCAATCCTCAAGGTAAACGGTTCTTACATGCTCACCTCCTCCTTAAGTCGACTTACGTATAGACGACAAAATTGAGATAAGAACGTCTCACAAAACTCAAATATGTACGAGTAGTCAAACATCCATATAAACTCGTGCATGTGTGCAATTACGGCATATACACAAAGTCGAATCAAAATGCTTATCAACTTCGAAACAAACCCATAATACAACGGTTAAGATCATTCTAAGCATAAATAATTATGACCAAATATCCTTGCCACATGGATAACGAAAGGAATGGGGTCCAAGCACACCAATATGCCACATCAAACATGTAAACTCATGACACAAAAATAAAATGAAAATCTTTTTGTGTTTTTCAAAAATATTGAAAACCAAACATTATTTTGTATTTCTCGAAAAGTTTTATCAAAAATAAAATATTTTTGTATTTTTCAAATAAGGCTCAATAAATGAAAAAAATAATACAAAATGATACACATGTCATAACACTAGCAAGATATAAATCATGATGCAAAGACTAGCGTATGACAGACATGGCAACATAATCATCCTTTAAATCTAGCATAAGAAGAATCAAGTGCAACCAAATGAGAACCATGAAGTTTTAGACCTAAAGCCTCTAAATTCGATTTCCTAACCCAAGTAGGTGCGACATGATGCATGGGGATTTGGGGAACCGACATGACTTTAGTGTTAAACTTCCTAGGAGCATTCCTAAGGTCATAGCAAAAACATCTAAGGTGACCTTTTAGACCGCAATGTGTGCAAGTGTAAAGACAACGGGAATGATTGCCAAAATGTCGACCTCTCCTAACATTCCTAGTGGGCCTCTCACACGGTTAGTATTGGCTTTGAAAATGGGAACGACTCTATCATCATAGCCTATACAAAACCTATCACTTTTTGCTTGGACGATGCCTAACATCCTATCCAACTTCTCCGACCTAGATTCCAAGTCAAACTTAACCTCACTTAAGTCTTTAAACTTCTCCTCCAACTCATAAATCCTAGACTCAAGCATGCGCTTAGACTCCTCAAACTCTAGAACTTCTTTTTTCAAAGCAACCATCAAAACACGAAGGCCATCTCTCTATTTTACAATGTACTCTAGCTTCTCCCTAAGCTTCTTCTCCCCTGCCCTAAGATCCTCAAGAAAAACATCATTATTTTCTACGGCACGCTTATTCAACCTAGCTTGAAATTTAGAGTTTTCCTTCTTCACTTTCATCGCTTCAGCATACAACTCATTAAATGCAACTTTCAACTCTTTCACATCAACCTACTCTTCCTCAGTAGTTTCTACCTCGCTCACTTGGGATTCAATGGCCTCAGAAGTGTTATGCACATGAGAATCTACATGGAAATATTTATCGTCGTCGCTCACATGACATGCCAAGAAAGAAACAAACTTGCTTTCATTGGGGAAACTCTCTCCCTCTTTCGGATGACTATCACTTAAGGAGGCACTATAAGCAATCGATTTACTACCCTATTTCTTAAGTCTAGTGGGACACTCGACAACCTTCTGACCATACCCCTCACATCCAAAACACCTATCCAACTCAACCCTATTAAATTTCACACTCTTATCTTTAGGGGTGGTATCTACCTTGTTGTTCTTGAATTTCTCATACTTTTTTGCATCTTTGGATTGCTTTTGAAATTTAAGAAACTTTTTGAATTTCTTTGCCAATAAGGAAACATCCTCAAAATAGGAATCATAATCGTCATTCGAAACTTTAGTTTCCTCCTTCCGAGCTTCCAAGGCAATGCCCTTTTCTTGCTTGGAAGTAAACATATCGAGTTCATAGGTTTGAAGGTCACCTACAATATCTTTTAGTTTCCTCAACTCTAGCATACCAAGTGAGTTTAAAACAATCACTTTTGCATCAAACCTTTTAGGCAACGACCTTTAGATTTTCTTTGTGACTCGATTATCGTGTATCTTATCTCCTAGGTTAAATGACACATTGACTATGGTAGACAACCTAGTGTAGAACTCATCAAATGTCTCACTCTCTAACATCTTATTCGTCTCAAACTGAGTAGTGAGGTTTTACAATTTAGATGCCCTAATTGTGCTCATTCCCTCGTGAGTGAGTGCAAGTGTATCCCAAGACTCTTTTGATATTTCACAAGTCATGATTATATTGTACTCTTCAGGTGTGACATGTGAGGAAATAGCGTGCAGACCCTTAGAGTTGTAAAATTTAAGCCTACATATAGCCTCGGTCCATGACTCAACGAGTTTCAAACTAATGACCTCACCCTCTCGTGTGACTGGTGGTGCCCAACCCTTTTCAATCGCAAACCCCACATGAATGGATTTTAAAGCACTTCTCATTCTCATTTTCCAATAAGCATAATTTGCACCATAAAAAATAGGAGCATGAAAATTTCAAAACCACCAAATTTCATCCTTAACAGCAAAAAGGGATCAACACGATAAAAATATATTTCTAGATCTAATACCAATTTGTATCCCCCTTATTTTCAAAATCAGACTTTTCTTTAAGGATGATGAAACACTTTTTCTTTTTGAAAAATCCTTTTCAAATTTTATGTGCACCAATTTTAACGTAATCAAATTTTATCCTTATTAATCCTAAACATGCATCTTGTGATTAAAGCAAGTAAAGTAAGGAAAATAATGCTCACAATGCCAGATGTACGAGGAAACCACAAAGGAAAAAAACCTCAGATGAACCAAGCCAGACAATCATTATGAATATGAATTTATAAGGAACAGACACAAGTCTTACTCAACGACTCGATCCCCATGAGACCCGACACTCTTCTTATCTTTAACTACTCCTCTCACAGTGCCCACGCAGAAAGTCCTTATTCCATGATGATCATCCACAACACATGTGTCCACATATGCCTTAGTGTCCACCGATATGGCTTTGTGTAGTCTACGTTGTTTAACACAAACTCCTTCGCTTTTTCACCAGAAAATCCAATGTTTAAGTGTAAAACAAACTCTTCTTGGTGAAAATAAATATCATAATATTATATAGTAATGAAAACTCGGATCTTTGAAACTCTAAGGATGTTTTAGACTTAGAAAACCTTAAAAAACTTTTTGTAGAAAACGTACTGGTTCGTAAATTGTATTTCAGACTGCACTACTTCGAAACTCTGAGAAAACACGTCTTAAATAAATTTCTTTAAGTCAGCATGTCGCTCCAACGACATACACATGTCGCTCAAACGACTTTTATGGTCATTTGAATGAAAGCGAGCGTGTATTTGATTTTTACACAACTCTAAACCCTCTTTATCTCAGAATAAACGAATTGTGGACGTTTTCAAACTCTTTTAAAAACATTTTAAAAACATTTTAAAAACATTTCTTTAATGAAATAACATCCTTAAATTTTTTTAAATAATTTTCGAGTCCCATTAAAATTACGCATTCATACATGAGTGATCTCGGAATGCAATTGAACTTAAAAACGAAATATGCACCATAAACCGGCATAATAAATTCTTTGAAGCTTTGCCGTAACGTCTTCAACAAACTTAAGTACATCATAGTTTGTGTGGGATCGTGACAATACAAAATCTACCTATGACTCAAATGTGTTTTGTTCCGTGAATAAGTCAAATAAACATACAACGGACTAACCTCGAAATTTTATCCTTACAGAAGGATTGGATTATTTTGATACATAATCAACAATGACGAGAATCACGCCCATTCAAATGTTAATAATAATAGTTACAATAAATGAACTTGAAATAAATCAAATGTACGTGAAAATGGCTTTCTTGAATGGTGAATTAGATGAGGAAATATATATGGAGCAACCTGAAGGGTTAATAGTACCCGAACAAGAAAGGAAAGTATGTAAGCTTGTAAAATCGCTTTATGAATCAAGACAAGTACCAATGTAATGGCATGAAAAATTTAATAAGGTTATGTTATCAAATATTTTCTAAATTAATGAGTGTAATAAATGTGTTTATTGCAAAAGTACTTAAAATGGATGTCATTGTATGCCTCTATGTGGATGATATGCTAATGATGGTTAGTAACATTGACGTTATCAAAACTACTAAATGTATGTTGAATAATCGTTTTGACATGAAAGACCTAGGTGTCACCGATGTTATATTTGTAATTAAAATTTCTAGAATATCTGATGGACTTATATTATCACAGACTCATTACATAGACGAAATACTTGAAAAATTCAAGAAATGTAAATTCAATTCCACTAAGACACCAATAGATGTAAATTTACATCTAGAAAGACGTAATAGTGATAGCATATCTCAAAAAGAGTACTCTTGTCTTACCTTCAGTTTAATGTACATTATGAATTGTACTCGACCGGACATAACATACTCAATAAGTAAGCTAAGTCAATATACAAGTAATCCAGTGAGAGACAACTGAAAGGAAATTTTGAGAGTTTTAGGTTATTTAAAATATACTCAAAATTATGGACTTCATTATTCGAGATATCCAACCTTACTTAAAGGTCATTGCGATTCAATAAGTGGGTATGTATTTACCCTTGGAGGTGCAGTCGTCTCTTGGAAATCCTCGAAATAAACGTGCATTGTTAGATCAACAATGGAATTTGAATTCATTGCAATCGATAAAGTTGGAGAAGAAGATGAATGGCTTTGAAACTTCTTAGAGGATGTTCCAAATTGGTCAAAACATGTGCCCGCAATATGTATATATTGTGATAGTCAATTAGCGATTGAAAGAGCGCAAAATCACATGTATAACGAAAAGTCACGACATATTCATCATAGACATAACACCATTAGACAAATTTTCTCAAACGGAATTATCTCAGTTAACTATGTAAAGTCAAAAGATAATATAGCGGATCGTACTAAAGGTTTAAATCGAGAACAAGTTGAAAGATCATCGAGAGCAAAAGCCAAAAAAATAAACAAGAATAAATATAGTGGCAACCCAACCTAGTTGACTATAGATCCCAAATTTTAGGTTCAATGAGCAAACTGAACTACATTGTATTTGGTACGCACTATGGGATATTTAATCCTATCCATTTCAACGATGAGACATTGCACATCTTTCGCGAAGTTAGGATAAGTAACTATTTTAATGGCATCCATATCTTAGTACGACTAAGTGGGGTATTGCAGGATACTCCTTATAGAAATCACCTACGTTGATAAGAAGAGGGTCACTTCTATGGGAATAACAAAAGGCAAATTCTCTAAAATACTCATAGAATCAAGTTGTGTTCATAGCCAAAACGAACACAAAAGTGAGAACCAATTGTGTTGAAGAATTATTATGTGAATACTATTGTCTAGTTTTACATAAATGCTTGACCGTTTAAGGACGTAAAGTTACTGATTAACCAAGTAAATTCGATAGTATATCACTAAGAAAAGTTCAAGGCCATTAGACTACTTCTTCCGATGCAATAAATTTTTAGTTTTACTCAAACCCATGTTTGCATCTACATCTTTCATGTTATATATAGAGCCAAACATCATTCGTGTGGGGGATTGTTGGAAATGGGTATTGGACAACTTATATTGGGAAACTTTGAGCTCAATTTAAAATGGGACCCACACCTCGATATTAGTGGGACCACACTCAAATACGTTCTCCTTCGTAAGGAGTAAATTGTAGTATATTTACATGTCCAATTCCATTAAGATATAAATGATAAATTTGTCGATATACTGACATATTAAGTAATGCAGTTTAATGAATTTGGGTGTGTATTACGCTTGTCCTACATTGAAAGAATGGTGGGAATATGAAGAGTTAATAAAACCATAAATGTGCACTAAGACTTGGATATATTTGGGGCAATATTCTAAAAGGCTTGAGGCGTGGTCGAGGCATAGACGTCAAGCGTCAAGCCTTAGGAGCCTAGGAGAAGCCTAGGCATATAAAGGCATTTTTTCTTTTATATTATTTTAATTATTCTAAGGCTAGTAACATAATAAATAATATGTAGCTTGAAATTTGAAAATATATTTGTATGTTGGGTAGTCATTTTTCTCATATGCATGCTCCATAATCAATATATAAAATGTCTTTATCAACATTTAATAAGAAATATACAAAATGTTTATTTCATAATTCAATAATCATTCAATAATCGATAATCAATAATCAATACAAAATGATTCAATATAAGAAATGTATTTTTCACCTTTCAACTTTCAAATGAAACATATTGACTTTTGGTCGGATGTCGGTTGGCAATGTTACGTTTTTTTTTATCAGAGGCAGAGAGGTTTAGGAAACCATTTGTCTTTTGATTGTTTTGAACGAGATATTGGTCCAGTTTTTTAAAAAAGAGTTTAAAATGCGATATTGTTTCACTAAAGCATTTTTGTTTTAAAAAAAGGTGTGCCTTAAGCCTTTTACCAAGAATAAGGCGTAAAAGACTTAAGGCAGGGCATTTCTCCCAAGCCTTAAGCCTAGACCTGCCTTTTAGAACATTGCTTTGGGGTATCCCAACTCTTTGAGGGGACATGGCCTATACTATGCATATGTTGGGATTGGGCCAAAGGCCCACAGGTGTGCACGCTACATCCATTCGGGCAGCTGGCTCAGCTTGGCTCGATCCAGGCTTGGGCTTATGCTTATGCTTATAAAAATTCCTTCCATTTTGGATCAATTAAATTAAACTTTTGTGCCAGGTTTTAGCCCGTTTGGCTTGTTGGTTGGACCCAACAATTACAACCGTTTGTCGCTGTTGATTGTCTAAACAGTCAATTAAAAACCTATAAATTGAACAACTCTGTTTAATTTTAAACATGAAATTTTCAAAAAAAAATTTGTATGTCCCTTATCACTTCATGCATATTCATGTTCATGGTTTGAGTAAAAACATAAAATTGGGTTTGCTAGAATCTAAATATTACAGTGCTGCTTATTTGGATTCGTAATATGTTCTATCTTGGGAGATAATAATTCACAACCTTGAGTACTATGGAGGGAATTAGTTCGTCTTAAGGAGACTGTGATTTCATTAGGCTCTAATTTTCTATCCAAATACATTGATCAAATCTTCTTTATTATCAATTAAGTTATTCTTATTTCTACAATAGGTTATAATTCTGTAATATTTATGTTATTCTGTACTATTTTATTTATAAAATTACCACTAGCAATAGGTACTACAAGTACAAGGTATGTTTAATGTTCATATTATGCTTAGATATATGTTTATACATGCTTATATATCTTTCCAGTTAAAATAAATTATTTTTTATTATACAGTTTTGTTTAGATTATGTGGGTATTATACAATTTTTTTGTTAGAGAATGAACATCCGTCGGATTAAGGAGGACTAGGAAGTTATTAGAGAAAATATGGAGTGTCTTAAAGATAATTTGGTTGCCTTTGAGGTATCCAAGTCTTCTAGACAAGGTTGCAAGCTTAGTAGTTGTCATACCAACCCACATAGTAATTAAGGTGGTGTCCTCAGTGGCGGAGCCAGGATTTCACGCCGGGGCGAGAGCCCCCGACCCGATTTTTTGGGGGGTTATTTTTTAGCATTCACCAAATAATTACTTAAATATAATTAAATATTTTTTAGTATTCCCCAAATATTCAACGAAGCCCTAATTAAAAATTACCTTGATAAAAGCCCGAATTAAAAATTACCAAATATGTTTTTATTCTTTCTTGATAAAAGGCCTAATTAAAAATTATCTTGATAAAAAGTCATTAAAAATTACCAAGTGAGATAATGAAACAATATTATATTTCAACATTTGGAGACAGAGAATAGAATAGAAGAATATGAAAAATTACCAACTAAGTGAAGTCTTCCTTCACTGTGAAGATGCGGGCATTAGAGGAGAGAAGAGAAGATGAGCCGATACCAGATTTTGTCTGAGATGCGGTCGGCGGTGCAGCGGCGATGAGAGAGGGGGACGGCTAGCTCGAGGTGAGAGGAGAGATGAGAAAAATGTGGAGGTTTGAAATATTTTGAAAGGACCTAGGAGGGAGGCGCCTATTTTGAGTTTTGAGAAAACCGTGTGTGGGTAATGTTGACTAATATGTTTTGAGTTTGTTTTAATCTTTAGGGTATTTACATGGGAGGCCCCTTAATTTAAAACTTTAATAAAATATTATCTAATACTTTAAAAGCTTGGGGAGGGCTGAACTGAAAATAAAAAATAATTAACAATGTTTTTTTTCTTTTGCTCCCCCCCCCCCCCCCCCCCCCCCATGGGTGTCCCGTAGATATGTATTTGTATACTTCCATTCTTCCATCATGATGATTAATAAAATTTACTTTATTACCATTTTTTACTATCCATTAATTTAAAAACATTAGTAAAAATAATATTATGGCAAAAATATATTTTTTTTAAATAATTACTTTTAATTTTAGGTTGTAATCTTTTTGCTGCTCCGATGTTGGGGTGGCAAGGTGGTTGTCTCTCGTTACTTAATTATACTTATAATAGTGACCCACAAGTTCCAGCGAAAATGCTCCAGAAATGGGTTGAAGACATGTAAAACATATTTTCGTTGGCATATAGAGTAGAACCAAATGGAAATATAGGTTAAAACTCATTTTGTCTGGTTGCTTGGAGTTGGTCTCAGAACGTGATTAACCCTTTTAAATTACAAGATAAAATTACTCCATTAATTTTGTAACTCTTAAGCTCTTTTATCATTGGGGTGCACTAACAAATAGTTTTTTGGCTCAGGTGCTTTAGACTGTGTTTGGTGTGAAGTCAAAAATTTATGGATGGAAGCATAGGAGGTTAAGGAAAAATTAGAGGAAAAATGACTTTTCCTTGTATACGAGGAAAATATATAATAAATTTTATAGCTCACAAAACTATATTTATATAAAAATAGGTATAAAATACACGTAAGGAAAGTATTATTGATTTTATCTTACAGTTTTTACTCTCGTGAAATAAATATGATTTTTAAAATTACCATGGGTGCCTTAATATGAAATCGTGGTGCCTTCAATTATTTTTGGCTCGTACAATTGGAAAAAATATGTTTTAAATTTTTTCTTCCATGTATATTCATTACATACCACATAAGTGGTATCCCTAGTCTTCTTTCATCACGTTCTTTAAACATTAAGACCATCTACTGAAGTCAAATGCATTATAATGTAGTATAAAAATGTATAAAATACATTTTCCAAAGTGCAAGTCATCAAACCACTCCATTTGTGACACCTCACGTATAGCACCAACACTGGAAAATGTAAGATTCTCAATATGACTACTTGCCTAAAAAAAAAAAAAAAAAAAATATATATATATATATACTTCTTGTGCGGTTATATGTACTTCTTGTGCTGCATTTTAAGAGTGCGAGCGAATCATACATGTGTCATCTGGTGGTGAATTCAGAAAACAGAGAGAGTGTGCCTATAATTTAGCCTATAGTTTCTACGCTCACCACCAAGTGACACATGCCCGATCCACACTCATAAAATATGGACTCCCGCACAAAAGCAGTACCCCACACACTAAAATTTCACCACTTCTCACATTCTGACCATATTTGCATATAAATGGTTCTAATAACAACTGAAAAGCACTAGACCAATCGTAAATTCTTGGATATATTTTGCACATCAGAATTCCACAATATAATGACATTGTCTGCTAGATCATTCATATAAGGATGTAGAGCGAGCTTTTGGCATTCCACATGCTCGTTTTGCAATTGCAAAGGACCCAACTTGTTTTGGTACAACGGTGACTTGGTAAACATTGTGGGCACTTGTATTATTTTGCAAGCATCCTAATACTTTTGAACCATTTGGGGAACTCAGTTGAATTGCTAATCAACTTTGATGTTTCCAATCACATCTACAGAGAATCTCATATTTATGCCATTTGTCTTAAATATTTCATTCCATTGTGACGTGATTAAGCGTTTGTGAAATTTGGGCCATGACATTTAATGTTTTTATTACTCTAATAGCTCATGATATAATAATAAATAAAGCGTGTCCTTCATTAGTATTTTTTTCTTGTTGAATTAATACACAAATAAGTGGCTTGCAACTACTTTCAATAAAACGTCGTTATATTAATGCAAATTGACGCATATATTTGTCCATTATATAGCGTCATGGGGAGGTAGTGGTATGTGTTATTACCGCTTCGTGCATGAATACGTTGATGGGAGTTTTCAATTTCCTTTGGCTTGTAATAGACAACATGACTCAACTCTACCCAAAAACGTCTCTGTTGTCCATTGCACATCATATATGCCGAGGTTGTCTCTTCAGATGTATAAGTAGAAATCCTTCAACCTATTATATCTTTTTGTGGTGCTTTTGTCAATATCAGGAGGATGGTGCTTGAATACAGCATATGATCCATTATCGTGATCATTTGAGGTGAAATTTACGAGTGGATATTAATGTTGGGTTAAAGATTAATGTTTTTTTATCATGTCTCAAACGTAAAGATAAGAAACAATTCATTTAAAAATATTCCTCTCATTAAAAATTGGTTGAAGATTAAATAGGATGCTTGAATTGAGTAATGGAGCGACGCTCTAACTTTTGCGGTACCCTCTGGAGTGGAGTGGCGGTTCAACTGTCACGTCGCTGCTACATTTTCCGTAACGAATCATGCAAACAGTAGCCAAATGACAACCAAAGGTGGATCCATGAATTTATTTTGGGTGGGGCACAAATCATTGCCGGAGCCCCTCAAAAAATTCTTAGGGCTAAAATTTTGAATTTTTTTTTGGGTGGAGCACAACTCTAAATATACAAATTTTCTATGGATAAAATTTTGAATTTGAGATTTAGGGTAGGGCACTTGCCCCACCTTCCTTCCATGTGGATCCGCCCCTGATGACAACCCATTTGTATTTTTCCCAACACTTTAGCATAATGCTAAATCGCATCGAATGGTTTTCGTTTTGCAAAGATGAATATGCAGACTGCTTAAATCGTTCGGATATTTATAGATATTTTACTTTTCTTATTTTTTTCATTCACTTTTTTCTATTAGAGAAATCATGCGGATATGATATACGGGGGAAAAAATCTCTCTTGTTAATAGAATTTTTTTTTTCGTCGTTTTCTTTTTCTTTCTTTTCACTTTTCACTTTTTCCTATTTTTCTTTTCACATTTTGTATTGCATACCAAATAATATCTTAAAAGTTATTTCCTTCACGTTTAAAAAAATGGAGTAGCTAATGGCACTCCAAAATTCTTTAAACACTCCACGAATTTTTTGAAAGACAAAATTGCCCTTTACTTTAAAATCAAACAAATTCTAAAAATAACTGTTATGTCACTTAATTTTTTATATTGGCATAAAAACTGTTAAAAATAGAGTTATAACCATAAATGTTTGGACTTAATATTTTTAATAATGAACCATAACCATAAATGTTTGGACTTAATTTTTTGGTCTTACATATTAAGTCCAAACTTTCATAATTAAAAATTAAGCCCATACAAAATTAGAGTTATATATTGGCACAAAAACTGTTAAAAGTAAAAATTGTTGAAAAACTGTTAACCAATTTTTTAAAACAGTTAAAAATTATTGAAATCTTTTTTTTTTCGAGAAAACAACTTTTACATTTCTTAAAACAGTTTTTTTTTATTAAAAAAACAGAAAACTGTATTTTTTTTATTAAAAATTTGAAAAACTATTTCTTAAAAGCTTCCGACTACTGTTGGCGCGCACCCATATCATTTAATGAATGTGAGTCCATGCCACCAAAATGCTTTTATATATAAAAAAAAAATTTATTACAAAAAATTACTGTTATTTCATTTCTTAAAAACAATTTTTTTTATTAAAAAAATGAAAAACTGCATTTTTTTTTAAATATGAAAAATTATTTCTTAAAAGCTGCCGAGTGTCGCTCGCTCGGACCCATATCATTTAATGAATGTGAGTTCACGCCACCAAAATGCTTTTCTAAAAAAAATTATTACAAAAATATTCTACATTATGAGACTTATTTTTTTATCAAAAAATCTGTGCCACTAATTTTTTAACAAACTGTTTCACTTTTTTAATAAAAAACTGTTTTTAGAAAAAATTACTTTTAAGAAGAAAAAAAATGTTTTTTCTGGGAAAAAAGGTTTCAACAATTTTTTAAATGTTTTAAAAAATATTTAACAATTTTTTATAGTTTTTGTTGAAAATTCGAATACCCCCCAATTTTAAATTTTTCAAAATGAATTTCTTTTTAGATGCGGAAGCGAGATGGTTCAATTAAACACACACAAACAACTAATTTAAATTTCATCCAAATTAAAATTAAACAAGTTCAAAGTGAAATTAAATTAGACAATACAAAATATTCACTTAAACCAATTTAACCCAAGTCCTAGAACTTTGCCTAACAAAATAATTAATCTATTTTTGCAAATTTAGGCCAAACCAAATTTTATCAAATTAAAGTAAATGATTTGAACTAAATTAATTAAACATTACCCAAATTAATTTTAGCACCAACTAAAGCATGGGTAGTGATTTAAACCAATTTTATCTTTTTACCTAAGCATGCATCTAATGTGAATTTTGCAAAAGGTAAAATAAAAAAATAAATTACTACGCCGCGATGTACGAGAAAAAACCCACAACGGGAAAAAATCTCGGACGATCCTAGCCTTAAATCCACTAAGTATGGTTTTACAAGTACAAGACAGTAAGACTTACAACACTCAACTTGACTCCGTCCAAGCCCCGACGCTCCTTCTTGTACACACCTCTGCCTAGCGAATAACCACAGAGCTCCACCGTGATTTCGGAATCCACCGATCGGACTTTTCTTGGTCACCGCCACCCGAACAAGGAGTCTTTCTCCAAGTGGGGATGTCAAAGTAATACGAACTTCTTCTTTGTGGGATGTAGAAGTAAACCCAAATACTCTTTCAATGGTAGAGATTAAAATCGGCGCCAAAACTCCAAGCAAGGTATATATATTAAGGAACTTGGATAAACTAAACAATTGGGTGAAACAAAAGTATTTTTGGAATTTTCTTGAAAAGCAAACACTTAAAACATGAACTCTTTCTTTTTGAAATTTTTGCTCTCAAACTCTCTCTTGGAGATTGTAGTATGTGAAAAAGTTGGTTCCAAAATGTAAGTTCCCGCACTTATTCAATCTTGCAAAAGATAGTGGGGAAAAGTAGTGGAAAAAGTGGGAAAATCGTCAAAAACTACCAAAATACCTCTTCCAGCCAAATCTCGTTCGAACGACTTTTCGTTCAAACAACATTCTCGTTCGAACGACTTTACTAACGATATTCTAGAGGTGAAAAAGGAATATCGACAGAAATCTCGTTCGAACGACCTGGTCTCGTTCGAACGAGATGCCAGTTCGTTCGAACGACATGGCAATCTCGTTCGAACGAGATGCCATATGGTTCGAACGACGTGTCAGAAAAATAAAATATTATTTTTAAGCCCAAATTTTTTTATGAAAAGTTCTAAAAAATATTTTCTGAGTAAAACAAAGTCGTTAAAACTATTTTATAAAAACTTTATAAAATACACCAAATAAATTTCTCATATCCTATATATATATATATATAATGCATTCATACCTTAGGAGCATTGAAACAGTGTTGTTGACGTAGAAACAAGGCACACTAAACCCGGTATATGATGAAACTTTATACTCTTGGCCGCTACGTCTTCAACTAACACGTCATAGTTTTGGATGGATACACTTGAACACTATCCTATGAGTCAAATGTTTTTGTTCGGAATTGAGTCAACACTACATTAAGACTCAATTGGAGACTTCTGTCCTTACAAATCTCCCCCTTTGATTATTTCGGGACAAAAACCAAATAAAAATCCTAAAGGGCTGTCAAGCTCCACTAGACTTAAAAAATATTCCACCCAAAATAAAAATTACATAGCTTGACTCAAAACCCAAGGATCAATAGCTTTGTCGATGAAGAAAGTTGATATATTTAGAAGAATTCCTGCACACTTAAGCAAATTATCAAACGCATAGGGAATATAAAAAAATAAATGCAATTTAAATAAAGACTCCCCCTTAATTTAATTCTCCCCCTTTATCAAATGATCTACTTAGAAAGACGTCTTCCGCTAAGTTAAATCCCTCAAACTAAGATACGACTACAATAGGATTAGATACCATTTCTTCCCCCTATCATTCTCCCCCTTTTTGTTCAGGAATAGACAAAGGCTAAAGAATCAAAAAATAATTTATCTCTCTTAATTAAAGCATATACACCCCCTAAACTAAACAAGGGATAAATAGAATGGGATAACAAGATAAACATACAATTGTGAATAAAGTTATGAGAACATTAAAGCACATGGGCAACTAAAATTCAACTAATCCACATAAAGATATGAATATCAACTATGATGCATTTGAATGATACCAAAATGATACATAAAGTACAAGCTTGTGATATCAACAAAGAATGCAACAAGATAGATACCAATCATGAAGTAGGAGCATAGATGGACTAGAAAACAAGGCAAAGACAAATAGAATACCTCGTATATGAGTACATAATAAATATCATTAATGTACATGCACATATACTAGATATAAACACCACATATGACACAAAATATAGTAAGCTTTTCACACTCGTATGGCAAAAATGTGTCATATGGAAACGGAAGTGTTGGGGTGTGAACTAGTAATAATTAAATTTAGACCCAATTACTTAAAACATGTTCATGGAGTTCTCATCTGATTGCAAACTTTATCAAATTTGAATATAACCTCATGTGACAATATAAATTGAACTCGGTGAACAAACATACACAATGCATACAAGTCTAGAATTTTGATGATTCTACACACCAATAGAGTCATGACATTGAAAGTACAACTAGGATAAACGGACATTGTGCAAACTGTTGATATACCATCCAATCTCCCTCAATAAGCATATATATTTTTGAATGAATATATCAATTAAACATAGGCCTTGGCAATTATTTTTCTTTTTAATGCCATATTTTATTTTAGGCCTTTGGACCACGTATTTCTTTTAGGTCCAAGCAAACGGTGGCTTACTCGCAAAGGATGATTGTTCCTTTCGGAGCCCTTCCCCATGCACATTTATATACAACATTTTTATATCTCACACAAATCTCACGTGCAACGGATTTTAACATGCACTAGTCCTTCTAGATCACATAACATGTAGATGGCAAGATTAGTAGGAGAACACCTCACAAAGCTCAAATATACATATAAAGTTAAAATTTCAAGTGAGCTCGTGCATGTGTGAATTGAGGCATATAAAAATAGAATCCATTACATCAACACAAAATCCAACTACTCCATGTAAGCATGGTAAAGGACATTTTAAGGATTGATAATCTAAATCAAAACTTCTAGCCACATGGGAGCGAAAAAAGAAGGGATTCAAACACAAATATATGTCACATAGAGTGTGTCAAATTAAAATACACATAATACAAATCTTTTTGAGTTTTTGATAATTTTTAACCAAAAATATAAAATATTTACTCGAAAGACACACAAAAATTATTTGTATTTTTTCAGTAAACTTTAATTACTAAAAAGGTACAACACAAATGATAAACAAAAATCTTTTTGTATTTTTTTTATTTAATGCAAATCAAAAGAAATACAATACAAAAGATACACAAAAAAAATCATAATTCTAGCATGTGATAAAGCGTGAAGTATATACTAGAATAATGATTAAGAATCGTACAACTAGCATGATAATTTAGCATGAAGTACAAAAGCTAAAGTATGCAGGCAACTAACACAATCAACCTTTAGATTTTGCAAGGGAGGAAGCATGTGAAAGTAAATAAGAATAAAAAATTCTATTTTGAAAAGTTACGAAGAGGAATCTACGAACCCAAACTAATTACGAATGACTATCGTGGGGTGTAGGAATCTTGGCTACATCGGTTGCTTTACGTTGGGATTTTCTATGATCTCGTTTAAGATAAAAAAAAATTCTTAAGATGACCTTTTCGACCACAATGTGAACACCTAAAGACTCGACGAAAAGACTTTCATAAGTAATGATCTATAACGTAGTTCCTAGAAAATTCTCCTAAAACATTGGTTTTGGCTTTAAGAGTTGACTTATTACTAGTATCGAAGCGTAAACCACAAGTGTCATTTTTAATTTGGACCGTTCCTAATATTTTATCTCATTTCTTCTAACGACACTCTAAATAAAATTTGACTTTACTAAAGTCTTTTAGTTTATTTTCTAAATCTAAAATGTGAGACTCTAATAAAACATTCCGCTCTTCAAACGTAAGAAGCTCATTTTTCAAGGATTCCATTAAACCTTTAAGGCTATCTCTCTCGCCTTCTACATATTCAATCTTCTCACGAAGAGCTCTCTCACGAGTCCTAAGGTCTTCCACTAACGCACTCTCATCAATGACCTTGACACGCTCTTTTAAACTAGCTTTTAACTTTAAATTTATTCTTTTCAATGTATTAGATTCTTCAAATAATTATTGAAATGCAATTTGAAGTTCACTCACATCAACCTCATTTTCACTTTCATTCTCTCTTTCTTCTCCACTCTCATAACCATCAAACATAGGGGAATCATAAACTTTGATCTTGGAAGTGTCATGTGTTAAATTTTTATCAATAGAAGAGTGCTCACTATCACTCACATGACTAGCCATAAAAGCCACAAAGTTGGGCTTAGTGGGGGAATCGGGTCCCTCTTCCTTATCACTATCACTAAGGGTTGCATTATATGAAATAGATTGCTTACCCTCTCTCCTTAGTTTAGTGGGGCACTCTTTTTCCCTATGACCATAACCCTCACAATCGTAACACCTATTTGACTCGTCCCTATTTAAATTTTCGTTAAAAGTTTTAGGGATCTTCTCGACTTTGTCATGCTTAGACTTTTCAAATTTCTTAAAATTATTTTTAAATTTATCTTTGTTATATTTAAGAAATTTTCTAAACTTCCTAGCAAACATAACCATATCTTCCGAGTCACTCTCACTTTCACTCTCTACTACTTGTTTTTCCTCCTTTCATGATTTCAATGCAACGCCCTTTTCTATTTTCTTATCAGTTTTGGAGGGAAACATGTCTAGTTCATAGGCTTGTAAATCATCTACGAGTTCTTCTAATTTCGTAGAGGCTAAAGTGGGTAAAGAATTTAACACGGCCACCTTAGGAATAAATCTATCGGGTAGGGACCTTAAAATTTTCTTTACTACTCGGTTGTCGGGTATTTTCTCTCCCAAGTGAAAAGATGAATTAACTATATCGGAAAGTCTAGCATAAAATTCATCAAAAGTTTATTTTTCATTCATTTTGATGGTTTCAAATTGAGTGGTGAGGTTTTGGAGTTTTGAAGTTTTTACGACACTAGTTCCTTCATGAGTGAGTTGTAAAATATCCCAAGCTTCTTTAGCGGTTTCACACATCATAATACGTCGGATTCATCTGGTGTGACCGCGCTAAACAAGGCATTTAAACCTCGGGAATTAAAATTAGCAAGTTTAAATTTATTCTCACTCCATCTATCGGTGGGTTTGGGAACACACTCATTGTCTACCAAATGTGTAGGTGGGGACCACCTGTTATCTATAGACATCCAAACCCTCTCGTCGATAGACCTAAGTGTCAATTTCATACGCGCTTTCCAATACGCGTAGTTAGAACCATCGAAAATAGGAGATTTTGAAAATGAAAAAAATTCAATTTTTGTCAAAAATATTTAAAAGGATCTTAAACACAATAATTTAGTGATCCTGCTCTCATACCACTTGTTGAAAGTGCGAATACCCCCCAATTTTAAATTTTTCAAAATGAATTTCCTTTTAGATGCAGAAGCGAGATGGTTCAATTAAACACACACAAACAACTAATTTAAATTTCATCCAAATTAAAATTAAACAAGTTCAAAGTGAAATTAAAGTAGACAACACAAAATATTCACTTAACCAATTTAACCCAAGTCCTAGAAATTTGCCGAATAAAATAATTAATCCATTTTTGCAAATTTAAGCCAAACCAAATTTTATCAAATTAAAGTAAATGACTTGAACTAAATTAATTAAACATTACCCAAATTAATTTTAGCACCAACTAAAGCATGAGTAGTGATTTAAACCAAATTTATCTTTTTACCTAATCGTGCATCTAATGTGAATTTTGCAAAAGGTAAAATAAACAAATAAATCACTACGCCGCGATGTACGAGGAAAAACCCACAACGAAAAAAAAACTTCGGACGACCCTAACCTTAAATCCACTAAGTATGGGTTTACAAGTAAAAAACAGTAAGACTTACAACACTCGACTTGACTCCGTCCAAGCCCCGAAGCTCCTTCTTGTACACACCTCTACCTAGCGAATAACCACGGAGCTCCGCCGCGATCTCGGAATCCACCGATCAGACTTTTCTCGGTCACCGCCACTTGAACAAGGAGCCTTTCTCCAAGTGGGTATGTCAAAGCAAAACGAACTTCTTCTTTGTAAAATGTAGGAGTAAACCCAAACACTCTTTCAATGGTAGAGATAAAAACCGGTGCCAAAACTCCAAGCAAGGTTTATATATTAAGGAACTTGGATAAACTAAACAATTGGGTGAAACACAAGTGTTTTTGGAATTTTCTTGAAAGTAAACACTTAAAACATGAACTCTTTCTTTTTGGAATTTTTTCCCTCAAAATCTCTCTTGGAGATTGTAGTATGTGAAAAAGTTGGTTCCAAAATGTTGGTTCCTGCACTTATTCAATCTGGCAAAAGATAGTGGGGAAAAGAAGTGGGAAAACAGTCCAAAACTGCCAAAATACCGGTTCCCGCCAAATCTTGTTCGAACGACTTTTCGTCCGAACGACATTCTTGTTCGAACGACTTTACTAACGATGTTCCAGAGGACCTAGTCTCGTTCGAACGAGATGCCAGTTCATTCGAACGACATGGAAATCTCGTTCGAACGAGATCATATGGTTCGAATGACGTGTCAGAAAAATAAAATATTATTTTTAAGCCCAAAACTTTTTATGTAAAGTTCTAAAAAATATTTTCTGAGTAAAACAAAGTCGTTAAAACTATTTTATAAAATCTTTGTAAAATACACCCAATAAATTTCTAAGCTCCTATATATATAAAATGAATTCATACCTTAGGAGCATTGGAACAATGTTGTTGACGTAGTAACGAGGCACACTAAACCCGGCATATGATGAAGCTTTATACTCTTGGTCGCTACGTCTTCAACTAACACGTCATAGACTTGGATGGATACACCTGAACACTATTGTAACAACCCGCCTACTAAAATAAGAGGTGGCCAGCCCGATACTCTAATAATTACAGGAATCATAGATGGTCCATTCTTAGCATCACTGTCGTTAAAATAATAGTACGAGATAACCACCAATTATTTTAGAAAATGGACTGTCAAATTACATTTTATAAGTAAAAGAAAATCACTTAGACAATCCAACTTGCAAAAACGGTGGATACCAAAAATTAACGGGTAATAATATACCAAAATGCATAGAGTAATAACCGAATAAGCTGTAGGTTAACAGACTAATACAAACATGTTACACCGAGTATTACAATTTAGTATACACATTAAAATAAATGATTACAAGGCATGGGCAACACGCCCGAATATATAAACTGAACATAACTAGAGTACAAAAGATAAAAGCGTCTATGACAAATATCCTACAACATCCGCAAAATGCTATAGCTCCAAAACAACCGAAAAGGAGATGTCATTACGGGAGTCCTTGCGGAGGAGCATCTGAATGGACAAGGAGTTGCATGCAAAACAATGAGATATAGACGGCTCAGGGTCCGATTTGATATGATCACCATGTGAATAAAATGCATGACAGTTATGAGCATAATTATCTCTCGCAATTAAATCATAAAGTTAATCACCTCTCAATCTAGAAGCACAACCTAGCGCAATATCAATGCTAATGCTCAATGATCATATAAGCATAGGAGAACTCATCTACATATACTCAAGGAGACATCATTTCAATTATTCACAATATAAATGCACAATTCCTTTTCTCTTTAGGAAATACGTATATGGCAATTCATTTTACAAAATGTTTACCAATTCAATTTTATCTCATAACTTTCTATTTCCCTTCTTCCATCCAGAAATATATATTTAAAGCAAATTTATTATCATAAAATGCTTTTTCATCTCATAACTTCTCATTTCCCTTCTTCCATCAAGGAAATGTATTTAAAGAAACTTTATTATCATAAAATGCTTTAACATCAATAATGTCCCACATTATTAAGAATAGTTATATTTCATATCATATAACGTTTCTAAGACCACCCGTCCGGGTTTCCCACTGTGCGCGCCCCTAAATGGCTATCATCTTCCAGGGCCTATCAAACAAGACAACCTGGGCATCCTACAACGCGAGACGTCGAAAAGAGGCCATATACCAGCGAGTGAGTCATAACCACCCCCGGAATTACCCCACATCACTAAATAAACATATAATAACCGGTCATATGGCCGAGGACTATATTCACCCTGCATTCATTAGCCAGGGGACTTCACCTCACGCGCGCAACTTCCCTTATGATAGCAATTTAGAGAGGTGTGTTTACTTAAATTATCATTTACGAAAATTATTTTTCCATTTTGAAAACATTCACTTAGTTCATTCTCAAAATCATTTATTCTCAATGATTAATTACCAATTTTAGATTGTGCATTTCTTATTCTTAAAGTCATATTTTATTAATGACCTAAGACTCGACGTGCCAATATCCTCACACTAGTCTCCAAGAGTCCAAAACAATACCATAAATCATCAAAGTGAGTCTCCCTCAATAATATTCTCCCAAAAGTCCCAACATTACCATTTTTACCTTCTATACATTTTACGTTAACTTCCTATATTAAACGAAATATTAACATCTATGACTAACCTTTAGGATAAGCCCAAATAACCCCATGCTAGACTAGGATCTTTGACTTCCTAACATAAACCTCTATTACTCTTTATTACTTCCCAAAGGAAGGTTCCTAAACCTTGGACCTAAAAGAAAAGGGCTCAAAACAAAACTAGAAAAATCTCACAAAAATAAGGCATCTGAATCGATTCGCCTAGGGCCGAATCGATTCACCCTTGACTGCGAATCGATTCGCCTAAAAACGAATCGATTCGTTGAGCAAAACCAACTTTCTGCCCCAGTCCGAATCGATTTGGCCTTAACCCGAATCGATTCGGCTTCCTAAACCGGTATCCTCCCTTGTAATCGAATCGATTCGTTGGGGAGCCGAATCGATTCGGCCTGGCAGAAATGCTCAATTTGGGCTACGGGTTTAAGAACCCTAATTTTCCCAAAACCTCAAATCTTCAATTTTCTCCAACATTAACAACAACAACTAATTCTACCAAATCATTCCTACACATCAACTAACTTGTTTTCCCAACTCAAATCAAATTAAACTACAAGATTAAGGGTTTAAACACCAAAATCATCAAAAACCCATTTATGGTTTAAATCTCCAAAAACTAACTATACATGCAATTTATCATATTAAATCATGATCTAGCAAGTAAGAAACTTTCCTCAGGTTTGTAGCCTCGGATTCTCTTCCCGTAGCAACGATTTCCAGCTCCAATATTCCATTTCTCTTTCTTTTCTCCATTTCTCCCAACTCTCTCTTCTCTCTCTCGCTCTCTCTCTCTCTCTCTTGGCTTATAACATAAGAATGGGAAAATAAAAGGGTTTGGGAGACTTAACCGGGCTTAAAACATAAATTCCCCTCTTTTAGATGTTAATACACCATTAAAATGACTCGTAACTACTTAATTGAGTCATAACCTGTCAAAAGTGCTCGAAACTCAAAAATATAACTTGGCACTTATTTTGACTATCTCGACTGTTTCAAAACTAACCGCACCCCCTAAATTGGCATCCGGAGTAACGTATAATATTTTAGGGTCCAATGTCATTTTATTTCATTAATTATACTCCAATTTAAATATAAGTCATAACCGTCGCTTATAGCACAACGATGCAAATCAAACACAATATAATGCTATTTACTTTTTCATATCAGTAAATAGGCAAAACACAGTAAATATTATCCCTTAACTCACGGGAAATAATATTTACTCCAACTTTCTCTATTTTATAAAATTATCCCACCAGGCAAAAATAATATAAAATAGTCGCTCATAAGTATGGGTTGTTACATACTCCCCCCCTTAGAAGGGAATTTTGCCCTCGAAATTCAGGCGTACAGTAACCATAATATGGGTGCACTATTCTAAACTATCGTTCTTTCATCCTTAGTAAAATCCTCGGTATTGTGGCGTCCCCATTGGACTTGGACTAAGGTCATCACTATTCGATCTTAGTCTACCTTCTTCGTGCTCTAGAATAGCACCTAGTCGCTCGTCACGAACTATCAATCCTACCTTTCTACGACGAAAAGAAAGATGCCATCATAACTCGACACAGGTTGCGTTTCCTCCTGTATCACATTATACCCTTCTTAGGGAATACCTACACTAACACTTAATCTCTTAACCCCGATACTACTTACTTCTATTCGCGTTGGCACAACCCTTGAAAGTATGCGGCTCAAAGAGCCCATCGTCAAAGAAGCATTCATGGACTCTTCCAAGTCCAAAGAACTTATTGTCCGCTGGTTCCACCCAACGGGCAGGCGAACTACCCAACCAACAACACAAGGCCACAGACGTGTCATACTTAGGGAAACAATCCAAATTATCATATGAAAAATTTTGATTCATAAAATCTATTGCTCCCATCCTTCCTTTAAGCCAACGCGCACATTCAAGATATGCCTTCCGATATTTGGTTAAACTTCTCCATTCGTTCAACCACTTACGGGTGGTAGATTGTACCTAACTTCAATTCGGTTCCTATTTCTTCCTCGAAACTATACCAAAACCTTGACACGAAAGTCTAGTCTCGGTCTAACACTATATTGATAGGCACCTCCTACTATTCCATGTTCCACCATACGGGATGGGCACACTCCTCCATAATTAGTCCGCCCATATTGACTGGAAAAGCGGCGGCTTGGTCAAATGATCAACAATTTTCTCAAATAGGATCATGACCGTTGCGATGTCGGTAATTCGACGAAAATATTCATGGATAAACCCTTCCTCATTCCACCTCTACTCTCTTCGCACTAGTAGGTGAAATGGTCAATCGCGGACATGAATGCTCTTGTTATAGCGTCCACTTGGTTAGGCTTGTTCTACTTGGCTTTCCATGCCTCCTCCAGTCTCCCCCACGAGTTTTCTACTCGGTGTATCCGCTACCTCACTCGCGTTCCCTAGGTGATAATGAACATCTAATTGACAGTCCTTTACGAACTTTAAACACCAACTCTACCGCCCCAACAACTTATTATAACAACTTGTGGTTCATGAAAAGACTAAATTTCCTGCCCAGGAAGTAGTGCCTCTATTTCTTTAAGGCGAATATTACCACTATGAACTCTAAATAAAGCGTGGGATAATACTTCTCACAAGGTTTAAGTGTGTGAGACGCATAAACTATGGGTCCATGCTCTAGTATTAATACTTCCTGTTCCTGGCAGAGACTCGTTCGTTAAATCCACTCTCGATCTTGACAACACGAGTGCAGGAGTGAAAGTCAGCTCATCCTTAAACTCCCCGAAAGCTAGGTTACCGACGTAACATTCTTTCGAAGAGAGGCTTCACCTTCTTCTGGCCTAGCATCCCGAATCACTGGAGATTCCATACTTCTTCTTTCTAGGAACCTAATCCATCATAGAGTTAACCCACAACTTACTCGCGGTCAACCTCCTACCGCCTCCCTAAAATGGAGTCACATGCCCTAAAAGCCTTGCATTCTAATAATCCTAAGGTCGTTATATATCCTATTCAAGTCGTATAAGTAAAATACTAATTATATCCCTAGTGCCCAAGACCCTTCTCAATATTTGGCATTCGCTCAGTTTCATGCGTGGGACGTCTCGCAAAGCAAAATCCAGACAAGGAACCCTCCCGTTACACTACTACCTCGCATTGTCGGTCATCAAGATATAACGGTCTAAGACACATATTCGGGACCGTAAAATTCTAACTCGTAACCCTACTAATGCTCTTCTACTTCTATGTCCTACCAATTCAAATAATTGAAAATTTAACTAATCGAGAGCTTACTTTCCATAAGGTGTTACAAATACTTTATCCCCAAATATATATACATACATATTTTTAAATGGCCTTCTCATCAAGGCGTAACCATAAGTCTCTATCCGACTTTCTTATCTTAGCCTCCCTCACATCGATCAGAGGAGAGAACTATTACAGTGCTTCTATATCGCACTTTAATAACCCTTTAATCACTCAATCACGTGATTCTTGGCTAAACCCTCTAACCCAGCATTCAACAAGCAGAAAGAAAGAAAAAGAGAAAAAAAAATAACACAACATCTCTCCACTCCCAACGTCGTTAAGGTTTATACGTGGAGCATCTCGCAAAGCGAAATCCAAACAAGGAACCCCTCCGATACATTACTACTTAACTTTGTTGGTTGTGGAGATAATGCAACAATATACACGCAAGAAAATAAAATAAGAAAAATGAAAAATTCTTACATACCTTAAACCATCTCTATAAAGTCTCAATCCTGTATCCAGATGAGATATTATAGAACAACTAGTTCCATTCTAGAACTACAAATACGATAGCCTCGCAATTTATTTGCTTGCTATCGCTCCGTCCAAATAAGAATATTTCCACTCGTATAATACATATAATACGAGTAGCACGTACCACACATATACTTTTAAATTACCAACGCTTTATAACGAGTGAAGAAAAAAATATAGAACCTCCCTACCACGGAAGTCATATGGATACACTCACCATAATAACATCGATAGTACCACAAGCTCAAATTACATACCCGGATCTAGGGTTAATACCATACTACTCCATCTTATCATACAGAATGCACCACCCTCTCCCAAGGTGGAATTCCCACCAACATTCTTGCCAATTTCTCTGGCCACTACTAATGGTTCCCAAACACCATACTTTAGTCTTATTCGAACCAAACTACTTCCATTAATGCCCCGACTAGGCACCCTATGCTTTCCCTTGTTCTCCAATCAACAAATTCAAAAAGTGTGGTTCTCCATTCCCCGTCAGAACCATTTCTCCATCTCTAGCTACCCTGGGGATTACCCCTATAGTTCTCTTAACTTCCTCAATAAAAGAGAACATGCTACCGGCCTCCCCTACCTTATTTCATGAGTCTTCCCCGGGTAGATGTCCACCAATGGGGTTTCGTGAACACTACCTCTCCATAAGTGTTAGAAACACTTTCTCGTGAGCCTATCATTCCACTGAAGGGCTTTTTCTACCTTGTACCTACCTTATTTCGGTGCAGAGTTTCCTTAACTATATGACTCTTTATTCACGGTTGGCCTCTGACCGAACCTCATTTGAGTACTTGAGAGTCTATCTTCTCATCATTCCAGTTATCCGAGAGAAACTCGCTGTTAAAAATATCTATCGGGTTTCTTAATGAGCAAAACTTCCTGCTCCTCCAAAACATGGCGACTACCATTCCCGCCATTTCAACATTACTACAACGGGTGAAAGATTTTCTTCCATTCTTCGCATCTGGGCACTTCTATACCCCTCTCTAGGCTAAAGCTCCCGGGCCTTATATTTCCATCGAATGAGATTACACTTCCTCCATCTGACTTAACTTTAACATGTGGTCCTTATCAAGGACCCTTCAACCTCAAATTAACGTCGCTAGGAATTATAAACTTAGTACCACTCTATACTTATAGCGGTACTTGAAAAACTATATCTACTGTACGTAGTAGTCGCGGTAGCAATATAAGATAATGCTACGAAGGGAACGACCTCCAAAGCGGCCCTCATCCCCGACTACAGCTTACAGTTCTTAGTAATCCCATCTCATGACGCCTTCATAACGGCCTTCCCTGACGCCCTTCATTAGTCGACCTATAAATCTCCAACGAGCGTGCAAAAGATTCTCTGAGTTCTTACTCTACAGTAGGAGAACGAAACCTCACCAGAGAAATCAACGTTCTTAATCCTAAGGCTCAATAACAAATCAAAAGTAACGCTGAAGGCGTAGTACGTCCGCACAGATTCCTAAGGACACTAGAACCTGATGCTCTGATACCATCTGTGACAACCCACCTACTAAAATAAGAGGTGGCCAGCCTGATACTCTAACAATTATAGGAATCATAGATGGTCCATTCTTAGCATCACTGTCGTTAAAATAATAGTACGAGATAACCACCAATTATTTTAGAAAACGGGCTATCAAATTAAATTTTATTAGTAAAAGAAAATCACATAGACAATCCAACTTGCAAAAACGGTGGATACCAAAAATCAACGGGCAATAATATACCAAAATGCATAAAGTAATAACCGAATAAGCTGTCGGTTAACAGACTAATATAAACAGGTTACACCGAGTATTACAATTTATTATCACATTAAAATAAATGATTACAAGGTATGGGCAACACGCTCGAATATATAAACTGAACATAACTAGAGTACAAAAGATAAAAGTGTCTATGACAAATATCCTACAACATCAGCAAAATGCTATAGCTCCAAAATAATAAAAAAGGAGAGGTCATTACGGGCGTCCTTGCGGAGGAGCACCTGAACGGAGAAGGAGTTTCATGCAAAATAAAGAGATATAAACGGGCCAGGGCCCGATTTGATATGATCACCATGTGAATAAAATGCATGATAGTTATGAGCGTAACTATCTCTCGCAATAGAATCATAAAGTTGCTCACCTCTCAATCTAGAAGCACAACCTAGCGCAATATCAATGCTAATGCTCAATGATCATATAAGCATGGGAGAACTCATCTACATATACTCAAGGAGACATCATTTAAATTATTCACAATATAAATGCACAATTCCTTTTCTCTTTAGGAAATACATATATGGCAATTCATTTTACAAAATGTTTACCAATTCAATTTTATCTCATAACTTTCTATTTCCCTTCTTCCATCCAGAAAATATATATTTAAAGCAAATTTATTATCATAAAATGCTTTTTTATCTCATAACTTCTCATTTCCCTTCTTCCATCCAGGAAATGTATTTAAAGCAACTTCATTATCATAAAATGCTTTAACATCAATAATGTCCCACATAATTAAGAATAGTTATATTTCAAATCATATAACGTTTCTAAAACCGCCCATTCGGGTTTCCCCACTGTGCGCGCCCCTAAATGGCTATCATCTTACAGGGCCTATCAAACAAGACAACCTGGGCATCCTACAACGCGAAACGTCGAAAAGCGGCCATATACCAGCGAGTGAGTCATAACCACCCCCGGAATTACCCCACATCGCTAAATAAACATATAATAACCGGTCATATGGCCGAGGACTATATTCACCCTGCATTCATTAGCCAGGGGACTTCACCTCACGCGCGCAACTTCCCTTATGATAGCGATTTAGATAGGTGTGTTTACTTAAATTATCATTTACGAAAATCATTTTTCCATTTTGAAAACATTCACTTAGTTCATTCTCAAAATCATTTATTCTCAATGATTAATTATCAATTTTAGATTGTGCATTTCTTATTCTTGAAGTCATATTTTATTAATGACCTAAGACTCGACGTGCCAATATCCTCACACTAGTCTCCAAGAGTCCAAAACAATACCATAAATCATCAAAGTGAGTCTCCCTCAATAATAGTCTCCCAAAAGTCCCAACATTATCATTTTTACCTTCTATACATTTTAGGTTAGCTTCCTATATTAAACGAAATATTAACCTATATGATAAACCCAAATAACCCCATGCTAGCCTAGGATCTTTGACTTCCTAAAATAAACCTCTATTACTCTTTATTACTTCCCAAAGGAAGGTTCCTAAACCTTGAACCTAAAAGAAAAGGGCTCAAAACAAAACTAGAAAAATCTCACAAAAACAGGGCATCCGAATCTATTCGCCTAGGGCCGAATCGATTCGCCCATGACTGCGAATCGATTCGCCTAAAAACGAATCGATTCGGTGAGGAAAACCAACTTTCTGCCCCAGTCCGAATCGATTCGGCCTTAACCTTAATCGATTCGGCTTCCTAGACCTATATCCTCCCCTGTAACCGAATCGATTCGCTGGGGAGCCGAATTGATTCGGCCTGGCAGAAATGCCCAATTTGGGCTACGGGTTTAAGAACCCTAATTTTCCTAAAACCTCAAATATTCAATTTTCTCCAACATCAACAACAACTAATTCTACCAAATCATTCCTATACATCAACTAACTAATTTTCCCAACTCAAATCAAATTAAACTACAAGATTAAGGGTTTAAACACCAAAATCATCAAAAACCCATTTATGGTTTAATCTCCAAAAACTAACTATACATGCAATTTATCACATTAAATCATGATCTAGCAAGTAAAAGACTTGCCTCAAGTTTGTAGCCTCGGATTCTCTTCCCGTAGCTACGATTTCCAGCTCCAATATTCCATTTCTCTTTCTTTTCTCCATTTCTCCCAACTCTCTCTTCTCTCTCGCTCTCTCTCTCTTGGCTTATAACATAAGAATGGGAAAATAAAAGGGTGAGACTTAACCGGGCTTAAAACATAAATTCCCCTCTTTTAGATGTTAATACACCATTAAAATGACTCGTAACTACTTAATTGAGTCATAATCTGTCAAAAGCGCTCGAAACTCAAAAATACAACTTGACACTTATTTTGACTATCTCGACTGTTTCAAAACTAACCGCACCCCCTAAATTGGCATCCGGAGTAACGTATAATATTTTAGGGTCCAACGTCATTTTATTTCATTAATTATACTCCAATTTAAATATAAGTCATAGTCGTCGCTTATAGCACAACGATGCAAATCAAACACAATATAATGCTATTTACTTTCTCATATCAGTAAATAGGCAAAAAACGGTAAATATTATCCCTTAACTCACGGAAATTAATATTTACTCCAACTTTCTCTATTTTATAAAATTAGCCCATCAGGCAAAAATAATATAAAATAGTCGCTCAAAAGTCTGGGTTGTTACAACTATCCTTTGACTCAAATATTTTTGTCCAGAATTGAGCCAACACTACATTAAGACTCAATCGGAGACTTGTGTCCTTATAGTTTTGAACATTTTTCCTTGTCTTTTAGTGAGCGTGTCTAATATGTGTGTCCAATTGTTGTGTACGTCTAGAGTTTTTCCTTAAAGAAGGTCATAAAATGTTGACTGAAATTATTTTTAATTATTTTTTAAATTTAATAATTAAATACAATTTTTTTTTAAGAAATAGTTTTTCATATTTTTAGTAAAAAGAATACAATTTTTTGTTTTTTTTTTATATAAAAAAAACTGTTTTTAAGAAATGTAAAAGTTGTCTACTCGAAAAAAAAAGATTTCAACAATTTTTTAACTGTTTTAAAAAATTGGTTAACAGTTTTTCAACAATTTTTATTTTTATTTTTAACAGTTTTTGTGCCAATATATAACTCTAATTTTGTGTTTGTAATTCTAATTTTGGGCATTTGAGAGATTTTGTGTTAAGAATGAAAGGAAAGGAGATTGTGAGGTTGAAGGGTATTAGAGTAATTGGGCTAAATTTTTGGAGTGCCATGAGAATTTTGAAGTGCCATTATCTCTACCCTAAAAAAAATTATTCGAATTTCCTCTTTTCATTGGGATCTCGAAGAAAAAAGGCATTTTTGGTTTGCAACTATAATTCTATTTTCTGTGTTTAAATACAATTATGATAAAAATTTGTGTTTGACAACCTATTTTTAAACACTGAATTATAATATTTCTGTGTTATAATCAAGTTTTTCAGAAAATAGCAAAATGGTGTTTTATAACTTTTGTTTTTTATTTTTCAACTCAAAATTATTCATTCTTAATATTTTAATACATTTATACCTTAATATATAATATACAATACATAATACATTAATATATGTGCAAATCTTATAAATAGAAAATATATATGTACACGTACACAAAATTACGTATATTTATATTATTAATTTATATAATATACTAAGATCCATATGTTAAATAATAATATGAATAGATACATGATACTTATATATAGTTTTATACATGTATTATTAATGTATTGATTAATATAAAATATACATATACTACGTATGTATTTCAAAATATTATCAATTCATATATGTATATAATTTTGTTGTGAAGTATACATGCAATATCATTATACACACACACACACACACACACACACACACACACATAAGTGTGTGTGTGTGTATATATATAGTTAAACTTTTCAGTATACCTCATTAAATATACGTAAAAATACATGATATGAAATGTACATGTATATAATTTATAATGTATGTATGTATATATTCATATATCATGTATGTATGAAAGTTTTATGTATGTATTTATATATATACACATATATGTATAATATAAAGGGTCAATTATTAAATAGTCCCTACTATAAATATATATTTTTTAAAAAGGACACATATTTTTAGTTTAACCCATTTAGTCCCTCAAACACTCAATATCCTCTTATTTTTAGAGGTCCGCGCCAGCGGCACTCTCTCTCCAAAATATGTGGCAAAGGACTTTTTGAGGCAAAATAAAAAGTTTGGACTAAATGAATATTAAAAAATGTCCGAGGGACTATTTGGTATATGTCCCATATATAAATATACATGTTTGTTAATTTTGTTAAATTTTTAAAAAAACTGTATTTAAAAAGAAGTTTACCAAACGTACACCAATAATTATAAATATAAAAACTTAAATTTTAAAACTGTATTTAAAAACAACATTTAAATCGAATGTTCAAAATAAAAAACCAAACAGGCCTAATTATTAAAACATTTTTCCCAGAACCAAACAGCAAACATGGGGAAAAAATACTAGAATGAAATCCAATTTAGAGTGTACAAAAGGCATGAAAGTTTGGCCTTGAAAAAGAAAACGTAAAAAAAGTAAGAGATTCGTGTTTGAAAGTTCGATAACTTTCTGTATATATGATTGCTATGGATAGACATTTGGGTTTTCCTATTGTAGAAAAACGTATTTCAGTACATCAATAACATAAAAATCAATTAATTCAGAATAGACAGGAAGAAAGACCCTTTTAATATTGTGAGAATATGTGCTGAACAAGGTAGCACGTATGAGGTGGTCCCATATGTGTGACTTTACAGAAGATAAGATCACTCTATAATTGTTTTTATTCATAGAAGGGATCTGTTGCAACTTTCTACTTTTCCTCAGATTCACTTTATATGAAGATCTATTGCTATCTAATTAAGGGAGAAATTATAATCTATTTAAAATTTTGTTGTTGAATTTGAAACTCTGTTACATGTTCCTTTTGTATGATAAAACTTTGTCTTACAAATGGTTAAAATATGATAGATAAATATTAAGACTAATATAAGATCAACGTTTTTGTTATAGGTTGAAAGGTCCTCTCCACGCATTCCGATATGACCTTAGATTGAAGGGACATATATCAAATAGTCCCTCAAACATTTTTTAATACTCATTTAGTCCAAGTCTTTTTATTTTGCCTTAAAAAGTCCTTTGCCACATATTTTGGAAAGGGAGTGCCGCTGGCGCGGACCTCTAAAAATAAGAGAATATCGAGTGCTTGAGGACTAAATGGGTTAAACTAAAAATATGTGTCCTTTTTAAAAAATATATATTTATAGCAGGGACTATTAAATAATTGGCCCTAGATTGAATATATAATTGGGAAATACTATATGTCTCAAACAATTCTCTCAAATCGTCCCCCAAATAGTTGTTAGTATTATACCTTGTGGTATGGGTCCCACCAGGGCACAACTCATTAATGCTATTTGGGGGAGATTTGGGGGAGTTGTTTGGTACCCATAACACCACTCTATATAATTAAAATGAGAGCTCAGTTTTTTAGGAACTTAAAGATGGAATCAGACAATTAAAAATTAAGGATTTTATTTGTGGGGGTGAATTATATTATTAATTTTAGTTCTAAATACTTTGATCGGAGATACGAATCATGTTTTTATTTTGAGATTTTTTTTAGTTGAATCTTTGTTATGATTGTGTCAAAATTACGACTCATATTAGTTGTGTTACTTGGATTTTTTATTTGAAATAAAAAATTCATTGATAACACTAATATATGGGATTTCGTGTGATGTTATGTTTAATTGAGGTGAAAATTATAAATCATGTTAGTTATTGTGAATGAAAGAAATATTACAATGAATAATCCAGAAAGCAATATCAAGATGAAAGCAATTAATCATACACATAATAACATATATATGTAGTTCGACAATTTGCCTACGTCCACGAAGAGGTTACTACATTTTTATTAGTGTCTTCCAATGCTCGAAGTTACATCTCATTGCTCCGGGCCAGGATTTAAAGATTTATAGATGTGTAAAATAAGAGATTGAGTTGTGCAAGTAACTCAATTGGATTGTGGATAATTCGTGGTGCCCCTTAATAACTCATCCAAGATTGTTGGTAACCAATTGAGTATAGCCTTATGTATTTAAGTGCATGTTAAATTCATGGGTCTTTAATGAATAACTGATTTGGGTCGAGCAGTCCTCTTGCCCATGCTGGGCTGGTCGACTACTGTCTTATGCTGAAAATAAATGAGCCCCCACAATTGCCCCTGAAAAATTTGGGCTAAATATTTGTGCCAACAGATTTTAAGTAAGTCCAAGGCCCATGGCGTAACACTATTTAAAACCGGTGTGGCAGAGTTGCAATTTTTGTGAATTTGAGAGGGCACGCTCGTCCGAGGTTAAACACCATGGAAAATTTATGGTTTTGTTGAAGAAACATGGGTACGCTGGTCTGAGATGGCATTTAGAGCGCCAAAATGCTCCTTGGTTCTTGAGTTCTATAATTATCTTGAAGTTCAAACAGAGTTGCATCACTTCCAACTGTCATTTTTTCAAACAATTCTCGTCCACGAAACTTTCCAGTGCTTACTTCTTTAGTTCATCTCATTCCAAACCTCTCGTTCATTCCTGTAAGTTCCTCTCACTCTCTCCTTAATTTTACTTCTTCAATTGTTCATCTTTTGTTACTAGAGCTTTTTTTTCTATTTGCTTGTTGTTTCCCTTTCTTCTGTTTACTTGCTCGTTACTTCTGTTTCCTGTCCTCTGGTATATATTTTCTTCATCTGTTTTGCAGCTCGCGATAAAAATCAAGAAGTAAAACTTCGAAATTTTAAGAGAGACTTCCAAACGGAGAGCATCCTCATTCTGCAGCTTATCTCTTAGAGTACAAGAACACCACCAGCAGTTTTATTGCTCAGTTGGTTGATAAAGTTCCTGACTTGGGTATTACTGAGGTAGGGTCCTCTAAACCAATTCTATTAGAGGAGGAGGAAGAAGAAGAAGAAGAAGATGACACCCCCTATAAAGAGGAGACTGCTCAATGTTGAGGATGACGATCAGGCTATCTTTTCTGATTGGATAAAATCTTTGAAGAGAACATAGGGGGATTCCCTTAGGGCTACTGGCTCCAGCCCAAGAGCCAAGGGAAAAGAGAAAGATAAAGACAAGAAGAAGAGAAGAGGAGAGAGAAGAAGAGAAGAAAAAGGAAGAAGCCAAGAAGAGGCTGCCCTTGAAGGGCCCCGTTGTGCCTTTCTTTACCACTGCTGCTGAAGGGTCCAGTATGGCCAATACCCCCATTCTTGCCCATGACCCGCTGAAGGGGGCCGACTCACGACCGACCACGAGCGCTCCTCGCGACTGGGATCGGCCCAGTTGTCACTCAAGTCGGCCCAAGGACTTCCTCTCGTGAGTTTTTTCTCTTTTTATCTTGTCGTTTTTCTCAATATTTGTCTTCTTCGTACTAATCTTGCTATTTCTATTTTGTGCAGTTTTTGGCCAACTTCACTACCCTTTTGGATGGTCACGCCAACCAATCTAAGAATAACCAGGAGCTAAAAGATTCCTTGAAGAAGTCTGAGAAAGACTTAACTGAAGTCTGCGCTGCTTTGGAGTGGGAAAATGAGAGCTCGGTAAAGTTCTATGCCGATCTATAAGAGGCCAAAGATTTGGTGGTGGCCAAGAAGGAGAAGCTCACTGAAAAGAACCTGAGCCTATCCAGGAAGGTTCAGAAGTTAGAGGAGCTCTAGGGTGAGAAGGATGGTAGCTACATCGAAGGCTGGAATGCGGCCTACGATGATGTCGAGCTCCATATTGGGTAAGCCAAGAAAATATCCTTTAAAAAAGGATGCGATAAAGATTTAGGAGCAACGAGAGTCCCTTCTTATTCTGACCTCTTCTAGATTCACTCTCCTGAACCCAATCCCCTTGTAGAGGAAGTGCCTCCAATTGGTCAACCTTCTGACCATACTGAGAATGAGTCTTCTAAGGTCGACACAACTGCTGACCAAGAAATGGGGGCTATTAAGAATGAGAAGGCAACATGCATCTCTGAGAAGGTAAACGAATAGAGCCTTTTAGTTATAGGACTTTTCCTTTTTCTTCCTTTGTGCCTTGAAATCTTCTTTTTCTTCCAGTTTGTACTGGCCTTTAGCATCCTTTTGTCAATTAATTAAAAATAAGACTTCACTTTTATTGATGCGTTATGGCCTCTTTCAATCATGCTGATGTTTAATTGCATTTTTATCTGTTGTGTTTTTTGTATCCAGTCATCCTAGATGACTACATTCCCCTTACCTCAAAGTTGGGGATGATTTTGGGAGAAAACATCAGCATCCAAGCTCGTAAGGCATTCATAAAGATCTGCAAGTCCTTGAGGGCGAGGACTGAGCAGTACAAGGACCAGTTCGAGCTAGTCGCCAAGCTTAAGGATGATATCCAGGTCATGGAGGACATAGGTGTGACCCCCCACTAAATTAAATCACGGGTGATCAGTCCTAAATCCAATTAAAACTGGTTTCTCAGTTGGTTCATTCTTAGCATCACTATGAAAAACTTTTCAATTACTAACCACTTAAGTGAAATTAGAATAATGTCAAATTTTAACTTCCAGTAAACATAAAACAACATGAGGAACAATCTATAACTCAAATACCAACATAGAAATCTAAATATAAAAACTAAGGTAAAAGTCTTGCCGAATAAACCATCGGCCAAATACCCACAAATATCAAAATCCCAACTAATGAAAGTACTGTGGGACAACGTGTCCATACTGAAAACTGAAATCCTACACTATATTAGAAATGATAAAAGAAGCGTCTAATCAATGTCCTACAACATCCATCTGTGATGCAGCTCCGAAATCCTTGGAATGAAGTCACGTTTGGCGTCCCTGTGGCTGGACACCTAGAAGGTTTTAAAAATATTTTACATAGCAAGAGTTAATACTCAAAACGTTTTAAAAATATTTATCTAGTAATTTATTACAGTAAAGATTAGTTATTGATTACACATGTTAGGCTCACGCACACTCACTTGAGTTTCCTCACCTCTCATCTATAGTGCACGCCTAACGTTCCATACTTAGCCTAGTTAGCTACAACTACCCAAGCTATTTAGACTATAGTACTCGTCTGAACTCATCTACACGTCTAAGTTCTCATACCGCTCATACAGTACTAAATTTCATTAACACTTCTCATATTGTTAATAAATTTCCATGTAACATTTCACATATGTTAGTTTCTGAATTGAAAGTTAAGTCTGACCACTTAATCTTATTCATTAAATGTCCACTATCTAATATTATCTTTTTCCAATTAAGCTTACTCCACTTAAATTAATATTTAGATGTATTCACGTCATCTAATTATCTACTACTACATCCTAGTAGATTATTCATATAGTATATATTTCACACACAATATAGACTATAAGGATAAATGGTCCGGTCTAATCATCGACTCCAGTTATTCCAAATTATTTATCTTTTCGATGTATGCACATCATATCATCGTCTACCATTCTACCCAAGTAAATTATTTATATAATATATATTTCACACACAATATATACTATAAGGTGTATTGGCCCAGTCTAATCATTGAATACAATTATCCTATCATTTACATTGGGCCGGTCTAATCCTCGACTCCAAATATAAATGAAATAGTAAAATATTGGTCTGGTCTAATCCTCGACTCCAATATCAAATAGGCACTATAGGTATTCACCCAAACTAAGTACAACATTTATAGGTATTCACACAACCTAAAGATTTACATTAGTACGTAGTATATTTCTCTCCAATACTCACCGTACCTTGCATTTTTTTTCGATTTCTCTCTTTATCTCACTTCCTCGATTATTCACCCAACTCTAAGGGACCTAGTTAACCCCTTTTGTAATTTCAGTAGCTAAGCCTAACTCACTCTACTGGTATGTATCATGGATTAGTGTTACTTTCCCTCCATAACTCATGCCACACATTTCTTGATGCACATCCCAATCGATTTATCCTCTTCGATCCTTACTTTAAGTCTCACTCTAAAGTACCCTATCAGACTTAACAAAATATCTACCGGTCTATTCTAAGTCCCTAACTAGGTATAATATCATTTCCAAGGTTCCCCTCGACCATTAGGAATCAAATAACCATGAATACACAAAAGAGCCTCAATTCATCTTTAGTCGATCGATCAATTTTTTTGGTCGATCGATCGATCAATTTTTTTGGTCGATCGATCGATCAATCAATCGATCGACTTTCATAGGTCGGTCGATCGATCGACCAGATATCAGCCATGCCCAGTTTCAATTTTCTCCGAGTTTGATCCTTCTAAACCTCTTAAAACCTTATGAAACATTCTCCCATAATTACCACACATTACTAACATGTATATGGACTAATCCTCACGTAAATATATCATGAAATCCATACAAAATCCTTCCAAGAATCATCAAAATTCAGTTTCCATTAAACCCTAGATAATGGTGTTCTTCATATTGATTTTAATATAAACTCAAAATTAAAATACGTACTGACAATCAAATTTCTTCTGATTTTCAATCTTCTACAGGTGTTAATATCAACTACATGCATTCCTCACCAAACATGCATCAAAATCAATATTTTTCTCCAAGAAGGTAAAATATAATTTTTCATAAATCATGCAACCCTACACGTGGGTATTATAACTTTGAATTTAATTGCAATAGACCACTTGCCTTATACAGAGGTGATCAGATTTCTCGATGAAGATGATGATTTGATGTGCTTCCCTTCAAATCTTCACTCCTTAGGTGTTTGGGATGCAATAACACCTTCCAATCCTTCGCAAACCCTCCTTTTGCTCTTTAGAACAGTTTCTCTTTACCCTCTAATGATTTCTATAATATTTTTTAGTTATGAACCCTAACCCCTAATTCTAATTATCAGATATAGGACTCTAATTTCCGTAGGTTCGTTAACCTCTATTTTTAGAATGACCAAATTACTCCCGTAAGGTGCCGGTTTGGCCCAAAATTGACCTGTGACTCAATAGACATCCCCGCGTATACTATTTGGACTAATTCGCACCTTCCGGGCTCATCCGTAACCTCTAAATTATCATTCGAGTCACTTAAAATATATTATCATTTCTCACCTCAAAATAGTCTACACGCGACTCGACTCTCGATGAGGTAACATAAATTTTTGCCCATATCACTCGCTATAGCGTAAACATCATATCCATATTAATCAGTATCTATTTCGATCAATATTTAATAGCTAAAATTATTATTAACTCACCTATTAACCATAATTATTCTTAAATCACATTAAATTACTCTACTCACATAATTTAAATTAAAACGTATTTTCTATTTAATTACTCAATTAATTAAATTATAAATACCCTGAAATTACGGGGTATTACATACTTCCCTCCTTACAAAAGAATGTTGTCCTCAAAATTAGGATATACCTGCGGTGAACAACTCTGGATACTACTCTCGCATATCCTCCTCCCTCTCCCAAGTCGACTCGTCAACATTGTGATGTCCCCACTGTACTCGCACTAATGGTACCATTTTGGATTGAAGCTTACACTCGCTATGTTCCAGAATAGCCATGGGTCTCTCCTCATATGAGACATCTGGATACAAATCAATCTCCTCAAGTTGGACGTGCCATAAGGCCCTCTCGCTTCTCCTATATTTCTTCAGCGATGCCACATGGAACACGTCATGTATCCGCTGAAGTTTCTCTGGAAGTCCTAACCTGTATGCTACCAGTCCCACCCTCTCAATAATAGGAAATGGTCCCACGTATCTCGGTGCTAACTTTTCCTTCTTATCGAATCTCGTAATCCCCTTCATAGAAGACACCCGAACCAACACCTAGTCACCCACCTCTAGCTCTATGTGTCTTCTATCGGCGTCAGCATAACTCTTCTGCCTATCCTGAGTGATAATACGCAAATATTGCGTATTTCATATGTCGAACCTACGTATTTTATCCCTCTCGGGTGCCTTAATCTCTATATTTAATCCCGTTAACCAGACAACCTCGGTTTATATTGTTAACATGTTATATGAGGTATAATTGGGCTTTTGTAGGTATTTAGGTACTAAGTTTGGAGTTCGTACACATTCCGCTCAAGTCCCATACGCAATCGCACGTTCAAGGGAAATCCGATCAATTCACAGTTTGGGAACCTGGCCCGACATGTCATGGAAGTTGTAGCCCTCATCGCAAGCTTTACGTGGCCGTAAATGGTGCGCGATTCCAATCCCGAATGAAGAAGTTATGGCGATTCTAGCGGAGAAGAAAGAATTTACACCAAAACAGGAGGAAATGAGGTTATGCCCTGCTTGATCGATCGATCGATCCTTCAGTTTTTTGCCACGATTTCAACAGTCGATCGATCGACCAAAGGGGTCGATCGATCGATCCCCTATTTCTGCAGATATTTTTTCCTTTTTTTCTTTCTTCTTTTCTTTTATTCCAACTTACTATATAACCCAATTTTCTTGTGATATCAGATATACATTCATATATTCAGTTTTAATTCGTTTAGCCTAGGGTTTTTGGGTTTTGAGAGCCTGGCTTCATTTCTCTTTTGGTTGACAACCATATGGGTTGTGTATGTTGAACTTTCCATCTCATTCTCCATTTATATAATTGTTCTTGCTTAACTCTTGCTTTGTAGATTACTTTTCATGCTTTCTTAGTTAGTTTAATTGATTTATTACTTGCTTTCCTAGTTTAATTAGTTATAATCTAGTATAATCATTATGTGCCCTTAGATAATTAGGTTCGGGATGTCGTTCTACCATTAACGGTCCCCGAGCTCCGAAAATTAGGTTTCACACAAAATTGCGTTTCATTGAACCCGCATGAATTAAAGTCGGATTATTACGCGTTTAACTTTCTTTGTCATGCAACGTTAGTGTTTAAAACGATAATTCGAGTTTAATCCGCGTGCGACCATTTTCCGTTAAATATTTATTCACGCAACTTTGGCTTAAATTCCTTATTGTGTAAAGTTTATGATTAATTGATAATGCTTGATTAAATTGCTCTCGAGCCAGAATTTTGACTAATAGTTGTTTTGAGCCGTATGGTTGGATGATATCCCGATCCTCGCTTTAATTTTATTTAGACTTAACTTATTCTTTTCTTTTATTTCCTAGCACACATCACCTTTTTACACTTTTATTGCTGGATTAATAATCTGTTACGATTTATCAAACATTCTCTGTGGACTCGATACCCGACTTACCGTTGTACTTGTATCGCAAGTAGAATCGTAACATAGGATTTTGCATAGAGTCGGTGAGCCGAATATAAAACGACCGGCGCGTAGGTGACTCTCGCGTCACGGTAAAACCCGGCCTATCAAAATGGTACATCCTCGAATTAACTTTATCTTGGCAGAAGTCTCCTGTATCATCTCCGGCCCCAATAGCTTGTTGTCCCCCACCTCTAACCAGCAGGCGTGCAAACGATAAGGCCTCACATACAGTGCCTCGAATGGAGCCATACCGATAGTGAATTAGTAAGAGTTATTATATGCAAAATCTACCTATGAAAGATATCTCTCCCATCCTCCCCCAAAGTCTAGGATACACATCCTCAACATATCTTCGAGCATTTGATTTTCTCTCTCAGTCTGTTCATATGTCTGTGGGTGATATGTTGTACTCAACTGTAAATTTGTGCCCATGGCCTCTTGAAAGCTCTACTAGAAATGTGCCAAAAATATCTCGTCTCTGTCAGAAATGATATTAATAGGGACCCCGTGCAGCTTAACGATGTCTAAAATGAATAGATGTGCGTATCGCATCGTATCAAAATAAGTACAAACCGGCAAGAAATGATCTACCTTGGTCAGTCGATCCACTATCATCCAGATGGAATTGTTACCCCTCTGTGTTGTCGGTGGTCCAGTAATAAAGTCCATCAAAATGCTCTCCCACTTCCACACAAGAATCTCCAGTGGTTGTAGCATCCCTGAAGGTCTCTGATGGTCAAATTTCACCAGTTTACATATAACATACTTCAAGACAAACTCTACTATGTCTCGCTTCATACCCGACCATCAATACTATCGTCGCATATCCTGGTACATCTTGTTCCCGTCAGGATGCACTGTAAATCTAGAACCGTGAGACTCAGTTATCACTTCCTGCCTCAACTTCTCATCCTCGGGCACTAATAATCTCCCGTTAAATTACAGACCTCCCTCTGAACTGACTGAGTAAGATTCCTAACCCTCGGCTAATAACTGTCGCACCCTGTCCTGATGGAAGGGATCCTCTGCTTGAGCCTTCACTACCCGCATAATGATCTCGGGAGTGACGGTCATAACCGCCATGTATGCCCTAGCCAACTCATCCTACTGCTGGAGCTCACTCCACTCAGTTTCCCACACCTCAGCTACATCCCTAGTTGGTCATCGGCTCAATGGGTCTGCCACCATTTTATCTTTACTAGGATGATATTATATATCAAATTGGTAATCCTTCACGAATTCTAGCCACTGTCTCTGCCTCATATTCAGATCTTTTTATGTGAAGAGATACTGAAGTGACTTATGATCCATAAAGAGAGTGAATTGTTCCCCCAGGAGATAGGGCCTCCATATCCTCAAAGCAAACTCGAGGTCATGAGTGGGGTAATTCTTTTCATGTGTCTTTAGCTTTTGAGAAGCATAAGCTATCACCTTTTCCTCCTGCTGTAACACACCCCCAAGTCCCTACAGGGATGCATCAGTATATACCCGGTACTCCAATCCACTCCTAGGCAATGCAAAAATGGGTGCTGATGTTAACCTGTCCTTTAGCTCATCAAACACTAACTGACAGTGGTCACTCCACGCGAATGGTACTCCCTTCCGGGTCAAGTTCGTCAAAGGACCAACAATCTTTGAGATCCCTTTGATGAAGCGACGATAACAATTGGCCAACACCAAAAAGCTACGAATCTCGATTGGTGTTGTGGGCTGTCTCCACTCCCTGACTAGTAATACTTTACTCGGATCAACAACAATGCCCCGATAGGACACAATGTGGCCAAGAAACTGAACCTCTCGAAGCCAAAGTCCACACTTCTCGAGTTTGGCATACAACTGATGTTCCTGTAAGGTCTGAAGAACCATAGGTAAGTTCTCGGCGTGCTCCTCCTCGGTGTGAGAGTAAACTAGAATATCATTTATGAACACGATCATAAACTGGTCTAAAAACTCCCTGAATACCTTGTTCATGAGATCCATGAACACTGCAGGCGCATTAGTGAGCCCAAACGACATCACCCTGAACTCATATGACCCATACCGCAACAAGAAAGTGGTATTAGGTGCATCCTCCTCTCTAATGCACAATTGATGGTAACTTGACCAATCGATCTTAAAGAAGTATGCAACCCCTCTCAATTGATCAAAAAAGTCATCAATCCTAGGTAACGGATACTTATTACGTATCTTCACCTTATTCACTTCCCTGTAGTCCACACACAAACGAAGCGAACCATCCTTTTTCTCTACAAATAACACCAGTGCACCCCATGGTGATGTACTCCACCGAATGAAACCTTATCCCAAGAGCTGCTGAATCTGATCTCTCAGCTCCCGCATCTCTGAAGAGGACCATTCGATACGGCGCTCTGGCAATCGATCTCGTCCCCGGGGCTAAGTTGATAATGAACTTGATATCCCTGCTAGGTGGTAACCCTGGTATCTCCTAAAGACATCCTCAAAATTCCTCATGACTGGGATTGAGTCCAGAGAAACAACCACCTTTTGTGATGTCTCCTCCTCAATGTAATATAAATGAGTGCACGGCCCTCCCTCAGGAAGAGGCATGGCCACTAGGACCATCTATTATCCCGAAATAGAAAACACGATAGTCCTCTCATAGCAATCTACCATTGCTCTATATACCGCCAACCAATCCATGCCTAGGATGATGTCATAACCATCCATGTCTAACACTAGAAGGTCTGTCGCTAGACTCAATTTCTCGATCATAATGTCCACACCCCTACAGATAGAGTGTATAAGGGACCCACTATCCATCGGTGACTCCACACACATAATATGAGTGTCGGCTGTCTCAAAAAAGTCGAATGCTCGTGCAAATCTAGTGGCAATAAAATAATGCATCGCCCCCGTGTAAAAAAGAATACTACCCTCATGCCCATAGATCCCACTACTACCGGCGGTGCTGGCTGGAATGGCACGTCCCGGATGTTGTACACAATCGTAGTGCATCTGACCTGGTTGCTACTATGGGGCATGTGCTGGTGCTAGGGCTAACGGAGCCTGCTGCCCCTATTGGGGGCCCTGACACCGAGCCCCATTTTACTGGGGGCAAGCTCTACTCTTGTGGCCCTACTGACCACATGTGAAGCACTGATCCTGGAACTGTCTCTGTCGCTGAATCTGATGGCCTTAGCCTTGACGGCCTCCTCCCTAGTTTCTTTGGCCCTGTCAGCCCTAGGGAATCTACTGTTGCTGGGGACCCTACTGACTCTGCTTAAATCCCCCGCCCTGTCAATACTTTCCAGATTTAAACCTCTTGGAAAAATTCCCCTGTTAGGAATCATGCCCCTGCTGACCTACTATCTGCTGCTGTTGGGGTGGTTCCCCATTACTACCACTCCCCCCAGTCTTGCCCTACTGGCTGGGATCACCTCTCTTGCTCCCCTTTGCATGGAAGCGGTGATCCTGACAATGTAACAGTGCGACATTAACAACGTCAATGAAAGGCCTCAATGCAGGATTATCGATCAAGTGCTGCCTAATCTTCCAAGCCAAACCATCCATGAATTTTGCTTTCTTCCTCTCTTCGTTGCTCACCTCACCTGGCACAAAGTTTTTCAGGCGGGTAAACTCTTCCTCGTAGTCTTCTACCGAGCTATCACCCTGACATACTTCCCCAAACTTCTTCCTTATCTCATTCTTAACGACTGGTGGAAAGTACTTGCAGTCAGACCGCACCCAAAACTCAGTAATAGTCATCAAGTCCCTCTCCTTTGCAGTGGTAATCGACTCCCACCACTGCTCCCAGCAGAAAAAAGTATCAAGCATTTGCTTCTGCAACTCGGTACACTCTAGCATGCGCAACTGATGCTAAATTTTCTTCTTCCAATCATAAACCACTACCACATCAGTACTGCCCTAAAACTCAGGCAGATGGGTATTCTAAAAGGTCTCCCTGATTTGTTGCCAAGAGGGTGGTCCTGCTGGTGCCTGAACTGCTGGTGCCACTGGATCTAGTGCCTGGGGCTAGGGAAAATGGGTGGCGATGGCCCTCATAGCTGTCTCAACTACTCGAGCCACTATCACAGCCACCTGAGTGGTAGAAATCATCTAGGGTGTGTGTGTGTGTGTGGGGGGGGGTATTTATGGCTCCTGATGAGTCTCCCTCACTTTATCCATAGCCTTGGCCCTCTTCGCTCTCTGTCTCCTCAGTGGCATCTGAAAATAGAACTAATTTTATAAGTACACATTTTGTACAAAATCTAATAGCAGAAGTGCGATATCTCAAGCACGCAAAGATAAGGCAACAGTATTAAAATAGGGCTCTATATCAAAATAACAAAGCGCTAAAAATGCAATAAGCCGTACAGATCCTAAGGACACTAGAACTTGATGCTCTGACACCATCTATGATACCCTGCCTAATTAAATCCTGGGTGATCAGTCCTAAATCCAATTAAAACAGGTCTTTCAATTGGTTCATTCTTATCATCACTGTCGAAAACATTTTAATTACTAACCACCTAGGTGAAATTAGAATAATTTTTAATTTTAACTTCCAGTAAACATACAACAACATGCGAAACAATGTATAAGTCAAATACCAACATAGAAATCTGAATATAACAACTAAGGTAAAAGTCTTGCCAAATAAACCATCGGCCAAAAACCCACAAATATCAAAATCCCAAATAATGAAAGTACTGTGGGACAACATGTCCATACTGAAATCTAAAATCTTGCACAAGATTAGAATTGATAAAAGAATCATTTAATCATTGTCCTGCAACATCCATCTGTGGTCCAGCTCTGAAATCCCTGGAATGAAGTCACGCTTGGCATTCCTATGGTTGCACATGTGAAAGGTTTTAAAATCTTTTACAGAGCAAGAGTTAGTACTCAAAACGTTTTGAAAATATTTAGCAAGTAATTTATTGCAGTAAACATCAGTTATTGATTACACATGTTAGGCTCATGCACACTCACTTAAGTTTTCTCACCTGTAATCTATAGTGCGCACCTAACGTTCCATACTTATCCCAGTTAGCTACGACTACCCAAGCTATTTAGACTATAGTACTCGTCTGAACTCATCTACATGTCTAAATTCCCGTACCGCTCATACAGTACTAAATTTCATTAACACTTCTCATATTGTTAATAAATTTCCAAGTAACATTTCACATATGTTAGTTTCTGATTTGAAAGTTAAGTCTGACCACTTAATCTTATTCATTAGATGTCCACTATCTAATATTATGTATTTCCAATTAAGTTTACTCCACTTAAATTACTATTTAGATGTATTCACATCATCTAATTATCTACTACTCCATCCTAATAGATTATTCATAGAGTATATATTTCACACTTAATAGAGACTATAAGGATAATTGGCTCGGTCTAATCATTGACTCTAATTATCCCAAATTATTTATCTTTTAGATGTATGCACATCATATCATAGTCTACCATTCTACCCAAGTAGATTATTTATATAGTATATATTTCACACACAATATATACTATAAGGAGTATTGGCCCGGTCTAATCATCATCTCCAATTCTCATATCATTTACATTGCCCCGGTCTAATCCTCGACTCCAAATGTAAATGAAATAGTAAAATATTGGCCCGGTCTAATCCTCGACTCCAATATCATATAGGCACTATAGGTATTCAGCCAACCTAAGGACAAAATTTATAGGTATTCACACAACCTAAAGATTTACATTAATACGTAGTATATTTCTCTCCAATACTCATCGTACCTTGCATTTGTTTTTAAATTTCTCTCTTTATCGCACTTCCTCGAGTATTCACCCAGCTCTAAGGGACCTAGTTAACACCTTTGTAATTTCAGTAGCTAAGACTAACTCACTCTACTGGTATGTATCAGGGATTAATGTTACTTTCCCTCCATAACTCATGCCACACATTTCTCGATACACATCCCAATCGATTTATCCTCGGCGGTCCCTACTTTAAGTCTCCCTCTAAAGGACCCTATTAGACTTAACAATATATCTACTAGTCTTTTCTAAGTCCTAACAAGGTATAATATAATTCCTAAGGTTCCCCTTGATCGTTAGGAATCAAATAACCATCAATACACAAAAGAGCCTCAATTCATCTTTAGTCGATCGATCAATGGCTTTTGTTCAATCGATCGACATTTATAGGTCGATCGATCGATCGACCAGATATCAGTCATGCCCAGTTTCAGTTTTCTCCGAGTTTAATCCTTCTAAACCTCTTAAAACCTTATGAAACATTATCCCATCATTAGCAAACATTACTAACATGTATATGGACTAACCCTTACGTAAATATATCATCAAATCCATGCGAAATCTTTCCAAGAATCATCAAAATTAAGTTTCCATTAAACCCTGGATAATGGTGTTCTACATATTGATTTTAACATAAACTTAGAATTAAAATCCGTACTGACAATCGAATTTCTTCTGATTTTCAATCCTCTAGAGGCGTTAATATCAACTACGTGCAATCCTAACCAGACATGCATCAAAATCAATCTTTTTTTCCAAGAAGGTAAAATAATTTTTTTCATAAATCATGTAACCCCACAGATGGGTATTATAACTTTGAATTTAATTGCAATGGACCACTTGCCTTATATAGAGGTGATCTGATTTCATGATGAAGATGATGATTTGATGTGCTTCCCTTCAAATCTTCACTCCTTAGGTGCTTGGGATACAAGAACACCTTCAAATCCTTCGCAAACCCTCCTTTAGCTCTTGGGAATGGTTTCTCTTTACCCTCTAATGATTTATCTAATATTTTTGAGTTATGAACCCTAACCCCCAATTCTAATTATCAGATATAGGACTCTAATTTGCGTAGGTCCTTTAACTTTTATTTTTAGAATGACCAAATTACCCCCGTAAGGTGCCGGTTTGGTTTGGCCCAAAATTGACCCGTGACTCAATTGACATCCATGGGTCTACTATTTTGATTAATTCTCCCCTTTTGGGCTCATCTATGACCTCTAAATTATCACCCGAGTCACTTAAAATATATGTCTCATTCCTCACCTCAAAATAGTCTACACGCGACTCGACTCTCGGTGAGGTAACATAAATTTTTGCCAATATCACTCGCTATGACGTAAACATCATCAGTATCTATCTCTCGATTAATATTTAATAACTACAATTATTATTAACTCACCTAATAACCATAATTTTTATTAAATCACATTAAATTACTCTACTCACGTAATTTAAATTAAAACATATTTTCTATTTTATTACTCAATTAATTAAATTCTAAATACGCAAAAATTACGGGGTATTACAGTAGGTTCCTCGGTGTAAGAGGAGATAAATGGTTTGAGGTACAAGCTTTTGGATAATAGGGATGTGAACCAAGTGGGCAAAGCGATTCAATCCAGAAATGATGCTCTGAGAAAGGAGGTCACCGAGTTGAAAAAGGATGTCGAAAGGGGATATCTTATTGGAGTCGGGCTCCAAAGAGATGTCACGATTGAGACACTTGTTCAGAATGGGCCCCCATGATTCATGAGAGACTGGTTATGTTGAGGGATATATTGATGCCCCAACAAGGATAAAGGAGGCTGGTGAAGTGGCATTGAAGCGTAGGTGGTTGACTGCCCTTGAGCAACTCAAGACTTATAAGGAATTAGACCTACGATATAAGTATCAGGTTGATTGCCTTACTTATCGTCATAATCCTTTCTCGAAGAATGACAAGTGGATCCCCATCAATTCCATTCCTACCCAACTCCTAAACCATTACCTTGAAGACAATGAGGGGGTGTTCTCTCCTAACTTTGATGATGGTCGAAGAGCACGTATATCAGATTATTTTGCTTGCCATCCATATTTGGTCCAGGTCTTTGTTTAGTCTTCTTGTAATTGTACTTTCCACTTTTTTTCAATATATAAAGTTTAATTTATCAACTTGTTCCATTTTTGAGCATGTGCTGACTAAATATGAGTCAATAATTGTCTTTGTGTTTTGACTGCTAACAGGAAAGAGTATGACATTTATTAGCCATTTAGGACCTTTGTCGACCACATAATATTGTTGATCGTTTTAGGCTTTTTGACAATTGAATGAGTTAGTATATAAGATTAATCATTTTGGGCTTCTTAGCCGACTAAATAATCCAAGAACAAGTGTCAACCATTTTTGGCCCCTGTTGACTAAATAAGTTTCCTAACTAGTGTTCGAACATTCTCCCAGTCCAATATGCCTTAGCAGTATCATTCCATTTTATTTTCCTTTTAGGTCGTGTCATCACACTCCCTTAGGCCTAGGTGAGATGATGGAGAGAATGTATCTAGTTGATGGGTCATACGCCCGATCAGGTTTTATGCGACCAACACAGTTGGCGACGAACCTAAGTTGTCTTTCTTGCCTAAGGATCTGTTGTAGGGCTTTTGTTGTTGCTGGGGAAAATCATGAGGTTTATTATGTTTGTGACAAAGACCTGAGGGTTATATCTATTAAAATACTTTAATAACTTATTGTAATTATTGTGAACCTTACTATACATAATGAAATCCTTTGATTGAAATAAGTTGAACAAACTATTGTAATCTACATGAAATTTGTTATGCATGAGGAAGTTATTTGACTAAGAAAAGTTAAGTAAATTTTCGTAATCGAAGGTAATCTCTTCTTGTGGTTGAGGTAGTTATCATTTGGAAAAGGATATATAATGCTGGGATACATAGTAAGAAATTTGAAGCAGACAATATATGAGATCAAAATGCAAGGGCCAATTGGCCATTATTCATTGAATAATAACTTGCAAGAGACATAAGATGGAATTTTTTTTTGCATAAACTAAATGTGCTGATAAAAGATAAACAAGACTAAAAGTAAACCTTCTTGAGACTAGTTGCATTCCATTCTCTTGGTATCTCCCTGTGCTCCAGTGTTTTCAAGTGATATGCTCCTTGAAGGTCATCCCTGATTACTTTAAAAGGTCCTTTCTAGATGGTTTTACGGCATTGCTGAAGACTTTCCGTAAGAAGTATTCTCCCACTTGGAATTTCCTTGGATTGAATTTTTTATTGTACTGATTGGCCAGTTGTTATTGGAAGGAATCCATCTTGATCATGGCATGTTCTCTTCGCTCGTCTGCTAAGTCAAGTTTAGTCCATAATGCATTATCGTTTAGGCCTTAGTTGACTAAGGTGGGTCTCATAGTAAGGAGACCTGCTTCTAGCGGGATAATAAGTTCCATTCCATAGGCAAGCGCGAAGGTTTTTTCCCCAGTTAGTCTCCTAGGAGTAGTACAATAGGCCCACATAACGTGGGGGAGTTCATCCACCCAAGCACCAATTGCTCTTTCCAGCCTTTTCTTTAGGCCATCGCAGATAGTTTTATTAAAAGCTTCTGTTTGACCATTGCTTTGGGGATATGCCACAGAACTGAAGTGATGCTTGATACCATGCTTATCACACAAGCCTTGAATGAAGTTACTTTTAAATTGAAATTCGTTGTCATTGATGATAGTTCTTGGCACCCCAAACCGTGTTATGATTCTTTTCCAGATGAACCTTGCATATCGGCGTCACGAATGTTCGCTGGTGGTTCTGCCTCTACCCACTTGGTGAAGTAGTTTGTGCTGACCAACATATACTTTTAATTTCCAGGTGTAATAGGTAGTGGTCCCACAATATCTCATCCTCATTGTGCGAATAGACAAGGACTTGTCAGGATTTTCAAGTCGCTAGCTGGATAGTGGACTATAAGAGAGAATTTCTAGCACTTTTCACATTTGTGAACATAGGTACTTGCATCCTTTTGCATGTGAGGACATCAGTAGCCTTCCTTAATCGCTCAAAATTACAATGACCTTCCTCCTGCATGACTCTCATAAGTACCATAATAAAGTTCACTAAGAACTTTCTCGGTGTCGTATGGGTGGATGCATTGGAGGTAAAGGCCTGCATATGATCTCTTGTAGACCTTCCCTCCTGGAGTGAGGTAAAAAAGTTGTTTTCACCCTTACTTTATGGGTCAGTCTCTTGTCATCGGGAAACATGTCACTCTGTATATAGGCAATGATGGAATCCATCTAACTAGGGCCCCTCTCTGTGAGGAGGACTTGTTCGGCGACCACCGTGTGGTCGATGCTTGGCTGGGTGAGGAACTCTATCTGGATAGTTCTTCTGAGATCAAAGTCTACTATTGAGATTAGGGCTGCTAAAGCATCATCGTGACTATTCTGCCCCCAGGGGAAGTGTTAAATATCAACCTTCTCGAATTCTGCCATAGGTTCTCTAATTACGACGAGGTAGGTTATCATCCTGTCATCTTTCAAGTTGAAATATCCACTCACTTTCTTGGAGAACAGTTTGGAATCACCGAATACGTTAAGATGCCTTGCCTCTAGCATTTGGGCCTTGCGCAAGGCAGTGATCAATTCTTTGTACTTAAAATTTGTTATTGGAAGCTTCAAATCCTAGCCTGATTCCTTGTTAGGTGACATTGTCTTCTAGTGTGATGAGGATGATTCCTACTCCTACCCCCTTAGAATTGGAGTCTCCATCAATGTATAGGATACAATCCTTAGATTATACTTCCTCATTTGTTGACTGCACCCTTTCTTGTTGGTCGATAGGCTGGTTTCTTGTGAACTCAACGATAGAATTAACCAGAACTTGTCCCTTAATTGTTGATCTTGGCTGAAAGTGGATATCGAAACTCCCGAGCTCGACCAGATACTTTGAGAGTCGTCCAGAGAGGTCGAATTTTTGAATAATGGTTTTGAGGGAATATGAAGTTATCACTATTATTGACTGAGCTTCAAAGTAATGTTTTAGCTTCCTTGAGGCAACCACTGATGCATAGTTAAGATTTTCTAATGGTAAGTATCATTGTCTTGCATCCAAAAGGGTCTTACTGGCATAATAGATGGGTTGCTGTCAGCCTTCCTTCTCGTATACTAAAGTCGAGCTAACAACGTGGTCTGATACTGTGAGATAGAGATACAAAAAATATCCATCATCGAGAATCACTAATAGGGGTAGTTTGATGAGGTAGAACTTGATCTCCTCCAAATATCTTGACCAGTCATCCTTCCATATAAGGCCTTTTATCATTCTTTGGAAGCTGAAAGAATAGCCAATAATGTTCTGAGGACTTAGAGATGAAGCTGTTGAGTTCTGCGAGCATTCCAGTAAGCTTTTAATCATCTTGCAACGTTTGTTGGGGGGGGCGGGGGGAGTGGACCTTAGTGATCGCATCAATCTAATTTGGATTGTCCTCAATTCCTCTTTTTATGACCAAATAGCCCATAAACTTACCTGAATGGACACCGAATGAACACTTACTTGCGTTAAGTTTCATTCGATACTTCCTAAGTATCTCAAAGGTTCTGGCTAAGTTTATGAGGGAATCATCTTGGTTTTTTCTCTTAACTAACATGTCATCGATGTAGACCTCCATTGTTTCTCTCATCTTTCTCTTGAACAATATCGTGACCAGTCTCTGATAAGTTGCCCCTGCATTCTTCAGTCCAAACGGCATGACCTTGTAAAAGTATAAACCAATCGGGGTTTTGAAGGCTTTATCCTTATCGACGGTCGAACAACCAAATTTGACGGTACCTTGAATAGGCGTCCATAAAACTCATCCTTTCGTGTGCTGTCGTAACATCAACTAGCTGGTCAATTTCAGGTAGTGGAAAACTATCCTTGGGGCAGGACCTATTGAGGTCTATAGTGAATAGAGACCCTACAACTGCCATTGCTCTTATGTACTACCACTAGGTTAGATAACCACTCAGGTAACTGAACTTCCTTAATGGATCCTGCATCTAAAAGCTTCCCTACTTCATTCTCCACTGTTTTATCCTTCTCGATGGATATTTAGCAATCCTTCTAAGTGATCGGCTTAAAGGCTGGGTCAATATGAAGTCTATGGAAGACTATATCGGGATCAATACCAGGCAAATCATATGGCACCCAGTAAAAAATATCCAGATGGCTTGTCAAAAAGGCAATCAACTCTTTCTTCTCGTGATCAACAAGTTCAGTTCTGATTAAAAAACTTCCTATTTGGCAAGTTATCATCGGCTCCAACTTTTCCAAGGATTTTGATGACCCTGTCAGTGGGGTGGACCCTGGTCTCCTCCATCCCTAGTCATCTCTTTTATAATTTCCATTTAAAGGGTGTATCCCCATCCTGAGCCTTTGAAATGTATTTGGTTCATTTTTATTCTCCTTCCGAGGGTGAATGAGTGTGATGAAGCAGTTCCTTACAGTGGCCTGGTCGCCACGAATCTCGACCATGCCTCGGTCGGTGATACACTTCAACTTCTAGTGGTAGGAAGATGGTACGACCCTCATGGCGTGCAACCAAACTCTTCCTAGAATGACATGATATGGGGATTCTATATCCACCATTAAGAACTCAATCATATTCGATATGTTTCTTGCCCTAACCAACAGGATTATGTTTCCCAGTGATATCGTAATTCTCCCTGCGAAGCCAGCTAACAAAACTGTGGCCTCCTTGAGGTCGTCCAGTTTGAGCTTTAGCTTGGGGACACCTCTAGTTACATCACCTTCGATGAGCTCCCATAATCGACCAACAGCTTGTCGACGTCTCAATTCACAATCCTGAGGGTTATCACGAGTTCATTATGATGTGCAGTCCTTCTTCCTATCATATCTTCTTCGATGAAGACGATGTGTTTGATGTAGTCGATGTCCTCAGGACGTCGGCTCTTTCCAACTTAGCTTTTGGCAGGGTTAATCTGGAATGCCTTCATCATAGAAGTGACCTTCTTAAGATCCATCCGAATATGATTCCCTTAGATCTTTTTTAGGTCGGACGCTCCGTGGATCATCGCGAACTCATGTCCCATGCCGATATCAAGGAGATTATCCAGTTTTTAGTCACCATTGGCTACTACCTTGCTAGGTTTCTTTTCTATGTATTCATTGAGATGCCCAGCTTGGACAAACTCTTCTAAGTGAGACTTTAGAGCCTTGAAATTCTCAGTCATGTGGTTTCCCTCCTTGTGGAATATGCATCTCGGCGAATTATTCATCTTCGTTGGGTCACCACCCATGTTCTTGGGCCTCTTCATGAACGATTGATCCTTGATCTTGCTCAAAATCTTATAGATTGGTTCTTTGAAGATCATTTTAACTGCCTCGACGCCTTTGAAGGATCAGTCTTAGTCCCATTCATAAAGTCGTCCTTGCCCTCATTTTTGTTCCCTTTCTTTGGACTGTCATGTGGCACCCTGACTATTTTAATCCTGAGTGATCAATCCATTACAAAATTAAATATGAATCATTAATGGTTTCATTCTTATCATCACTGTCAAAAAACTTTTCAATTACTACCCACCTATGTCAAATTAAGCTGGTGTCAAATTTTATCTTTTATTATGAACACATGTGTAAATAAATTAAAAGAACTAAACCATTCACACATAAATATAGGTTGTAACAATCACACGATAGATATATAAATAAATGAGACCAAATAAACCATCGGTTTTCCAAGTACGTACTCCAACCATAATAAGTAAAATTAAATTAGAATGCAATCTGATGGATAACTGAATAAACGATATAATCTGAAGGCAACACACCCAAATGATCTGGTAAGGAACCTCCTATCTAAAATGAAAAAGTTGAAGCATTTAATAAAATTCTCCTGCAAGCTTCCACACTGCTGCAGCTATACATCTCTGGATAAGATATCTAAGCTTGGCGTCCCTATAGCTGGACACTTAAAAGGTTTTAAAAATATTTTTGACACGAGTCAGAGCCCAAGTAAAATATTTTGAAAATATTTTGCAAGTATTTAAATTGTAATTTAAGTCAGTTATTTATTACCCATGTATTATCCACGTACACTCACTTGAGATCCTCACCTCTCAACTAATGTCCATGCCTAGCGTATTCTGCCTAACTAGTATCCCTTTCTCAACTAGCTAATGTATTTGAATATCCTCACTAAGTCTCGTTCCCTCGTATTTCCCCATACGACACAATACTACAGTATCAATAATAAATTTATTAATTTCCATTTTATTATTGAGTCAATCATTTAAGTTCCACTACTTAAATTCTTTTAGATATACATCATCTATCAATTATACTATCTCACATAAGTAAATATATCACAAGGGTATATATTCATCGCACATATAATATATACACAACTATAGCATCCTCGAAATGGCCCCTCATATGCTAGCATACTCTACTATCAAGTCCAGGTACCACTCGTACTCAATCAAGGACTATTGGTTCGGCATGTCTCCTCGAACCCCAAAATCAATCAACACACCAGTGGACGCGAACATGGTTCTAAGCCTTTGGGATTTGCACATACCTAACGTACCCAAACGACACGTCGGTCCCAGTAATACACATCACATAGTGACCCTCCCTAAGTTCAATGCTGTGGGGTACAAATTCAGACCTCACTGGAATCGTCAAGGTGGGACCGCCCTTTGTCCGGAAACGTCCTGATAGCAGGCAGCGTAGGTATATTCAGACACATAATCAAATCATATTCATAGGTATTCACACCACCTATATAGATATATTAAGTAGGTATACACACAACCCGATTTCATCAACTCATACGTAGTTTATATCACTCGCATATTCGACGTACCATAAATTTTAATTAAAATTCTAATTTATATAATTTCGAGTATCACTCACTACTCTAAGGTTCCCACTTAACCCTGAATTAATAAGTAGTTATTCCCATCGTCACTACTGATCATAAACATAGGGTCACTCATCCCTACGTAATCCGTCTCAAATTTCATTCATTTATCAATTTCGGATATTTTCTCAATTATCCTAATACTTACTTCATCTCAATATGTAAACCTAATCGCCACTTTAGGCCTACAGTCATTTTTATATTTTTCTCTATAGTTTCAAATATCCTAAAATTCCCCTCATAAATTCTCCATAATTTTCGGGCTTAAAAGGAACAATTTTGACTTTTGGAAAAAATCTAATCGATTCTCCCTTGGGCCGAATCGATTCAAAAAGTGTCAGGGGTCTTCTTCTTCATTTCACTGTTTCGAATTTATATACCATTCAATTTCTCAAACTTTGATACAGCAATCCCAAATTCCCAATTAACATAACTAAACATCAATTATACATAAAGGGATTATTTCTAACGTAAATCATGTATAAACTCCATATAGTTTCACCCAATATGAGATTAAAATCTCCATTAATAATCAACCCTACATTTTTGTGTTCTCCACATGAGTTCATCAAAAATCCATATTTATCCCATGATCTTAATCCCATAACTCTTGCTTTCATTTTATCTATATAATTGGATTCATTCTACATGCAATCCTATCACAAGTTATGAGTTTTATTCATCAAACCATAAGGGTAACATCAATTTTTCTTAATTCAAAGACCCCACTCTATATGGGTATTATAACTCATAAAAATTTGCAAGATAAATACTTGTTTTGTATGAAAATGATCTGCTTTGGTTCTCTTAATGACTCTTTTATTCTAATCCTCACTCGAAAAATGGTTGTGATGCAAGAGCAAGGGTAGCTTCTCCAAGAATCCTCTCTTAAGCTCAAAGAAAGCTCTTCCTCTTATCTCTAATGGCCTCCAAGTGTTTTCTATTTTATTTAACCTAGACTCACACAACTATGTAGAACTTTTGCAAACTCGTAACTCCCTTAACCCTAGGCTACAAAAGGACTAAAATGCCCACTTGGGGTGTCGGTTTCGTTTAAAACTGTTCTAGGACCCAAACTGTACACACGAGTATACTATTTTTACTATTTTGTCCCTTTCGAACCCAACCGTGACCTCAAAATAATCATCTGAGTTAATCATAATTAATTTTCTATCTCGAACTCATTTAGTCTACACACGACTCCCGATTGAGATAAAATATTATCACGTCACTGTCACTCGTTATGATGTCAAATATGTAGTTCCTATTCACTTAGTAATTTTATACAATAAACATTAATCGCTTCTCTACGATCAATAATTTAATCAATCCATAATATTCAATTTCCATTAAATTACTTCACACGTGTAATTTAAATTTAACCGAATTAATTCATTTTTTTATTCTTAAAAAATATGGGTTGCTACATACTTCTCCCCTTACAAGGGAATTTGGTCCTCAAAATTTGGACGTACATGCAGTGAATAACTCTGGATACTGCTCACGCATGTCATCCTCCCGCTCCCACGTCGACTCGTCTACGTTATGGTTCCCCCACCGAATGCTAACCAATGGTACCACCATTGACCGTAGTTTATGCTCACTATGATCAAGTATCACCACTGGTCTCTCCACGTATGATATATCGACCTGTAAGTCGATATCCTCTAATGGAATATGCCAAAAATCTCTCTCACTCCTGATACATGGAACACGTCATGAATCCGCTATAGGTGCTCTGGTAGTCCTAGTTTATAAGCTACTGGTACCACTCTTTCAATGATCGAAAATGGTCCCACATATCTCAATACCAATTTCCCTTTCTTTTCAAACCTCATAACTCCTTTCATAGGATACACTCACACCAACACCTGGGGGGCAACCTCAAGCTCAATGTGCCTTTTTTCTGCATCGGCCTAACTCTTCTGCCTGTCTTGAGTTATTTCGATGCACCCTCGAATTAACTCAATCTTGGTAGTGGTGTCCTAAATAATCTCTGGCCCCAATAACTTATTGTCCCCCACATCCAATTAGCAAGTAGGCGAACGATAAGGTCGATCGTACAGTGCCTAAAATGGTGCCATGTCGATGGTAAATTAGAAGGAGTTATTATACGCAAACTCCACTAAAGAAAGGTATTGTTCCTATCCTCCCCTAAAATTAAGTATGCACATCTGCGACATATCCTCCAGCATCTGATTAACCCTCTTTGTCTGCCCATCTGTCTATGGGTGATACATTGTACTCAACCTTAAATCTATCCCCATCGCCTCCTGAAACCTCTACCAGAAATGTGACACAAAGATCTTATCTCGATCGGACACAATATTAATCGAAATTCCATGTAATCGTACTATCTCAACGATGAATAACTGTGCATACTTCTTTGTCTCAAAATTCGTACGAACGGAAGGAAATGAGCCAGGTTAGTCAACCGATCCACTATCATCCATATATAATTTATGACCTCGATGTGATAACGGTAACCCAATTATAAAATCCAGAGAGATACTCTCCCATTTCCACATGGGAATCTCAAGTGGCTGTAACATCCCTATCGGTCTCTGATGGTCTACCTTTACTAGATGGCAGGTAGAACACTTTGAGATAAATTTTGTTATGACCCTTTTCATCCCCAACCACCAATGTTATCTGTGCATATCTTGGTAGATCTTATCCCCACTGGGATCTACCACAAATCAGGACCCGTGAGCCTCTGACATCACTGCATGACTCAAATCATCACCCTTTGGAACCATGAGTCTCCTGTTAAAATGCAGACCACCCTCTGAACTGATCGAGTACCCTTTTGCCCCATCAGCTAATAAATGGCGAACTTTGTCCTGGAAATAGTGCTCCCCTGCCTGTACTTTCACCACCCTCATCAAAATCTCAGGAGTGATAGTTAATAAGGACATACAAGCCATAACAATCTCATCATCATGTCTAAGTTCCTGCCACTTTGCTTTCTAAACCTCTGTTAGCTCACTTGTAGGTCTTCGTCTTAACGCGCCAGCCACCATATTAACCTCTCCATGATTATATTGAATGTCATACTGGTAATCCTTAACGAACTCCAACCAACTCCTCTGCCTCATGTTCATATCCTTTTGTGTGAACAGATACTGAAGCAATTTATGGTCCATTAATAAGGTAAAATGCTCACCCAACAAATAGTAACTCCATATCCTAAAGGCAAATACAACTGCAGGTAACTCTAAATCATGCGTGGGTTAATTCTTCTCATCGGGATTAAGGCTGTGAGATGCATACGCTATGGCCCTCGCTTATTGTTGCAATACACCAGTGTATACACAGTATGACGCTCCTCCCTTAAGCAGTGCACGTATAGGTGCTGAGGTCAATTTGTCCTTTAGCTCATCGAAAGCTAGCTGACAATGGTCATCCTAAATAACGGCACCCCTTTGCGAGTTAAATTTTTCAATGGACCTACAATCTTTGAGAAACCCTTAATGAACCTACGATAATATCCTGCCAATGCCGAAAAGCTATGAACCTCCATCGGTACCATAGCCTATCTCCACTCCCTCACCTTCGATACCTTATTCGGATCAACAACGATACCCTTCTCAAACCTTTCATAAGTTCTTAGCATGCTCATCCTTAGAGTGAGGGTACATCGGGATATCGTCGATGAACACAATCACAAACTGGTTAAGGAACTCTTGAAAAACTCGATTCATCAGATCCATGAACACTGCTGGCTCATTGGTGAGTCCGAAAGGCATCACCGTAAACTCATAGGAACCATATAGTGTCAAAAAAGCAATCTTAGGAACGTCCTCTTCCTTGATGCGCAAATGATGATAACTAGACCTGAAATCTATCTTGGAGAAGTGAGTTTCCCCACTCAGATGGTCTAATATATCACTAGTATGAGATATTGGATACTTATTTCGAATTGTGACCTTATTCAACTCTCTGTAGTCAATACACAACCTAAGAGACCCATACTTGTTCTTGATAAATAACACCAGTGCGCCGCCCTACGATGAAGTACTCCGTCTATTAAAACCCTTCCCCAAGAGCTACTGAATCTTCTCCTTCAATTCCCGCATCTCTGATGGGTCCATGTGATAAGGTTCTCGAGCTATGGATCTCGTACTCGGTTTTAGGTAAATAACAAAATCAATTTCTCGATTAGGTGAAAACTCGAGTATGTCCTAGAATACATCCTCGAACTCCCTCATGACTGGAATCGAGTCTAACGAAGCTACCACCTCTTGTGAGGCCTCCTTCTCGATGTAATATAGATGTGTTCTAGACCCTCCCTCAGGAATATGCATCTCTACTTAGAACATTTCCTTCCCTGGAATCGAAAATACAATAGTCCTTTCGAAGCAATCCACCATCGCTCGATATCCAGCTAACTAATCCATCCCAAAGATAATGTCATACCCCTCTATGTCTAACACAAGAAGATCGATGGCTAAACATAATCTACCCACATCGATATCCACACCCCTATAGATTGAGTGTATAAGCGACGTACTACCCATCGGTGACTCCACACACATAAGGAGACTACCATCTGTCTCTAATAGGCCGACAGCTCATGAAAATCTTGTTGCTATGAAAGAATGTGATGCCCCGTATCAAATAAAACACTACTCGTAAGCCCGTGAATAGGAAACGTACCCGCTACTACTGGTGGTGATTGTGGGTAATGTTGTATGGCAGTATCTCGATGTTATTGACACGCCCGTGTAACTATCCCTCCTGTGGTGGTACGGGTGGGGTTGGTGTCGCAAGTGGCCTCTGTGCCTATTGTTCCTGTGGGGCACCCTACTGCGGAGCTCTCCCCTGTTGTGGGAAATCCTTCTTCCTGTGGCTCGTTTGTCCACAAATAAAGCACTGTCCTGGAAACTCACTCTATCGCTAGAACTGACTGCCCTGACGATATTGACCTGCTATTGGCCCTATTGGCCTCGAAACTGCTGATCCTCCCTATTGTTCCCTTGGACTTGGTGGCCCTGAGGAACTTGCTGCTGCTGAGGACCCTATAGGCCCTTCGTGTAACCACCCTCAGGTCGATAGCCACCAGAGATGAATCTCTTGGCCTAATCCCCCTATCGGTAATCTTGCCCATGGTGTCTGTCTAACTATTACTACTGCGGTGCTCCTCTAGCACTGCTCCTTCATGTCTTGCCCCGCTGATTGAGCTCACATCCTCTCTTACTCCCATTCACATAGAAGCAATGGTCCTGACAATATAACAGTGCGACATTGACAACGTATGCATAAGTCACCAATGTGGGATTACCGATCAAGTACTGTCAGATCCTCCAAGCTAAACTATCCATTAACTTTGTCTTCTTCCTTTCTTCATTCACTACACCAAAATGGCCAAATTGTCACCTTTCAGCCGACCACCCTTGTCACGGTCATTGACCTTGACACGCCCGTGACAAAGTGTTGTCACGGTCATTGACCATGACAAGTCCGTGACAAATGTTCTTGTCACGGACTTGTCACGATCAATGACGGTGACAAGTCTTTAAATATTGTCACGGTCAATGACCTTGACATGACAGTGACAAGTTCTTCAGCAAAAATCCTTTTCCCTTATTCCCCCCCCCCCCCCCCCCGCCGTTCCCTCCTTTTTACAACTGTCTTTCTCTACGCTGCTCTCTCTCTCTCTCTCGTTTCAGGTTAATTTCTCTCTCTCTCTCTCTCTTCCATTTATATATATGTTTGTGTGCATATATATGTGTGTATATATATATATATATATATGTGTGTGTGTGTGTGTGTGTGTGTGTGTGTGTGTATGTGGTGGGTGAGTATGTGGAAAATAGGGGTTGTTATATTAGAGGCAAAACATTGATGATTATGTATATAAAATTAGCCTTGTATGGGTATAAGCTAATTTGGATTAATATTGATGATTATGTATATAAAGATTAACTCATTTTCATTCGAATTAGACAATTCACATGTTAATATGTTGTTGCTTAACCTATGATTTTGTCTTAGGTTAGATAACGTTCATGTTGATACCAAAATTAGTATGCTGATGTGGACGAATAATAGGAAGACACGTGTCAATCTACGTGGCACAATAGCAACGAGGAAGTTCATTCCCCCCACCTGGTCATACTCACTCCGAGCAACAGGTGTGCTCCGAGGAACACCAGTCCTCCGAGGAACTCTTGAACGACGAGCAACTAAGGCGGTTCGAGCTGCATCTCGACCACAGTATTGATTGCCAGATAATCAACAGTTCAACTATTCATTGAATGCTTATCATCTTGACGCACACTCTTGAAGAGCATTGGATGAATTACCCTTTCATATGTATATCATTTAATGTATCACCCTTTCATGTACAACCTAAGGGCTATAAATACCTTGTATGACCCTCATTCAAAGGGACCGGAATTTCTTGATAGTACTTGTAATCGAGAATTCCCAAACACTCAGTAATAACATAACAGTGGACGTAGGCCATTCATATAAGGCTGAACCACTTTAAAATTCTTTGTCTCATTTATATTTATCTGTGATTGAATTATTAGAGTAATCTAGTTTTTTTACATCAATAGATTGGCGCCGTCTGTGGGAAACGACTGTTGTTATCGTTTTTCACCAAGAATTATTCATCATCAATGGCGAACAATCCAGAATCTAGCAATCGAAACACTGGAAATGCTGGAAATCCTCCAAATCCCTCTGCACCTCCAGATCTGGCTGGAATTACGACGAACCTGTCTCAAGGACAAACCGCCATGCAAGAAACAATGCGACAACTCATACAGACCCTTCATGGCGGTGCACCTGCACGTTCGGGACAACGAAGTGGTCAAAGGAAAACCTATTTACTTTCTTCACGATCCAGGCGTACTGAGTCATATCGTAATGAGGAATCTGATGATTTCTCTTATCAACCTGGGCGAACTTCGTCAATAAGGGCTACAGATACTGATCAACGTATCACTCTCTCTCCAAAGAGACCCAGTGCCTTGGAAAGACTGAGTAGGGTGTCTCCTTTTAGTCGATTAGGCCCTAGGAGGAATAGGAGTCCACCTAAGACCATGTCGAGGAGTTTTCGACAACCATCAGATCTCAGAGAAGGATCAGCACAATCACGACCAGTTGCTCGTCAAGATAGATCTCAGGAGGCTACTTCAGAACAATCAGTTGCTCGAACTAATAGGCCCGAGGAAGGAAATGACGCGTGGAAAGGTTCCATTCAGTGGTTGGAGGATAGATTGGGAGAAATGGCTAAGGCAAAGAATCCCCTACAACGAACTTTTGTTCGAGGGACACCTTTTGTACAGGCCATTGTGGATTTTACTACACCGTAGAAATTTAAAGCGCCCGTGGTGACCCCCAAGTATGATGGAAAGACATATCATGTTCTTCACATAGAGCAATATCAGGCTGCTGCCGACATCTATGTTGTCCCCGACGAGATGAGATGTAGAGCATTCTCTAGAACTCTTACTGGATCTGCCCAGATATGGTAGAACAATCTTCCTCGGGGTAAGATTTCAACTTTCTTTCAATTGGCCGAGTTGTTCATCGGAAATTTCTGTTTTGGGGCAAAGCCAGTAAAAAGAGTTGCACACTTGTTAAGTGTTAGACAAAAATCTGGTGAGAGTACTAGAGATTACATAACTCGTTTCAATAACGAGAAGCTGGAAGTCATAGATTATGAAGAAAAGACAGCAATCACCGCCTTGAAGAGTGGGTTATCGCTTAACAATTTGTATTACACTTTGGCCAAAGATCCACCTACAACTATGTCAGAGTTGATGGAAAAAGCGGCCAAAATCATGAATGCCGAGGAGGCTATGGCTGCGAAGAAGAATATGGATAAAGAAACCAAGGTGGAAGTCGACAAATCTAAAAAGAAAGAGCATAAGGGCAATGGCGGTGACAGGCATTCCAAGAATAATAAAACATCATGGGAAGTCCTGAAGAAATTCGATAATTATACTCCTTTGAAAATGGGTATTAATCATGTCTTGGAAGAAATCAAGAATAGCGAGGAGGTAAAGTGGCCGAAGAAACTGAGGTCAGACCCTGATACGAGGAACAAGGATAAATATTGCGAGTTTCATAAGGATCATGGTCATATGACCAAAAATTGCATAGATCTTCAGAACGAGATTGAAACACTCATCCGAAAAGGAAAGCTAGCAAAGTATATTGATCGGGGAGGGGAAAGAATAAATAATGACCGAACTAGAGAAAGGTCTAGATCTCCTCGTCGAGCAGAGGAGAAAAATAAGAGAAACCATGAAGACGATCCAGATGATGACCCCGATCTACCTAAGAAACCAAGGCATCCAGAACGAGAGGTATTTTCAATACGCTTTGGGTCATTTGATTGTAATGTCATTACAGGAGGAGATGCAGGAGGAGGAGACCTTACTGCAGAAAGAAAGGCTTACCTCGGAGAGGCCCAAGCTTGCTCGTACATTCAGCGAATAAATTTGGCCGAGGAGGATAGTCCGAGGAAGGTAAATAAAGAGAAGCTGGTCATTGGCTTTTCAAAAAATGACCTAGCAGGTGTTCTTTACCCTCACAACGACCCTTTGGTGATCAAAATGAGGATGAAAGAAGTAGTGATTTCAAGGGTGCTGGTAGACAATGGTAGTTCGGCAGACATCATGTACTATTCATGCTTTGACAGTTTAAATTTGAAATTATCTCAATTGGAACCTTATCATAGACCTCTTCTGGGTTTTGCTGGCGAGAAAGTTTTTCCACTTGGGACGATCAAGTTGGATATATTGATTGGAACTTGGCCTGCTTGTCGAACGGAGAGAATACGCTTCTTTGTGATGGATAAGAACGTGCAGTCAGCTTACAACATCATCATGGGAAGAGTTGGTTTGAAGAAGTTCGAAGCAGTCCCATCTACAGTACATCAGTGCTTAAAATTCCCAACAAATTTTGGAGTAGGAGTTGTGAAAGGTGATCAGAAAGTAGCTCGGGAATGCTATTATTCGTCTGCCGAGCAAGAGGAGCTTGAAGAATCAAGGAAAAAGACTACTACCTACCAGGTGGATGAAGGTACAGAAATTGAAACACTGGATCCCAGAGATGAATCCCAACTTGTAAAAGGACAGGTGGTGGAATCTACAGAAAATGTTATTCTGGACGACGAGCACCCTGAACGAATAACCCAGATAGGTTCGACGTAGGATGCTTCAATAAAACAGGAGTTGATAACTTTCTTGAGAAACAGAAAGAAAACTTTTGCATGGAGTCATGAAGACATGCCAGGAATAGATCCAAACTTCTTATGCCATGAACTCAATGCGAATAAGGAGATCAAGCCTGTAAAGCAGAGAAGAAGAGTGTTTAGTCCCGAGAAGAATCAAGCCATACAAGAGGAGGTCGAGAAGCTCCAGAAAGCCCAATTCATTGAAGATGTGAAATATCCAGACTGGTTAGCAAATGTGGTGATGATGAAGAAGAAAAGCAATAAATGGAGAATGTGTGTTGATTTCACTGATCTCAACAAGGCCTGCCCAAAGGATCACTTTCCATTGCCCAGAATTGACCAACTAGTAGATGCTACCTCGGGACACGAGCTTCTCAGCTTCATGGACGCTTACTCTGGATACAACCAGATCAAAATGAAACCTGAAGACAGGGAAAGCACTTCTTTTATTACCCCTAGGGGAACTTATTGTTATAATGTTATGCCTTTTGGTTTGAAAAATGCAGGAGCGACATACCAGCGGCTGATGAATAAGGTTTTTACCGAACAAATCAGTTGCAATATGGAAGTCTATGTCGATGATATGCTGACAAAGAGCAAGAAAGCTGCTGATCATCTAATTGACTTAGGTCAGACCTTTGATCAACTGGATAAATACCAAATGAAGCTCAACCCGACGAAGTGCACCTTTGGAGTATGAGAAGGAATGTTCCTCGGGTACATCGTCAACCAGCGAGGCATTGAGGAAAATCCAGCAAAGATCAAAGCTCTTTTAGGGTTGCGATCTCCAACGACGAAGAAAGAGGTACAGAGTCTTACAGGACGAGTTGCAGCGCTCAACAGATTTGTATCCCGAGCAACTGATAGATGCCTCCCATTCTTCAAAACACTTCGAAAAACTTTCGAGTGGAATGATGAATGTGAGAAAGCCTTTCAAGACTTGAAGAAATATTTGGGAGCACCTCCACTGTTGTCCAGGCCAGTAATGGGAGAAAAGTTGTACTTGTACCTGGCAGTATCAGAGAATGCAGTCAGCTCGGTATTGATCAGAATGGAGAATGGAGAATGGAGTTCAGAAGCTAATTTATTACACAAGTAAGGCTTTCCGAGGTGCAGAGATCAGGTACCCAAAGCTGGAAAAATTAGCATTGGCATTAATTGAGGCAAGTAGAAGAATGAGGCCATATTTCCAGGCCCATACCATTGTCGTGTATACCGACATGCCATTGACACAAGCCCTTCATAAGCCAGAAAAATTAAGGAGACTGATGTATTGGGCAATAGAGCTCGGTGAATATGATATTGTGTATGAACCCAGATCATCACTAAAAGGGCAGGCTGTAGCAGACTTTATAACAGAATTTACATATCCTGATACCCCTGAGGAATAAAAGTTGCTCACTGATCAGCCTGTGGATGTTACAGGATCAACAGACATAAGTCCAGATCAACTCCGGTTGATAAAAGGGCTTGTGGATGTAGAAAGATCATCAAATTCAAACCCAGACCAACTCCGGTTGGTAAAAGGGCGAGAAGAGATGGTCGTCGAAGAGCAAAAAATACCAGGGGAGGATGAAAGGAAACAAAAGATATTTCACCGAGGAACTCTATCAGATAAGAAATTTGAAGACGAGTTACCTACATGGAGATTATATGTAGATGGATCATCTTGCACAACGGGTTGTGGAGCGGGGATTGTTTTGAACACCCCAGATGAGATTGATGTGGAATATGCCTTGCGATTCCAATTCAAAGCTTCCAATAATGAGGCTGAGTATGAAGCCTTGATAGCAGGTCTTAATTTAGCAAAGATTATGGAAGCGCAACAAATGATGGTATTCAGTGATTCTCAATTAATTGTGAATCAGATGATGGGAACATATGTAGTTAAAGGAGAATTAATGGTCAAGTATCATGCAAAGGCGATGGAGTTGTTGGCAGAATTTGATGCCATTCAGTTGATCAGAATACCAAGAATGGAGAATGCACAAGCAGACGCACTGGCCCGACTAGCATCAGCTACTCGTACCGAGCTGCGAAGAACGATACCAATTGAGGTGTTAGAAAGTCGAAGCATAGATGAAGACCTGAAGATGAATATTATTACTCTTGATTTAGGACCATCCTGGATGGATCCCATCAGGGCATATATTGAGGAAGGAGAATTACTGGAGGATAAGACCGTTGCCAAGAAATTGAAGTTTAAAGCTGCTCGGTATGTACTAACTAATGGTGTTTTATATAGACGAGGAATTATGGCAGGTTTGCAAAGATGTGTACATCCCTCTGAGGTGCAAGAATTGATTGAAGAAATCCATGAAGGGTCCTGTGGAGCCCATGTAGTAGGTCGGACACTTTTGCAAAGGGTGATGACGCAAGGATACTACTGGCCAACGATGAGGGCTGATTGTATATCTTATGTTAAGAGATGTGATAAATGCCAACGTTTTTCCTCCATCCGACGAACTCCACAAGCATTACTGACATCCATAACTTCCCCTTGGCCTTTCACCATGTGGGGAATTGATCTGGTTGGACCACTGCCAACGACCCGAGGAAGATTCAAATACCTCGTCGTGGCAGTGGATTATTTTACTAAGTGGGGAGAAGCTGAGCCACTTATTGATATGACGTACGAGAAGGTATACTAGTTCGTTTGGAAGAATATAATCTGCCGATATGGTCTCCCTCATGCCTTCATCACAGACCATGGAACACAATTTGATAACGAGGAGTTTTCTGCCTATTGTCGATAATCAAACATTTTGAAGACTCATTCAGCACCAGGCCATCCTCAAAGCAATGGACAGACTGAAGTGACGAACAGAACATTACTCAATGGTTTGAAGAAGAGGCTAAGTGAAGCTAAAGATAATTGGATTAATGAGCTACAGTCAGTATTGTGGGCTTACCGAACAACTCCCCGAGCAGCAACTGGAGAATCACCATATATGCTGGCATTTGGAAGTGAAGCTGTAATACCTGCCGAGTTGGGTCTTCCAACACATAGAGTGCTGAATTTCAATTCCCCAGTCAGCGACTTAATGAGAAGATTGGATTTAGATATGCTCGACGAGGTTAGAGAAGAGGCAGCCATTAGGAATGCTGCTTACCAACAATGAACAGCTCTGTTCTACAACCAGAGGGTGAAGAAATGTGACTTAAAAGAAGGATATTACGTGCTAAAGAAGGTCATTCAGAAGCACAATAAGTTGGAAGCAAACTGGCATGGACCTTAACGAGTTACTGCAGTTGTCCGACCAGGAACTTACCGAATAGCAACTCTAGAAGGAGAGGAATTTAAGAATGCATGGAATGCTGAACACCTACGCAAGTATTATCAGTGATGTAAAATGTAAAGAAGTTCCATCAATATGAATAAAACGATGATATTTCACAATCTTCTCTCCTTTTATTGAAAGTTTTTCGGGGAATACTAGTGTACAACACTACGCTGTTCAGCAGCACTGATAGTTCAAACCCACGACCAACTCCGGTTGGTAAAAGGGAGAGAACAAACTATACTCCTTTGGTTAGGAGGCGTACAATAGCGTGACCAACTCAGGTTGGTAAAAGAGCTAGTGGACATGATAGTTCAAACCCACGACCAACTCCGGTTGGTAAAAGGGAGAGAACAAACTATATTCCTTTGGTTAGGAGGTGTACACTAGCGTGACCAACTCAGGTTGGTAAAAGATCTAGTGGACATGATAGTTCAAACCCACGACCAACTCCGGTTGGTAAAAGGGCGAGAACAAACTATACTCCTTTGGTTAGGAGGCGTACACTAGCGTGACCAACTCAGGTTGGTAAAAGAGCTAGTGGACATGATAGTTCAAACCCACGACCAACTCCGGTTGGTAAAAGGGCAAGAACAAATTATACTCCTTTGGTTACGAGGCGTACACTAGCGTGACCAACTTAGATTGGTAAAAGAGCTAGTGGACATGATAGTTCGAACTCAGACCAACTCCGGTTGGTAAAAGAGCGAGAACACGAGACTCCTAAAAAGGCCAATCTCGGTTGGTTAGGAAACAAGATATGCTCTCAAATACCAACTTATGTTGGTCGGGAGGTAAGATTATTACAGAAAATACAAAAGTTCCTCGAAGAACAAAATATTCCAAACTGAACCAAGTATGGTTGGTCGAGGATAAAAACCCACTAATTGTAGTTGGTCGACGAGGAAAATTTATTGACCTTAGTTGGTCGGACATATTTTATGAAAAAGACAAAAATTTACCAAGTATGGTTAGTCGGGGATAAAAACCCATTAACTATAATTGGTCGATGAGCACAATTTAACAACCTTGGTTGGTTGGAATAATTTTCAACATTTTTATACTCATTACTTTATTATTAAGTGATCGAGCAACATTTCTGATACTTGTAACTTTTTATGAACCACACAATATTGTTATGAAAGCACAAATATAAAGTGTTTGACAAATACAAGAGCAATACAAATTTGCAAACAAAAATGAAAATTTTTCATTAAAGTCGAAATGAATTACACAAGTTTATTACATTGATATTAGATTGTGTACTAATTATTACATCAGAATTTCCTATTCTATTGGCTTTTTTCCTTCAGCTTTCGATATAGGCTCCTCGCCAGCAGGAGGATCTTCCAAGAAAAGGGGAGAATTAATGAAGTTAATATCTCGGAGCATTCTGACGTTCATTATTGAAGGGGTGTCCAGTAGATGCTCGGGACGAGATACCTCGATCTGAGAATGAAGATTTAGTCACCGAGGTATTTTGCAATTAAGTTCCGAGGAATGGAACGAGCTGGGATCCATTCCATGTCCAATTTATAAGGTGGCACAGGCAAGTCTAATACCACAGGATCATAATAGTCCCACAGGTAGTGCCCTTGTTCGAGCTTCAGCATGCCCAAGGCATTCAACCAACCTTGCTTGTAGCCCTCATTATTGGCATTCTGGATACGATCATCTAAATGGAATAAAGCTTCATTGTATCCAGCCATCCAAAACTCCCTGGGTTATTTATTAAATTGAAATGTCAACCTTGCAATCTTCTCGTTAAGACTCTGGATGAAAAGTTCGTTAGTCTTCAAAACTGATTCCTTTGAAGAGAGTTGTTGTTCCAATTCTCTAACTTTCTTGGACAATTCAGACAATGCTTGGTTCTTATCCATTAATTGGAATGCTTGATTTTCCAACATTGATCGAGTACGAGCTTCTTCAACATTACGACTTAAAGCTCTTGATCCTCCCCGAGCAGGTCGAGAACTTGGTTCCTTGATAACATTCTGAGCAGCTCTTCCTCGACCACGAGAACCTTTTCCTCGTCCCCGAGTAGCAGTAGAGGCACCCGACCTTCTCCAGGTATCCAACTCTTGCCTTAATTTGGTATTTTCAACCTCTAAAAATGAAAATCCCTCGTCAGTCACTAGGATTACAGCTGTTGAAGAAGAAGCTGCAGACTTATACTGTGCTAGCTCTTTCTGCAAATTGTTATTCTCTTACTCCAGAAGCTTGGCAATCTGTCTACATGCTTTAACTTCACCCCTTAGGGTTCTCTCCCTGACATCGTACCCAACAAGGATCTTTTTGTGGCCTGTCTCGGCAGAAAGTTGTTGATACCTCTTTTCATACCCCTCGTGTAAAAGGGCAGTTGATTCCTTGTACTGAGTCTGAAGATCTTCTAAAGTATATTGAAGCTCCTCGATCATGTCATAGTAAGCCATGTTATTGGCCACAGCTCGATCAAGTAAGTCCTTCAGGTATTGATAAGCTTCGACAGCCTGCTCTAAAGAATCATGACTGAGGATGTCAACAACTTCGGATACACTCAATTCTGTGTGACCAGCCTTATAATATTCATGACATTGCTGCATCAGCTTTGTATCATTAGCAGATAACATATTCATCCTGGCCAGAAACTAGCAGAGAAAGAAAAAGTAATCATCAAAAAGAAGATCCAGACAGAATGCAGATAGAAAAAAGACAGTCATATGGAAGAAAAGAACTCAAATTTTATTAGATCATAATGCAAAGTTACAAAGATCTGGGTTACACCTGAAAAAGAAGAAAAATAGAAAGAGAATACCGAACAACTTCACACCTTTTCCTTGTCTCCCAAGACTTTTTCGGGAGGCTGGGATGAGGAGCTCGGTTGCTCGGTGGGAACAACGAGTTGGTCGGCAGGAACTGGAACTTGTTCAGGAGGAGCAGGCCGAGATGAAAGCTCCTCATCAGCAGGCTGGGTAAGGATGAGATCACCCACTACCATTGAAGATTCTTCGGAGGCAGCTTCATCCTCTTCTTCATCCTCAATAGCTGGGGGAGGACCAGGCAGATGTTGTTGAAACAGTTCTGAATCCTCGCCCACCTTCATTTCTTGCAGGGCGATAACCCAACCATCTCGGAAGTATTTCAAACTCCCATACTTGACCTGGGTCATCATTGCCGCTACCCCCCTATCCCATCCTTTATCCCAACCGGTGCGGAAAGATTTTTTCACTGCCACTTTTCTCTTCATTTTCTCCGAGGAGAGCTTCTCGGATAGAAGATCCTCGGAGGCTTTCAACTTGGCCTCCACCTCCTCCTTCTGGCGATTTACTTCTCGCAGAAGGGTTAGCTCTTCCTCAGCCGATTTCAACTTATTTTCAAGCTCCCCAAAGTTTGTGAGCTTCTCGGCATATTTTTTATTATCTCTCTCCAAGTCCTTCACTTTATTTCCCAACTGCACCTTCTCTGCCTCAGATGCAGCCAACTTCTTCCCTCATTCACCCCTATCCTCGTCATACTTTTGACGAGAATCCTTCAAAGATTGGGCCAAACCCGAAAAAGCATCCTCCACTCCAGACGAGGAGCTAGAAGCCTTGAGTGCTTCATCTTTCTTCACTATGGTGTTAAAGCAACTCACCAGCTGTAAAAAGAAGAAAATAATGATAAGTCATTGCAGAGACATATGTATTGATGGGAAGAAAGAAAAATTCAGAATAAGAGAAACTTACTGAAGCAATGTGACGCGTAGCTAGGGATGTCAGCATATCCCTAGACATGTTCTCTTCAATTCCTTGGACTTCAGGAATAGTCCAAGTCTTTACCGAGCTCATTGCAGAACTCGGGGGAATAATGGTTGGAACACCAGCTCCACTAGCTTGGAGCTGGGGAATGGTTTCAGAAAAACTGACCGAGGAGGATTTCTTCAATCTCCTCAGGGGCACTTCAGCAGTTTCAACCAAAGAATTTTTGGTGGGGGAGATGGTGACCACTTCCACAGAAGCACTTTTCTTACTCGGAGCCACTGGGGGCTTCTCGGCAGCCTTCTGAGGAGCAACAGAAGGGGCAGCATCTACTTTCTTTGTCCCCTTTGGGACATCATTCTTGTTTCTCTTTCCATCTCCAGCAGAGGAAGTCTCTTCGAAGATAGCTGGAACTCTTCTTTTGCCCATCTTCTGACTTAAAGGAATGTGAGATTCTGGAGAAGAGTCCTCAGGAGTTGATGCTGGTTCACTGGTACTAACCACAGGGCGAGCAGTAAAGGATGTAGTATAACTCCTATACTGCAACAAATATGAAGAAGACCTGATGTGCTCGTCTGCAACTCTTCGATGCAAATTCCAGATATGTTTCAAATGTTTAATATTTACTTCTGACTCTTTTGGAGTTTTTCTCTTACTGTCAACTGCAAACAAATACATAGTGAAATATCAGTCATACATTTTGTCAAACATAATGAAATCATAATTTCAGAAATAGAATAAAATGAAAATAACCTATCCCATTGCCATATGGAGGGCTTTTGAGACCCTCATATACTGCATCTCCAACCAAAGGGGCATGTTGCCAATTTTTGATAACTACCCCGTGTTCAAAATAATCCCTATTTGCATCAGGGAGGTTGACTACTAAGGCCCTATTCAAAAATCTAGTTTTTAAATAAAAAACATTGTCTAAAACAGCCCATCTATAACAGTACATAATCTCAGGAATTCCTATACGAGTTCCATGAGTTTGATTTAACCTATACACCCCATTAACTATTCTCCATGTGTTGGGGGCTATTTTTGCAGGGACAACATCGAAATACTGACAGAACTCTAAACACAAAGGGTTTGGTGGAAAAGAAAATCCACATTCAGCAATAAAGAGGCTAGGGAACCAATGTCCCTCAGCCAAATTAAAATAATTTGAAGGCTCAGAAAGATTCTCCAAAGTTACCCAAGAAGGAATAGAAAAGTCAGAACGGAATTTCTCAAGAGATTCGATAATATAAACCATGGTGAATAAAAAGAAATGAAGAAGAAGGAAGAAAATCTTACAGGAAAAAGGAGATCTGTTGACAAACAAACGAAGAAAGGGATGAACGCACAAGAGAGAGAAAAGCTATCGAAAACTCGAAAGCAGAAATTGGAAAAGGTAGAAGACGGTGATATTGTCTATGAAGTTTAAATACTTTGCCTTGAGAAATGGCGAAAGAAATTATTACAAAAAGGAAACTATTACGCTACCGGCGGCTAAAAGGACAAAAAGCGCACGAAGATCGAAACGCTTATAAAAATGCAAAAAGGCGGATTCTGCAAATTTGGAAGGAAATTCAAATACGAAGAAAAGGCTCCTAAAACCCAGGAAGGTCATTTAATATTTCCATATACCGAGAAAGAATGTTCCATACTCCTCAAAGTTCGAAACATGAAACATTGGGGGCTTCTGTTGATACCAAAATTAGTATGCTGATGTGGACGAATAATAGGAAGACATGTGTCAATCTACGTGGCACAATAGCAACGAGGAAGTTCATTCCCCCGACCTAGTCATACTCACTCCGAGCAACAGGTGTGCTCCGAGGAACACCAGTCCTCTGAGGAACTCTTGAACAACGAACAACTAAGGCGGTTCGAGCTGCATCTCGACCACAGCATTGATTGCCAGATAATCAACAGTTCAACTATTCATTGAATGCTTATCATCTTGACGCACACGCTTGAAGAGCATTGAATGAATTACCCTTTCATATGTATATCATTTAATGTATCACCCTTTCATGTACAGCCTAAGGGCTATAAATACCTTGTATGACCCTCATTCAAAGGGACCGAAATTTCTTGATAGTACTTGTAATCAAGAATTCCCAAACACTCAGTAATAACATAACTGTGGACGTAGGCCATTCATATAAGGCTGAACCACTTTAAAATTCTTTGTCTCATTTATATTTATCTGTGATTGAATTATTAGAGTAATCTAGTTTTTTACATCAACAGTTCATGAACTTTAGAATATTAGTGTTATCGACTTAATTCCACATTGAAGATATTTATACTTGTATATTTGTGTCTAATTTTAATTTCAAAGGGAAGATTACGATATTTTGACTATGGTCAAAGATAAAAAATAATTCGTTGTGATTTTATTTCTAAGTGATTCTAGAATCTTTATTCTTGGAGTTAAAGAAATCAATGCATTCTTTCTGTTGAAAGATATTTAATTTTTAATAATGCAGGTTATTTTGAACTTTCCTTCACCATTAAAGCATTAAATTGGTAGCATTTTTCTCCTACCAATTTTTTTCATCGTGGATGTGGCCAAATTCTTAGTAGATTAGTATTTAACAAACAAAAGCGAAAGAACCATTATTGTTCACTAAATGTTGGTAAAAGTCTTACTGAAAATGTAAACATTTGTATTATATATAAATTGACTCTCTCATGTATCAAAACTTTTGACTCTATCAAGTTAAATAGACTTGGTTCATTATGAGTGAGACACAATCTATAGTTTAGGTCAGATGAACCTTAAGGACTAAAGATTCCATGCTTTACATCTATTCCGTGCATATATAATATATATAATAATAATTCCATGCTTTACATCTATTCCACGTTAGATATTTTCAACTAATTTAGACATATTTATGTGTGTATGTGTATATGTGTGTGTATATATGTGTGTGGTGATGTGTGGTGAGGGGGGGGGCAGGGGTTGTGGGGGGGGGGTGTACGTGTGCGTGTGTGTGGTGGGGGTGGGGTGTGGGGGGGAGGCGGTGGGGGGGTGTACGTGTGCGTGTGTGTGGTGGGGGTGGGGTGAGGGGTGAGGGGGTGTGGTCAGGGATGGAGGGTGGGGTAGGGGTGTGTGTCTCTGTGTACTAATAATTTCATGCTTTACATCTATTCCGTGCATATATAATATATATAATAATAATTCCATGCTTTACATCTATTCCACGTTAGATGTTTTCAACTAATTTAGACATATTTATGTGTGTATGTGTATATGTGTGTGGTGGGGGAGGGGGCAGGGGGTGTGGTGGGGGTGGGGGGCGTACGTGTACGTGTGCGTGTGTGTGGTGGGGGTGGGGTGAGGGGGTGAGGGGATGGGGGAAGGGGTGGTGGGGGGGTGTACGTGTACGTGTGTGTGTTGGGGGTGGGGTAGGGTGTGTGTATATGTGTACTAATAACATTTTTTTCATCTGTACTAATAACATTTTTTTATAGCAAATGTCTCCTTCAGGTATTAAGGTGAAGATGATGATGATGTTTATGATGATGTCGTCTGGGCTCGGTGGTAGCGGAGGCGACGAGGGCTCCTCGGCCCCTAGGCTCTCCAAATATGGAAAATTTGGGATGACCGTCGAGAACAAATCGGATCTATTAGCGAGATCCCTCGAGCTGCTAAAGACGGTCATCGGCCCGGGGTTTATGAGTTGGAAGGAGGTGCCATATGAGCTCAAGTTAGTTGTTTGGGCGGCACTACAGGTAATATATTTATATTTATATGAATATTTCAATTTCATTTTATATTTATATTTATATTTATATTTATTCGCAACTAACATTGTATTTGTTGGACAGGAACAATTCAACTTAGATCCAAAGCTACACGATTTTGTCTTGGAGCAGTTGGAAGAAAAATATGCGGACACTATACTTTGGGAAAACACGAGAGTCCATTATCTAATGGCGTGGATTCGTCCCGCCCAAGGAGCCGATATCATTGGCACAATGGCAAAAGCTCATTGACAATGAGATCGAGGATCGACAATTGGCATCTCGCCAATCGGGGAGGGAAAATCGGGAAAAAAAGACGGGCATGCACTACTCCGTCCGGACGTCTTACGCTGAGGTGGAGCATAGGATGAAGGTAAGATTTATTTTTTCTATAACTACAGAAATATATTGTTCTTCATTATTTTACTTTGCGGGGACGATACTAATTTTACTTTATTTTATTTCAGGGAGTAGGGAGTGGCCCAGGGGGTAAGCCACATAGGCTCGATACTTATGTGGCTCTTTGGACATAGAAGGGGAAGTACAAGGAGGTGTCCCCGAGCATCGCGGCCATGATTGTAAGTAATTCAACAGTTTAATTTTTGTTAATTACGTTATAAGTTTTTAGTTTACTTATTTTACTAATCATGTGCTTTTTGTCATTTCAGGCAAAGCTTAAGGAAGTGCATGAGTCGCAGTCTGATGACGACAAGGTGTCTTTGTCCACAGACGCACTTAGCCAAGTGCTTGGCTCTGATCGCAAGGGGAGGACAAGGGGGTGAGCTCGCGGGTGGCCAAATCTAGTATCATCAGATTGGAGACGAGCGACACCGGGTTGGCTCGAACGGTGGATTCCCATGACACGAAGATGTCCTGTTTGGAGGCGACGGTCCAAGATATGTACTCATTCATGAAGCGTACGTTGGGAGGAGATCGTAAGGGGAAAGGGAAGGAGAAGGCAGTGGAGGAGGAGGAGGAGGAGGAGGAGGAGGAGGTGTGGGAGAACGAGGCACAGGATGAAGAGGATGTGGACCTCGCTACTTCATCACCGACACGTGTGTACTTTGATGATCCACTTCCTTATTTGGCTCCCTTCCCCAGACTGATGTCGATAATTGGTTGGCCTAGCGTGTTCATATTGGACGTATTTAATGGCCAGTGGATAGGGCGGGGGTTGAGGGACCCTAATATCATCCAGGGTGGAATAGTTCATGGACGTGCGCTTCAAGAGATTTAGTCCAAAGTGCTCGTCACGCATGTGATACCCGGGAAGGAGAACTCCCTATTGTGGTTGCTCGAACAATGCAACATGATGTATATTAGCGGGTGTGTCAATTCGTATATTGTTTGGCCTACTCACCTCCTCACATTTACTCCAGACATGTAGTTACATTATTTTTATGTTTGTCCATTTTAATTATATTTGGATTATATCGTCATGTATATTGTTTCTATTTTGAATATATATTTGCATTATCTTTAGTTTGTTTGGATATATGATGTTTGAACAGGTACAACGTTGCTATAACAGGTACAAATATACTGTTGGGCAGTGGCAGTGGCCATACTGCCCAGCAGATTTTTTTTAAATTCTGCCCAGAATTGTCACGGTCATTGACCGTGACATGTCCTTGACAAATAAGGCTGTCACGGACTTGTCACGATCAATGACCGTGATAATTTTCTTAAAAAGGGTCAAGGCTTTGTCACGGTTAATAACTATGACTAAACTTATCGCGGGCCATGATCGTGACATGACCGTGACAATTCTAACGAACTTGTCACGGTCAATGACCGTGACACGTCTGTGACAAAAAAATTTATCTCACCCCGAATTCTCACGGTCATTGACCTTGACAAGTCCAACTTATCAAGGTCAATGACCGTGACAATAGTGCAGATTTGGTGTAGTGATTATTAACCTCGTCTGGTACAAAATTAGACAAACGATTGAACTCATCCTCATAATTCGGCCATAAAATGCTCACCATGAGTCACCTCACTTAACTTTTACCTTATCTCTGTCTCTATGGCTATAGGAAAGTATTTGTGGTTAAACTGCAACCAGAAATCAACAATAGTCATAGTATCCCCTCTGCAATGATGGTCACCGACTCCCACCACTGTAATGCTGCTATAACAAAACTGAAAGTAGTAAGCATATTCTTTTGTACCTCACTACAGTCAACCATACACAAGTGGCATTGTATGTCTTTCTTGTACTGGAAAGACGCAATCACATCAGAGTTCCCCTGAAACTATGGTGGGTGGCCCTTCTGGAAAGCCTACCTAACCCTATGCCACTCTGTCGGTTGTGGGTATGCCTAAACCCCTGGTGCCACTAGCTGTAATGGCTGCTGGACTTGAGGGAAATGCTAAGCCAGGGCAGTCATATCTCCATTCACTTCCTGTGCCACTATTGCCTCCATCTTAGTTGTTATCATTGTCCCCTGTGGTGCCGATGGCTGAGGTGCCTGTAGCTCTGGCTGAGCCACCCCCGTATTATTACTAGTTTCTGCTATCGGTGCTCTTCTTCTCCTGAGTGGCATCTAAAAATAGATTCGAATTGTATGAGTTCACAGTCAATACAATTTTAATAGTAGAAGAATGAAACTCAAATGAATGAAACATTCCTACTAATAGGGCTCTAGGTCAAAAAACGCTATGAAAAAATCATCGTAAGCCATACAGATCCTATGGAAATTAGAACCTGATGCTCTGATACCATATGTGACATCCCGCCTATTTTAATCATGGGTGATCAGTCCATTACTAAATTAAATAGGAATCATAATTGGTTTCATTCATATCATCACTATCGAAAAACTTTTTAATTACTAATCACCTATGTCAAATTAAGCTGGTGTCAAATTTTATCTTTTATTATGAAAACATACATAAATAAATTAAAAGAACTTAACCATTCACACATAAATATAGGCTGAACAATCACATGACAGATATATAAATAAATGAGACCGAATAAACCATTAGTTCTCCAAGTACATAATCCAACCATAATACGTAAAATTAAATTGGAATACAGTCTGATGCATAACTGAATAAATGAAATAATTAGAAGGCAACACGCTTAAAAATTTTTTTTTTGACTCGGGTCAGAGCCCAAGTAAAACATTTTGAAAATATTTTTCAAGTATTTAAATTGTAATTTAAATTAGTTATTTATTACAGATTTATTATCCACGTACACTCACTTGAGATCCTCACCTCTCAACTAATGTCCACGCCTATCGTATTCTGCCTAACTAGTATCCCTTTCTCAACTAGCTAATGTATTCGACTATTCTCACTAAGTCTCGTTCCCTCATATTTCCCCATATGACACAATACTTCATTATCAATAATAAATTTATTTATTCCCATTTTATTATTGAGTCGATCATTTAAGTTCCACTACTTAAATTCTTTTAGATATGCATCATATATCAATTATACTACCTCACGTAAGTAAATATATCACAAGGGTATATATTCATCACACATATAATATATACACAACTATAGCATCCCCAAAATGGCCCCTCGTGATGCTATCATACTCTGCTATCGAGTCCAGGTACCTCTCGTACTCAATCAAGCACTATTGGTTCAGCATGTCTCCTCGAACCCAAAATCAATCAACACAATAGTGGAGGCGAACATGGTCTTAAGACTTTAGGATACGCACATACCTAGCATACCCAAACGAAACGTCGGCTCCACTAATACATGTCACATAGTGAGCTGCCCTAAGTTTCATGCTCTAGGCCACAAATCCAGACCTCACTGGAATCGTCAAGATGGGATCGCCCTTTGCGCAAAAACCTCCTGATAGCAGGCAGCGTAGGTATGTTCACATACATAACCAAATCATATTTATAGGTATTCACACCACTTATATATATATATATATATATAAACAACCCAATTTCATCAACTCATACGCAGTATATATCACTCGCATATTCGATGTACCATTAATTATAATTAATATTCCAATTTATATAATTTCAAGTATCACTCACTACTCTAAGGGTCCTGAATTAATAAGTAGATATTCCCATCGTCACTACTGATCATAAATATAGGTTCACTCATCACTACATAATCTGCCTCGAATTTTATTCATTTATCAATTTAAGATATTTTCTCAATTATCCCAATACTTATCTCCTCTCAATTTATGTAAACCTAAGCTCCACTTTAGGCCTACTATCATTTTAAAATTTTTCTCTCTAGTTTAAAATATCCCCAAAGTCCCCTCACGATCTCCATAATTTTTGGGCTTAAAAGGAACAATTTTCACTTATGGAAAAATTCGAATCGATTCGCCCAATAACCGAATCGATTCGCCTTTGGGCCGAATCGATTCGAAAAGTGTCAGGGGTCTTCTTCTTCATTTCACTGTTACGAATTTTTATACCATTCAATTCCTCTAACTTTGATATAATAATCCAAAATTCCCAATTAACGTAACTAAACATCAATTATACATAAATGGATTAATTCTAATGTAAATCATGTATAAACTCCATACAGTTTCACCTAATATCAGATTAAAATCTCCATTAATAATCAACCGTACAATTTTTTGTTCTCCACATGAATTTATCAAAAATCCAGATTTATCCCATGATCTTAATCCTAGAACTCTTGCTTTCTTTTTATCTATATAATTGGATTCATTCTACATGCAATCTTATCACAACCTATGAGTTTCATTCATCAAATCACAAGGGTAACATCAATTTTCCTTAATTCAAAGACCCTACTCTACATGGGTATTATAACTCATAAAATTTTGCAAGATAAATACTTGCCTTGTATGGAAATGATCTGCTTTCATTCTCTTAATGACTCTTTTATTCTAATCCACACTCCAAAAGTATTTGTGATGCAAGAATAAGGGTAGCTTCTACAAAAATCCTCTCTTAAGCTCCAATAAAGCTCTTCCTCTCCTCTCTAATGGCCTCCAAGTGTTTTCTATTTTATTTACCCTAGCCTCACGCAACTATAAGTTTGTAAAACCTTTGCAAAATCGTAACTCCCTTAACCCTAGGCTATAAAAGGACTAAAATGCCCTCTCAATGTGTCTGTTTGGTTTAAAACTGTCCCGGGACCCAAACTATACACCCGAGTATAATATTTATACTATTTTGACCCTTCCGAACCCAACCGTGGTCTCAAAATCATCATACGATTTACTCATAATTAATCTCCTATCTCGACCTCATTTAGTCCACACACGACGCCCGATTGAGATAAAATATTATCACGTCACTATCACTCATTATGACGTCAAATATTTAGTTACTATTCACTTAGTAATTTTATTCGATAAACGTTAATGATTTCTCTCTGATTAATAATTTAATCAACCCATAATATTTAAATTCCATTAAATTACTTCACATGTGTAATTTAAATTTAATCGAATTAATTCATTTTTTTATTCCTAAAAAATACGGATTATTACATGTCCCTCTTATCTCCTAATTTTCCTACCCTTGCTCAGTCGTTGTCCCCTGCATTAGAGTGAACCACGTCCAAAACCTTAGCATATTTCTCAATACGGGCCATAAGGTCGTCGATGGTAGTAACTTCTTTTTTTGTTAGGGACCGGTGCACCAGAGATGTGATCTGCATACCAATCTTGAAGGATGCAACAACAACCTGCTCCGAGCAGTCCTCCACTTTGTTGAAGACCACCCAATACCCCTAGGCATAATCACGAAGGCTTTCTTATGACTTTTCCTTCATCATGAGCAGTGAATCCATCCTCTTGGGGTGAGAGCTGATGGTTATGAAGCAAGCCGTAAAGGCCACTGCCAGGGCGTTGAAGCTCTTAACCGGAGTATGGGGAAGCTTCTCGAACCACTTATGTGCTACGTCGTGTAGGATAGAAGGGAAATTTTGACACATCAAGGTGTTGTTGTGGCTCCACAGGGTCATTGCCTTCTTGTACTACCGAAAGTGGTTTATGGGATCCATCTTCCCATCATAAATCTTAAACCTGAGAACGATAAACTTCTTTGGGGGTTCCTCTTCTTCAATTGACCTTGAGAAAGGGTATTTCATCTGGGTGTTGAGAGCTATCCTGGATAGCTCCCTAGTAAACTTGGATCCTTAATGGGCTGGATGTTGGTCCATATCTACGGACTAAAATCATGATGTTTTCATTCTGATGATCATTGCTTCTATGGCACCACTCTGATTGGCCACATTTTGAACTATCACGCTCTGAATTTACTTGTTCAGATCTCTCTTGGTCACACCTGGAGCTCCTCCCTCAGTTGCAAGTATTACCTTCTTGAGGAATATGTGTCCTATCACCTATAGAGATCTCTTTCCATCCTTTTAAGTAGCCTCTGCAGGCGAGCATTTTCTTCCGCCTGAAGCCATGTGGCCTACTCTTATTCTCGAAGCCTGGATTTATAAGCGTCAACCAACCTGGAGATTTAGGTAGACCTAGGTGATTCCTGACTTTCTTCATAAGGATTCCTTTCATAGAGAAACCTAGGATTTGGTTGCTGGCGAATCTCTGACCTGACCCTAGGTGGGACGGAGTCATCCTGCACATCACCAACCTGAGGAATGTTGCTGCTATGGTGAGACATCAAGGGCTTTCTATTGATGAATACTATAGTAGAAAAAAATAATTTCCCACAAACGACGTCAATTGTGAGTGGAAGAAATATCACAATAAATGATCCAAAAAGCTATACCAAGATAAAAACAATTAATCACACACACGAACAACATATATACGTGGTTCGGTAACTTGCCTACGTCCGCAGAGAGGTTACTACATTTTTATTAGTTTCTCTTAATGCTCAAGGTTACATCCCATTGCCCCGGGCCAGGGTTTACAGTTTATAGATATGTAAAATAAAAGATTGAGTTGTGCAAGTAACTCAATTAGATCATGGATAACTCGTGGTGTACTTGAATATCTCCTCCAATATTGTTAGTAACCAATTGATTATATCCTTATGTATTTAAGTTAATGTTAAATACACGAGTCTTTAATGAATAACTGATTTGGGTCGGGCAGTCCTCTTATCCATACTGGGTCAGCCGGCTACTCTCTTGGGCTGAAAATAAATGAGCTCCCACAGTTATGTTATAACTAATACCTTGTTTTGAAACTATTCTCACTAAAGATTAAAAATATATGATCGAGACATATTATGCCAGTTTATATCTTAGTAATTCTTGTCATTTTTGTCTTCTCGAATCAAAATACAACTGAAAACACGAATGATCACCGTTTTAGCTGAGAACAAAAATTCACTTGTACTGAATGAGTCGATACATATGCTGGAATATGCGAGGATAATGATGAATTATATCATATTGTATTGAAATTTTTTTCTATTTTGATAAACGAATCCAAAATTTCAAAGGTATATAAGTGTAATTTCTGAAGTACATAACTACAAGTTGGTCAATCCTAAGTCTAATCATTCAAATTATTATTTTGCCTAACTTTTCAGCTATCAACATGTCATAAGGTTTATGATTTACAATAAAGGGTTTTAAGGATTAATTATTTTTCTCTTTTTTTAGAATTTAAAATTTAAAGGAGGGTCGAATAGGAGAATATAAAATGTCTGTGAGTGTTTTATATGATTAAAGTTTTTTTTAACAAAATAATAGGAATTGAACCAAACATTAAATAAAAAAGATTAAGAGGTTTTTGTCAAATGACCCATATAATCTAAACTCATTAATGTGTATGTGTGTGTGTGTGTATACTAGGGGATACCCGTGCCTGAAGGCGCGACAAAAATTTCTAAAATACATAATCATGAAACGTCAAAAAATTTGAAAGTACATATATCGTAAAACTGAGTCGCCGATAAAAAATAATGTGTCAATACACTACTAAAGGAAATTGATTTTAACGTTTAACTATTATGTGTATAAAAAATTGAATTATAATGCTAATTAATTTATTATTATAATATTATTCCTATGTAAAGTAATTATTATTTGGTTCAATTCATTTGAGATACAAATAACATTAAAGCCACCCCTTTTAATTTTCTTCTCACTATTCATGAATGAAATTCAACGTACAAAAATTAATTGTATTTAAAATCCAAGTAAAATTCTTAAATTATTGAGATAATTGCAAAACAATGACACGTACTAACATGTCAGAACTTTTGTACATCTTTGTAATTTAATCGTAGTATAAAAGTTAAAAGTATAGGTTCATTATACTACTACACGAAGTAACAAATTTCCATCTATCACTAAAATGAAAATTATAATGAACTTCGCCTTATAGAATTGTATATAATTATACAATAATTACAAAATTTGGCAAACACACTTTGATAGATGTACAATCATAAGACATTTTGTGTTATTATCCTCCTTATATCATCAACATGTCATTAAAACCTCAAAAGTAGCTCTGCTACTGCACTTGGCTAGATTAATAAAAAAAATTCCAGATATGTTATAAATGCTAAGGCTGTCATTGAGTAATAGTTAATACATCAGTTGTTTTACAAAAAAACAACTATAAAAACTACTCTTTTAACCTCATATAACATTTGAGTTTATTGACACTTACCAGTCACTCGGTACCAATCCAAAGCCCTGGACTGGCATACTTCACTATATCTTATTTTGTCCTACTTCAAATAATTTGCTCTAATCTCACAAAAAACATATTTAAAATGAGAAAATAAATGATCAATTTAAAGGAACTTCAGAAGCACAACTAGTGATAGGTAGATCAGCAGGAGTGCATACCAGAGTCGTTTGTTGCATACTGACTTGCACCATCTCAGCCAACATCCTCTCTTTCCCTGATTGATCCTCACTGTCAATCTGAGATGTAATGTTATACACGATATTCTCTAACATGTCAGGTTGAAGCTCGGATCATGGATAAGGATAGTCTCTAAGTAATGACAAGAGTTTTTGTGCTTTTGACGGAGACTTTGGTGTTCCTTGCACAGTGAGCTCGAGAAGACCAGGGATTACACCTTCTTTGACAATCGGATCCCTATATATTAAATTTTCTTGTAGCCAACATATTAAACGCCAAATGCGGTCTCACATGTATAAAATTACCTACTTGAATATTGAATTAAAACAAAATAAAAAAAAAAGATCGAACGCTACCTGCTTGGCTTGGCTTGCTGCTGCTAATAACTTACTCGAGGGAGAGACCCGAGAGAGATGAGGGGAGACATAAAATTGACTGCCCAATGGAGTAAAGCCGTCTCTATTTATTACAGATTTGATGAGCTCAACTGACTCCTCCTCGGTGTTGCACCGTAAAACTTCTTCGAGTGAAAGCCCATCTAACATGGGAGAAGGAAGCTCTCGAAACCATGCTCTAATCAAACCGGCTAAACAGTGCACATTTATGTCTTCAGGCACAACTCCCCTGTTGAGATGGTCCCTCACATTCTCTTTTTTGCTGTTCTCTGGGTTAATATGAAAAATACCTTCAGCCTACAAAACATTTCATACTCAATTTGCAAACGCCTCGAGATCATGGACCATATTTTCCATAATCATCTGATTGTTTAATTCAGGGTGACGATCTTTTGGTAAGAAGTAAAATAATGAAAAGTGAGTTAAATTTTATTCGAATCCCACAATTACAGCTTGCACATATACAGTTGATTTTCACCTAAAACGTATAGGAAAATATTTTCTGTTCCTTTGGGGAAAACTTCTTGTCAATTTGAATTTTGATTCATTTGGTAATTGAAATGTGTTGCATAAATTTAGAACTTTTGACAAACTTCAAAACTGTGGAACAATGGAATATTCTGCATAAATTATAAAAATTCAAAATGGAATAATTGCCAGGAGAAACAGAAAAGATTCAGAAATCAAATCAGCATGATTTCAATAAATATCTGACCACATTTTCAAAATGAGTTCCACTTCTGATCCTACTTATTTTGAAAAACCATATTCAACCATTGTTCTAAATTAGTAAAAATAAAACTTAATCAGATTTTGATAAACGGTAATTTATTTGACCTAAGAGAAGAAAAAAAGTTTTAGCCCTACCAGTATTTACAACCCAAAAAAAAAGTTAAAGCACTAACACATCTTCTCACACAACCCAGTCTGCTACAGGAGGAAGCCATTTCCTGTCAATATAAAGACCCCTGAAATTGCAAAATGCGATAATTATTACTATAAGTCCTTGAATAAAATAAATAAACAGTAAAAGATATATTTGTGTCTACTTATACTCAGATTTTCCCCTGTGCATTATGTACTTGTGTCAAGTTTTTTTTACCCCATCTCAACATTGCCATTAACAAAATTCCTATAACATCTTGTGCAATACTTGTATATAAAGATACTCATATATCACAATCAAATTACGATCGGGAGCGTAAATTTGTAGTATCCACAATACCATTAATAGGTACATTTCATCTTGCTCAAAATCTTTATTTCAAATGTTCCTGCAACCGAAAATCCATCAAATTAAAAATAAATAATAAAAGCATATCTCAAACCCAATTTTAATAATGAAATGTCAGAAACCAATGATCTCTTTTCTGATACAAATTTATTTAGCACAAATACATAATTTAATACAAAGTTATGTCTTCTAACATTTTTCTAAATTGAAAATAGTCTACACAAAAACCTAAGTCCGAACAGTAGCATGAGAGAGTTCTAGAGACTATGTATGCATTAAATTGTACTTAATTTTGGAAAAACAAATGGTAGAAAAGATTAGGTGACTTCACTTCAACCTCCCTGCCACTATGTCCTAATTTCTATTTGGTAACCCTTTATTAATGAAGTGAATAAGGTAAATCTCTCAAAATGTTTCTGTGATATGTACATGATGAGTGTAAGATGATAAATAAGTATCATTTTATAAAAAACATGGACTATAGTAAATGATCATTGTCCGTTAAGACAGGGTGTCAAATTAACAAAATAAAGCAAACTAAAATGGCATATAGAACTACTAGGTGAGTCAATCAATTAACTATAATAACTCAAGTGTTACCATCCAGAGCTGGATTTCCAAAGTATTTACGAGAAAAGTCATTTACATATCATGCATGTTTTATTTTATTGTTGCACTATCAATCTACCAAAAGAAATATTTACCTTTTCAATGTTGCAACCATTAAAACCCCAAACTTTCTACCTAAAATTTCCAAGAAACTACCAAATGAACAATAAGCTTTACATAAATAACAACTACTAATAAATAAAGTTTGAATGTCATTAAAAAGGACGGAATGAAAACAAATTTAGTAATCATATTTACAGCAGTACAATGGTGCAACTCCCAACCCATGTTTGGGGAAAATTAACATAGCCCAAAGAACATTATTAACAATAAAATAGTAGTCCAAAGAACATCTATGAAAAAACAATCCATTTAATCATTTAAACAAACATGATAACTAAAGGAGGGAAAACGCCTAGTTTGTTCAATTCTCCTTTGGTTGACTTTTTCACCTAAAAGAAATGGAAATAAATTATATAAATCCAATACATATCAAGATATCCAAACAAATTAAATAAATACAATACATATCAAGACACCCAATACATATCAAGACACCCAAGAACCATGCCCACATACCCTCTTTTAAATCCCAGAAAGTCATAAAACCAAAAAAACTATTTCAACCTTCAAAACATCAAACTCGAACATTTTTTTGGCCCGATCTTGAGAGTCTATTCAATTCAAATATTAATCACGTAAAAAGATGAAGCAAGCTTCACTCCCTATCCTCTATACTTCACCCCTGATTCTTTTGATTCATCCTTAATTTATCATTTCAATGGGCACTACGAAAAGGGGGCCCAGCTAAGAAACACTTCCAAAAAAGAAATCTTCTTAACCTTGATGTCATCCCATGATATGAAAACTCTGGAAAAAAACTTTCAATTTGAACTAAAAATGTATCATGGTTATTAGATACTAAAGAAATGAAAAGCCCTAATAATACAATAATTAAATGAAACTCTAAGCAACATACACGTGGGTACCCAAAATTTAGAACCATGGGCCCGGACGAGTAGCCCAGTCCTGACGGCCCAAAGTCCGGGCCCCTCATCTCTTATTGATCCGGTCTCCCCCATGTTCCCACAATCGGAAGTTACACGGGAGATGGAAAACGTGGAGAAACCCATCACCTCCACTTACCTACATGTACATGTATATATTAAACCCTAGGTCCGGGGTAAAAGGACAAGTTGTATTCTCTGTAATCACTCTCCGGAGTATATAGAAATAATATCGACTGCACCACCGTGGACGTAGGCACATCTTTGCTGAACCACGTACATCCTTTGTTGTGTGATTGGCATCTTATATTCCTTGTTCTTTCATTGATAATTGCTTCTCTCGTATTTATTTGTATTTCATAATAATTGCCTCCATAATTGGCGCCGTCTGTGGGAATCGTTCATCTTTCCCTGAGAAGAGCCCACGACAAGAAAAGAGTTTAAGATGTCTGGACACAGCAGCAATGCTCCCCAAGCAGGGGATATTCAAGAGCCACCTGCTCCTCGCAGGATTAGGTCTGAAGTTCGACGTTCAGATCAGAGAGCTCGCCTGGGAAGACCAGCCTCAGAAGAAAGTCAGGGATCAGCGAGGTCCACGCAGATATCCAGGTTGATTGATGCGTATGAGGCAAGGCTCCACGAGCAGAGGGAGTCTTCTCGCAGATACGAGGCTGAGTTTGCTCGCTTGAAAAGAAGACTGGAAAGAATGGAGAGGGAGCTTTGCCCTGATAACATGAGATGCCCATATCGCACTCCTAGCCCTTAGGCGAGCAAGACTCGCAGCCAAGGAAGGAGCCCTTGGCGGGACGAAGGAGGCGAGTCAGACGACGACCTCCGCGAATAGCTGCGAAGAGCTCGCCGCTACCAGAGCCCTGCTCGTAGCGACGAAAACATACGAAACATGGTCCGCAGGGAGATGGACCAGCATCCCGCTCACCGAGGAACAAGATCAACCAGAGAACTCGCGAGGCGAGCTCTCAAAACTCAGATGAAGTCACCTTTCACAAGAGAAATCGAAGAGGAGGAAGCTCCCAAGAAATTTTCCATTCCAAGGTTCAAGATTTACGACCGGAAAACTGATCCCATCGATCACGTCAGGCAATACCGACAGGCCATGACCCTCTAGAGTCACTGAGATGCCATGATGTGCCGTATTTTTCCCTCGAGCCTTCATGATGTAGCACATAAGTGGTTCGAAAGGCTCCCCCACCGGTCGATCAAGAATTTCAAATCCCTAGCCGAACTTTTTACGGCCCGATTCATTTCGAGTAGCTCCTATCCCAAAAGGATGGATGCTCTACTAACGATGAAGAAAATGCCTCAAGAGACCTCCGAGAATACGCGAAGAGGTACTGGGAGTTATTTAATGAGATCGAGGACTGCACGAAGGAAGTGGCAGTGTCCTCCTTTAAAATTGGGCTCCCTAGTTCTTCCCTCCTCTACCAATCCCTGACGAAGAAGGAAGCTACGACTATTGATGACCTAATGGCCCGAATCGAGAAATACGCAAAGGTGGAAGATGTCACCCGCCCTAATACAGGAGAAAACGGTCGAGCTAAGCTCACTACCAAGGTAGGTGAGAAAACTGAGAACTAGAGGAAAGGAGGAAAGAACGGAGGCAAAAATGGCTCCAAGAACAGAGGGAACCATGACGTGTCGAAAGCATTCCAGGCGGTCAACACTGTCTTCAAAGAACCAATTTACAAGGTTCTCACAAAGATCAAGGATGAGCCATTCATCAAGTGGCCCAGGAAGATGGGAGGAGATCCCTCGAAGAGGAACAATGCATTGAGATGCGCTTTTCACAAAGAGGTAGGACACAAGACCGAGCACTGCAAAGCTCTTAAGTCTTACCTCAAAGAATTGTCCCAGTCTGGGCATTTGAACGACTTTGTGGAGAAAAGGGCAGAGAAAGTGACTGCCAACAGAGAGGCAATACCCGATAACGTGCTGGAGGATGATGTTGAACACGAGTTCGCAGTAATCCACGGAGTATCTGACGTCAAGCAGATACAAGGGAACTCAGCTCGAATGGAAATGAAAAAACTTACAGCGGTAATGCAGGCTTTTCAAATCGATCCAGCAAAGTCACAGTTAGGAAAGTGTCGACGAGCAGAGGACGTCAACTATAACAAGCATATTATTTTCACGGATGAAGACTTGATGGGAGTAAGGACCCCACATCATGATGCCCTGGTCATTAAACTCAGGATAGCCAACTTTGACATCGACAAGCTGCTCGTCGATCAAGGAAGCTCATCCGAAGTAATGTACCTTGACCTATTCAGGAAATTGAAGTTAAGCGTCGCCGACCTAAAGGAAGCTACTGTTCCTTTGGTCGGCTTCACTGGAAAAATGACCATGCCCCTAGGCAAGATAGTGCTGCCAGTTCGTGCTGGGAACGTCTCCAAGATGATTGAGTTTTTGGTAGTAGACATCGAATCACCGTACCAGGCCATCCTCGGTAGAGGATGGCTTCATGCAATGAAGTCGGTCTCCTTGACCTACCATCAGAAGCTCAAGTATGTAATCGAGCGAGGAGTAATGGAGATCCATGGCGACCAAGCAATGGCGAGGAAGTGCTTCATAGCAGCCATCCGACCAAAGCCAGAGAAGAAGGCCGGTCAACCCAACAAGAAAGTTAAAGAGGGCGTGATACCTTCTAAATAGAAATTAAAGTATGGAAGACCTGGAGTAGAGGAGACCAGGCTCCTCCCCTCCGAGCGTGTCATCGAGGACCTGGTAGAAGTTATAGCCGAAGTTGGTGACAATAGCAGAGTCTTCTTGATAGGAGCATCTCTCACTGACCAAGAACAAAAGGAGTTGACGACCTTGCTGAGACACAATGTAGATGTTTTCGTATGGGAACCATACGAGCTTCCTGGCATTGATCCTGATATGGTCTGTCATCAGCTGCACGTCGACCTCACATTCAAGCTAGTCACGCATAAGGCACGGAGAACTGCACTCGAGAAGGCTAAAGCGGTCGAAAAGGAAGTCGAAAAACTGCTGGATGCAGGATCCATACGGGAAGTGCAATTCCCCAAGTGGTTGTCTAACCCGGTAGTAGTTTCGAAGAATAATGGGAAGTGGAGAGTTTGCATCGACTACACTGACCTCAACAAAGCATGCCCTAAGGATAGTTTCCCCCTCCCAAAGATAGACCAACTAGTAGATGCCACTGCATCTCACGAGCGAATGAGTTTCCTGGACGCATACTCAGGATATCACCAGATCCCCTTGTATGCCCCAGACCAGGACAAAACAGCATTCATCACGATAGTTGGGTTATATTGCTACAAGGTCATGCCATTTGGGCTCAAGAATGCGGGGGCAACCTATCAGCGGTTGGTCACAAAAATGTTCAAGGATCAAATGGGAGACACAATGGAGGTCTACATAGATGACATGCTCATTAAGAGCAAGAAGAAGGAAAATCACCTCTCAGATTTGTCAAAAACCTTCGAAATCCTCAGGAAGTACCGAATGAAGCTTAATGCGAGCAAGTGTTCCTTCGGTGTCCAGTCAGGAAAATTTCTTGGATACTTGGTCAGTAAGAGAGGCATAGAATCTAATCCAGACCAGATCGATGAAATCAATAGGGTACAGCCCCCTCGAACAATCCGAGATGTGCAAAAGCTCACTGGAATGCTCGCTGCCTTAAATCGCTTCATTTTCAAATCCTCCGAGAAGTGCAAGCCTTTTTTCCAGCTTCTAAAAGGGAGTAAACCGATAGAATGGAGCCTATATTGCTGGCGAGCATTAGACGAGTTCAAATCCTACCTAAGCACTCCACCATTGTTGGTCATACCACAGCAAACGGATTCTTTGTACCTGTACCTCTCTGTATCCAATCACATTGTCAGCTCCGCGCTAATATGCGAGGTTGCAGGGATCCAACACCACGTTTATTATGCGAGCAAGACCTTATTAGACGCCGAGCAAAGGTACCTGCCATTGGAGAATCTCGCCTTTGCCCTAGTAATAGCCTCGAGGAAGCTGAAGCATTATTTCGAAGCTCATACTATCATCGTCCTTACATCGCACCCCCTTAAGGCGGTCCTAAGGCAAGCGGATTTGTCATGCAGATTGTCTAAGTGGTCAGTCAAGCTCAGTCGGCTTGACATCCAATTTCAACTAAGGACAGCTATCAAGGGTTAGATCCTTGCTGATTTCAAAGCCGAATTCACAGGCGAAGAACTCCCCGAGCAACCTCAACCAACAAAGCAAAAGGAGAACCAAGCAACAGTGGAAACCTGGAAACTATTCGTTGATGGAGCCTCCAACTCAAAGGGGGTAGGCGTAGGAATTGTTCTCATCACCCTAGAAAACACCATCTTTGAGCAAGGAATCAGGCTTGGATTTGCAGCCTCCAACAACGAAGCAGAGTATGAAGCCTTAATAGCCAGTCTCTAAAAGGCGCAAACTCTGGGAGCAAAACGTTTACAGGTGTTCAACGATTCTTAACTAGTCTCTAATAAGATAAGTGGAGATTACAACGCGAAGGATGAAAGAATGGCAGCCTACCTCGCCCTGGTGAGAAAACTAATGACGAGCTTTGAGGAGATCAACATCCAGCAGTTTCCCAGGGAGCAAAATAGTCATGCCGACGCCTTAGCAGCCCTAAGTTCGGCAGTTGATTCTAGCCTTAAAAGGGTGATTCCCATCGATTTCCTCATTTGTCCGAGCATTAACCACAACAGCAAGCTGCCAAATGTGGAACAAATACTCCAGGTGGGATCAACCCCCAGCTGGATGGACCCCTTAAAAGACTATTTAAAGGAGGGCACGCTCCCAGAGGATAAGAAAATTGCCCACCAGATAAGAGTCAAAGCTGCTCGCTTTCACTTATCCACAGGAGGCGACTTGTATAAGAAGTCCTTCTTCAGTCCCTACCTTAGATGCGTCCACCCAGGCGATGTCGAGCAAGTGCTGTGCGAGCTTCACGAAGGAATCTGTGGAAGTCATGTCGGAGGAAGGTCTCTAGCCTTTCGAGCAATGAAGGAAGGCTATTGGTGTCCATAGATGTAAAAGGACTCCACAGTATATGTCCGCAAATGCCTGAAATGCCAACTTCACGCTCCTATGGTCCACCAACCCGCCAGTGACCTAAAATCCCTAACCAGCCCATGGCCCTTCGCCCAATGGGGAATGGACATCGTGGGACCACTGCCCACCGCTGCTGGCAATCGCAAATACCTGCTGGTCGCAACTGACTACTTCACCAAATGGATCGAGGCAGAACCATTGGCAAACATCCGAGACGCTGATATGATAAGGTTCATACGGAGGAATATAATCACTCGATTCGGAATCCCCAGAACCATCATCACTGATAATGGGACACAATTCGAGAGTGGCCCCTTTCAGGACTTCTGTAACGAACACGAGATTAGGCACAACTTTAGTTCGGTGGCCTACCCTCAGAGCAATGGGCAAGCAGAAGCTTCCAACAAAACTGTGATCGATGGATTGAAGATGCGATTAGAGCGAGCCAAAGGCGCATGGGCAATCAAGCTACCCCATATCCTATTGGCATACCGAATAACTCCTCGGCGAGCAACAGAAGAACCCCCATTTTTGCTAACATATGGCATGGAATAAGTCATCCCACTTGAAGCGGGTTTTCCAACAATGATATCCGACCTTGTCGACCAAGGCCAGAATGATGAGGCATTGCTCGCTGAACTCGACCTCGCCGACGAGCGTAGAGAACTTGCCCTAGTGAAGCTTGCAAGCTATCAACAACAGCTCGCAAAACATTACCACAAAAGGGTTAACCCGAGAAGATTCCAAGTTGGGGACTATGTTCTAAGAAAAGTCCTCGGCAACGCGGTGAAGTCATCAGATGGCAAGCTAGGCCCAAACTGGGAAGGACCCTTTAAAATAACTAAAGACGACTTGCAAGGTGCCTATAAGTTGGAAACGATGGAGGGCAGAGAGATACCACGAGCATGGAATGCAGATAATCTCAAGAAATTATATTTTTAGATTCTCAAGGAATTCTATTGTTGAATCTTTTTCTTGTATTTGTTATGTGAAAGACATTCATTTCCCTTATTACTAATAAAATCAGTATCAGTTGCATTTCATCACACATCTTTTCCAAATCACAGGCACGATGGTCGATATAGCAGGGGAATACCCCTCCTCAGGTCATCGTCATGAAACACGAGAGACCTCTTAGCATTGCCCCTGGAAATATATAAAGCCGTACAGAGGATTCTTAGGTAATGCGACCAGATTTTATACTGGCCATCAAACCTACTTTGGTTGAGCAAAATCCTGATCGGATGAAGACATCCAATACCAAGTGTGTCCTCGCCAATTGCCCTACTTAGGCCTAAGGGAGTGTGACGACACAACCTAAAAGGTAAAATGGGGCATAATGGTATTTTGGTATTATACTGGACTGGGGGGACACTTGCGTGACAAAACAAAAAGGATTATGAAGCAGCAAGAATATAAAAAGATTGAATGAACACGTTTAGTCGGCAAAATTTCCCAAAACACGAACTTTTCATTAATCCCTTATATTTACAACAATGATAATACATGTTTAGTCGGCGAAGCTCGCCCAAAGCATTTACATTATCAAAGGTTTCATTAATACCTCATATTTACAACAATGATAATACATGTTTAGTCGGCGAAGCTCGCCCAAAGCATTTACGTTATCAAAAGTTTCATTAATCCCTCATATTTACAACAATGATAATACATGTTTAGTCGGCGAAGCTCGCCCAAAACATTTACATTATCAAAGGTTTCATTAGTCCCTCATATTTACAACAATGATAATACATGTTTAGTCGGCGAAGCTCGCCCAAAGCATTTACATTATCAAAGGTTTCTTTAATCCCTTATATTTACAACAATGATAATACATGTTTAGTCGACGAAGCTCGCCCAAAGCATTTACATTATCAAAAAGATAAAAGAATAATAACTTGCAGAATCTCAAGGAGGTGGAAGCCTCCGAACAAGATAATCTGCCACTCTAGCTCTTCGTCCGTCATCAGGAGCGGGGACTAACTCTTCCACAACCTCATTTGCGTCCAACTCCAATAGTTGCCGAGGAATAACATCAATGGGGATCCATCGATCATCCCTCCTGAATGGGTTGGGCATCAGAGTGGAGGAGGACATCTCGTGATGATACCATGACACCGAGTTCTTCGGGACCTGAAGATCTTTCAAGGCACTTAACCACCCTCTGATGAAAGAAAGTTCCTCGAACTCAGATAGTCTTATTGGAGCATCTAGCCAGCCTTGATCATAACCGTCAACCCACGCTTATCGAGGACCTTTCTTGAATAATTGTCGCAATCGGGTAACGTCCCTTTGAAGCCCAGCAGCAATTACATATGCTCGTCGGACATCATCACGGAGCTCTTCCATCTCCTTATCACGCCGTTCTTCTGCTTCCCTATTCCTGCCCCTGGTGCTCCTACTAGCTCACGGGAGGGGAGGACGAGTGGAACCTCACGACATAGGAGGAGTATATCCAGCTCGCGATGACAAGGAGCCTTGTAGAACCGCTGAAATAGTTCTCGGCGCATGCTCTCTAAGTTGTAAGACCTCCCTCCTCAGGTTTTCGTTCTCCTGCTGCAGGAACTGCCCAACTTGGTTAACCTCGATGGCCTCTAGGAGTCTTGTTCTCAACACATTGACTTCTTCTTGCACTGAAGCACCAATGTCCTCCATCTCCTAGAGCCTGTCCTTTAGCTTGACCATGAGCTCAAACTGCTCCTTATACTTTTGATTCCTTGACCGAAGAGATTTGCAAAGCCTAACAAAGGCCTGACGAACCTGAGGACTGGCATTGGGAGCAAGAGTCCTGCCCAACTGAGATGTGGCAGGAATATACTCTTCTACATCAGTTAACTACAAGACATAAAAGGGCAATGGAAAGAAAAATCAATCAATGCACTGGAAAAATAAGCCTTTTCATTTCATTGATAAAAATCAAGTACATCGAGCAGAAATTGGAAAAATTACAAGCAAAAATAAAAGAATAGTCCTAAAAGTAGATCAACTAGCAACCTCAGGCTGCCCAGAGGTGGCTGGCTGCTTCCCCTTGTCAGCAGTAGCAGAGGCATCCCCCTCTACAGGGATGCCCTCAGTCGCCTGGGTAGGGCAAGCACCGGTAGGAATTGTCTGAGAGGCAAGATCAATACCCTCGAGGGCTGGGGCAGGGGCTTCTTCATCCACAATTGGCCTCGGACCCGGGTTATGCTCGTTGAACAGAGGAGATTCAGCATCAACCCCAGCAGCTAAAAGGGCCTTGTTCCAGCCCTTCTTGAAGTTCAAACGGCTGATGTAGCCTATCTGAACCTCGGCGTCTTCGTAAGCAGCAGTCTACCCGGAGTTATATGAATCCTCCTTGATGGTGGCTACCTAGGACTTTTTCTCCTTTAACTGTTTGGTCAGAACCTTATTCTCCTCCACGACACCCAACTTGCTCGAGAAGACTAGGTCATAGGCCCGCCTCAGCTCGCCCAGCTCCTTAACTGCCGCATTCCTCTCTCGATTAGCATTGATGAGGGCCAGATCAGAGGAAGCTCAGGCGGCGTCAGTAGTCTTTAAATCAGCCTCCAGTTGAGAACCCCTGACTTCCAGAGCGAACTTCAGCTGCTCCATCTCGCCATTCCTTCTCACCATCTCGTCGCGAGAACGATAGAGCACGGCGAAGTCGGTCACAAACTGCTAAAAATAAAGAAAAGATAAAGAAGGAGAAACAACTAAAACTTGTTAAAGAATTGAAAAATGGAGATGATCTTACCAAGGCTCGCCTCTGGCTAGCTTGTAGGGCCAATTGATCAAACCCCAATGCCCTCTGGCGATCTGCAGGGAGAACTGCCCTCTCGAGCAGCGCAGGTGCCAGCTGAGGAGAAATGGCAACTGAGGCTCCCTCGGGCAAAGCAGACACCGGGACCAAGGCTTGCCCAGCCTTCGTCCTTGACTCCATCTATATCCTCTCTTCCACTTTCTCCTTCTCCATTCTCTTCCTCTCCTCCATCCTCTTCTTTTCCTCCACCTTCTTTCTTTCCTCCTCCCTTTTTCTCTCCCTCTCTCTCACCTGCTCTTCCTCTCTCCTCTTCCTCTCTTGCTCCTGAGTAGAAGACCGAGAACCAGTAGCCACGGACCCAGAAGTAGACTTTTGTTTCTTTGACCTCTGTTCAAGAATCACGTGGTCCTCATCATCATCATCTCTAATCAAGTTCTTCCTTGGAGGCATCTCTTCACCTGAACTGCTAGAAGTGCTCGACGATCCTCGAGCTTCAGAATCCTCCTCACAGTCAGAAGAACTACTACTGTCAGAGCTCCCTTCACCCAAATTACTCGCAGCTCCTGTAGGCTCACTCTCAGAGCTGCTCTCCTCTTCGTTCAACTAGATAGGCTCAGCAGTAGTCTCTCTGAAAAAATCAAACTCTAGTACTCTATTCACATGCCGTGCTATGAAGCTGGAGCCTACGTTCTTATACTCGAGCAAAAAGGCAGCAGACCTGGACTGCTCGTCGTAACCCAGAGGCTCCCTAATATTGCAAGCTTTCACCAACTCCGAGATACGAACCTCGCTGAGAGCAGGCTCGAAATTCTTTGACCTCGTTGTGGAAGAAAAAGCGAAGAGGGGTTAGAAAAGTCAAGGTTGAAACAATAGTACAATGTCTACCTATATATTCTTCCCCGTAAAAAGGAACAGTGAACCTCTCAGACCTCGACCCTTCAAACTGGGGAGGGAACTGCCAATTCCTAACGAGGAAACCCTCTTGCCAGTAGTCCTTATGGTAATCAGGTAGGTTTACTACCAATACCCTATCAGGGCTCCTAGCTTTGAGGTATAAGACACCTGAACTAGTTCGAGAAAAAGAATAGTGGAAACAGATCTCGGCAAGTCCTAACCTAGTACCATACAACTGATTTATTCTATAAACCCCATTGACTATTTTCCACACATTGGGCGAGCATCGTGCAGGAACAATATTGAAATAGCCAAAGAAATGCAGAAAAAAATCATTGGGAGGGAAAGTAAGTCCCCCCTGGGAAAGTAACAAAACATGGATCCAGTGGGCATCCTCTATATCCCTAATTTTCCTAGGAGGAGAGGCACAACACTCAACATCTATCAACTCAGGGATGTTGTAGAACTTCCTAAATTTAGAGATTGACCTATTTCCAATCTTTGCCATTGAAAAACTCTAGAAAAGCTACAAACCAAAGAGAAAGTGCAAAGAAAGGGCACGAGAAACTCACAAAATAGAAGATCGGTTCAAGTTATGAAGAAGAACGAGCTCAAGACGATTAAGAAGCAATGGGAATGGGGATTGAGAGAATAAGGTACGAGGCGCTAGATTTCTCAGAAGAAAGAAGAGTACTGGAATGGCTGAAGCGACGGAAGAAAAAGTGGCTATCCCAACAAGCCTTCAATTCTAATCATAGTGCACAATAAGCAAAGCGGGTGCCGCCAAATCAACTTCACAGTTTTTGAAGAATCTCAAATCAGTCATAATGGCTGGTCATTTAAATCCATTGAACCCATAAACAAGGCCCAACAAATTTAGGGGCAATTGTGGGTACCCGAAATTTAGAACCATGGGCCCGGACGAGTAGCCCAGTCCTGACGGACCAAAGTCCTGGCCCCTCATCTCTTATTGATCCGGTCTCCCCCACGTTCCCACAATCGGAAGTTACACGGGAGATGGAAAACGTGGAGAAACCCATCACCTCCACTTACCTGCATGTACATGTATATATTAAACCCTAGTTCCGGGGCAAAAGGACAAGTTGTATTCTCTGTAATCACTCTCCGGAGTATATAGAAATAATATCGACTGTACCACTGTGGACGTAGGCACATCTTTGCTGAACCACGTACATCCTTTGTTGTGTGATTGGCATCTTATATTCCTTGTTCTTTTCTTGATAATTGGTTCTCTCGTATTTATTTGTGTTGCATAATAATTGCTTCCACAATACAAAACCCAAATTAATAGAGACACTTCCAAAAAAAAAAAATCTTCTTAACCTTGATGTCATCCTCTGATATGAAAACTCTGAAGTAAAACATTCACTTTGAAATAAAAATGTATTATGGTTATTAGAAGCTAAAGAAATGAAAATACCTAACACCACAACAATAGAATGAAATTCCAAGCAACATACAAAACCCATATTAGTAGAGCTAATAGTGTGGGTACTTATGATTAGATCCCAAGAAATCAAAGTGTTCCTCGTGACTTCATCGGTTGTCTATTAGATCCAAAATAATACACACCTATAATTAATAGAAAAAGAAAATTAACTTTAAAAAATGCATAATAACACTACAAAAAGACAAATTAATAAACACTAGCGCACAATGTTTGAATGTGAAATCAAAACGCTAAGGTTAGATTAAAACACATTTGTTAAATCAAAACCCTAATCCAAGGAACAACCACAAATCAGACCTTAAAGTTAAATAACTTTCTTGCTGCGTTGATTTGTTCACAAGAAGAGGTCGGAGAGAGACTATTTGACACAAGAACAGATTGGAGGGGCCTCATCGTGTGGAGAGCGACAACCGGTGGAGGAGATTGTGGGGGTGAGTGCGTATGAGAACAGGGAGGAAGAGAGAGACGGAGGCGTATGAGTGAGAAGCGGTAGACTCCAATGTGAGATCGTGAGTTAGGGTTTTGGATCATGTCTTGGGTAGAAAATAATCTTATCCATCCATTTAATGTCTTGTTGGCTTCAATCTCAACCGTGAAATGTCTCATCTTCTTATGAATAGTGAAAACACCATTGCTCCTTATTATATAGATGTGTGTGTGATTCCCTAAATGATAATATTCTTTTTAATTAGATCCTCCATCAAATTTTCCATTCCTTTTTTTTAAATAATTGGTATCTTCATTACCCCATTTGTTCCAAAATTAACTTCCTAGCTTTAAATCCAAAATCTATTAAACATGGTTGTAGTTCAGTTCATTTGAACTCTATCACACCAAGTGATCATGACGCAAACTCGGTAGCAAACAACTCTTTTAAAAGATTTGGTAACACCTTATCAACAATGCATGAAGTATTTTTTTTCAATGGAGCATCATCCGTCTTGGACTAACATCCAAGTACATCAAATTATTCCCTCCACCCAAAACTAGCTCACAAAGTTAATAGATTTAAGTTACCGTTAAATCATCAAATATGCTTACACAATATATATAGTATAATTGCGAATCCACAAATGTGAGTAAGAATGAGTCAAATAATAAATATTTATTTTTGTAGGGACCAAAATTATAAAACTATAATTTTTTTCATAAAATTTTAAAACTATAGAATTAAAATTTGAAATTCTTTGAACTATTTTTTTTTTGGGGGGGGGGGGGGGGTCAAGGCCACCCTTCCCTCCTAGTTTTAACCCTCACTAGTACTATAAATGGACCACCCTGATTTATTCAAATCAAACTGCGTAAACTGGCATTTGTACTGATTATACTCTGGCTTTTAATACATTTATAACATTACATAACAAGGATATAAAGAAATCCGACCTAAACATTTTCATTTTTGTCGACAAATCATACATTATCATTGGCCACCAAATCAAAAATCCTATTAAGACAATGCACTTTGTAACAGTGGCTAACATGAGACTGTGAAATGAAAATAGTGGGCAATGGTCACCAAATGAATGAAAATAAATAATCAGGATTTCAAAATGTCTAAATGAATATTTTCCTTCAATTAAATTAAAATTTTATCATTTAAAAGTAAACGGAATAGTACTCGATGTTGTTAGCTCTCACCTCACTCTAAAAAAAAAATAGCAGCCGGCCCCAAAAACCCTACCCTCTCCACTCGATCAGGCCACCCCTCCCCCTCTCACATCCGACGAGAGTGGGTGAGGCCCGCAAGTATCCCTCAAATCCAAAAGGAGGATAAGCAGCGTTCCAAAAAATTCAAACCCGACTAGAGGTTCTTCCCCGGTTTGGTCAGTCGTCGAGATGTCTTCGGTTGTGAAAGATTCGCTCAAAGAATTGATAGGAATGGTTGCGACAAGAACTAACCTTTTGGATGTAGATTGGAGTTGTGATTTTGATGATAGGTTATTTGGCTATGTTTTTTATTTGTGTTGTTTATTATTATATTTGCAGGCTCCGTTTGGATTTCTTTCCTCGTCTCCTTCGTGAGCGTTTTATCCACTTTAGATATAATTGTTAGGTTTTGGGGGTTTGGGATCGACTGTCCCGACGGTTGTTCCTCTCGGGTTGAGACTCAGAAGGTATCTGTGACTTTTTGGATTTCTCCCACCTTTACTAAGATCGGCCTATTTTTAGGCCCCTTAGAGTTTGAGCCTCCCTCCTTGGCGCTGGTGTTTTTGACGTGTTTGTCTGACATTATTCTACCGTCTATTTGCCTTGTGCACAGACTTTGTTCGGAGCGGGCTCGCTCTCTCGTGACTTCGATATCAGTTTCTTAGTTTTGTTGCTACGATATATCGTGGACAGACCCTAAAATCTGTCGGTTATATTCTAAGTCTTTTCTTAGGCTTTGTCCTAATTTCCCTGTTTGTTCTACGTTATTTTCTCTTCTCTCCCTTCTACTTAACTCGGGCATGTTTGAGTTATGTTGTTCTTCTTTTTTGTTACCCTACGTTACATTAATGAAATCCCATTTGGGGCGATTAAAAAAAAGTAAACGGAAAAAATAGGGTTACTTACACTTTCTCCTCTAAATTTTACCCTGCTTTTCACTTTACAAGTTGAACTTTTACTTTTGGCATTTACCTCCACGAACTTCTTAAACGATTACAAATAACCCTCGCCATTAACACCATTAATTCGTAGACGGAAAAGGGTGTCATATGCATGACATTTGACTCTTTGAAGGGATATTTTGGTATTTTAAACTCAAATGTTAAAAAAGAAAAAAAAGCTAAAAATCATTTTTTTATCTCTCTTATGGCAATCATCATGGAAACCAAGGTTGCCCCCTTCCCCTCCACCACCCCTTCCCTTTCTCTCTCTCTCTCTCTCTCTCTCTCTCTCTATATATATATATATATATATATATATATATATATATATATATATATATATATATATATATATATATATATATATATATATATTTATATTTATATTTAAATACACACCCATGAAAACATATAGATCTATACGCGCGCGCACTTACACACGAAAACACAAACATAAAATGGTTATTGAACCTAGGTACGCATTTCTTGGATTTTTATTTTTGTTGGGTTTGATGAAAAGGGAAATGGGTATTGAATTTAGGTTTTTTTTTTAAATGGATAGAATGGGTATTGTGGAAGGGAAAAAGGAGTGGTGTTGAAAGGGAATGAATTTTTTGGGGAGGGTTTGGAATCAATTTTTTTTTCCAGGGGGTTTGAAATCAGTTTTTTTTAAATGAGTTTTTTTTTTAGCTGGATTTTTTTCCCCTGCGAAAATCATTTTTTTTATTCTGAAAATCAGCTATTATGCTAAAAATCAGTTTTTATTGCCGGAAGTCTTTTTTTTGTTGGAAATATTTTTTTCTTCTGGAAAATAATTTTTTGCTTGAAATCAATTTTTTTATAGAAAATTATATATTTTCCTGGATTTTTTCCCCTGCAAAAATCAGGTTTTTTTATGCTGGAAATTATTTTAATGACGAAAATCAGTTTTTTTTGTTGGAAATATTTTTTTCTGGAAAAGAGTTTTTTTGTTATTGGATTTTTGTTTGCGAAAAATGAGTCTTTATTACAAAATTATTTTTTTGCTGGAAATTACTTTTTTTAATCGAAATCATTTCTTTTGGAAATCAATTTTTTTTGCAAGAAAACAAATTTTTTCTGCTAGAAATCTTTTTTTAAAAATAAATTTTCTTGGTTTTTTATGTTGTAAATTAATTTTTTTTGTTGGAAATTATTTTTTTTCTGGAAATGTATTTTCTACCTTTTTCAGGATTTTGTAAACTTAAAAAAAATATTCTTACTTCTTAAATGTTTTTTCAATTATTTTTAGACTTTAAAAAAAAAATCCAGTATATTCGAAGTATTTAAATTTTTTTCTACTATTTACATATTCTTTTAAGGTTTTTTTTTCTCAATATTTTCACATTTTTTAAAATTCAGTTTTATTTAATCTTTTTAAAATGTTTTCTTATTATTTTGAAAAGTTAAAAAAATAGTATTTCTAGACTTTTGGAAGCTTTTTTAAATATTTTTTTTTGTTTTACTAGAATTTTAAATGTTTTTTCTATTACTTACGAATTGTCTCACACAAAAAGAGTAAGGTCATTCCAACGAGTTATCCTTTCTCGTTTGAACAAAATTACACTCTTTTGAACGAGATAGCCAACCTCATTCAAAACCCATTTGAAGCTCGTTTGAACGAAATACTATTTCTCATTTGAAGTAACTCATTTGAATTGCTTAAAGAACATGATTCAACCAAATATTTAAGGTCATTCGAACGACTTATAAGAAATAAAATATTTTCTTTAAAAAATCTTTTACAAAAAATGTACTATTTTTTTATACTTTGTAAATGTTTTTCCCGTTATCTTCTAATTTTAAAATGTTTTTGCAATGCCGTTCATATTTATAGATTTTGAAATATTTTTTTCTTTTATTTACGGATTTCATTGAAAAAAAAATAATTTTAGATTTTCAATTTTTTTATAATTTTTTTTTCATATTTCCCAGATTTTAAATTTTTTTCTCTAATTTCCAGAATATTTAACTATTTTTCTATAATTTTTCGATTTTTAAATAGTTTATTATGTGATTTTTATTTTTTGACTTTTATTTTGTTTTGTACAAAAATACGCTTTGTGCATGGCACATGATCCACTTTTCGATCCAAAAATTAACAGTGTTACCACTAAGGGTTAGTTGTAGTAGTCAGCAAAGTAAGGAGGTTAAATGCCAAAAATGAAAGTTCGAGTGATAAAGTGAAAAACGGTGTAAAGTTCAGAGGGGGAGCGTAATTAATTAAAAAAATAAACTTTTATATAAAATAGTACTATTTGGTTCTATGCACCCATTATTTATTCATGTTTGGGGTTTAACCTAAAAAAAACTAATGCAACATTGACTTCGATTTTTTTTATGAAATCCATAAGTTAACAATTTTCCTTGGTATTTATGATGCAGATTTCAAAATTGCACTTATTAAAAGATAAAAAAGGCTTAATTATACAAAGCTCCAAATTAAATCATGCGAGTGACTTACATTCCCACATGTGCCTATGTTTGATAATAAACCATTGTTTTTAATTGCTACAGGAATTCCCCTATGTCGTAACGGTAGCTCCGATTTGTGATTTCTTTATCGTTTTACCCATTCAACCTTCCATTGTCGGTGTAGTATAGGCGACAACGATTGATTGTTTTTATTTCTGCCTTTTAACCTAGATTTCAAGAACATTGATCAAAATTTCTATGATCAATTTGTTATCTTTGAAATCAAAGATAATTGAAGTAATTCAAAGCCTTTTTTTCAAATTGAAGTCAATTTAAGCTATATTCTCTGCCGTTTGTAGTAATTGATTCAAGGTAATGCAAATTTATATCACTTTTATCATTTTCTTTGTATATTTATGTTTTTAAGATGTAATTTGATTTATTTTGTTAGAAACGACAATTTTTTCAATTTTTAATTTGCAATTAAATTGTCTATTTGATCTATTTGTTCACAAGCCCCAATTTCATCTATTTTGCTTTGTAAACACTAATTAGATACATATATGATGCAATTATATTGATTTTTTTGTTCTATTATTTTTGTGATTTGTATATTCAAATTTTTTAGTACATTTCTGTATTATTTTCTGATTGAATTTATGTTTTGAGAGTGTGTTTGAATGATGTATTTTTTATGGATATTGTTATTATGTATGGTGTTTCGTATTCATGTTATATTTAAAAGATTATTATACCTTTTTTTTTTTAATTGTGCTATAAAGTTTAATATCATTCTCATTCGTTTTAGGGATAATTTGCATTTGTTTTGTGCTCTTTCTCTTTCATCTGTTACTATGAACAAATTATAGCCGACACATAAATTTCAGCGTTTTGCATTAATGGTTGGTATAAATTTATGTTGTTTCATCTGTTCATATCTATTTGTTAGTAAGATTTGTGTAATGCATTGAATTTATCTTATTTAAACTACATACGATACGGAATCATTATCAGATGACATTGTGAATTTATCCGATTGAAATTCCACGTTTCAGGAAATTTTTGTTTACTTTTTTTATAGTTTGCAAGCTGAAATGAATAAATGTAAATTAAATCAATTTTAGTTTGTAATTCATATGTGAGGATATACTATTCTTATTGTTTTGCAGGTGTCATAAATTCTCTTATATTATTTTTGTTCAAATTTGTAGATAGTTATTTTTGATGAATTGTGGTATGAATACACGATTTATTGATTTGATTAGTCATATATGCACAAAATGGAAGGGCCTATCTGCTGACATTGTTGGTTTATGTTAGAATCCACCTGGACATTCATATTGTGCATTTGATGGTGAATCGGATTTGGAGAATTTAATGTTTTATTGCGAGTGTCATTCAATTCGTAGTATTGATGTTTTCGTGTCAACTAAGATGATGGTTGAAGGGCATGATTAATTTTCGAGTGGCAGTGGTAGCAGTGTTCAGTCGTATGTTGAGAATAAGGCTGATTATAAAGTCAGTTGAGTTCATTCTTTTTCAAAATATGGAGAGAAGGTTTTGGTGTCTGTTGGTTGTCTAAAGGGTTGTGTCATGTTGGTCAAAAGTTTGAAGGAGGCGTTAATGAGTTTCTGTGAGTTTTGTGTTTGTTTTCATTTGAGATCGGAATTATGTTTCGGTACATAAAGATTAGGATAACAGTTGAATGTTTTTACAAGGAAAGTACATGGTGTACAAGGTCTGGAACCTGCCAATTGGCAGTGCGCTTCACGCTTTTTCGGAAAATTGGCCGCCGAGGGCAAACCGTTGGTCAGAATCGCCCATGGGGCATACCATTGGAAAGGTAATTCAGAGACCTTCGAAAGTCCTTTGGACCTCTCCCGGGTTCGGGAGTTGACTTTCGGTCAAATATGGCTCGAAAGCGTTTGTCGGTCTATTAGACGGGGAATCGTTCGGACGTAAACGGATCATTTGTTCGTATGGTAAGTCCTAATCGCGCACGGGGTGGACTGTTGGAAAGGTTAGGAGATGTACTTCGACATTCCAAAGAGTTTGACCCAGTTTGGATAGTTGACTTTGGTCAACCGGGCCCAAGAAGCATTCGGTGACCTCTCGGAGTCAAACGAATCGTTCGTCCGCATGGAAAGTCAGAATTGCGCACGGGATGGACCGTTGGAAATGGGATTCAGTGCCCTTCGAAGATTCATTCAGCCTCGATTGAGATGAAGAGTTGACATAGGTCAAACAGAGCCCGAGAGCGCCCGATGGCCTCTAGGTCAGGTTTCAGACACAAATGGATCGTTCGTCCGCATGGTTAGTTGGAATCGCGCATGGGGTGGACCGTTGGAAAGGGTATTCAGTGCCCTTCGAAGATTCATTGAGTCTCGATCGAGATGAAGAGTTTGACTTTTTGGTCAAACTAGGTCGGGGAGTCCCGATGGCTTCTAAGTCAGTACTCGGGACATGACCTAGGTTTACAGTGATGAAGAGAGGTACTAGGGACCTAAGGAGAGTTAGGGGTAACAGAATGGGGTGTCTACAGAGCCCCTCAACGAGTGAGTTTGGAACAAATGATGACCATCGAATAGACACTACGTGATGCTTTTGAGGGTCGAGGTCGATTCTGAGGACCTAAGGAGTGTGCTGGGGACGATCAATTATGCGGATCAAAGACGAATACATGGGATTAGGATAAAGGTTAGATAATCGAGGTCAATTCTGACCTAATGATTGGTGATGATCGAGGATCGGGATCAATTCTGACCCAACTCAGGTGACGATCCAAGACCGGGGCCAATTTTGACCCAAGAATGGTGACGACCGAGGATCGAGGTCAATTCTGACCTAACTCAGGTGACGATCCAAGATTGGGAACAATTCTAACCCAAGAGTGGTGATGACCGAGGATCGAGGTCAATTCTGACCTAACTCAAGTGACGATTCAAGACCGGGGCCAATTCTGACCCAAGAGTGGTGACGATCGAGGACCGAGGTCAATTCTGACCTAACTTAGGTGACGATCCAAGACTGGGGCCAACTATAACCCAAGAGTGGTGACGACCGAGGACCGAGGTCAATTCTGACCGAACTCAGGTGACAATCCAAGACCGGGACCAATTCTGACCCAAGAATGGTGACGATCGAGGACCGAGGTCAATTCTGACCTAACTCAGGTGACGATACAAGACTAGGGCCAATTCTGACCCAAGAGTGGTGATGATCGAGGACCGAGGTCAATTTGACCTAACTCAGGTGACAATCCAAGATCGGGGCCAATTCTGACCCAAGAATGGTGACGACCGAGGACCGAGGTCAATTCTGACCTAACTCGGGTGACGATCAAAGATCGGGGCCAATTATGACCCAAGAGTGGTCACGATCGAGGATCAAGGTCAATTCTGACCTAACTCAGGTGACGATCTAAGACCGGGGCCAATTCTGACCCAAGAGTGGACAAAGATTGGATTTTGATTCTGTTGGAGAAAGTGCTTTGTGGTTTTGATCTGAGCTGGGGAGTTGATAGCTGGGGAAGCTTTTTAGGAGACTTCGCAGGGGGAACAACCTATTTTGATGATGTAAGAGAATTCCGATAGGGGAAGTGATCAGGCGATCCTTAGGGATCCTCCGGAGCTTTGCCGAGAGGAGTTTCACTTGGATTTTGAGGATTTCGTTGGGGAAACAAGGGGATTCCGCTTGAGGGAACGTGAAATTTTCTTGGTAAAAATGTTCAAAATCCATCCTGGGATTTTTAGGAATTTTCCGAGGATTTTTCGGGGCTTTCTGGTATTTTTTGGGAATTTTTGTACGAAACTTGAGGTGGTGTGCCGATCGGCATAGTGTGAGAGGTGCCATTCAGTAGTGGCACGGACTTTTGGGCTGCCTCAGGAAGGTGAGGGGTCAGTGCCGATCGGTATGGTAGGGGCAGGTGTCGATCGACACGGAGCTTAGCATCCTATAAAAAGGGGACGAAACCCCTCATTTTTTCACAACTTCTTTGCTTTCTCTCTCTCTGCGATTCTTTTGCAAATCGTTCTAGCCTTCCGATCTTCAAGAAATGGCCGCCTTTGTGAGCACTGTAGTCCACCGGGAGTGGTGGACCGTTGATGACTGATGTGGATTGGAGGGACAGGGTGACCCTTGCTTTGGGGAGTGAGAACTTCTTTGATGCGTTTGAGCCTGTTACGGATGAACGAACCTTGCTGCAGGAGCCATCGCGTCATCGCTCTTCGAGGGTGATTCCCGGCGGTTATGTAAGTAACCAGACCTTTGGCATTTGTCTCTTTTGGTGATTTCTCTTTGACTCTTGATGAGATTTTTCTTTTTTCCAGTCTGATATTTCTTTAAAGAACATGCGTGCCCGCGGGACAACGGGGCACAAGGATGTCTGGGAGCATCTCCCACCTGTGGCGCACTGGGTGGTATTACCAGCGGGTTTTGGGAGGTTGGCATCGACGCTGGATGAGACGCCTCGTTCGACAGTGGTCTTGTGCGCTTTGGGAGAGAGGTGGTGGGACACTACCCATACCTTTCATTTCGGCTTCGGGGAGATGACTGTGACTCCCATAGACGTGCATCAGCGGCTGGGGCTGGATTAAGATGGAGAGAAAATAGAGGTGGATCTCTCTTTACGGGTGAGACCGGAGGCAGTGCATGCAGCACTTGGTGATGTGAGGAGGATTGTTTTTGGAGATTCTATCCGTCTGTCCCTGCTGAATGACGTTCTGCTGAGCAGGGTGATCGATGTGGAGGACGGGCTACAAGTGAGGCAGATGGCCCGGTTATTTATTCTGCTGGTGTTGGGAGGTTTCATTATGGTGTCGAGCGCCGACGTCGTCGATTTGTGGTTTCTGTCGTACTTGAGGATGTTTTCGAACATCCCTTTCTATGATTGGGGGAGTCTGACCTTGGCTACTCTTTACTCTTCTTTGGATGCATTCAACCGGTGCTGCCGGCAGACCTTTACTAGGCCCACGTACCTTATTGAGGTATTCTTTAATTTGCGTATTTTCTTTTCATGCATTCGCATTTTCCTTTCATGCCTTCACATTTTCCTTATGCGTCTCTTTTTGCTTGTGAATTCAGACGTGGTTCTATGAGGTGATTGGGTGCAACACCCCGCTGATTTATCTGAAGGACGACACTGTTGGGGACTTCTGCCGATTGTTTCGATGGGGTAAGGCCAATCGGCAGTCGAAGGGATCTCTTTCCCTGGAGGCGGTGCGTCAGGTCTTGAATGACCTGACCAGTGGTAGGGTAAGACTCTTTCCATTTCAGTCTTGATTTTTGCACCTTCTGATCTTGTATTGATTTATTCTCGCTTGGAGATTTTAGGTGACCTTTTATCCCTGGGGGACAACCATTCAGGATGTGGGGGTGACCGGGGTGAACGTGTAGATGAGACGTCAGCTGGCGCATGACTTCGGCCATTCCTGGTACCTTGGGGAGAGGGTGATTCGTCAGATGGGTGAGGAGGAGGTGGTGGTGCCACCCGCACAGCCTCCTACGTTTATGAGGTGAGAGTGACAACTACGAGAGGATGAGAGGATCGCAATGATGATCGACGAGTCCTACCTTCTATACACCGATACGGCTGTACCGTATGACTATATGGACTTTGTGACAAGTTGGTTGATGGCGCCCTGCATATATGATGCGTTGCCTTTCCTTCCTACGGGTTCGAGTCGGGCGGTGGGTTCTTCTCACAATAGCGGTGGTCCGTCGGCATCTGCGGTAATGGCGACCTCGGAGGTCCCTTTTGTGCGGTTGCATACCCCTTCGTACAACATCCGGCGAGCTGATGGAGGGATGGTGCCTATGTTGCACCATCCTCATGCGATGGATCCGGAGGAGTTGGGTTTGACAGAGGAGGTCCTACGACCCGCAGTATACCTTTCTGTTCCTTTCTCTCTTTCTTTTCTATTTTGGTCGTTTCTTCTTTGATATTGATTTTGCCTTTTCTTGCAGCAAGTCCGGGTGTCGATCACTTGGCTCAGGGACATTAGGGACTGGATATCTTTGGCGACTTCCCATATTCAGGATGCGATTCTTGTTCCTTCTTTCTTGGTGCCGTCGGCTTCGTCCGGAGAGGACTCTGGCTCTAGTAGTGGTGGTGCATCATCTCGCCGTAGGGGGAAGAGAGCACATCGCAGGGGTGGAAGCTCTTGAGAGAGAGAGAGAGAAAGAGAGAGAGAGAATGTGGGTTCGGGCTGAGTCCCGTTGTTTTTTTTTCTTTTTATTTCCTGCAAAACTGATGTAACACATAACACAAATATATGCAATGCAAAAGGAGTTTTTTATTATCTTTTATTAATGATGAATGAATGCATGCATATGTGCTTTTTACTTTGCTGCTGAGACCGTAAAAAGGAATATTTTTGGAAAAGTTTTTAATTAAAAGGATAAAATATATAAGGATAAAAAGGGATTCTTGAAATTCTGTTGAGAATATCAATTTATTTTTATTGAGTTTTATGATTTGACAAAAGAGGAAAAAGGGAAATTTCCAAAAATGGGGGGTTGCCGATCGACAAGCACCCTGACATGCCTATCGGCAGTTTAGTCCAGTCCCATCAATTGAAAGCTTTGAATGGTACCCTCTTCAGCCTTTGGTACCTTGTGGGGTAGGATTCCCTCCGATTTCTGCAGGGATTATGTCCCTTGTGAGGGTTTTCAAGTATAAAAAGGGGTAAGGGTGGAGTGTTTTCATCACACCTTTGCATTCTTACCCACTTGCCCATTATCTTTTAGCCTTGTAAGATGGCTCTCCCTGGTAGCTCCGAGTTTGCTAACTACCTCGAAGCCGTGGAAGCAATGTGCTCTTATAATGTCGACTATGATGCTTTCAAAATGCGTCGAGTCTCCCTGTGGCGCAATCGGCCTTTTGAGTGGAACGTGTTGATGGCGGCGGTACAATTCTGGTACCCCGAAGGCCATGTAATCCGCTTTGGGTTGGAAGAAGTTTGTCCTACCTACGAGGAATTTTCTGCCATACTGGGTGTAAATCCCAGGGTTGCAGCGGCTTTGCCCAAATTTTCCTGTTCTCTTGCGGATTTATTAGCTGGGCTTCTTCGTATTTCGCCTTCGGCAGCTAGATCATTGGTTACTAGAGGAATGATCTCCCTCCCGGCAGTGCTGCAGTCCATGCATTTGCAGGAAGTAGGTGATGTTGGCTATGCTGGAGTCGTTGTTTTGGGTCTAGTTTCCAAATTGTTGTTGGTGACTGGGGAGGTGCGAGTGGACCCACAACTTCCAGCCATTACTTCATAGATGTCATACCGTCGCAATCCTGCGGCGGTGATACTGATAGAGACCCTGAATGGCTTGGATGCCTGGAGAGAAGGCCGTTCTGACTTTTTGAGGGGTAGCCCTGTAATGCTGTTCATGTAGTAGTCTGAAAGATTCCGCTTGGCGACTCCTCCAGAGTATCCCTTGTCGGTCGTACCCAATTTCTTTTCACGCTACTTCATCGGTGTTGGCCTGTATGTTGAGAACTGGGGAAATTGGCTTGTAGAGTATGGGGCTCAAGGGCTCTATTGGTCAGTGCCTTGGCGGGGGCAGTTGCATCTTGATCTGGAGCTAGGAGAGTATTCATATGTGCGGCTGGTTGGTCTCAGACAAACCTCTTTTTATTTCCCTTAGCGGCTTTTGCGCCAATTTGGCTGGGCGCAGGTCGTGCCCCCTCGGACCTCGAATTTATTTCCGGTAGAATATTTGACTGAGCGCTTGCATCTGTTGTTTGGATCTCTATGGGAAAATCGGCGTCCATCGACCCGTCCCTCTCAGTCTGCATGTCCCCAAAGATTATATGAAGTGGTTGAGGAGGAAGGTAGTCAGCAAGATGTTGGCAGTGGAGACTGGACAAAGATGGTTTATTTTATCTGACACCATAGAAAGTGGCGTCGTGGTCTTTTCAAAAATGGTTAAGGCTCATCGATCCATGGAATGTTTACGACACTCTATTCAGGCAAGGGACACTTGGGGACCTCACGATGTAGATGGTGAGGGTGCAGGCTCTTCTGGTAGCTATGAGTAGAACTCTTGGAGAGTTTATTTATGTAATGGATGACAGTTGTGGGGATTTTATTTGGCTTTTATGGTAATGAGGAAGGGAGCTATCCGTTCCTTTTTCTTATGTAATCTGTGCTGAATTTTCTTATTAATAAAATAAACAAGTTTTTGATCATCCAGCTGTGCCTCTCGATGAATTTTGTATTTTGAATTATCTAGACTGATCGCTAAGGCATAAATAATCCTTTTGTTCAAGTATTTTTAGAATGAACCACCGTTCTTGGAGGTAAGAAAAGCATATTATTTTATGAAAAAGAAAGGGCCGTACTTATGTGAGGTGCAAGAGCTGCCTACGTACCTCTAGGATTTTTGAAAATGTTTTTATTTGTTTGCAAAATAGTTTTTTGCAGAGGATCAGGCCCACGTAGTTCTGGGTAGAGAGAAATGAAGAGTTTTTTTTAGAATAGAAGGGGGATGAGAAGAATCGTAGCATGCCAAGATTTTGGACTTAGGGGTAGAATTTCTTGAATCGGTCCAGGTTGACTGGACGAGCCATCTCTTCCCCATCTCGGTCAGTGAGCATGGTGGCACCGCCAAATAAGATTTTCTTGACAATGTAGGGGCCACTCCATTTGGGCTTGAACTTTCCTCTGGGTCCCAAATGGGTTCTATTATCTCCTTGAGGGCTAAGTCTCTCTTTCGGACACCTAGGTCCTTGACTCTCTTATTGAATGATCGTGCTATTCGGCGATGGTATCCCTGTATGTGGTACAGTGCTTTTAACCTTCTTTTATCTAGGAGGGCTAGCTCATCAAGACGGCTTTGGCACCAGTCTTCTTCACTAACCTCGCTTTCGAGCATGACGCGTAGTGAGGGTATTTCCAGCTCCACAGGTAGGACTGCTTTCATTCCGTAGACCAGGGAGTAAGGGGTAGCCCCAGTAGAGGTTCGGATTGAGGTTCGATAGCCCCAGAGGGCGTACGGGATCCGATCGGCCCAATCCCTACAACTTTCGATCATCTTGCTGATGATGGCTTTGAGGTTCTTATTGGCGACTTCAACTGCACCATTGGTCTGAGGTCAGTAGGGAGAAGATTTGTGTCTCTGAATCCCATACTAGTTGACTACTTCCGTGACTTCTACTTCGAAGTGCGGCCCGTTATCTGACACTAGCTCGTGCGGGACCCCATTTCGGCAGATGATATTTTTCTTGAGGAATTTGGCCACTTTCTTGGCATTCAATACTGCATATAATTCAACTTCGACCCATTTGGTGAAGTAATAGATGGCAACCAGGATGAACTCATGTCCGTTTGAAGCCTTTGGTGTAACCTTCCTTATGATGTCGATACCCCAAGTGGAGAACGGCCAGGGAGAGGTCATGTTGTATAACTCTCGCGGAGGTAAGTGTTGAAGATTGGAGAATTGTTGGCATTTGAGGCACCTTTGAACATAGGTGGTGCAATCCTGGATCATGGTGGTCTAGTAGTAGCCCTGTCGGATGATCTTCTTGGCGAGCATGTGACCATTCATGTGAGGTACGCATTCCCCGCTGTGGATTTTCTGCATTATTTTCTCAATCTCAGCCCCTGCGATGCAGTGTAGATGAGTTCCAGCGAAGTTCCTCTTGAGTAGGGCTTTTTGACATATAATGTACTGAGCGGCCAGTCTTCGGAGGGTCCTTCGATCTTTCTTGTTGGAACCCTCGGGATACCTACCATGTTTGAGGAGGCACCAGATATCATAGTACCAGCAGTCGACTATTTTGGGATCTTCGGTGGAGATAAACTCAATATGGTTGCAATGAGTCGATTTGTCTTGCTTTTGAACTAGGAAGGGGGTTATTGTTATTCACTCAGGCATGTCGATCATGGAGGCCAAGGTAGCGAGATCATTGTCTAGGTTATTCTTTGCTCGGGGTAGGTAATGGAAGGTGATATCTTAGAACCGGGAGGCTAACTCTTCTAGTTGGGCATGGAAGGGTTGGAGCTTTTCGTCCTTAACTTTCCACTTTCTGAGTACTTGACCGATGATGAGGGCAGAATCCCCGTAAACATCAAGGTATTGAATACCTTTCTTGAGAGCAACCTTGAGGCCCACTGTGCATGCCTCGTATTTCGTCATATTGTTGGTGCAAGGGAAATCCAATTTAATGGCGATGGGAGTGTAGGAGTCATATGAGGCGATCAGGAGTATCCCAATGCCGTATCCCTTTTTATTATCAAAGAACATTTTCCATCGAAGGCGGTCTTGACTGGTGCAGAGGATATTTTCATCTGGGAATTCTAAAATCCGAACCTCTGCTTCTTCTACAGGGCAATCTGCGAGGTAGTCAGAGGTGGCTCTTCCTTTAACTGCTTTCTGTGTGATGTACATAATATCGAACTCAGTTAGGAGCATCAACCATCGGGCCATTCGACTGGATAAGGAGGGTTTCTTAAGCAGGTATTTGATGGGGTCCATTCGGGATACAAGTTTGATGGAGAAGGCAAGCATGTAGTGTCGCAATTTTTGGGTGACCCAGACAAGTGCGACACATGCCTTTTCTAAAGAAGTGTAGTTGATGTCGTACCTGGACAATTTGCGACTGGCATAATATATGGCTTTTGCTTTGCGAGAGTGTTCAAGGTATTGGGATAGCAAATCCCCAGCTGCAGTGTCGGTTATGGTTAGGTATAGGAGCAAAGGGAGACCCGACTGTGGTGGCATGAGGACTGGAGGTCGGGTCAGATATTATTTGATTCGGTCAAAAGCTTCTTGGAAAGCCTCATTCCAAACCTTGGTTGAATCTTTTCAGAGGATCTTGAAGATTGGTTCATAGATGGAGGTTAGCCGGCTGATGAACCGGCTGATATATTACAATTTCCTAAGAAAACCTCGGACTTCTTTCTCTGTTCGGGGTGGTGGCATCTCAAGTATGGCCTTCAGCTTCACAGGATCTGCTTCTATCCCCTTTTCGCTGACCATGAATCCTAAGAGTTTTCCCTTTGTAACGCCAAAGAAACACTTATGTGGATTAAGTCGCATCTGATACCGTCGCAGTCGTTCGAAAAACTTTCAGATAGCGGGAACATGACCTTCTCTAGTTTTGGATTTGATAATCATATCATCCACATAAACCTCGACCTCTTTGTGAATCAGGTCGTGCAGGATGGTTGTGGCAGCCCTTTGGTAGGTAGCCCCAGCATTCTTGAGATCGAATGGCATAACGATGTAGCAAAAGGTTCCCCATGGGGAAATGAATGCAATTTCTCTTGGTGATTGGGGTGCATCTTGATCTGGTTGTATCCAGCAAACCCGTTAACGAATGACTTGAGAGCATGATTGGCTGTGTTGTCCACGATCATGTAGATATTGGTTAGCGAATAATCATCCTTTGGAGAAGCTTTGTTTAAATCTTGATAATCCACACGCATTCGAACCTTCCCTCCTAATTTTGGCACAGGTACAATATTGGCTAGCCATGTGGGATATTCGATTACTCGAATGAAACCCACATTCAACTGTTTGATCACCTCTTCTTTGACCTTGAGCGACCATTCAGTGCGGAGCTTTCTGAATTTTTGTTTAACCGGCTTATAATATGGGAGTGTGGGGATCTCGTGCTGAGCTATTTCAGGATCAATGTCGGGCATATCATCATATGACCATGCGAAGACATCCACGAACTCCTTCAGCAATTCTTCGAGTTGTCCGTGCTCATGCTCATCAAGGGCGGCCCCTATCCTAATCTTGCGCAGTTGGCTACTAGAACCGAGATTAATAACAATAGTCTCTTCTTCATTAACTTGAACGCGATTATATTGTTTATTATTAACCTTATTTAGATCAGTTAAGAATTATGCGTTTGCAAAATCATCATCATCAAAAGTTTGATTAGAATTCAAGCAGTTAATGTAAGGCACACCAAGATACTCAAAATGTTCATTTATTTCATTGATAGGAAAAACAGCATTGAGAACCTCATCAAAAAAGGTCTTGATTACATTTGAGCAAGGATAAACAACAGAAGAAGAAATAGGGTAAACATTAGGGTTAAGGGAGATTTCAAGAGGTAGAACTGGCACAGCATGCCAATTGAGGAGGGGTGTATTAGCAGCTTTAATCAGATGGGATGGGTCCATTGATTTAGTGCTTAAATGACCATGCAGAGTGCCATCCCCAGTATCTGTAAGTTGAAGGCATCTTTGAAATCACTTTCCTCAGTCTCTTTGGTATCTTTGGTGAGCGGTTGTACGCGATGTGGGGAACTTTCAGCCCATGGGTAGCTATATTGGAAAAAGATCTCCATTCCAGGTTTCATCTTCTTGTCTGTGTGGTCAAACCATGGTTCTGGAAAACCGCAAAAGGGGAAGTCTTCGCCTTCTTTGATGAATCATCCATTTAAAGAGTCTCCTGAGATAGTTCGGATGCAGTCTAATCCTCTCTTTGGTCAAGACTGGCGGATCATTCTGAGCTCTTGTTCTGATGGCTAATACCCCAAGCCACAAGGAGGAAAAGCTTTCTTCAGTTTGATGGGCTCAAGTATCCCTTGTTGCCTTTGCCCTAACCCCAGTCCGGGCATGAAGTGCATGTTTTTGAACATCTGAATCACATTAAATTTCCATTAGGGTCATATTCTGGACAAACCCTTTCTTTGAAACCGTCCCCTACCGGGAGTAGGAGTGGCTCAACGTGGAATCTTAATAGGAGCATATCATTTTACCCGTGTTGTATCTTAAGAATTGGACTGATGCTGCTTGCACCCTCGACATTTTCGTCGTAGCCCAAAATGGTGATGACTCGCCCGTCGATGAAGAATTTCAATTTCTGATGGAGTGAGGAAGACACACCCTTGATATTGTGGAGCTAGGGGCGTCCGAGCAACAGGTTGAAATAAGCTGGGATGTCTATGACTTGGAATTCAACGACAGGGTTTATAGGGCGAACCCATATTGTATGTTTTATGGATCCCATCACCTCCCGACGGGTGTTATCATAGGCACGCACAACGATGGAGGTTGGAGCGAGGTCGCTCTCTTTCAGGCCTAAACACTTGAAGGTTGTCAGAGGGCAAACGTTCAAGGAGGATCCGTTATCGACAAGGGAGAGCGACACGGCCTTTCCCACAACTTCGACGGAGATGTTGAGTGCATGATTGTGATTCGGCCTAATTCTGGGGATTTCTTCTTCAGAAAATGATAGCATTTGGGTAGAGGTCAGGGATTCGACCAGATTTACTGCTTCTTCTGGTGTGGTAGATGGAGGAACTGTGGGTCCCATGAGCAACTTGATTAAAACATTTATGTGCAGTTGGGAAGACATGAAAAGCCCCCATAAAGTGATATTATCTTGAGTTTTATTCTATTGATCGAGGATTTTTCTCTCCTCGATGGTCATTTCTAGCATATGAAGATTTTTAACGCCCTTCCCTTTGTCATTTGCCGGTAGTGGGCTTGGAACCTGGTAATGTCTATCTGATCTGGTCATGTGATTTATTGAAGAAGGAAAGAATATGAACCCCGTTTCCTCGTGAATCTCAGGTTTTTCTACCACCCTATTTATTTCTCTGAGGATTTCTTCAAATGAGATCATCCCACATATGTCGGCTATTGGGTCAGTTCTTCCTAAAGCTTATTCTTCACTCGAATCTTCGAATTCTCCCCCCCACCATCCGGTGGTAACAATTCTGTCTTTCCATGTAAAGTCGATGCATTCCACAACTTCAACAACTTCTTCATACAAGTTCTCCCATTCTGTGGGGATATGTGTGGTTGAAGGGACAAAGCGCCCTTGTAGCTTCAAAGTGTCAAGTAACCCGGTGATACTGCAAATGCTGTTCGTTTGCTTGAATAATTTTTCCATAGTCTGGACAACATCATGTAGGTTGACTTCATCGGTTGGTACCACCCATTTGTCTGAATCTCGGGCCCCTTTTTGTGCTTCTAAGAACAGTGTACTGAATCTCTGGTAATCGATGACCATCTGTGAGGGCAATTTCAGCCCGAACTCTAGGAGTTGGTTTAACACCTCTGATAATTCCATACTTCCATTTTTAGAACAGGTACGGACAGCGATGCATGCTCTAGTAAGGAGTGACAGTGCCTGATCAGTGAGGCTAGTAGGGTGTAGGAGGAAATATGGGCAAATTTGAAGAGGTTTAGGAGAGTATGGGTATGATTTGAGTTGAGGGATCGAAATCTAGGTTTTCTTCTAAGAAGATGGCATTGGTATGATTTGGGAGTGGATTGTGAGTAGTGTTTGGATTAGGATTGGCTGGTAGGGCGATGGCACCCCGGTCAATGAGATCTTGGATCATATTCCGAATGTGAAAGCATTGGTCATTGGTATGGCCAACAGTTTGGTGAAAGGCACAATGAGCATCGGTCTTAAAGTTTATTGGGAGTGGATTTGGCAATGGACGTGGATCCAAGGGTTTGATGAGGTTTCGGCTTAACAGGGCTTGGTAAACTTTGGAGAGGGGAGCATGGAGCTCAGTGTATTCCCTTCGGATGGGGGCAGGGCAACTTTCTGGTGCCCATGATGTGGTTGGTTGAGATATGTTGTTGATGGTTGAGACTGTAGCACTGGCAGGCTTGTCATACTTTCTAGGGGTGAACTGTCCGGACACCTTCTTCGGTTCAACCTCTGTTTTATTGAGACTTTCCTATATTCCCACTCCAGCCTCTCTGAGAGCTCGGAAGTGGGGATAGTATTGTCCTCCCATCGTTGCTCGGACATGGGGTAAGAAATTCTTCTTCACTATGTTGACCTGCTTTTCCTCGGACGACCGATCGGTCATGGTAGCTGCTTGATCCCTCCACCGAGTTATGAAGCTACTGACTGATTCTCTAGGATTCTGTTTGAGCAGCTCTAAATCACGATGGGTGACCTCAAGCTCTTCGTTATGTTTGTACTGCGACATGAATTCTCGGGCTACATCCTCCTAGCTGCGGATTCTTGATTCCTCAAGAGATAAAAACCATCGGAGGGCACTATCCTTCAAAGTTTGCTGAAACAATTGGGCCATCACCTCCTCAAAAGTCCCAAGTAGAGTCATAGAACGGTGGTAACTGCGAAGATGAACAATCGGGGGCCCACTCCCTCCGAACTTCTCGATATTTGGCATCTTGAACTTCTCAGGTAACCTCGCTTTAGGATGAGGAGACATGTGGGTGTAGTCCATGTAATTCCCAGAGATGCTGACTTGGTCGAACTTCTTGGTGAGCATCTTGAGATCCTCTTTGACTTTATTCAACTCTTCCTCCTTTGGATCAGCGACCACAAGCAGATTAGCCATAGTTTGGGCAATGTTTGGCATTGGAAGCTGGGCAGGCGGCGGCCCATTAGCAGGAGGGGCATGTGGAGCGTGCTGATATTCTTCGAGAACCTAGATAGGCTCGGGTGAACCCATAGCACGAGGGAATAGGGCCTCGGGATCTTGAGGAATAGGAACCTGGTTTCGTTGCATCTCTCGGACCTCGGTTTGGAGGTTGTCAATCTTGGACACGAGCTGAGCTAGGACTATCGTCTGATTTGGCTGCATGACTGGTACTTGATATGTATTCTCAATGAAAAATGGATGGATCCCGGACTCAAAAGAAGTAGTAGAGGAACGGATGAAACTCCGGGGTGATTTGACTGAAGATCGAAGCCAGTAGGGAGCCAGGACAAGGGCTTGCGATCGACCTGAGAAGGCGTAGGATGAGATTTATTTTTGAGAAAAAGGAAAGAACTATTTGTATTTTTGATAAAGAAGGGAGAAATGTTTTTGAATTTTTGATAAAGAATGGAGAAATGTTTTTGGATTTGGAGCTCAGCATGATTATTATGATTATTATGTTCTCACTTGTATTTAATTCTCCTAAATGCAATGTCAGACGGGACCCGAGCCTGGAAAAGTGTCATTTTTAATACATGCAAAGCTACAGTTTGGACTTGTAACCAGGCTCACGGACAGGGTCCCGTTTTAAAAATGTATGAAAGTCGGGAGGTAGATCGACCCGAAATTTCGGAAGAGTTTCGGGTTGAAACTGGCAATCTAAAGTGCATATCCTAGGTTTGACACCTATATGCGGGTATGCAGTTGGTTGGGTGAATCGGCTTGGGTTCCCCCCTTTGGCGTGACTTCCAAGATATACGTCTTGCTCTTGCGGGCAATCGGTACGTGTGGACAAGACATTTGATATACCTGAGTGTACGTGAATTGCCTCACCATATACCTTGTGGGGACGGTGCGTGTGAGAGCGAATTTTATATACTTGACGTACGTGAACGAATTCCCTGCGATATACCTCCCGTCATGACTTCGGTCAAGAGGTACGATGCGGGGGAACCGTTCGATATACGTCGAAGGTACTTGGCCAATGGAAGGTGAGAGTCATATCGCTTAGGCTAACTGCGGCCTGCCGGACCAGTGTCCATCACGAAGTGACCCTCTAGTTATTGGGTAAAATTTGGTCAATAGCCATGCTCTTTGGTGATGTCGTGTGAATCATGCATGATTCTCTTATTAGTATCTTATGATGAGAATGCCTTTCTTGATTATGCCAAATAGGGAGCAAAGTATGAGTACCCCAAAAGGTACGCCAAGTATGGAGAGGTGATGCGTGCAACATGGGGATATAGGTGACCCTAGGTGCATGTGGCTTGAAGTGTACATGGAGCAATTTCTACAAGTGTGTGAACATAATCATAAGCATGGGATACACATGATAAAGGGGAACATGTAGATATGGGGGGAAACATAAGCAAATATAGCATTCATGTAAATAGAGTCAAGCCCACATAAAAAAACACATAGTCCCCAGCAGAGTCGCCACTGTGGCCATCCCGATCCCCACCGCGGAGGGAAAGGATCCTTCGGGTCCCGCGCGTCCCTCTCAGGAGACCGCTTCGGTCGGCGTCGTTTGAGATGTGATGTAAAAAAATGTAGAGAGATTCAGAGTCGCTAGTCTATTTTACTCAAAACTGATAAAATAAAAATGGGAAGCCACCCCGAAGGATGGTATCCAAAGACATACTGGTGCTTGCGAAACCAAAATGATTCGATAAGGGTTCGGAGGCTTAGTTACAAAATGGGAAGGTGTTAGGCACCCATTCCACCCTTTCGGTCTCTCATGAATATTTGCTATTTTCCTTTATATTTCCCCCCGTGATATGTGTGCATGTGTATGTATATAGAATAGAGGTAGGAATCCTCAACTTGTATCATGGAAAAGATAAAGCGAGTCATCCGTAGGAAGATATAAGAATAATATTAGAAAGTAAGATTTACGTGATTACCCCTACGTTGATCGTTATGATGGAATGATAACGCATGTGGAGTAATGCGTCACTAAGGGCAAGTATATAGAATATAAAGAGAATGGATTTAGAGAAAATAGAAAATAAGAGAAAAAGTGAGAAAAGGACTCGAGTCTCGGGTTTTACCCTGAGATGCCTATGTAGCCTATAAAGGCATCAAAGTCCACGTAGTTCGCATACAAAATGAGGGGTGGGGTTTATCCCATAAATCCAAATGGGGAATCTCTTATTTGTGAGTGTGTGTGTGTGTGTGTAGAAAAAGTGTTTTTGTTGTGAGAAAAGTGTGAAAAAGTGTGAGAATCCCTATTTGGAATTTATGAGCAAACCCTCTTTTTCTTATTTTTTGGGTTTTTATTTATATGAAAATAAGAGATGTGCAATAATACTAAATAAAAAGTATATTAGGATGTGGGAAATGAGATAATGAAAGCGCTAAGTAAGAAAACAAGTTATTGGGAATTTAAGAGAATTTAAGAGAGACTTTGAGAAAGTTGGACCTTCTTGAAGATCTTGAGCTTGATCTTGAATGTTGAAGAGAAGCCCTTGCGCTTGAATGATGATGGAGAGTGGATAATTCACCAAGTTTGATGAAAAGGATGATGAAAAGTGGAAGTAAAAAAGGAATTTGGAAGTTGAAATCACGCTGCCTTCGAGAGAGGTTTCTGTGATTCGTTCAGAGAGATTTTTATCAGATCTGGGCTCTTCCTGCAAATGAGGTGAAGACCTCCTTTTATAGGCTCAGTTCATTGCCGATTGGCATAGACCCCTTCCTTCCTATCTGCAGGCAGGTGCCGATAGGCAAGGTCTGGACCTGCCAATTGGCAGTGTGCTTCATGCTTTTTTGGAAAATTGGCCACCGAGGGCAAATCGTTGGTCAGAATTGCGTACAGGGTATACCATTGGAAAGGTAATTCAGATACCTTCGAAAGTCCTTTGGACCACTCCCAGGTTCGGGTGTTGACTTTGGGTCAAATATGGCTCGGAAGAGTTTGTCGGTCCATTGGACGGGAAATCGTTCGAACGCAAACGGATCATTCATCCGCCTGGTAAGTCCGAATCGCACACGGGGTGGACCGTTGGAAAGGTTAGGAGATGTACTTCGACATTCCCAAGAATTTGACCCGGTTTGGATAGTTGACTTTGTTCAACCAGGCCTGAGAAGCATTTGGTGACCTCTCAAAGTCAAACTGATCGGTCGTACGCTTGGAAAGTCGGAATCGCGCACGGGACAAACCGTTGGAAAGGGGATTCAGTGCCCTTCAAAAATTCATTTAGCCTCGGTTGAGATAAAGAGTTGACATAGGTCAAACAGAGCTCGGGAGCACTCGATGGCCTCTAGCTCAGGTTTCGGAAGCAAACGGATCGTTCGTCCGCATGGTAAGTCAGAATTGCGCACGGGGCAGACCGTTGGAAAGGGTATTCAGTTCCTTTCAAAGATTCATTGAGTCTCAGTCGAGATGAAGAGTTTGACTTTTTAGTCAAACTGGGACGGGGAGTGCCTGATGGTTTCTAGGTCAGTACTCGGGACATGACCTAGGTTTACAGTGATGAAGGGATGTACTAGGGACCTAAGGAGAGTTGGGGGCGGTAACAGAATGGGGTGTCTACATAAAGCACAAGGATAAGGAAGTTTTAGAATGACAATTTATTTTTATTGAGTTTTTTATTTTGATAAAAAAAAAGGTAAATTTCCCAAAGTATGGGGGGTGACGATCGACACACCCCTTGTCCTGCCTATCGGCATGTCGTTCCAGTACAATCAATCTAAGGTATTCCACTTTCTTCAATGGGTTGGTATTTGGTGGGGTAGGTTTCCCTCTAATTTTTATAAGATTGTTTGTCTTTTTTTAGCCTTTATAAGTATAAATAAGTGGTATGAGTGGAGCATTTCCTCACACCTCCACATTCCTTCTTCTTTGTAGTCTTTTACTCACTACCTCTCCATTCGTGATATGGCTCTCCCTAGTAGCGTTGAATTTTCTAACTACCTCGAGACTTTAGAGGCAATGTGTTTGTACAATGTCGACTACGATGCTTTCCATATGCGTCGAGTCTCTTTATGGCGCAATCGGCCCATAGAGTGGAACATGCTAATGATAGCCATGGAATTTTGGTACCCTGAAGACCATGTGTTCCGCTTCAAGTTGGATGATGTTTATCCGACCTATGTGGAATTTTCTTCCATGCTGAAGATAAATCCTAGTGTTGCGATGGCTATGCCTAAATTTTCCCGATCCCCTAGGGAGCTGTTAGCGGGACTTCTCTATATTTTGCCTTCGACGGCTAGACTACTGGTAGTAGGGGGAATGATCTATCTTCCTACTATACTGGATTCTGTGCATATGCAAGGTGTTGGCGATGCTGGCTATGCTGGAGCCATCACTCTAGTCCTGTTTCAAAACTGTTGTTGGTGACTGGGGGGCTGCTAGTGGACTCTTAACTGCCATCCACTATTTCCTGGATGTCTTACCATCGTAATCATGCGGTGGTAATACTAGCAGAGACTCTGAATGGTCTAAATGTCTCACGAGAAAGCCTTTCTGATTTTTTGAGGGGTAGCCTATAATGCTATTCATGTGGCTATCAAAGAGATTATGTGTGGCGATTCCACATAAGTATCCCTTGCCGATCGTACCAAACTTCTTTTCGTGCCACTTTATTAGCGTAGGCCTGGATATTGAAAGCAGGGAGAACTGGTTTGTGGAGCACGAGGCTTGCGTTGGTCAGTGCCTTGGTGGGGGGAACTGCTTCCCATTCTAGAACTGGGGGAGTACCAGTATGTTCGGTTGGTTGGCCTCAAGTAGACCTATTTTTACTTTTTTTGCGGTTCTTACGCCAATTTGGTTGGGAACAGATTGTGCCACCATGGACACTGGATTTTTTCCAGGTGGAGGACCTGATAGAGAGAACGTGCATGCATATTGGCTCTTTGTGGGAGAATCATCGACCATTATCTCATCCTTCATAGTCTGCTGGGAAGTTCTGGCACGTCTCAGGGGACTACATGAAGTGGTTATGAAGGAGGGTAGTTGCCAAGATGCTGGCCGTGGAGTTCGATTAACGGTGGTTTGTCACTTTTGACACCATGGGGGGAGGCGTTATGGATTTCACCAAGCTGGTCCGAGCTTATCGTGCTATGGAGCATCATCGGCATTCCATTTAGGTTGGGGAAGTTTGGCTGCCCCAAGATATGGATAATGATGATGGGGTTGTCTCCTCTGGCAGCTGCGAGTAGGGCTCCCTGAGAAGTTTATTTTTGAAGCTTTTGACATGGTGCTTGGTAGTGTATCTGGTTATTTTGGTTGTGCTATGTTGGAATATTTTTGGAATAGTTATTTTTAGGTGTGGCTTGTTTTGGGGAAATTAGGAGTAGATTGCTAAGGGAAGTCATTTGACTCCCTACGCCGATGTAATTGTACCAAAATTTTCAAATAATGAAAATAAAAAAGTTTTTGATCACTAGTTGTTCCTGTTGATGAGTTTTGAATTTGAATTATCTTTTCTAATCGCTAAGGCATACATAATCCCTTTGTTCAGGTATATGTTAAAATGAACTGTCATTGTAAGAGATAAGAAAAGAATAACATTTTGTGAAGAAAGAAGGTGGCCTTGCTCATGTGATGCGTATGATCTGCCTACGTACCTCTAAGGTTTTTAAAATAAAAAAGGTTTTTGTAGAGGATCAGGACCCACGCAGTTCTGGTTAGGGGAAATAAAGAGAGTATTTTTTGGAATAGAAGCAAGATGAGAAGAATCACATTGTGCCGATATTTCAGACTAGGGGTAGAACTTTTTGAGATGGTCCAGGTTGACTGGATGAGCCATCTGTTCTCCATCAAGGTCGGAGAGAATAATGGCGCCACCTGATAGGATTTTCTTCACGATGTAGGGAGAGCTCCAATTGGGCTTGAATTTCCCTTTGGGGTACCAGATGGGTTCTACTATTTTTTTCAGGGTTAAGTCCCCTTCTTGGACACCGCGATCCTTGAATCTTTTGTTAAATAATCGCATTATTTGGAGATAGTACCCTTGTATGTGGTATAGAGATTTTAATATCCTCTCGTTTAAGAGTGGCAACTCGTCAAGATGTCTCTGATGCAAGTCTTCTTCACCGACTTTGCTTTCTAGCATAACGCACAGTGAAGGAATTTCTAGCTCCACGGGTAGGACTATTTTCATGATGTAAACCAGAGAGTAAGGGTTGGCCCCAATCGAGGTTCAAACTGAAGTGTGGTATCCCTAGAGGGCATAAGGGATCTGGTCGGCCCAATCTTGGAAACTTTTGGTTATTTTACTGATGATGACTTTCAGTTTCTTATTGGCGGCTTCAACTTCTCCGTTAGTTTGAGGTCGATAGAAGGAGGATTTGTGTATCTGAATCCCATATTCATTGACCACTTCTATAATTTCTTCCTTGAAATGCATCTCGTTGTCTGATACCATCTCGTGCTGGACACCATATCGATAAATAATATTCCTTTTGATGAACTTGGATACCTTCTTGACATTTAGCACTACGTATGACTCGGCTTTGACCCATTTAGTGAAGTAGTCAATGGCAACCAAGATGAATTCATGTCTGTTGGATGCCTTGGATGTAACCTTCCCTATGATGTCAATGCCCCATATAGAGAATGTCCAGGGAGAAATCATGTTGTACAATTCCCATGGAGGAAAGTGTTGTAGGTTGGAAAACTACTGGCATTTGAGGCATCTTCGTATGTAAGTTGTGCAATCCTAAACCATGGTAGTCTAGTAGTAACCTTATCGGATGATTTTCTTGGCGACTATATGACCGTTCATATGGGGTCCACACTCCCCGCTGTGGATTCTCTGCATCATTTCTTCAATGGAATCCCCTGTAACGTATTGTAAATGGGTTCCATCGAAGTTCCTTTTGAACAATGCCTTATCACTGATGATATACTGGGTAACCAGTTTGCGGAGATTTACTCAATCTTTCTTGTTAGAGCCTTGAGGATACCTACCATATTTGAGGAGGTGCCAAATGCCAAATATCATAGTACCGTCGACCATTTATGGATTTTCCTTCGTGGTGAGCTCAATATGGTAACAGTGGCCTGGTTTATCTTACTTTTAGACAAGGAAGGGGGCATTGTTATTCCTTCGGGCATGTCAACCATGGAGGCTAGGGCATCGTCTTGGTTTTTCTTTGCTCAAGGCAGGTAGTGAAAGGTAATATCTTGGAATTAAGAGGCTAGATCTTCTAGGTGGGCATGGAAGGGTAAGAGTTTCTCGTCCTTGACTTTCCATTTTCTGTGCACTTGGACGATGATGAGGGTTGAGTCCTCATAAACATCCAGGTATCAAATTCCTTTCTTGAGAGTGACTTTGAGGCCTATCGTACACAACTCGTATTCAGTCATGTTATTGGTGCAGGGGAAATCCAGCTCGATGGCAATGGGAGTGTAAGAGTAATCAGGGTAAATTAGGAGAATCCCAATGACATGCCCCTTTTTGTTGGCAGTGCAATCAAAGAACATTTTCTATCGATGGTATTCTTAGGAGGTATAAAGGATATTCTCATTTGGGAACTCGAAAATCCAAATGTCGGCTTCTTCTGCAGAGTAGTTAGCGAGATAGTCAGATATGGATCTTCTTGTCATGGACTTCTGCGTGACATACACAATATCAAATTCGGTTAAAAGCATCAACCAACGGGCCATTCGACTAGACAAAGTAGGTTTCTTGAGTAGGTACTTAATATGATCCATTTGGGATACTAGTTTGATGGGAAATGAGAGCATGTAATGTCGCAGCTCTTGGGTGACCTAGACAAGGGCGACACACAGTTTTTCAAAGCAGTGTAATTGATTTCGTACCCAGATAACTTACAATTGGCATAGTAGATGGCCCTGTTTTACGGGATTATTTGAGGCATTAGGCTAGCAAAGCCCCAACTGTAGTATCTGTAACGGTTAAGTATAGGAGTAGGGGAAGACCAGGCTACGATGACATGAGTACCGGAGGTAGGGTTAGGTATTATTTGATTTGATCAAAGGCTTCTTGGCAATATTCATTCCAATCCTTGGTTGAATCCTTTTGAGGTAGTTTGAAAATGGGTTTACAGATAGAAGTCAACTGGCTGATGAACCGACTGATGTACTATAATTTCCTAAGGAATCCTTAGACTTCTTTCTCTGTTCGGGTTGGTGGCATATCGAGAATGGCTTTTTGTTTGGTAGGATCTTCTTATATACCTTTCTCTCTAACCATAAATCATAAGATTTTTCCTTTTGTAATGCCGAAGACACATATATGGGGATTGAACCGCATCTGATATTATCACAGTCACACGAAGAACTTTCAAAGAGAGATAACGTGACCTTACCTTGTCTTGGAGTTGATAATCATATCATCCACATATACCTAGACTTCCTTACGTATTAGATAATGCAAAATGGTTATGGCGGCCCTTTGGTAGGTCGCCCCTGCATTTTGAGACCGAATGTCATAACGGTGTAGAAAAAGGTTCCCCACGGGGTGATGAATACGATTTTCTCTTGGTGATCCGTGTGTATCTTAATCTGGTTGTATCCGATAAACCCTTCAATGAATGATTTCAGAGCGTGATTGGCCGTGTTGTCTACAATCATATCAATATTGGGTAGCGGGTAATTATCCTTCGGAGAGGCCTTATTCAAGTCTTGGTAGTCGACACACATCCGAATCTTCCCTCATGATTTCATCATGGGCATGATGTTGGATACCTATATGGGATATTCGATCACACGAATGAAAACCATGTTCAACTGTTTGACCACCTCTTCTTTAACCTTGAGCGATCATTCGGTGCGAAGCTTTCCTAATTCTTATTTGATCGGTTTGCATTCTAAGAGAGTAAGAATCTCGTGCTGAGATATCTCAGGAATAATATCGAGCATATCATTATAAGACAAGTGCAAACATCTACGAACTCCTTCAGTAACCCTTTGAGTTGCGCGCGCACATTCTCATCAAGGGTGGGCCCTATCCTAATCTCGAGCAGTTGGCTACTAGAACCGAGATTAATAACAATTATTTTATCTTCCTTAAGTTGAACGTGGTTATGTTTGTTATTTACCTTATTTAGATCATTTAAGAATTTTTCATTTGAGAAATAATCATCATCAAAAGTTTGATTGGAATTAAGACAATTAATGTAAGACACAACAAGATACTCAAAATCTTCATTTATTTCATTGATAGGAAAAATAGCATTGAGAAACTCGTCAAAAGAGATCTCTATTACATCAGAGTAAGAAGAAACAACAGAAGAAGAAATGCGATAAACATTAGGGTTGGGTTGAGTTTTGGAAGGTGGAACTCGTATAGCATGCCAGTTGAGGAGAGGTGTGTCAGTAGGTTTGATCAGGTGGGATGGATTAGATGATATAGCCCTTGAGTCGATCATGCATAGTGTTAGATCTAGTGTTTATAAGTTAAAGGAATCTTCAGAGTCACTTTCCTTGGAATTTCCAGCATTGGTTATGGTCTTCTCAATAAGCAATTGCACATGATGCTGGGAATTCTCGGCCCATGAATAGCTGTCTTGGAAAAAGATCCCCACTACAGGTTTTATCTTCTTATCCATGTGGTCGTACCAAGGTTTAAGAAAGCCATAAAAGGGGAAATATTCACCTTGTATGATGAATCTTCCATTCAGGTAATCTCTTGAGATGGTTTTGACACATTCTAGTCTTTTCTTCTGTTGAGGCTGGTGAATCATCCTGAGTTCGTCTGCTGACAATTGATAGCCCAGGCCACAAGGAGGAAAATCTTTCTTTAACAAAATGGGTTCGAGTTTCCCTTTTTGTTTTTACCCCAGCCCCAATCCGGGCAGGAAGTGCGTGTTATTAAACATCTGGATCATATTGACGTTGGCATGGGGGTCATACTCTAGACAAACCATGTCTTTGAAATTATACCCTGCTGGGAGTAGGAGTGGATAAACTCAAAAATAGTATAGGAGAATATCGTTTGACCCATGCTATATCTCAAGTACTGAATTACTTGTGCTTGCATTGTTGGCACTATGTTCGTCGCCCAAGATGGTAATGACTTGCCCATTAGCGAAGAACTTCAGTTTCTGATGCAAGGAAGAAAAAACAGCCTTGATATTGTGGATCTATAGTCATCCAAGCAACATGTTAAAACAAGTTGGGATGTCAATGACTTAGAATTATATAACAGGAATTATAGGGCCATCCCCTATTACAAGCTTTACGAATCCCATAACTTCTCAACTAGTATTATTGTAATACCTTATAGCGATAGAGGTTGGAGCAAGGTTGCTCACTTCAGTCCTAAATTGTTGAGGGTTCTCAGCGAGTAAACATTCAGGGTAGATTCATTCTCAACAAGAAAGAGCGGAACAGTCTGTTCCATGACTTCTACAAAGATATTGAGAGCATAATTGTGATTTGGCCCAATCTTAGGGATTTTTTCTTCAGATAAAGAAAGCATTCTTGTAGAGGTCAGAGATCCAAAAAGATTCATTGCTTCTTCTGGTGTGGTAAAAGGAGGGAAGGTGGGTTCGATGAGTAGCTTGATTAAAGCCTTTCTATGCAGCTGGGAAGATAAGAAGAGTACACATAAAGTGAACCCCATTTCCTAATCGATCTCAGGTTGTTAGGCCACCCTATTAATCTCTCCTAGAATCTCCTCAAATGATATCATAAAATATATGTCTACTACTGAGCTAGTCCTTTCTGAACATTGCACCTCATCTGAATCATCGAATTCATCTCCCCATCTGGTGGCGATAATATTATCTTTCCATAAAAGTTCAATACACCCCATAACCCTAATGGCTTCTTCATATAAATCCTCCTATTCGACGTAGAGGTGTATAGGTGAAGGGACCAGGCGTCCTTATAGTTTCAGAGAATTTAACAGTTCGGACATGCTGTTAATAACACCAGTTTGTTGAAATGTATATTCCATGATCTAGACAACCTCATCTAGACTGACTTCATTGATCTATACCACCCAAGTATCAAATTCCTCGAGCCCATTTCCATGCTTCCAAGAACAACGTACTAAAGCTTTGGTAATCGATGATCATCTGGGAGGGTGATTTCAGGCCAAAATCAAGGAGTTGGTTGAATATTTATGCTAATTCCATACTTCCATCTTTTAAATGGGTACGTACAGCGATGCATGCTCTTTCAAGGAGTGACAGTGTCTGGTTGGCGAGGTTGGCAAGGTGTAATAGGAAATATGGGCAAGTTTGGAGAGGTTTAGGAGAGTACATAGGTATGATGGGTAACTAACTTGGTGTAATCTAGGTTGACGAGTCGAAGTCTGGGTCTTCTTCTAAAAATATGGCATTTGTATGATTTGGGAATTAATTATGAGTAGTTTTTGTCTTAGGATTGGTTGGTGGGGCGATGACACCCTAATCGATAAAAAATTGGATCATATTTCAGAGGAGAAAACATTGGACGGTGGTATAGCTGGTAGTTTGATGGAAGTCACAGCGGGCATCTAGTTTGAAGTTCTTCGGAAGTGGGTTTGGTAACAGGAGAGGATCCAATGTCTTGATTAGGTTTCGATTTAGGAAGGCCTGGTAAACTTCAGAGGGGGTGCATGTAGCTCGGTGTATTCATTTCGGACTGGGACAGGGTGAATTTCTAGTGCCTATGAAGTGGATGGTGACCATGAAGTTCTTGGGACATGGGGTAAAAGGTTCTTATTTACGATGCTCACCTGCTCCTTCTCGGAAGATTAGTTGGTCATGGTGGGAGCTTTATCTCTCCACCTTGGTATGAAGGTGCTAATTGATTGCCTAGGGCTTTATTTGAGCAAATCTAAATCCCGACGGGTGACTTATAACTCTTCATTATACTTATATTGCGACATGATTTCTCGGGCCATATCTTCCTAGCCACGGATTCTGGACTATTCGAGAGATAAGAACCATCGAAGGGCATTGTCCCTCAAAGTTTGCTGAAACATTTGAGCCATTATTTCTTTGAAATCCACTAGGAGAGTCATGGCTCGGTGATAACTGTAAAGATGAACAATCGGAGGTACGCTACCTTTGAACTTCTCGATATTGGGAATCTTTAACTTCTTTGGCAACCTCACTTTCGAATAGGGAGACATATGGGTATAGTCCATGGAGTTTCTCAAGATTATGACTTAGTCGAACTTCTTAGTTAGCATCTTGAGATCCTCCTTGACCTTGTTTAACTCATCTTCTTTTGGATCAACGGTCATGGCTAAATTAGTCCCTAGTTGGGAGAGATTCGACATAGAAAGTAAGGCAGGCGGTGGTCTAATACAAGGAGGAGAACATGGAGCATGTTGATATTCCCTGGGAACCCAGGTGGGCTCGGGTGCGGGAGAAACCATAGCGAGAGGGAAGAGGACCTCGAGTTCTTCAGGAATAGGGACGCGATTTCATTGCATTTCACTGACCTCAACTTGCAGGTTGTCATTCTTGGTAGTGATCTGAGTTAGGCCTATCATTAGGTCTGTGTGCAAAATCGGTAATTGATCCGTGTTATCCATAGAAAGTGGATGAATTTCGAACTCACAGGAAGTGAGGGGACTGATGGAGCTTTGGAGCGATTTTACTGAAGACCAAAGTCAATAGGGAGCCAGGCCAAGGGTATGCAATTGACCTGAGAAAGAGGAAAATCGAATTTATTTTTGAAAGAGAAAAGGGAAAACTGTTAATTTGAGAAGGAGGGAAAATGTTTTTGGCATTTTGGAATAGATGAAGGCAAAATGTTTTGGACAAAGGGGAGGAAAAATATTTTTGGTACGAGAAAGGGGAAAATGTTTTTGGTATTTTCTTGTGAAAAGATGAGAGACGGGTCTCAGCATGATGATTATTTTTATTATTTTCTCACTTGTATTAGGTTCACCTACATGCAAAAAGAAATGCCGGACGGGACTCGGGCCTAGAAAATTTGGTTTTGAAAACACATGAAAATATAGTTGAACTTGTTACCAGGCTCATGGGCAGTGTTCCGTTCTAAAAAATTATGTGAAAATTTGGGCGGCATGCCGACCCATCATTTTGATAAAGTTTCTGGTAGAAATCGACAATTAAATATGAGTGTCCTAGGTCAGACGCCAATATGAGGATATGCATTTGTTGGATTAATTGGAAAGGGTTCCCCCCTTTGGCATGACTTCCATGATATACGTCTCGCTTTTGAGGGCAATCAGTACGTGTGGACAAGCCATTTGATATACCTGAGTGTATGTTAATTTCCTCACTATATACCTCATGTGGATAGTGAGCGTGAGAGCTAATTCGATATACTCGACGTACGTGAATGAGTTCCCTACGATATACCTCCTGTCATGACTTCGATCAAGTGGTACGATGCGGGGGGAACCATTCATCATACGCTGATGGTACTTGGCCAATGGAAGGTGAGAGTCATATCACTTAGGCTAACTGTGACCAACCGGACCAGCTCCCATCACGAAGTGACCCTCCGGTTACGGGTCAAAATTTGGTCAATAGCAATGCTCTTTAGTGATGTGGAGTGCAAAACTGCATGATTCCTTGATTAGTATCTTATGGAGATAGTTTCTTTATTGATGAGCATCATGCCAAGCAAGGGATCATGTAAGAGTATATAAAGTAAATCTATATTAATCATGGATATGTGAGGGTGAGTGATGTGAAACTATCCACAAGTGAGTATGTTGTAGTGAAACTTAGTATGGATCATCTGTAAGTGGTGTGTGATAAGTATGAGTGTGTGTTAGTGACACCTAAGCATGGATTTCTAAGTGATGTGTGCAACATATGGATATAAGTGATCCAAGTTGCACATGGTCTGAAGTGTACATGGAGGATTTGTATGAGTGTATGAGTGAGCAGTGTTATAAGTATGAGGTACATAAGTTCAAGAAATAATAGTGGACAAAAAGGGAACACACAGGTAGGTGCATACGCACACAAGGAAATAAAACACCCATGAAAACATAGTCTAGCCCTCTTATGAATATCCCTAGTAGAGTCGCCATTGTGTCCATCTCGATTCGATCTTGGGCATCTTAAAGAGGTCTCGCGTCCCGCATGGGGACGCTCCGACCATCTTCGGTGTGGGCTAAATCTAAGGAGATAGAGTCGTCAGTCTGTTTTGCTCAAAATAAATAAAAGAACATGTCGCCACCTTGAGAGGATGTCATCAAGGACAAACTAATGCATACGAACCAATAGTTCAGAGGGTTCAGGGGCTAAGTTATAGAATGGAAAGGTTTTAGGCACCCATCCCGCCTTTTCAGACTCTCATGGGCTTCTGTTATTGTTTTCTTTATTTCTCCAAGAAACGTGTGTACGTGTATATATAATGGACATAGGAAGGAAGCTCTCAACTCATATCATGGAAAAGATAGAGTGAAATCATCTAGAGGAATGTTCTCAAAGATTATATATATATATATATATAATTTATGCGTTTATCACGATATTGACCCCTATGGAGAAATGACAATATATGTCGGATGGAGCGCTAAAAAACAATTACCAAGATATAATAATGTAAGAATGTGATGAAATATAGGAATAGAGATTTTATGAAAATTGGAAAATTGGAAGTTGGACTCGATTCTCGGGTTTTAATCCAAAACGCCTACGTAGCCTATAAAGGCATCAAAGTCCATGTAGTTTGCATGCGACATGAGATTGGGGTTTTATCCCATAGATTCGAACGAGATTTTATTATAAAAGTGTGTGTGGGAAAAAAAGAGTTTTAGTTTAAAAAAACTGTGAACGATGAGTTCGTTCGAAATTTATGGGTATAACCCTATTTTTGTAGATTTTAGGTATTTTTTTGTAGAAAATAAAGTATGTGAAATATACTAGTAAAAATGTAGAGATTAATATGTATGAATTTAGGTAAGAACTAGATTATTAATCTAATATAACTAATGCAAAAACAAGTAATTTAAAGAGATAAGGGAAGGACTTGGATCTTCATTGAAGAATGAGAGCTTGCCCTTGATTTTGGATGAACTCCCTTGATGCTTGATATGAATATTGAATGAGATCTTGCCAAATTGGGTATTTCACATAAGGGAACTTAGTTGATTGAGAGAATGTTGATGAGATCAGTGTGCTGATGGATCTGAATTATAGGTTTTCTTTGAAGTGAGGTAATTCCCTACTTTTACAGGGTCAGGGGGTTACCGATCGGCATATCCCTGATCCTGCCAATCGGCAGGTGACCCTAGGCACACTGCCGATAGGCAGGGTTTGGGACCAATCAATTAGTAGTCTCTTATAGATTTCCCTAGAAAAATGGTCATAGAACGTACTCTATTGATCCAAATTGCACATGTGTCATACCATTATAAAGGTAATTCAGATACCTTCAAGAGTCCTTCGGACTGTTCCCAGGTCCGAGAATTAACTTTGGGTCAACTATAGCTCAGAAGCGCACATTAAATCTTTGGACAAGAGATCATCAGACGTAAATGGATCTTTTGCTCATATGGTAAGTCAGAATCGTGCATGGGGTAGACCTTTGGAAATGTTAGGAGTTGTACTTAGACATTACAAAGAGTTTTGCTCAGTTCAGATAGTTGACCTTGGTCAATCGGGGCCCAAAGATGCCCGGTGACTTGTCGGAGTAAAATGGGTCATTCCTCCGTACTGTGAGTCAAAATCGCGAATGGGGTTGACTATTAGAAAGGGTATTCATCTCCCTTTTAAAGACTCATTCAGTCTCGATCGAGCTGAAGAGTTGACTTTGGTCAATGGAGTTCGGGAGCGTCCGGTGGCCTCCAGATCAATTTTAAGGGAAAAATGGATCGTTTATTCGAACTATTATGCCATTTCGCTTTCGGGGTCGACCATTGGAAAGGTGTTTCAGTTCCCTCCAAAGATTCAAAGATCTTTCGCTCTGATGATTAATTTGATTGGGGTCGAATTGGGGCCCGAGAGCGCCCGATGGCTTCTAGATCGATTTTAAGTAGTAAAATGGTCCATTCGTATGGAATGTTATGCCGATTCACGCATGGTATGGACTGTTGGAAAGGGTATTCAGTCCTCTTTGAAGATTTAAAGAGCTTTTACTTTAATGATAGGATTGATTGAACTCAAACGGGGCCTAGGAGTGCCCGGGCCTCTATATTGGTACTCGAAGACCTAAGGTTTGTGGTGAATTGGGGGAGATGCTAGGGACCTAAGTAGAGACAATGGGGGTCCTTGAACGTGGTGTCTACAACATAACATATTTCATTCTAATTAAATTCCAATCTCACTCGAATGAGATTGACTAGTAACTAGTGATACGAGATTAGCGTCATGTTTGAACGAAACTATGTGGTTCGGACGATTCAAAAATTTGTGAAAGGGAAGGAGTAGAAATCCTAAGATTTTAGATCATTCGTGATAGTGAATCAGGTGTTGATTGTGTTTCTATTTACACTTGGGTGAGTGTCGATCACTAGGGAGGGTTTCTCGATAGAGGTAATGGTATGCTTTGGTATTAACAAAGGTAGTCCTAGTACTCGATTAAGTGTGATCACTAGTGATGATACGAGAAATTGGCCATAAGACGTTCTCATACCAGCAGGTCAAGAGTAACGTGTGTGTTAAACAAGTAAAGCAAGCAAACAGAGAGAAGACAAGGTATAGAGTGGTTCAGCCTCAAAATTAGGCCTACGTCCACTCGTTGCTCCGTTCTCATTATGTGCGTTGCATTGTACAATATAATCATGCCTATAGAGGCGTACAAGTATGAGAATAAGGGAGAGTACATGACAGTATTGGAGATTCTGGTGAGCCCGTGAGGTGGCTGTGATGCAGATTCTTGGCCTCCAAAGCCTATGTTGGGGTGATGTAGAGAGAATCTGTGTTGTAGTGCCTCAGGTGTGTGTGGAACCGATCTCTCCCTTCTAGGTGAGGGTCCTCTATTTATGAGGAAATGTGTTGAGTCAGATGCCCTGAGCACGTGGTGCATACCGAGTTTGCGGCAGTTGAGGATAAAAAAGGGGTGCGGCCTGCAAGGCAAGCAGTGTTGCAAACTGGAAGGCCGCGCACCCTAAGGTGGGATGCCGCGGCCTATGATGGAGAGGGCCGCACCCTAAGCGAGTTCTGGCCGTGCCCTAAGTGAGGTTAGGTCGTGCCCTGTATGAGAGAATACATCCGCGGCAGGGTGCTATATTTGTACTATTAATAAGCCCCCAAGCCGTAGTGCCAAGGGAGATCAATTGGGACTGCGGCTAAGTAGTCTAGGTGCCGCGGCACTACCAAAGAGACGGTTCGTCTTCCGCGCTCCCTTATATAAATTATTTCTGGCCGTGGACTTCATTGCGTTTCCAAAACTTTTGAGAGAACATCGAGAGTGAAACTCTGCACTTTCTTTCTTGCACATTCCGACGACTTTCCGAGGCGGCGTGTGGTTGTTCAAAGTGGTCTGTAGCTGATCTTTGCGACTTTCTTCATTTCCAGGTGATTTTTCAACCACTATTTACAGTTTTCTTCCCTTATGATACTCTGCCTGGTTCATTTGCTAGAAATCTAGGGTTTTATTTGTTCGTTTTGATTTTTCCACATATGCTGCATATGAAATACGTATAACTGTTCTTGATGTTCATGATCGAACACTCCATATTCTGTAGGTTTGATTCTAAAAGTGATTAGACTTAGGTAATCAACTTGTTTAGGATAGAGGCCGCGGCATGGTAGGATTTCAATAATCATTTCCGTGAACAGGCACAATTCTGTGTCATACCGTGACAAACGACCGCGATCCCTCAAACTATCATCCGCAGCATCAAATCACCACCCTTGGTAGTCTCGGAATAGCCTTAAAAGTTTCATGAACCCAAGACGTTCATGTTAAATAAATATAGATGTTGCTAGAGCATAAAGAGTGTTGACTGAAAAATTAGGAATGGCCGTGGCCAGGAACGCCCCAAAAGCAATTCTATCTTATTCCCGCGGCATTCTATGTTCCTCTGATATGGATGTGGCCGCGGCTTGTTGGGACAGTACGATCCTATTAGACATTTTTTATTCAAAATACCCTTCTGCGGCTTCTTGAAGTCTTACAAATCATACTGGCTGCGGCGCCTAACTGCGAACTCTGCTTTTCAGGTACTGCTGCAGCCATATGAGCTTTGACCCAGACAAGTTCCTGAGAGTCTTTTGGGAAAAGCATTTTGGGACCTCTCCCCCCGAGCTTACTTCTGTGCCCCCTCTAAGATCAGTTGGGCCCTGAAAACTAAAAGATTGCCCGAACTACGTGATAATCGACTCAGACTCCGTGGGCTCTGCATCTGGGAAGGATTCCCAATCTCCGCCGATGGAAGAGGAAGCCAACTCAAGTACACATCCAATGGGTGTAGGAGACAATGCCGCGGCTGTTAGAAATAACCCAGGAGGAACATCTGGGAGGGCTGAGAGACCCTTGGCTGCGCTTGATATCCGCGGATCGATGACCCAAGATTGGGTTGAGCAGGTTGCTGAGGCCTTCGAATTTCTAGAAAATTTGACGTGCTCGGCCCCTGTCGCGAACCAAAGACCGTGCACAGTTCTATCTGATGATGGAATTTGCTTCCCGTTGCACGCCTTCATTTATGGGCTGCGACTACCAGTCCCAGTTCCTATCCGTCGCCTTTTTCAGGCAATGAACCTGGCCCCGGCACAGCTGGACCCTAATGGCTGGAGAGTCGTTCTCGCTGTAATTGTCCTTTGGGATAATTTGTTCAAAAAGGACATCACTCCCGCGAAGTTCTTTCACTTCTACCGTCCAAAGGAGAACACAGTAAAATTCGCGGGGTATTATTACCTCTCTAGACGCGGTAGGGATGAGACCCTTTACACTAGGATACCGACCAGTGTGAAGAATTGGAAGGGGAAATATTTCTACATCTCCGGTGAAGGCTGGGAGATGCACCCCGAGGAGAATGAAAGAGAGAGAACATATAAAATGCCGCGACAGTGGGGGTCACCCTCAAAATTAGATATAAGATTATAGCCGCGTCCTTTTTATTTCACATGTAACTTCCACTAACCTGAATCGTCTTTTCTTTCTACAGCCCTTGACAATCTGCATTTGAACAAGCGGCAGGAAAAAAGGGTTGTTGAGGCCGCGCAAGTTCCTGCTGAACACAAGAAGTTCAGCACACTTGTAACGTCAGCAACCATTTTTGAAGAAGGATTTTTCCCAAACAAATCCATTCCTCAACAAATGGGTGGGGAAGGTAACTAACTGCACCATAATTTTTAGTCTGTGGTCATTTATTGTCTTGAACTCGAACTCATGCCATTTCTTTTCAGGTGAAGAAGTTGTCAGGGAGTTGCTAGCGGCGCAGCTAGCGGAGATGGATGAGGACGCAGTCCTCCTAAATAATATTGCGCATAGCAGGAAGAGGAAGAGGTCCAAGGCCAAGGGACCTGCTGCATCCCCCTCCGGATAAAATAATGCTGCCCCAGTCGTGGTCACTGCCGATGAGGCTACTGATCCTGCCGCGAATCAGGTGGTCAATGATGAAAACCCTGCGCAAGAACATTTCGATGACGACATAGGGGAAAACTTGGCCGCGGCTGGCCTGATGTCAACTGAAGTGCCCCTTCAATCATCCTCTCCTCTACCGCCAACTGTAGTGGCGGTTAATGCGAACTTGCCACCTCCTAAATTCTGCGGAGAGTCTGGGCCTGATGGTAGACCAAGGCCTCAATTAAGGCTGCCTGACCCAAATTCTTCCTGGGACACTACCGCAAAGGCTGCGCGTAGAATGAAGCAAGACTTGGATACCGCGGACCTTGAAAGGCTAGTTGGAGAAGATCATGAAGATCTGGAGGATTGTGGCCTCCATAGCCTTCTGAGGGTACGTACCAGTTGTTATTTGACTTTGCATCTCATATTTTTCCATATTTTCTAACGTATTTTCTTTCAGCCCGTGGATGTTATTGTGGTCCAGAAGAGAAAGTACAAGGCCTTGTATAGGTTGAAAGAGGCTGAGAAGAGTGCCCATACCGCGGACTTGCAAGCTGCACGGACTTCGTCTTTTGAGGCAGGGAAAAAATCTGCTGCCGCGGCCCTCCAAGCAGCCCATATGGACCTTGAGAAAGCCTTCAAGGCGAGGGAGGAAGCGGAGGAGAATTTTAAACAGGCCACGGAATCCCTGAAATCCTCGCAGGCCCAGACTGCGGAGGCCGCCCATGTTGCGAAAATTTCAAATGCCAAGCTTGCCCTACTCCAGCAAAAATATGAAGAGCTAAAAGCCAAGTCCGCCCAAAAAGATGAAGATCATGCCGCGGCAGTGAAAGAGTTGGAAGAAGATCATGGTGCCGCCCTCCAGCTAGCCATAGATCATGCCGTGGAGTCATTCAAAGTCTCCAAGGATTTCTTCCTTCTCAATAATAGGGCATACCTCCGCGGCTACCAGGGGCTGCGGCAAAGATTTATCAGGAGGTTCCTTGAGGCCAAGGAGGATGTCCTTGCCTGGAAGTTAAGCGATGCCGAACATCAAGAGTGCATCACTGAACTTAAGGCCGGGCAAAAGAGCGAGCAAGGCTCAGGGCCGAGGCAGAGGTAGAGGCAGAAGCCGCGGACGGAGAGACCGAGAGTGCCACGGGCGGAGAAGATGATGATGTTGATGATGATGATGATGATGCAGCCTCTTGAACTCTTAATTTCTGTTGCATCATTAATATAGGGTTGCGTCCCTCCCTTTTGTAATCTTTAAACTTCTTTTGTGGCTGCGGCCTTCATTATGTAATCTATGGCTATTAATACCAAGGCTGCGGCCATATTTTTACCATTACGATTGAGTGATTAATGTATTCCTTGCCCTTTTATATTGCATGTCTTACATTGCTTGCTATAATGAATGGTTGTACGTTACTGCCTCATTTCTGAAAATGCATCCGCGTCCCGACAGACGTAACATTTCAAGTCCGCGGACAAAGGTCGATTTCTTCGTAGTTTGATTTTTTGTCAATGTCTGCGTCCATACAAATGGTGTTAAATCCTTGGCATTGACTGCTGCGTCACGTCAGCTGCGTACAAGCCGCGGCTCGTTATTATGTCGCGTCATGTAAACATCCTTGCCTGATTGCCGCGGACATGATTTCAAGACTGGGACTTGCTAATTGCATGGATCTCCAGCTGCTTTCATTGCACCCAGTTGTCTGAACCGTTTATCTTTTGTTATCCCATAACCAACATGGAATATGTAGAGAACTCTCTCCTTAGACTTGGTACAACTGATTCTCTTCTACCGTCGCATTGGACATTGTAGCTTTCTCATGCTTCAAGATGTTAGTGCCTTATCATTTTCATGAATGAGTGGCTCCTAGAGCTCTGCAACCGCACCGGTGGAATGCGGCACATTTATGGTTTATCTGAACAATGCGCCTCTGTAGACATACGTTGGAGTTTCCAAATCTTCTTGGGCTGGGTCATGTCACCAAGCCCTAACATGCGAGACACTATCAAGCCTCTCCAGGCTGGGTTATGTTATTAAGCCACCCACAGCTAATATGCGAGACACTATCAAGCCTCTCCAGGCTGGGTTATGTTATTAAGCCACCCACAGCTGCTGATATATATAAAGCCATCCCTGGCTAGATATTATAAGCCTCCCGGCCCGATGACGCATCCCAAAAGCTGAGAACGGGCATTATAAGGCCCCGTAACTAATGAAAGCTCCTTTAATCTTCAAAAGTTGTTATCCTTCCATATGCGCATCCCAAAAGTTGCACATATATAAAGGTCGTAATCCCTCCATATGCGCATCCCGAAATAATAATAATCTTCCAAGATAATTTGTTATCCTTCCTCTGGGATCTGTTTTAGACACAAAGTCTTTTTGTGAGATAGCAGGTTATGAAACCAAGAGAAGTATCAGATATGGAAAAATTTGCTAATTCATATATTTATATATGTATGCTTCAGCTAATGACTTTGTTAATAAAACATATGGTCTTAAGTATTAAGGCTACAATGAGCTTCATAAAACATAAACATAAATAGTTGAAATTGGAAAGACTAAAGATGAGGTGCGGTGTGCAGCCTCTATTAGGTCCGGCTGGGTCCTTTATGCATTCTTTAGGAATCGCTGCAACATCCCTTGCCCAATTAGCCTTTCAACTTCATCCTTCAGAGCATAGCATTGCTCTGTGTCATGGCCATGGTCCTGATGGAATTTGCACCAGGTAGCTTTGTTCCTCTTGTGGGGTGGAGTTCTCAACTTTTCTGGCCACCTCAAAAGCTTGTCCTCTTTGATGAACTCAAAGATCTCTTCAATCGAGAAAATCAATGGAGTATAGCCACCCGATTTCTTTTCTGATTTCTCTGTTCTCCTTTTCTGACTTCTGCCAATTGATTCCGCGGCTTCTTTAACTGCCGCGGCAGACAAAGATTTTTCCACCGAACCCGCACCTGTATTTTGAGAGGCCGCGGCCTCTAGCATTAGCACCCTCTGTGTTAGGTAATTGACCTGGGTCTGAAGTGAGGCATGATTGTCATAGAGGTGACTAAGGTGATTGTACAGTTGCATGATCTCATCCTTGACTTCTGCACTCTGGATGGATTCTCCTTCCATTTATGCTCTTGTTAGTATTTATAAAGTATACAGAATCTGAGACGAAACTAACAGAAGTGAGTGATCACAGGAATATTGGGAAGGGGAACTTGAACTTCTCCATGATATGCTGAGGAGGCCGCGACAAGTATGGCACACAAGTGTACTGTCGCAGCCCTTTAATGTTATTCACCAAGGTCGATCTGAAGGCCACTTAAGTCCTTCCCCACGGTGATTTTGAACTGTCATAATAGATCCGCACTAGTAGGGGTCGCGGCATGAGATACTGTTGAACTTACAGGCCGCACCCCTGTCTAGGCAGTGGAGAGATCCCAAGATAGGAGCCCAGGAACTGATATATTCTCCCCCAATAAGCGAAGAGAACCTACTAGGGTTCATTGATGAGAGAATCCCCTTACGGTGCGCAATACGGCACAACTTCAATGATAACCCCTAGATCATAGGTAGATGGCAATAAAAAATGGGAGTAAATATAGCCCTTCCCTAATCATCCACCTTTTTGGGACTAAAGTCCACCATGCCTTTTAGTATTATCTAGATGGAGTGATATCACAGGTGTATGTAAAATAGATCCAAAGTCATCAAATCAAGATCAAAAGACAGATCCAGAAATATGAAATACCCGTTAAAGGGGGCGAATGTAAAGCGGAGCCCAATAACCAGTAACCGACCCATGAGAAGATGATCCATAGGACCCTTAGGGGTCGAATAAGGTGTTTAAGAAATCATATGTGTAGAGGAACAAGATTGAAATACCTCTATTCCCACAGACGGCGCCAATCTGATGATAGGAGAAATCGGCCATAAGACGTTCTCATACCAGCAGGTCAAGAGTAATGTGTGTGTTAAACAAGTAAAGCAAGCAAACATAGAGAAGACAAGGTATAGAGTGGTTCGGCCTCAAAATTAGGCCTACGTCCACTGTGTTGCTCCGTTCTCATTATGTGCGTTGCATTTTACAATATAATCATGCCTATAGAGGCGTACAAGTATGAGAATAAAGGAGAGTACATGACAGTATTGGAGATTCCGGTGAGCCCGGGTTTGCGGCAGTTGAGGATAAAAGGGGGATGCGGCCTGCAAGGCAAGCAGTGTTGCAAACTGGAGGGACGCACACCCTAAGGTGGGATGCCACGACCTATGATGGAGAGGGCCGCACCCTAAGCGAGTTCTGGCCGCGCCCTAAGTGAGGTTAGGCCGTTCCCTGTATGAGAGAATACATCCGCGGCAGGGTGCTATATTTGTACTATCAACTAGGTAAGTAAAGAGATGAGTACTATTAGGTGTATTTCACCTAGCTTTCATCACCAAAAGTGACCACACACATATCTTGCTTTAGGTGGATCATATACTTGAATATTTAAGGTGTTTTTTATATCTAGGAAAGGATTAAAGGAGATCAATCATCAATATCACCCTCTACATAAGTGTTATCTCTTATATTAGTTAACCTACAAGATCCACAAAGGTATGGTGATATAATCCTAAATCTAGTAAACATATTTTGTTATTCATAAATATAATGAATCAAAGTTCTTTGAGCATAAATTTTTTATTATCATTCCCTCAGATTGCTCTGAGCAGAAGTCTCTGAATGCATCATTATCAAATGGGGTTCTCTTATCAAACACAAATGTTTAGTGTAGGATTATTTGATGTTCATAAGTGTCCCGACTTCTATGAACTTGGTAAAGTAGTTGGTTACAGTAATTAAGAACTTTCGATCATTTGGGGACTTGGGAAGGGTACCGATAATCCATGCCCCCTTAGGTGAAAATCTAAGGACTTGTGAGTGAGTTGAGGTTGCTAATAAGGTGTTTGGACTTTGGTTTGGTTGACATAAACGATCATGGTGGGTTGGGCATTAGGAGTAAATTTCAAGGAATTTGGTAATCTATCTAGGGTTGTAATAGAAATGTGAAATCTTGCTTAATCCATCTCTTCATGTCTATTCAAGCCTTGAATGAGTCTAAGATCTATTAGTAATTGAGATTTAGGAATCAGCGGGAAAACTCCTAGAAATTGGGGCATTTTTGGACAAACTGGACTTTGTACATTATCATCAAAGGCCATAATTATCTTAGTCAAACTCTCCAATAAGATAAATATGTCTCAATTTCATGAGCTCCACACCCTACCGTCGTTAATTTTTATGAGGACTCCTTATACTTAATATGGGTGAATACATTTGAGTATGGAGACCATGAATGATCATTCGTAGAGTTTTCCCTATGAGTTGAGGCAAAATCTTACCAGATGAATTATTAACTTATGGGTCTTCTTGTTATCTTAAGAGAGGTATCCATTTTTCATGTAAGTAATGATAGGGTCCATCCATCTTCGAGATGAATCGATCTGCATGGAAATTCCTTATGAAATTCCTTATGATTCAGGTTTATCAATACTTGGTCTATCGACATACTCAACCTCAATAGTGATCCTCAAATTAATGTCAATTATTGAGGATAATGTAATTAAGGATTCAACATTACTATTGAAATTCCTCAGTAACCATTCGACTGACATTGACTTAAAGGTCTTCAAAATACTTTGACATTATCTTGATATGCAATCATCCTCGTATATCTAGCCTTATATTCCCCACTCAATTGATTAGTGGTCAAGAGGAAATCTCAATGGATGGTTATGTATTAAGATCCTGTGATGATCTCTCTTTTGAATCTAATAATCATTTCCTCATACTCTATTTTTTTATTGGACCCTTGAATGATAGATGAACATTTGTCTCAATGAGGGATCCTTGGGGAGTGATGATGATAATTATAGTGACAATTCCTCATTATTTAGATGCCTCGTCGATGAATAGTCACCATTAGGGGATTGGTCGATGTGTCCCAAGCTGAACATTTATAGAAGCGGACTTGGTTGAATGGCCTCATTTTTTGGGCTTCTTGAGAACTCATATATAAAGTTGTATAGAACCTTCCCTTTAATGGAACTTTGGGACTCATAGATGATGTTAAACTGATCATTTTCCATAAACACTTGGTCATCCTATTAAAGAGGTTTACGTTCTTCAAAATTTCATTGAGAGGTAAGGAAGTTAGGATGAGTATGATATTATCATCAAAGTAGTGCCTTAACTTCGTGGATGACATTACTAGTTCTAAGGATGACTTATCTATAGGCATCTATATCTTTTTGGAGTTAAGAAGGGTGTGGATTAAGTCATAGATTGGAGGTTGATTTCCATCTTTTAATAGATCCATTTCTTCAATGGTTGCGTGATGGCAAACATCATGGTACAAATTAAGGTTTTCACCACTTACCGGTGTTAATAGATGGGGGAGAGCCCAAGTATCACTTAATCTTTTTCAATGATTCATATACCTTTATCCTAATCATCTTGCTTTGTTTTTTCAGGCTTGAAAGGAAGTCTAGCATTCATTAGATGATATGTATATGAAATTAATGAGCATTGTAATAAATCCTATAAGAAATTTAACATCTCTAATTAAGGTTAGTTATTTAATCTCTTTTAGATTTTTGGTTTGTTCAGGTTTTCTTCGATACATATTTAAGTAGTGAGGTATCACTTGAGCTGACTATGAAGGCATATTTTGAGTCATTTAACTTAATTTTATTGTTCCTTATAATGGTATTTGAAAGTTCTTTTGTATGATTAGTCGTAAGTTTTTTTTTTGCATGTTATCGATGTAAACCTCAATGATGAATCTGATATGTTTCCTAAACATCTTGTTCACAAGGCACTATTATGTTTCCCCATCGTTTTAAGGCTCAATGACATAACTATACAATAGTATATCCCAAAGGTGATGAGAAAGATATCTTATTATGCTCGGGTCCAAACAAAGGTATTTGGCGATGGCATGAGTAAGCAGACATGAAAATCATACGTAGGTGGCCTCCGATGAAATTGACCAATTCATCAATCCTAGGCATAGGGATGATATATTTTAGACAAGCCTTGTTGAGTTCTTTAAAATTGGCATAAACCCTCTATTTTCCTCTTTTTTCTCTTTGACTATGATTGTGTTTGAAATCTAATATAGGAATTCAACCTCCTTGGCGGAGTTGGCATGAAGTAAATTATCAAATTTATTATCAATTGCTTTATACTTCTCAAGGTCTGACTTCTAGGGATTTTACTTGATAAGCTGGTAAGAAGGATCCATATGAACTCAGTGGAAACTAACATCTGACTTTATGCCTAGAAGATAGTAGGGTTGCTAAGCGAAGACATTGATGTTCAATATGAGAAAATGAATGATCTTGTCTGCACCTCTTTAGGGTAACTTGGATGCGATCAGAAAGATCATATTTAAATGTGATGACTCTCAATGAATAACGCTAAGTTCATCAATCACTCGGTTAATGGGAATTTTAGGTCAACAAATTCTCCTCATTCTATGATGTTCAAAATTTTAAGATTTATATAGACGTCCATCAAACTATTTAGTAAGTTTCTTCTTTAACATAGAGCTTTCCTCATCACGTTCATTCAAGCTTTACTCATAGAGGTTGATGAGACATGGTGTGGATTCCTTACATGAGGCTTCACACTAGGAGTATTAAAATGATGACTAGGAACACACGTAAGGGGTAATTATCCACGAGATGTGTCATCACTACAAGAAGGAAGGGATGTCGAAGGATATTATTCCCTCCTTAAGATCTATATTTTAGATAGCACTCGGTTTCCATATTGGGAATGGTAGGATTGGTATTCACTCATAATGGAAAAGCGTCGTATTATCAAATGGTGGGATTTGGATATTTCCAACAAATGGCGCCAAATTTTAGGGGAATAACTCTAAAATGTTGCTATATGCCAATTAAGACAACAAATATAAATGTGGTAAAGGAAAGAGCACACGAATATAATTAGTGTGGAAGAGTTGGTTGGATTTATTCAATAAATTTCATCGGTGTGTCATTATCTCTTTTGGGTGGTAGAGGTCAGAATAGGAACTGTAAGGACAAAATTTTATAAATGTCCGGGGTAGAATATAGGAATTTTTTGTTTTCCCTAGATCACAGTTTGTATGTCTGATACCGCTACATTCGGCATGTCAACACGATCATCCACGATGGCCTTTATCCGAATCCATGCATCCATCATCTTCACACATGCATAATTCTACATTCGACGTGCTGCTCAACCATTTCCCACTACTCCATGACGCATTATTGGTAAAATGATTTATTGGAGTTGTTTTATATTTGCATAAATATTTGGGAATTTTCAGAAAATGTTTTTTTGAAGTCTGAAATATTTTTTTTATCAAAAGCAGAAATTTTTCTAAGTGTATAAGCGGAGTGCCTCGGTCGACGAGCTTGCTCAAATGACATAGCACTGTCATTCGCACGATATAGGCATGTCGCACAATCTAGTTTGAATGACAACTTCCCTTCGTTCGAGCGACATGCTGATCCCGTTCGAGCGACGCCACCACCTTGATTTTCGTATAAATACTAGTGTGCTTTCTACATGTTTTTCAAGTCTTTTCAAAATATGATTTATGCGAAAAACTGCCCAGAAAACAAATTTAACCTTTTAAGGTTTTATGCCTTCTTTATTCACATAAACACTCCCATTTATGTATGCGACTTGTTAAACCTTCAAGAGGATCGTTTACTCATCTGGAGTAATTTGTGGAGAAGTCGTTCTCTTCTGCATTGCTGCCCCCTGGAGTTCTTACGGGAGATTCCAGTCGAGACATCGAAATCGACGCCTGAGGATATTTCGTATGTCGTCCTTATTTTCATTGTAATTCGTGTAACCGTTTTTACAAATTATAGTGAAAATAAAAAGGGTTTTGCCCCTTTGGGGGATTTTTCCTCATTTGTGTGTTTCGTTTATGATTGGCTGTTTTTGCATGATTATATTGATTTCAATCACACCTAGATGCATGTTTTAGGATTTAATTAAAAAATTGAAATTTAATTAAATAATTTCTTAATTTGAACCAACGTGTACTCTTCAAATTGGTATCAGAGACAATTCACAATTATACCGTGTAATTTTCCTCAAAATTTTTCTAAGATATGAATTTTCTGAAAAAATTGATTTTTGAAAATGGGCGTGTTCAATGGAGAAATTATATAATAAAATGCCAGTTTTTGACGAGTCAAACTATGCTTACTGGGAAGCCCCCATGAAATCTTCTTCAAAAGCCATTGATGAACGTGTTTGGATTTTGGTTGAAAAAGGGTGGACACCTCCCTCCGTCACTGTTGATAACGTGACTAATTTAAAATCTGTCACTGTATGGGATGAAGAGGAATTTAAATGGCCATTTTTTTAATTCTAAGGGGTTAAGTGCTATTTTTGAATCCGTCACACCTGACGAGTTCCGACGCATAATTGAATGCACTACGCCAAAAGAGGCATGGGATGTTTTACAACTTATCCATGAAGGAACTAATGCTGTGAAAGAGTCTAAACTGCAAAATTTAACAGCTCAATTTGAAACTATCACCATGCTTGAGAATGAATGTTTTGATGAATTTTATGCTAGGTTATCTGATATTGTAAACACTAGCTTTAGTCTTGGTGAACACATTCCTAATGCTAGAGTTATTAAAAAGATTCTTAGATCACTGCCTAAGCGTTTTATCTCTAAAGTCAATGTGCTAAATTCTATGGGTCATTTAAACATGCTTAAATTGGAGGAACTTTTAGGAGACTTACAAACATATGAAAATGATATGTTTCCTAAATCTGTCAAGCCTAAAGATAAGGGAATTGCACTTAATTCCCAGGATAGAAAGAGTGAGGAGTAGGCAAGAAAGAGAGTTGAGTCATCTAGAAAAAGAGAGATAGAAACGTCAGATTCTGAGTGTGACTTTGATTTAGATGATTTGGCCCTGTTTGCTAAAAATTTCAAGAAAATTCTCAAATTCAAGAAAAATGGAAATTTCAAAGATAAAAAGAATTTTGAGAAAAATAAGAAAAATGAAAAAGATTTGAAAGACCCTCCTAAGAAAGACAGTGAGATATGCTATGAGTGCGGCGGTAAGGGTAATAGAGCTTTTGAGTGTGCTACCAAGCTGAACAGACTTGTGAAAGAAAAGGGCAAATTTGTCTTTAATGCTACCCTTAGTGACGACAGTGAGGTCGAGTCGGTGGACTTTGGAGACGAGTCACTGCATGAATGTAACTTCATCGCATTCATGGCTAATAATGTGAGTACTTTCGATGCTCCTCATGATGATGAGGATGCTGCTTCAGAGGGACACCTCGACAGTGAGAACGATGTGAGTGAGGAGGATGATGCAAGTGAGAGCTAGAGTAATCTTCAACGTGCCTACGTTGAGTTATATAATGTGTCATTTAAAACCAAAAATCATAACACAGCGTTAGTTCTTAGGATCACCACTTTAGAGGAAGATTTAGAAGAAGCCAGAGAGAGAGAGAGAGAGAGAGAGTCCTCCACCAGCACTACCTTGAGAGAGAGATAGTCTGCCTCTGTTGAGAAAGAAAGTTTGTTTAGAGAGAGAGAGACTGTTTGGAGAGAGAGTGAGTGTGGTTTTGAGAGAGAGAAAGGGGACTTGACTAAACAAGTGGCTAGTCTTATGAGTGATCTCTATTCCTCCCTGGAGACTCGGAAGAAAATTGAAGCCCTTATTTCCCAGCTTACTCATGATCTTGAGAGAGCACGGGAAGTCAAGGTTCAAATCGAGGATTGATCTGGAAAGATGTTCCTCGGCCCCGCTTTAGGTTTTGGTGATAGGCAGGGAATAGGTTTTGATGGTGCCTCCACGTTCGAAATTGTACCTGGACCTGTTCCTGAGTTTACTACGATTCCATATAGCCATCATTAAATACCACGAAGAAGAGTTCGACCAAGAAAAGAAACCCAGGTTCGCCTAAGACTGTATTCTTTTGTTCATACTGCAAAAGAAAAGGCCACCTCAAGGAGTTTTTCTGTAGTGTGGGTCGAACACGATGTACTACTACTCCACAACATCATACTGATGATTTTGACAGTCTGAAAGAGCATGTTGAGATTTTATCCATCACCTCACAGAGTTTGATGGAGGAATTTTGACGGATGTCTTTGCCGCCAGTGAATGCTTCCCGCATCTCGGTTAAAACCAACAACAACAAGGGTAAACAAAAGGTTAACACTTCTTGGGTACCTAAGAAAGACAAAAAGGCCCTTGTTGTTCATGTCACTCTCAAAGCACTTAATACCTCATAGTGGTATTTTGATAGTGGGTGCTCCAGACATATGATAGGTGATGTCTCATTTTTTAACTACCTAGAGGAGTATAAGGAAGATAAAGTCAGCTTTGGAGACATGAGCAAGTCTAGCATCGTAGGACGAGGTACAGTTGAGTTACCAGTATTTCCTAAGCTATAAAATGTTTTGCACGTCAAAGGTTTGAAAGCAAACCTTCTCAGCATTAGCCAGCTGTGAGATGCCGACTTTGTCGTAAAGTTTTATCGGGACGCGTGTAATGTCTTTAATCAAGTCGGTAAACTTTTAGTGCAAGGGGTGAGGATAGAGGATAATTGCTATGGGACTGTGCCCACATCCTCACTTGCCTGCAACAGTGCCATAATCACTTCTATGGATTTATGGCACCAAATTCTAGGTCACATGAACGTTGGATATTCGACACGTTTAGCTAAAAAGGACCTAGTATGTGTCTTACCATCACTTCAAAAGATAACCTCCACGGTTTGTGGATCCTGTCAGTTGGGAAAGAAAATTAGTAGCCCCCAAGGAAGTTGCATTCCATTACCACCTCACGTGTGCTTCAGTTGATTCACATGGATCTTATAGGTCCTACTCGTACTGAGAGTCTGTGTGGTAAGAGGTATATTCTCGTGATGGTAGATGATTTCTACAGATATTCGATTGTAGGTTTTCTGAGAGATAAATCCGATGATGTAGAATTTTTAACGACCAAGTGCCGTATCCTGCAAAATCAATATGGAGTCACTATTAACAGGATACGTAGTGACAACGACACGTAATTTAAAGAATCAAAGGTAGATCTTTACTGTGATAGCCTTGGAATCAAATATGAGTTTTAAGCTGTGAAGACTCCTCATCAAAATAGGATTATTGAGAGAAAGAATAGGAAGATTCAAGAAATGGCTAGATATATGCTTCTAGGTCGTAAGGTTGCTAGGAGATTTTGGGCAAAGGCAGTGTCTACTGCATGCCACACGGTGAATAGGGTTTACCTGCATTCACACACAATTAAGACGCCTTATGAATTGTGGACTGATAATAAACCCAACCTTGCATATTTTCGTGTCTTTGGGAGTAAATGATACATCCTACGGGATAGAGATCAATTAGGAAAGTTTGACTCCCAAAGCGAAGAGGGAATATTACTAGGATATTCATCAAATAGTATAGCGTACCGATTTTTTAACCTGAAAAGCTCTAAGGTTATGGAGTCAATAAATGTCACCGTGCAAGATGACGAACCTTCGACGTTTATTGATCCTAGCCTTCAGTGTGACGATAAAGACTTTTCTGGAAGTGATTTACTTGTCCTTTACCCACACCCTATGGACCCTACTCATGTGTTAGGGGACACACCTACTTGGGTTCATAAGAGTCGTGATCCTTCTGCCATTATTGGTGATCCCACTTTAGGGGTCAAGACTCGTGCTCAAATAGAGAACTTTGTTAGTCATTTATGCTACACGTCCACAGTCGAGCCCAAGAATCCCAACGAAGCACTCAAGGATGAACATTGGATTTATGTCATGCAGGATGAGTTGCTTCAGTCTAAAAAGAACAATGTCTGGGAACTAGTCCCCCGACCTAGTAAGACTAATGTGATAGGTACCAGGTGGATTTTCAAGAATAAAATGGATGAAAATGGTACCATAATCTTAAATAAGACTAGGTCGGTCGCTCAAGGCTACACACATATTGAGGGTGTAGACTTTGGGGAGACATTTTCTCCTATTGTGAGGCTTGAGTCCGTCCGCTTACTACTCGCCATCGCATGTCATCTGCGCTTTAAGATATATTAGATGGATGTCAAGAGTGCCTTTCTAAATGGCATTCTTCAAGAGGAAGTTTACGTGGAACAACCAAAAGGGTTTGAAGACCCTAAGCACCCAGAGCACGTCTACTATAAGAGGAAAGCCTTGTATGGTTTGAAGTAAGCACCCCATGGTTGGTACGAGAGGCTTACCTCCTATCTCTTTGTCTGTGGCTTCAAGAGGGGGAGTTGATATGACATTGTTCGTCAGGAGAGATGACGGTGCTATTTTGGTTGAACAGGTCTATGTGGACGGCGTAGTCTTTGGATCCACGTGCTCCCAGCATGATCACCACTTTGAGGAGGAGATAAAAAGTGAGTTTGATATGAGCATGATAGGTGAGCTTACTTTCTTCCTTGGTCTCCAGGTTCGTCAGCTAGAGGATGGGATGTTCATCTCCCAATCCATGTAAGCTAGAGACCTAGTGAAGAAATTTGGTTTAGACTCCGCTAAGCATGCACGTACACCTATGAGTACTTCTATCAAGCTTAGTAAGGACACTTCAAGCAAGGACGTAAAGCAAACCTTGTATTGGAGTGTAATAGGTAGTCTTCTCTACTTGACTGCCAGTTGTCCCGACATAGCCTTTAGTGTTGGAGTTTGTGCGCGATATCAGGCATCCCTAAAAGAGTCACACTTACTCGCTTTAAAATGTATTATCAAATACATGAGTGATACTCTCTCATATAGTGTTTGGTATTCCTTTGATACCGATGATCGTTTTTCCGCCTATTCGGATGCCGATTGGGCCAGGGATGTAGATGGTTGTAGGAGAACTTCTGGTGGGTTCTTCTATTTTGGTTCTGCACTTGTCTTCTAGTTGAAAAAAAAAACAAAACTCCATCTCTTTGTCCACTACAGAGGCTGAGTACATCTCTATCGGGAGTTGTTACACGCAACTCTTATGGATGAAGCAAATGTTAGAGGATTATGGGATTTCACAGGACACCATGACCATTTCCTGTGATAACACGAGCGCGATACACATATCCTGCAATCCAGTCCAGCATTCGTGCACAAAGCACATCAGGATACGCGAGCACTTTATACGACAGTTAGTTGAGGAGAAATTCATATCCCTGAGTTTTGTACCCACCGACCGTCAGTTGACCGATATTTTCACAAAACCTTTAGATGCCCTTATATTCGAGAGTCTTAGGAAGTCTTAGGTATTTGGACAGTTGACTAAGGGGTTGGTTTGTGGCTAGGATAGGATGCATTGTCATGTTCATATCATATGATTCCTATTGCTAGTTTGTATCATTTGTATTATTATTGTTTTTTTTTTAAAGTCCAAAAATATTTTATTTTTATAAAAATTTTAGAAAAGCACAAAAAGATTTTTGTATTTTATTTTCACCTTTTATGGATGAGCATTTAAGATAGTCGAGTCAAAAATTTCATTCCATTTATCCATGTGACTGTTTGATAGTGATTTGATACGCTGTATCATTGCATCCATGTGCTTTACATTGTTTGGAGTCTTTGAGATGTAATTAGTGATATCTTTCTACATGTTTGGCTCATTATCTCCTTTATTTCACACATGCACGAGTTTATTTGATTATTGTACTTGTCTATCACATATTGTCTTGAGTGTTTCCATCTTAATTCTTTATATACAATGAAGCATATGCGATAAAACTTGACAAGATTGGAATGCATGTAAAAAATCGTTTGGTGGGATTATTTTTTTTAAAACGGTGAAGGGCTACGAAAGATAATTATCGATCCTTTGCGATTAAGCCACCGTTAAATTGGACCTAAAAAATTAAGGAATTTTATTATCCGGGGTCCAAAGAGGTTAAAACAGCCCGAAAATTTTTAAGGCAATAAAAAGCAATACATGCCAAATATGGGCCATTAGGTTTCACCATCAATTCTCCAAAGTTTGAGAATTTAGATCATCTCTATTCAAAATATAAATCTGAGGGAGTTTGGTTGGAGAATTTAAATGGGTTTGCACTTCCTTGAAAGTCCTGAAAAAGCATTAAATCGTTTTGGACGTTATTGGTGTGGAAATCACTTTGAGCTTTGATTTGCTGATTTGATTGAGTCAATGTCTCATATTTCCATATTTTTACACCTAAGGAAGATGTTGAGCTAATTCGTTAGGAGTATCCGATATTCATTGTGCACATATGTCATGTTTGTATGCATTGATTTTCCTATCGAATTTTATCACATCTCTTCATTTATGCCATCATCGACTTGGTTGTTTTTGTGTTTGTTCATGGTGTGATTCTTTGTTGTATATTTTGTATGATAAATTTTGAAAAATTCAAAAAGTAGATTTTTTTTACCTTGTGACATTTTCCATATTTATCCTTCTCATATCTATCTATTTGGGGACATCATAAAAAGGGGGAGAATGAATTATGGGGGAGATTTATTGGTTGATTTATCAATGATTTGCTCAAGTTTAATTGATCTTTGATTTTTAAATATCATTATATTTCAAACAGTTGCGTGTCATGGGTATTTCCTTTATCTCATGTGTGTAGGTACAAAGTTTATATCTGTTGGATTGCACACCCTGATGAGAAAAGCTTTGGAAGTTTCTGAAGAGCTGAAGATTTGAAGATGTTGAAGTTTGATTGAAGACATGTCATTTAGCATTCTCAGTTTAAGGGTTTAATGGGGATATTATCTTATAAGTCATTTGTTTTAGGGAGTTTGCATAATTTGGATTTTTTATGTATGTACCGGCATAGACATAGGGGGAGATTTGTAAGGACATAACTTTATAAATGTTCGGGGTAGAATCTAGGAATTTTCTATTTTTCCTAGATCACAGTTTGTATGTATGATATCGCTACATTCGGAACGTCAACACGAGAATCCATGATGGCCTATATCCGAATCCATGCATCCATCATCTTCACATGTGTATCATGCTACATGCGACGTGCTACTTAACCGTTTCCCACTACTCCACGACGAATTATAGGTAAAATGATTTATTGGAGTTGTTTTATATTTGCATAAACATTTGGGAATTTTTCAGAAAAAGTTTTTTTGAACTCTGAAATATTTTTATCGAAAGCAGAAATTTTTCTAAGTGTAGAAGCGGAGTGCCTTAGCCGACGAGCTCGCTCAAACGACATAGCACTGTCGTTCACGCGAGATAGGCATGTCGCGCGATCTTGTTTGAATGACAGTTGTCCTTCGTTCGAGCGACATGCTGATCTCGTTCGAGCGATGTCACCGCCTCAATTTTCGTATAAATACTAATGTGCTTTCTACACATTTTTCAATTCTTTTCAAAACACGGTTTCTGCGAAAAACTGCCCAGAAAAAAGACTTCACCTTTTAAGGTTTTTTGCCTTCTTTATTCACATAAACACTCCCATCTATGTATGTGAATTGTTAAACCTTCAAGAGGATCGTTTACTCATCTGGAGTAATTTATGGAGAAGTCGTTCTCTTCTTCATTGCTGTCCACCTGGAGTTCTTGCGGGAGATTCCAGTCGAGACATCAAAACTGAAGCCTGATGGTATTTCATATGTCATTCTTATTTTTATTGTAATCCGTGTAACCGTTTTTACAAATTATAGTGAAAATAAAAAGGCCTTTCCCCTTTAGGGGATTTTTCCTCATTTGTGTGTTTCGTTTGTGATTGACTGTTATTGCATGATCATATTGATTTCAATCACACCTAGATGCATGTTTTAGGATTTAATTGAAAAAATGAGATTTAATTAAATAATTTTTTAATTTGGACCAACCCACACTCTTCACGAACGATGTATGACTAAATATTATTAAGAGCGCTAAGAGGACCACGTGATGGTTGCTTCTTCCTAATGAGCATATTACGCAATATTTGAGAAAATATCTTATTTTAGTATATAAACTTCATGGATAATTTTCTTATTATAACCTTGGAAAGTAAGTAGGATTCTGGGGACAGAAGTAGGATTCTGGCGACAGGACTTGGTTGGATATTTGGTGAATTATTTCATGCGAGGGAAGTTTGGTTGAGAAATTATATGATCCTAAAGTATTGGTTTTAATCAATGGACCTTCATAGTTTCCTTATTCATGAATTTGGGTTAACAATGCGTCACGTTCTTCATTTTCCTAATGAAGAATGATCAATGAAATAAAGCTTATTTAGGATCTATGAAATGCCTTTAATATCCTAAGGTGGTGAATAGGATATCCTACAAATTATGCCTATTTTTTTACAATTCAAATAGTAGTGACTTAATTTACTAAAGTAGGTATAAAATACAATTTATCCAATAAAAACCAATTGAACAAGTGTGAAATGAATTTTTAGCAGTAAAATCGATTTAAATAATTTGATTTTCATTTCACACTCTACAATAGATATCATTACTAATTAGAATTAATTAGATAGGTTTGATCCTTTAAGAGTCCAATTAACATACCAATTATGGAAGCAATACTAGCTCTGGATGTGAAAGTGTGTGATCTAAAATTTAAAGTACAAAAATATCCACAAACAATCACACTACATCGGATCTACGAGGAAAAGATGCACCTAGGTCAAAAAATGTCGGAAGAATGTTTTTGTCTCATTTAATTTAAAAAGGAAAATGTTTTGCAAAAAGTATAAAGGTACCTCTCACTCATCCCTCACAAGTAGTAACCTACGCATGTCTTAACTATCCCCAAGTTGAATTAGAAACCTCATTGAAGCTCCATTAATTTGGTGAGAAAATCACATTCACCATCAAGCCATTATATCTTGAGAATATTCCCCTAATAAATCATCCAATTTGAATAAATCTAGTGTTAAATCTAATTCTGGATTGAATTCAAATGTAGATTGAATTGGATATATGATTTTGTGTATTTTGAAAATCATATCACTCTAAAATCCCTCTCAAATCATAAAACGATTATGGATCTAGCTAAAAATATAAAAATATGTTAGTACTAGTGAAATTGCAAAGGAGACTTTGAAAAGCTCTAAAAAAATTGTTCTCTCAATTCTGTTTTTTTTTCCTTTTAATACTTGGAGCCAAAAAACATGAATTTATAAGTGATCTTAAAAAAAACTAGGTTATCGTGCACAGGAGATCGATTTGCCTTTAAAAATTGTTGTAAATATAATTGGACAAGAACATGTTATATGGAGGTATGACCGTGTCACTTAAAACTGTGCGCACGATTTGAATTCAATGACGTGTGCACGAAGATGCACAAAGACACTATTTCAAAACATCCCTAAGTTTTAGTTGAGAAAAGTATCTTTTCTTTTCAAAATATTAAAAGCACTTATACTATTTTTCAATTTCACAAATTTAAAAAAACACTTTTGAAAGGCGTGCATATGTGCAAAGATTAGATAGAATGTTACTAAAACATTCAGAAAGGATATTAAAGTACTCCTTGGTTAGAAGCAAAGTAGATGTGTTGGTTCTGTTGAAGCTGTAAGATATGCAAGGCTAACCAATGGGATTAAGTCTCTCCCCTACAACATATGTATAAAAACAATTTGTATGCCTATGCATGCAAGACTCAATATTTTGTCATGATATTATCCAACTAAAAAATAAACATCCTTATAAAATACATTAAAATACATTTTCATCCATTACCCATTCTTTTTAATGAGATACATAAATATGATAGAACAATGTGTGAATATAGCCTTCCAATAGATGGTAACTATATCTCCAAAGTGTTACACTGAAACACCCAAATTGCTAAGGATTCAAGTGTTGATTATTCCATAGGGGAAACGTCTCATCCTATTATATTACGTACTCCTATATGGTTAACAATGTAAAATAAGAGATGAATCAAGATAACCTTTTGAATGCACTAGTTTAGATTTATATCCATCTTGGATATGAAGGTTTGAGTTACCTTTTGGGGAAATATTATAAAGACATGGATCTTATAGATTATTCAAGAAATGGAAAAAAGGCAATGTATTTGAACTTTGTTGTTGTGGAAATTTCTCGGTGGATTATAAAATCCATTTATTTAATGGATTTCAGTCATGAATGTGTTCTCCATTGGTGGTTTACATAGTAGCTGAGGCTTTGGTCATAGATACTGAGGATTTCTTATAATAGGCTCTAGATATAAAGAGTGTGTGGTGAAATATAGATGTACACATGACTTAACTATGGAAAATGTGATTTTAATAGAAAACATTCATGAGGGTTGGATAAACATTATTTTAAAATTTCAAGGTATGTATTGAAATCATTTGATAAATATCCAATCACTCATTTTAGATAAAAGGTTCAGATGTATTCGTCCAAGACAAACGTTGAAATTCCAAAAGTCTGTAAGGAAATTTAACATATTGACTGAGTTGGGGAGAAAATGATCTTCTAAGTTTCTAGAGATAGTTACAAGAGGTTGGGCTTGAAGAGAAACTAGGTCGTTATTTTAAAAATAGGATGCTACAACATCCATTTAGGAGAGCAAGAAAGGAATATGTGTAAAGAGATATGTATGTAATTTTAAGGGTCATGAGGTGTCTAAACACTACTCTATTTAAATGGGGGTTTTAGAGTCTTTTGGAGAGAATAAGTTGATTTTGGTATTAGATGGCACATGTTAACAGATTTAAACTATTTTAGTTGATTTAACTAGGTTTATCAACTAAACTCGAATTCTTTGAAATTGTTTCTTTATGTGATGTGACGAAGAATTCATCTTTCCTAAAGATTAGGAAACTTTAATCCAAAAAAATTAGAGGATCCCTTTATAATATTGTATAGGATATGAAATTACATATAAGTGTTTACTAGGTCTAATAAATCTCACGAGTGACGATTAAATAAATTCCACGAGTGCCTTGGAGACTAGACATTAAGTCGTTAAATACTTACTATTAATGTTGATGAAGTGACAAGGGGTATGATTTTAATCCCAGATATTTTAAAGAGACATTTCAATAATATTCTATTCTTTAGAAAGAAAATTAAGATAATAATATCCATGAACATATGCAGTACACTTTATTCTCTTTAAGTCTTTAATTTTTCATCAATATTTTCTTCTTTCCCATTGTCAAGTGTTTTCCATGTTTCTTTCTCTTAAAAAACCTTACAGTGTTGAGGAATATAAAATTTCTCCACTCTTATGATGTACTTACAAGATGTAATCTCCCAAAATATTTCCCTGTGCCTTTTGAATATTAGGTCTGTGAGTTTTAATACTGGATTTGGTAAACATGCTTAAATGTTTTGCTGATAATTTTCTAAGTCTCATTTTTAAAGATATGTAAGTTTAATGTATGTTAATACAGTTAAAAAAATAAGATGAATGTGATAAATAATTCCATTTTGCATAATTATGGTTATTTTCTTGCAAAATGACAAAAAATAGGTTATTTCTCATTTTAGACGTCTTTGAAAATCTTTAAAGTAATGATTTTATTTCTCACAAAGAGTACAATTATATGTTTATATATATATATATTAATTCAATAATGAAAATGTAAGCATCTGTATATATAGTTTAGTTGGATAAATTTCCTGTCAAAGCATTTGAGTCATGAACAAAATTGAGCCAAAAAGCTTGATTCATAGTAAGACGATAGTTAGAAAGAGTCTTGTTTTTTAGAATCTATGGACATTGAAATTAAATATCATATGCCCTATCTACATCAAAGCTTTCGCACGCTATCGTTGAAATTTTTTAAAATTGTATCCTTTTGAGGTAGTTTTGATTCAACCGTCCAAGTCTATCACACTCTTATATGTTTATATTCTTTTATGAAAAATATTTTTTATGTTGTTGAAGTGATTTTTTTTTAAATCATTGTCTTTCTAATATTTTTTAGGTGAATCCAAGATTCTACTTACAAGTGTGCACACATATGGGTTTTGTACCCGTGCACGCGACTACATGGAATAGGCTTAGAAAATTCTTTGCCTATATCTGTACACATGAGTGCAAATCACTGTCAAGCACACGACCAAGCACGTTATGGTTTAGAGTGTTTTTTGGCCTAAAAGAGTGCACACGTGGTGAATTTGTTACCATGTGCACGACTATCACATTTTTAATGTGGCAAGGCTTTCTACCCAAAACCATGCACGGGACCTCATTCCATACATGTTCATGATGCGGTCTATTTTTTTAAAAAATTCTATTTGTAGGAGCAGTTTCCCTCCAATTTCAAGAGATCCTTTTCTTTAATATTTCTCACACATAGATAGAGTATTTTCGAAGAAAAAGATCATATTTAAAATTCTTCAAATGTCAACTTCGCTTGATCTTCATATTAAGAGACAATTGAATCAACTTAAGATTCATTATTTAAGAGTGATGTGAAATTGAATACCACATACTGAAGACTCAATTCTACCTATTCTATATTTGAATTTGAAGATATAAACTCCAAAATCTAAAAGTAGGTGTTTGGTTTGTTTAGGATTCCAAGCATGGTGTGATTCGAGAATGGAGAATATAACTTCCTTATCTGATCAATGGACCTTTGAACAACTCATTATTTAGAATGGGGAGAGTTTCATCATTTATAGATAACTTTTTGTTAGGTAACAAGAGAGAGGTACCTTCTTACGTTATGTAAAATTGATATTCATCTCTAATGAGAGACTAGGATGCATCAAGGTTTTTTACCCTTCGATAGGAGTTTTCGTCTTAAATCTTGCCTCATGGCTTATTGTGTTGTTAATGTTTCTTGTATACAGTAATGATCCTAAGTATAATCAAGGTATTTATGAGCATCGGCCTCATACCTTCAGACTCTTAGGATCGTCCTCAGTAGGGTTGGCCTAATTATAATAGAAAGCTAAGAAGGTACATAATTCACTAGAAGTGTCATTTCCAACTTGCATTAATGTGTGCACAATTCAACATTGCATGTGAAGGAATAATCATGAATTTTACACAAATTCTACAAATGACATATGGAAGCACCTAAAAGGCTCATATCATTCAGCATGCACTATGTGACTTGGGCACATTACACCCCAAGCCCCGATATAAACCATGTACTTGTATGCTTCTTCTCTAAGCTAGATCATATTGTAAAGATTACTAAAAAATTCATAAACACATTCTAAAGTGAAGAAGTACTAACAATAACTTATATAGCATTCCATAGTGAAGAATAAGTTTCCTTACAATGGATGAAGCCAACTGGATAAAGCACTTAAATTTCTATATTGATCTTATTTCTCTTCTTGTTTACTGTGTTTTTACTATTAATTCTCATATCCTTATAAAGCTCATGTTAATCACTCGACGAGTTCATATAATATGCCCAAGTGTATCCTCGTCTCTCCTTCAGGCTTAAGCCGACACTATAGAGAATACTTATTACAAGGGATCCAAATTATGCGACTTTGGTCTCGTCTCGTCAGTGGGTTGAGACCTTTCTGTAACCCATGACACATATGATTGATATCGTCTTGTACTCCTATAGGCTGAGACTTATCAACGACATAGACACATATCAGACTTGTCTCGACCAGATACCATCATCAATCGAGACCACTATTCCATCTTCTCTCACACATCCGCTTCATTGGAGGTGTCGTACTCATCTAGGCCGATATCCCCACGACATGATACATTTGACATCTAGCAGAGCGCGTGGAATGGAGCACGCATGGGAGAGTGCACGTGGGTTGCGAGCCACACGTGGATAAAATCGTCGCAATACCATCTACCTCACGTGTGAGGGATATTTCATCATCATAATCTACCCATGACAAGGACAGGTGGATGATTATTATTAGATGCCACATTTTACACATGCCTGGTGCGTGCATGGGGTACACACTGCACCAACCCAACAATATAAATACTCGCCTTCTTCTACCTTGATAAGGACCTTAATTTGAAACCCTACTAAAATTATAGTATAGAGAGAGAAAGTTGAGTGACCTGTATCCAAAGGCCATTAGAGCCATTTCTTAGTGAAATTCACTCAAACAAACACAGTGGAGTAAGCCTAGATAGGCTGAACCACTTATATACTGTCTTTCTCCTCTTTGCCTCACCTCCCTCTCCATTTTTATTATTGAATTCTCACCACTGATGCACACTTGAAATCTTAATTGATTGAGCTTACATACATTTACTAGGTGGTACCAAATTTGGCACCATCAGTTGGTGTCGTCTGTGGGAAACGAGATCATCATCTTCTTCCTCTCATTTGTAGCTACTCCAAACTGGATTCTCTGGTGCTGGTTCAACCCCACTCTTGTCTAGGCTTCAAAACCACCATTGAAATAGCTTTAGTTTGAGTTCAAGATTTATTACAGTTCATTCATCTCTCTTCGACTACATATCTTGATCTTTTGGTCACTGGAATTCAATAACATCAGACTTTCCACAAAGAAGAGGTCCTAGTTCCATTCAAGCACCACTTCAATCTGAGATGGAGCACGTACAATAGTGTTGCGCTCATTGGAAACCAATCAAGATAAGATATAGGAGCAACTGGTTGTCTTTAGCTAGAATTTCATACCCAGTCACTCTGGCACGATGTCGAAGATGATAACTGTGGATGCTAGAGAATGCGTACATCTGGAAACAAGGGGACCACCCCCATCCCGATAGAAGGAAGCGCTGCCTCAGAAGAGATGGAGCGACGTTACTGATTGCAGGCATCTATGCCTAGGGAGGTAGGGTCAAGAATATGAAGGTAATGAGTATGCTGATGATAAAGCTGAGTGTTAGGAACCATATGAAATTTTTGGGGATACTATGAGCCCCATCCAATAAATTAGAGGAAACACTGCAAGGCCGAATCAAGACGGACAATCTCATCCATCAATGTTTGATAAGCTCAACAGGGGGTCCAATTTTGACACGCTCAATCCTGTAGGTGATCTTCGAGTCCGATTGTCCAGGTCTCGCAGCAGGGTAAGAGCCAAAAGAAATATAGGGTGTGCTGACAGACGACCCCCATGGTTGGGATGAGGAGCAACATGAAGTTAATATCCATTAGAGAATGGCCAGTCAAGAGCCCGTCCAACGCTAAGCAGAGAAGGAATGGGCTAGCGAGAATGCTTCTCAGGCCGAGGGAGATAACGCCACAGTGGTCACTATCGACAAACCTTGAAATAACTCTATTTAGAGATTAGAGGATAATATTAGAGATTTGTTGAAAATCTGAGACCCTTTACATAGGGGTTATAATTAAGGGTCGTCATTTGTTGCTAAGATTTTGAGCTATCCTACCCCATCTAAGTCCAAGCCACCGATGGTGACACTAAAGTATGGTGGGAGTACCAATCTAGTCCATCATATTGAGATGTATCAATCTACTGTGGATATCTTCTCGATATCATACGAGATGAAGTGTAGAGAATTCTCAAGTAATATGATCGGTGCTGCACATATCTGGTATTCTTCCCTTCCTAGAAACTCAATAGAAAACTTTAAGAATCTTGAAGAGAGGTTCATACAAAACTTCTATATTAGGGTTAAGCCAAGAAAGAATACCACTCACTTGCTATATGTAAAATAAAGGAATAACGAGTTTCTGCAGGACTACATACCCCGTTTCAACAAGGAGAAACTATAGGTGGAAGACTATGATGAGAATATAGCAATGACTGCCTTAATGGGTGGTCTGTAGAAAGGAAAGATTTTGTGGAAATTGGTCGAGGACCGTCCAAAGTCCATGGAAGAACTCCTAGCTATAGCTGGGAGAGTCATGGAATCTGAAGGGGCCATGGAGGGCAAATGAGAGGATGATAAGGGGGCCAATGGGAGTAAGTACCAAAAATTCAAAGGCAAAGGAGATAAGAAAAGGTCGGCGGGCGATAAGTTTGTTGACTACACGCCATTGACGGTTAGCCCTGAAATGATCCTGAATGAGATTAAGAATGATAGGTCCCTAAGGTGGCCAGAGAAGCTTAAATACCCTCCTCATAAGAGGGAGAAAAGCAAATATTGTGAATTTCACTAGGACCATGGCCATACCACTGACAGATGCTTCGCTCTAAAGGACGAGATTAAAAAAATGTTGAAGCAAGGAAAGTTGAGGAAATATGTGGATAAAGGTAGTTTAAAGGGTAGCCGAGATGACACTCGAAAGAAGAGGAATGATAAATGTAGGCCTGATGCCCCAGAAAACTAATGACTCTGACGATGATAACGAGGCCGACCCATATCTCTTACCTCCGTTAACTGATCCTAAAGGTCGTCTTAACATAATAAATATCAGAGTAAAAATGATCTGCAGAGGATTAGCATGTGGTGGAAAGGATATTATTGATAGGAAAGCTCACGTCACAGAAGACAAAGTTCTCCCAAAACCCGAAGTGGTGTACTCGATAATTATTGAGCTAAAGTCGAGTAAGAGAATAAAAGTTGATATGAACACTCTGATAGTTGTCTTTTCAAGGATGGATTTTAAGGGGATCCAATCCTCACATGATGACCCTCTCGTGATCACCACCAGAGTACATAGGTATGAGGTACATGGGATATTGGTCAACGGTGTCAATTCTTCGATGTGATGTTCTGGGAGTGTTACAAGGGCCTAGGATTGAGAAAGAAGAGACTCATCCCGTATCACCAACCTCTGATAGGATTTAGTGGAGAGAAGGTATAAGCTCTGGGAATTTATGAAATGGATGTCAGAATGGGTAATACATGGCCAAAATGTCCCACAGGGAAGATCAATTTCTTTGTCATGGACGAGAACATCTACTCATCCTACAATATAATCTTCGAATGAGTATCCCTCAAAGAGTTTGAGGCCATGCCCTCAACAGTTCACCAAATGATAATTTCTCAACTCCTTATGAAGTAGGGGAAGTTCAGGGTGACCTGGTTTAGGCACACAAATACTAATTCAATTCGATTGAGGAGAGAGAGGCACACAAAAGGGCCACCACCACTTATAACATAGACACTCTAGTCCTCCAAGATGAGAGAAAGCTAAAAAAGGGAGAAGCCACCGAGGAGGTAGAATCTATCATCCTCAATGAGGACGAGCCGAAAAAACCATCCAAGTCAGTAAGGCCCTGAAGAGAGAGATAAAAGAATAATTGATTAATTTGCTGAGGTAAAGACAAAACATTTTTGCTTAGAGTCACAAGATATGCTGGGAATTGATCCGGAGGTACTCTGCCACAAATTTAATGTGGTCGGTGGAGCAAAGACAATGAGAAAGAGGCGGAGGGTCTACTCCTAAGATAAGTACGAAGTTATCAGAGTTGAGGTGAAGAAGTTGGAAAAATCCAATGTTGTTATCGTGTCAAAGCTGAATGACAAAATGGATGATGTATGTTGATTTCACAGATTTGAATAAGTCATGCCCTAAAGATAATTTTACCCTGCCTAGAATAGATCAAAAGGTTGATGCCACATTCGGGCATGAATTAATGAGTTTTATGGATGCCTACTCAGGTTATAATCAGATATTCATGAACCCGATCGATGCCAAAAAGGCTATAATCATCACGGATAAATGTACATACTGCTACAAGGTAATACCTTTCGGCCTCAAGAATGCCAGGGCTACATACCAGAGGTTAGTAAACAAAATGTTCAAGGATCAGATAGGTGACACCATAGAGTTGTACGATGATGACATGCTTACTAAGATCCTCAAGGTCGAGATGTGTGTGGCAAACTTGGAGAGCACTTTCAACACGATGAACAAATATCGTATGAAGACGAATCCTTCAAATCCTATCTTCAGAGTAGTGCCAATCAACGGGGATAGAAGCTAACCCAGAGAAAATCAAAGATTTTATGGATATGAAGACTCCTAAGATAATAAAAAAAGTCCAGAGGTTGACCGGACGAGTGGCAGCGCTGAATAAGACAAGTGTTTCTACTTCTTCAAGGTGCCGAGAAAAGCCTTCTAGTGGAACAAGGAATGTGAAAGGGCCTTTTATGATTTAAAGGTCTACCTCTGCTCCCTACTCTTATTTTCAAGACCTGTTCAAGGAGAAAAGTTGTATCTGTAACTGGCCATGTTAAAATCAACCATTAGCGCAAATATTTTGAGAGATGATGAGGGTGTATAGAAGACAATATATTTTAACAACAAGTCTCTTTGAGGGGACGAGAAAAGATATCCAAAAATGGAGAAATTAACTTATGCTCTCATTCCTGCGTCTAGGAATATGAAACCCTATCCCCGAGCATATACAATGGCCATCTGAACAGACTCCCCTCTTAGGGAGGCCATCTATAAACCCTAAAAATTGGGCAGGCTGATAGCCTGGTCTATAGAGTTGGGATAATTCAATATCGTCTATCAGTCAAGAATAACCATCAAGGATCAAGCCTTAGTTGATTTTGTAGCCGAGGTCACATGGGATGATGCCGATGCTGAGGAGATTATTGATCCAAAGAGTGAACCAGAAAGAGAAGGATAGTGGCAGACGAGAATGAGGAAAAAAATTATGTTCAAGAATGGAGCTTTGGAAGATGGCAATTTTTTTGCAAAAGGTACTTGTGGATCCTTTTTATTGATGCTTCTTCTAATAAGGTGGAGAGTGGAACTGGACTGATAGTGTCGGCTCTAGATGGAACTAATATAGAGTATGATTTGAGATTCAAATTCAAGGTATCTAATAATGAATCTGAGTATGATGCCCTTCTTGTCGGTCTCCGCTTCACTAAAGCACGGAATGTAAGTCAATTTTTAGTTCACAGTGATTCTAGACTGGTATTAAACCAAATCCTAGGAGTGTACGAGGATAAGGATGAAAGGATGACCAAGTATCTATCTAGGGTAAAATCCATGCTGAAAAACTTCAATGAGATAAAGCTCAAGAGGATCCCTCGACTGGAAAATGGTCGAACCGATGCCTCAGTAAGATTGGCGTTAGGAACTAAAATCGAGATTAAAAGTTTGGTACCTGTCGAGATTCTACATCGGTTGACCATCGAAGAGGAAGATAACACGGTTGAGTTCTACTTAAGCCTTGAGATATGATAATCTTGGATGGATCCTCTCATATGATATATAAAAGATGGTGAACTATCAAACTCAAAGTTGGAAAGAAAGAAGTTAAGGTACAAAGAAGATAAGTTCTCAATCATTGGGAATGTTTTATACAAGAACGGATTTCTCCTCCCTCTTCTCCGATGTTTCCATCTGACAGAGGTGGAATATATCCTAAAATATATACATTAAAGTTATTGTTCCATACATATAGGGGGAATATCTTTGGCGAAGAGAGTGATTACTCAGGGATATTGGTGGCCGACATTGGCCAGGGATATGACCAGTAATGTTAAGAGATGTGAAAAGTGTCAGAGATATGCCATCATCCCTCACCAACCTCATCAACCTCTATCTTCTATTACCTCTCCCTATCCATTTGTGGTTTGGGGAATTGATTTGGTAGGAATACCAATGGCAATCGGTAACTGTAGGTGTTTTATAGTGGAAATTGACTACTTCTAAAAAATGGTTGAGGCATAGGCCATGATCACCATCACTAAGATGTAGACCTTCAAGTTTATTTGGAGGAACTTCATTTGTAGATATGGTCTACCTTATACCCTCATCTTAGACAACTAAAAGCAGTTCAAAAACTCATCTTTAGAGGCCTATTATAAGAGGATTGACATCAAGCAGTTTTACTCTGCCCTAGGCCGACCTCAAGAAAATGGCTAAATAAAGGTGACTAGAAGAACTATATTGGATGGGATCAAGAATAAGTTAGCGGATGCTAAAGTTCTTTGGACTAAAGAAGTTCATGATGTCATGTGGGCCTAAAGGGTGATAGAGAGAACTTTGATAAGAAAAACTACTTTTAGACTTGCCTATGCCTCTGAGGCAGTGATCCCTACAGAAATTGGTCTACCAAGCCATAGGGTTCAGACCTATGACCCATATGCAAAGGTTAAAGAGAGTAGGTTAGATCTCAACCTCATTGAAAATAGGAGAGAAGACACAGAGGTTAGACAAGCAGCCTATTAATAGAGAACTGGTAGATTCTACAATAAAAGAGCGAAGTCTAGGCCATTAGCAGTAGGAGACTTAGTTTTGAAGAATGTGTGAAAAAAGACAAATAAACTTCATCCTAATTGGAATTGTCCCTACAAAGTAACAGAAGAGGTAGTTCCTGGCACGTATCGTCTCAAGAATTTAGAGGGAGGTCCATTCTCTAATCCTTGGAATGTTGATCATCTAAAGAAGTATCATCAGTACGACATTGTATAAGTTTCTTCTATCATTGTATCATTGTACAAGAAGAAAAGTTATTAATGAAAAATTACAAGTGTTCTCTTTTATTCTTATTATATGAATAATTAAAATTGTATATTTCAACTGATCCTAAAATATAGAACATCACTTATGTGGTGAAGTAGCATTAACTTATCTCAGTGACATGACAATCCGATACGGATAACCTCATCTAAGGATTCTCAATAACACCGAGAGGGAGGATCAATGTGATAATATCATCTTTGATGGTAAAAACTATCTTGTCCTAGACGATAATATATGACAAGATGTCTCGTTCATACACTCTCAAAATGACGAGAGGGAACTTTTGATTAAACATCATAATTTGGTGAATTCAAATTTAAAGACCATTTTATTATGGTTTACCTTAACATCATTAATTTGGTGAAGAAATCCCTCGACCGAGACAACAGTGTAGGATGAGATGTCTCGTCCATACACTCTCGAAATGATGAGAGGGGACTTGTGATTAAACACCATAATTTGTGAATTCAAATTCAAAGACCATTTCATTATGGTTTACCTTAACATCATTAATTTGGTGAAGAAATCCCTCGGCCGAGATGACAATGTTGGACGAGATGTCTTGTTCATACACTCTCAAAATGACGAGAGAGGACTTTTGATTAAACACCATAATTTGGTAAATTCAAATTCAAAGACCATTTCATTATGGTTTACGTTAGCATCATTAATTTGGTGAAGAGCTTCGTCGGCCAAAATGACAATGTAAGACGAGATGTTTCCTCCATACACTCTCAAAAAAACGAGAGGGGACTTGTGATTAAACACCATAATTTGGTGAGTTCAAATTCAAAGATTATTTCTTTATGCTTTCCCTTAACATCATTAATTTGGTGAAAAACTCTCTCGACCAAGATGACAGTAGGATGAGATGTATCATCCATACACTCTCAAAACAACGAGAGGAGACTTATGATATAACATCATAATTTTGTGAACTCAAATTTGAATTCAAAAATCATTTACTTGGTTATGCTCATGTCATACAAAGGCAAGAAGATATCTGATAAGGATACCACCAAATTGGTAATCTTAGATTAAGGCCATTTTATAAATAGGTAGTAGATTATAAAATATGACAGAGTAAGAAGAGATGACAGAAGGAAACAACACAAGCATTTTCCATACAGAAATTTAAGAAAATTCTTCCAAAGAGGTGTTCAAAGGAGTATAAATACATGAACAAATCATTAGAAACCAAAAAAATAAAAAATTGTTCAAGTGTTACATCGGTTAAAAGGGCATACATGGGCATAAGAATCCACCCAAATAAATTAAAGCCCTAAAGTGTCTCCTGAGTTGTGGTCTCCTCTACATGCAGGATAATATTGTTAGCTGGGATTTGAGTGTCGACCTCGTCATTATCACCGCCAGCGGACACGTTCAATTCCACATGCTCAGATGTCTCGGCTACAGTCTGTAGGGGATTTCTCAACATTTTTTTACATCAGCCAAGACCGTACTGAGAAAGTCATCGGTGAAGTCTAGACCCTCAAATAAGGCAGTAGTAAGAGTCCCAACCTTAACTTATTTCAGCTCAGTCCAGCGACAGGTCATCTTCACTCCCCTCTCGAGGTATTCAAAGGTGTAACCACCAAATTCCTTTGAGGCCTTGAAATCAGTCATAGTCTGGGCCTTAGCAGCATTTCAAGCATCCTTAATGGCGGCATTAATTTCAATCCGCCTCTTCTCAGCTAACTTTTTCAAGACATTAGCATGCTTATTTTTTAGTTTTGTGATCTCATTAGAGTGCTCTCAGTTGGCTGTCTCACGATCACGTTCTTTATTAGACAATTCTTCCCCCAAGCCCTACTCGTCCTCTTAACATCTCTTTCTTTCTGAATCATGGGAAGATTATTCTCAACCCAGTCCCCTGGATGAGAGATGGCAAGCAGAGACTATAAAACTATAAATAATCAAGTTAGTACGAGACAACAATTGGAAAACTAATAAACTACCAAAGTTCAAGCAATTACCTGAATGACCCTATGAAGGTCGAATTCAGAGAGGAAGGATGAGTTCATATAGCAAAGAAAATGCTTTTCGACATCATATATCAAGAAGGCGATGTAGTCAATTGACTTATTATCACTCCTAATCAAACTCTCGTTATTAAGTTTTTATTGGCCGAGACGAGCAGTGAGGGCATCGTCAATAGAGATAAGTATCGCCCTGTCGGTTCCTATATCCGACCGACTCAATTTTTATTGACAATGGGTAAGAGTGTCCTCCACCTGCTCCTTCCTTTTTCTCGACTCATCATCTCGGCTAGGGATGCCAATAATTGTCTTCTTTGGCTGGCCGCTTGGGGCTATTTAATCTTCCTTTATTTTTTAACCATGTTTGCAAGATTGAGGTCCACTATCTTCCAAAGTGCTTCAGGAACATCGATTGGACGATCTACATAAGTTCAAAGTTTAATATCATCGGTGTCAAAGATGAAACTACAATTAAATATGAGGTTATAATCCAAAATGAAAAATAAACTTACGAATCTCGATTAGAGGACCAATATCCAATTCGGTCTCGTCAAGGATGTCAGGGGTCATGAGGTCCTCATGTTTAACGAGACCACTACCCTCACCTTGAACTCTAATTGTCTTAATCTTCTCCTATTCATCCAGTCTAAATCCTAGGTTAAGCTTTGCACCCATTGACATATTACCCCATTTCTGGGGGACCTTCGTATTGAAGGAAGAACATATGTGATTTGTGGGAAACTCCTATGTGTCGGATACAAAGAAATACCTCAGCTTCCAATCATGGTTGTAGTTTTGGTTAATGAATATGACTTTCTTTATTGGCTTCTTGGACACAAAGTGGTAGTAGCCAGGATGAGATTTTATGAAAGAGACATTATAGTATGCCTTGAACACATTAACTAGAAGCTTGGTGCCATGATAGAAATTTTAGAGAAAAATAAAGTTGAGTAAAATTCTCCAAGCATTCGAAGAAAGTTGAGCAGGAGCTAAGTCTAAATTGGCAAGGATGGCACCTACGGCAAGATATAGAGGAAGACGAAAGTTGAGTTTAAACATCTGCTCATACACTGTGACCTCACCTGGTCAGTCGCTAAAAGCTTTATCAGACTCATCGAGAATGCTCATCATGATTTCAAAGTTTATTCTGTACACGTGCCTCCAATTTAAGAGGTTAACATCACTAATAGAGCTCTAAAATGTTTGAGCATAATTGGTATCCAATGGTTCCCCGGTTTCATCTCCTGAGTTGACGACATTGGCAGCTAGTACCCCACTTGGAAATTTATAATGAAATTCTCCCTTAGCCATGGCCGAGATAAGGACAACTATTTGAATCGGGGGATGAACAACAGTAACTCTCAACCCCTTAGGGACTAAGTCATTATAAGGAAGCTCCACCTCGTCAAACTAAGGGCTCACAGTGTCGACCGTAGAAGAGTCATCAAAAAGTAACTCCACTTTATTAGAGTTAGTGGCTTCCATCTCGGTAGTACAATAGGCAGGCACCCTCATGGCATGGGTAAAAGAGACGGCCTCAGTCGATACCCTATCCGAGACCCTAGAGGATAAAGGAATGTAACCATCTAAAAATGAGATGCCAATGGCATAATCACTCATAGGCGAGTTCACATTCATCATATCTCCACTTACGATACCTATTGGGGGATAAGTTAGAGAATGATCCTCTCGCCTGTCAACTGTAGGAGGACAAGATGTTGGATGATCATCTCGTCTCTCAACTATGGGAGGACGAATGATAGTAAGGGTAACTAGGAATATTGGACACAAAGGAAATGCCTCAGCCTAGCGTCTAGCCTCGGCCTGGCGTCTAGCCTCGATTTTGGCCTCATGCTGACTTATCTCAGTGAAGAGCCTCTCTATAAGGTCTAGGAATTGGTCGATCAGCTCATACAGTTTCCTTAACATCCAAAGGACGAGTTTCAACTTAAAGATTTTAAAATATCCAAAAGGGAAAAACAAATTAAGGCTTTCACTATATAAATGAAAGGATAAAAAAGGGAATATAAATCATTTTTGAGGATTAGACTCAAGAATACCACGAAGAAATTGAATGGAGAAGGACACTGGAGTTTGACCAAAAACTCCATAGCAGGAAGAACATATCAAAGAAATGAGTCCAGTCACCTTAACCTTACACCAAACCCTAAAACAACCATGTCAACCCTCAACAAGCCTAGAAGTTGGAAAAAAACTTATCGAAAAAGTTTTACAATTGCCAAAAAATAGTAGTTCTTGAAATAAGGCAAAAGCAATGGAAAAACTGATAATAAGTGGAAGATAGAGTAACTGGAAGAGTGTTATCGATCGAAAACACCAATCAATCAATATGCACGTGCCCATCATTAAGGCAAAGTTCTCAAAATGCACGTGCTGCCACCACCTCTTAGGTGTACGCTAAGCCTGAGATCCGATGATAAGTGTCATTCTGTCACACCCATCAATCAATATATATCTAACAAGACAGAGATGACTTATCGTCGATTGCGATACAACATTTTTACCCCTTAGACTCCTATCTACATAGAACACTAAAGGCTAGGGGGTGATTGATATGCCCAAGTGTATCCTTGTCTTTCCTTGAGGCTCAAGCCGACACTACAGAGCATAATTCTTACAAGGGATCCAACTTCTATGACCTTGGTCTCATCTCGTTAGTGGGATAAGACCATTTTGTAACCCATGGAACATATAATTGATCTTGTTTCGTACTCCTATAGACCGAGACTTATCAAGGACATAGACGCGCATCAGACTCGTCTCGACCAAATACCATCATCATCCAAGACCACTATTCCATATTCGCTCATACATTCACTTCATTGGAGGTATCGTACTCGTCCATACCGACACATCCACAACAGGATAGATTTGACACCTAGCAGAGTGCGTGGAATGGATCACGCATGGGTGAGTGCATGTGGGCTGCAAGTTCCACGTGGATAAAACCTTTACAACAGCATATTCCTCACATGTGAGGGATATTTCATCATTATAATCTACTCGTGACAAGGATAGGTGGCTGCTCATTATTGGATGCCACATACTACACATGCCTGGTGTGTTCATAGGGTACACACTACACCACCCCAACAATATAAATACTCAATTTCTTCTACATTGAGAAGGAACTTAATTCGAAACCCTACTGAAACCCTGTTAAAATTGTAGTATAGAGAGATAAAGTTGAGTGACCTGTATCCAAAGGCCATTAGAGCATTTTCTTCATGAAATTCTCTCACACACACACAGACAGAGTGGAGTAGGCTTAGATAGGCTGAACCAATTATATAATGTCTTTCCATTGATGCACATTTGAAATCTTACTGGATTGATCTTACATACATTTAGTAGGTGGTACAATATTTGGCACCATCAACTTTGACTTGATTGTTGCATTTATATGTAACATCAGTTTGCCTGGCGCCCTTTATGGGAATTTGACTATAAACTCAATTGATTTATACGGGTGAACTTGCTCATAATCGAGTTATTGGCACAAATATGAGTTATCTCATATCTCGATAAATAGTTTGAAGGTTTAATTTAAGTATTTTCTCTTCATTCAACCTAATTTTATTTATGTCTATTTCATAGTCTTAATATTTTTCTAGGAATAATTATGGGTGAAATCACTATTCACCCTCAAATTTCTATTGATTTGATATTAAAAACATAACCATATAATCTTCATCTCTGTCTATTCAATAAATATTGGGTTTGGGGTGAAATTATCAAACCCATAATTATAGTTCTCGTTGTTACTGTTTACCCTACTAATCTGCTTTTTCTAGGTAAAATTCTTATTTTATACAAAAGTTTGTTAGTCAAAAATTTCATCAGACTTACCACCATCTCCTCCTAAGATAGAATGCACGTCTTAAAAAAGTACATCGCCCTTTGCTATAGATTAACTCACTTGAGCACTCAGGCGTTAGCAGGAAAAGCATCAGAGAAACTGACAAACCCTTGTACTCCGAAAGTGAGGGGAAGTCGAAACCCACCGGAAGAATTATTAAATGCATTAAGAAAAGATGGTCCATATATAAGAATTCAATAGGATATCCACATTTTAAAATTATAAAAGAATAAGGTAGGATGCATGTGATGAGAAACTGCAACAGTAGAAAAGGAGTTGAGGTTGAATCACAACTAAGGAGCTGAGATCAATCTCACCAACCCAGTAAGACAATTTCATCCTAAACACAATAAAAGGAACGTATACGAGAAATATATCATAGCAAAGGGAGAGTGCCTTCACTAGGCTTACAAAACCTTCATCTTAAACACAATACAAGGAGCATAGATGAGTAATCTATCATAGCAAAAGGAGAGTACCCAAACGAATTACACATCCTATTGATCATAGTTAATGTAATATGAGACGGTATCTTAAAGATGCAGGGTAGCACTAACCCTAAGGGGTTTAGATTGGACCTAGGGATATATCCCATGATTTTATTAATAGGATAAGGGGAGAGTTGAGTAATAGAGGATCCGAGGACAACCATCCTGAAAGTGATAAGTCGTGTAAAAGTTCCAAATATAATAGCAAAATACCAAAACAAAAGGGCTTCGTCTTGTGGTTTTATTCTTAAAACCATATAATGACATTTTATTTATTAATCAAAGGATTGACTACTTCATGTTGAATTATGAATCATGTTTGTAAGAATGCTTTATATTTATGATTATTACATACATTGTCATATATATATGTTAGTTAATTATACTTAGTAGGAATTTCGTAGAATTGGGTTCGGCTAAATCATGGGATAATGAAATTCCGATTCTAGTACAATTGAATTGTTCGTAATCTAGATAAGAAGATGACATCCTATCAGAATGGTTGCGTGTATTATTCTTGTGGTTGTATATTAACTGTGGAAGCTTAATTAGTGGTTCTAACACTTATATGATAGTTTAAAAAAAAATTGTGACTGGTCCATCTAAGAATGTATTGAACAATACTCCTAGTGATGTTTAAGTATAAGTGTTGTCCTTATTAGACTTAGCTAATATCACACCAATTACAAATGGTCTAGAGATTCTTAATCTCGATAGTTATGAGAATTTGAATGAATTCATAAGTGTTTATTTGGGTGTTATAGGGCAATCTGATTTTATAACGTGTTAATAAATCCCCATAAGTTGGGTCAAAGTTGTGTGAGTAGTTCTGAGATCATAATTCAGATAAATATGCATCCAGGAGACATCTTGGATTGCGATACCCAGTTGATAGACTTATAATATTTTTTTCCACTAGTTAAACCTAATCAATGGATTATTTTATAATCCAGTAGAGTACCAAAATAATTTAAATATGAGAATTGAGTAATTGATTAGATGTTGGTTAAAATCAATTAGTGGTAAATTGATTTGACCAAACGAGCATCAGAAGCTTAACATGGGGAATCACAATATGCACCATAATCAATTTTACCAATAAAACCTTGTTATATCCGAGTGATTTTTGATATAGTTAAATTGGAGTGCGGTCATAATTATTTAGTGTAATTAATTATGATTAAATAAAGATAGGAAATAAATGATGCAATTTTAATTTGATATTTATGAATAGTTATTTGGAAGCCAATTTAATTACTTGTCTTGGGCTCTTATTATAGTCCATATACCCAAGTAGTTAGTCCCCTCTGGAAGCCCGATTTATCCCATGACCACAACTTATACTAATATATATTGGTGTAAGCTAGGGCTTGAAGTTGTGCATTCATTATTAAGGGTTAGAGAGAGTAAGGGAAAGCACTATTCACATTTTTTTTATGAAGAGGCCAGGAAATAGAGGTTCATATCTCACTCAAAAGCAAGAATTTTCATCACAAAAAGGGCCCACACACCTACCTAATTTGGAAGGATCGTATACTAGAATATTTAGCATTTGGGTGGACACAAGAAATCTTTTATAGGACCAAAAGAATATAAACCTTTATCACCAATAAATACCTTTCACTATACCAGATTACAATTATATCCATAAAGGTATTGTATTCATAACACTAGGTTTGGGTTTCAAACCTAGTTTTTGTATTTTGTTAATCCTATTACATAATCATTCGAATATTCAAGGGTTAAAAATTTTATTTTGCGTATATTGATCCTTATCAATCGGTATCAGATCCCGCGTTATAGAATGATCATGTTTTAGGAAGACTCGTATTATCCACATTCGAACCTTAGGTTGTATGCTAGCAATATGTGCGTGGATGTATGTATTTGTGTACTAACATGGTCTTATAGGATGTGAATATTTATGTCCCTTCAATCATGGTCACATGAATGTATGTTGTGGGAATGGATCCTATAGTGGTATATCATTAGTTATTTTTTGTTTTATAATGATTAATTTTAATCGATGTGCTAGAGAAGTTTGCGAGGGGATGAAAATTTTATTTTCATATTATGTATTGGGTTTGTATACAGGGGATTTTCATGGGTTATGCTCAAGCTTTGAGGCCTTTAATGGAGGTTAAATGAAGGATGCAAAAGCTATAGACAAAATAGAAAGAATGAGGAATAAAAAACTACACTAGAACCTGGTCATAGCCACTATAGCGGCTTCCTTTGACCATTATAGTAGGGTCATTCCGCTATAGCAATTTGACAGCACTGTATTTGTAGGGGTCAGCAAGAGAAGGCAGTGGCTGGGAGATTTTTTCTTGGTTCCAGATTATTTCGTTTAGCAGTTTATCTTCGCAAGGACTCTTATTATACATTTGATCTTATCCGACAAGCATTCTTTTTCTAAGAGTCCTTATTCTTCAATAGGTATAATCAATAGATAATTAAGGCCATGATGGAGAGGGAAAATTTTGTCTTTTTATATATTTTTGCAATTATTTATTATGTGCAGGTCTCTTTATTATACTTCATTGTATGATTATGTGCGCTAATTAATTGGATAGTTAAGAACACCAAATTTTATGTACAATATGGTTTATTATTTAGAAACTGGCCTAGATCAAGATTCTTTTCAAAAATTCGTTTTAATTTAATCCTTTCCAAACTGAATTTAATCCGATAATTAATTAAATGTATAATTTAAATTGAGATCTTCATGTTTGTATTTTAATTTAAAAATGGTTTTTATTTCTGGAAAATTGAAATAGTGAGATTGAGAAATTTAAGTTGTATAAGTAAATTGGATAACTACTAAAGAGTTAATTTGTTCTTTTAGAATTGAATAAAATATCTTTCAAAAACTATTTTTTTTAATTATTAGGTGGGAGAGGGGATTCAACATAAAACCCACGGCCTCTATCGTTATTTTAAAATTATGATATGATTAACTCCTCATGCCAGCTTGATTTGCCTCCCCTCCGGGTGGTTTAAATCTTGATATCACCAAAATTTTAAAATTCTTAACGAATAGTTCATTGAATTGAATAGAATTATGTTCGATCTCCCATTGAGGAAGTTCTACACGGGCAGGTTTAATTTCATTAAATGAAATGATGTCATATGCTTAGACACCACTAATGGTATTATGTCCATCAGAGTCAGTGTCATTAGGTATGGGAACAAAAGACAATAACTGTTCAATTATGTTGGACATAAGTTCTTAAATTGTCTAGGGTACATAATTAAAAGAAAAGTCTGTCTAGTTAAGGTTAAGTGATTTAACTCCCATCAATAAATATCACTTCATTAGGGAACTAGGATGTTCGATGGATTTTATTTTTAATTGGAGGTTGAGGGATGCCGTTTTAGAATAAAATTGAAGTTAATTCTCATGTGTATTTTGAAACTAATTTCGTTTTCAACACTTATGATTCTCAAATTTCAAAATGGGATCTTCATTCAACCCACTTTATTCTAGCTTAAAGGACAACAAACTTGCTAGCATGAAGTATATTTACTAGAAAATAAACATAGACATTATCCTAATTAATGAGGACTATAAGTTTGTTTTGACTGAGACCTACCTTGTCAAGCCTGAGGAAGGCGAACCCGAAAGGGAAGTCCAAGCCTATCAGAGATGAAAAAAGTACAACGCCAACACTTCACAAGAAAGATTAGGGATGGTTGCTCGCACAAAGCTGAAGTTGTTCGAAGGATATCCTGATGTACATCATTACCTCCTCGCTGAGATTTTGTTTCTCTCGAGCCAGTTGCGTAAGAGTGAATTTGTCTTCAGCCAAGAAGAACTTATGTACAAACTGAACATGAAGATATTTCCACGTGGCCACACTGCCTGGAGCTAGATAGGAGTACCACGTGAAATCCTTCTCGGTTAAAGACTTAGAAAATTCTCTCAACCTCAGTTTCTTGTTGTTACACTTGGCCCTAAGGTTCTCCACAAACCTTTTAATATGCTCCTTGGGATTCCCCCTTTTTCGTGTATACTTTCAAAGATAGGGGGAATATACCCAACGGGTAGGGTTCGTTATTGTACTCCTCTGGGTACAAAGTACAAAAATCATCATATATTGAAGAAGATTTTCCTCCCACCTTAGAGGCTACCATAATTTTCAAAATATCCTTTTTCATTTCCTCCATCGTAGGGGGAGCTTAGTTGTGATGTATAGTAATCATCATCACTAGGTTCACCGTTAGTGGTGCGATCTGTGGGCCACTGCCTGGACATGAAGCTGGGGGCAAAGTTGGCGCGGAGGTGCTGTGCATCCCTCCTCCTACAAAGAGGGGAGCGTTCAGTGGTTGCGTTGGCGGGGCAGCAGTATTGGTAGTTATCTGAGCCACTCCCCCTGATATAAAAGGAGATTTTAGAGCCGATGTAGGGGTAAAAAATGAACTAAGCTCCACTGCAGCTCCTAACACCCCTTGAGCTACTAGAGTCTTGATGAACTCAGCAAACAAGCTCATTAGTCCTGCCACCTGCGCAGAAGCCGCATCGGTCACCCCATTAATAATGGGAACAACAGTCTCCTTTCGACCTACTTGATCTATTTTAGGCAAGTTGGTGATATCCTACTCTTACTCACGCTGTATGACATCGAAATCAATCTTCCTTGCCGCATCATCGTTCGCCATCTCTCAAAAAGAGTAGGGGTGGCAATTCGGGTTAATCGTGTCATTTTTGGGTCGCGTTGATTTTTATTTGAGTATAAGTTTTGGGTAATCTTAAATTTATACTTGATAATCGTGTCATGTTCGGGTCATTTTGGGTTATTATCGTAAATTGGTTATCGTGTCAAAAATTGCCAGCCCTACAAAAGAGAATACCTCCTCAGCGGAGTCGCTAAATGTAGGAGGTGAGTTCTTGAAATGATATTAATGTTAAGGGAGGCATAACCCCTTATCAAGATGGTCATTAGGTCCTCATAACAAACATCAATGGTAATAAATATAAGTCCCAAGTCGGCACATTCAATTTATAAAAATCTTGTATTAAATATGTTCTTGCAACATTAATGCTACAACGAAACAATCAATAAGGAAAAAAGGAATCCAACAGTTGACTCGATTAGAGGGAGTAGGAGCAAGCACCTTTAGTGCAATAAAGGCAAAACAGTAACCTTAAACATGAATGGATTAAATAGGGTTGGTCACACAATAAATGTTCTCATGGTAAACTCTCTTGTCTGGGAGTATTTTAGCAGCAGTTCTAGGGTAGAAAAATGCAATTCCTAAATAGTATAACTTTTGAGGTATTTATAGGAGAGAAAGATCATTAGAGTGACCTTCCTGTAATAAATGTGTTTGACCCATCTTTATGTCACTAATATTGTGCATTTAATGTTAAAGATATTGCACTAAATGAGCTAGATATGATATTTTGGCGAGAACACTGTTAGACTCTCAGAGCTGTGAATGCCTTTAATAGGACGTGATGTGTCAGCTATGAACCTACCATCCTAGGAATATCTTCACTTGAGTGCTATTTTATCGAGTTCCTGAATGTCAGACATGATGACGTCAAAGAGTTGGTAAACAGTAACTTGCAAAAGGATGTGATATCACATCATTCGAAAAGGTAGTTCATCGAATTGAAGGTTTCTCGACTAATGACTGTTCGAGCAACTTATGGTGTATGTAAAAATTAGGGGTTAACCTTTTGGACAATTATTTAGGACTGGGGACCCTTGAATGGGTTCCCAAAGATGGTATCTCAAGGTACTACTGATTCATATTGTGTATAAACTAAGGTTTTTCCTAAGTACGCTAAAACGGTTGGTCTCTTCCAATGTTGCCTTTCACGCAATACTCCAAACCAAATCCATATGAGATACCCAAAATGAGGTGGTTTGATAGAGCATGTAAGCTCTCCCATGACATTTCAGACATGGTCCCTCAAGTGAACCGAGCAACCTCACAACTTTATAAAGTGAACTTTATATTTTCAAAGAGAGATGAATATAAGTACATCAAAGTTTCTATTATAATTTTCATTTTCCAAGTTTTTATCTTGGTCTTGAACTTTGTGATAGGTCCTTCGATCAGCTTCATCTTTATGCGAGTGACTATCTTTATAGAAGATCTTTTGAGCAACTTCATCTTTGTGCGAGCAACCATCTTCATAGGAGATCATTCGAGTAGCTTCAGCTTTATGAGAGCAACCATCCCTAATCTTTTTGTGAAGTGTTTGCATTGTTTTAATCAACATTAAGCTTGTACCCCCCTCTATAACCTCTATGACCAATGTGTTGCAATACCAGCATCAACACATGCAAGTGCTTATGACATGATTTTTAACCTCGTGGATATATTTGAGCATCAAAATTATCCAACAAGGATAAATATTATGGCAAGGTTGGTTGACACCAAGATGCATGATGACCCTCCTCTACATGAGCACGTTCTTAAGAAGATGTCGATCTTAGGTGTTTGGAGGTTCTAAAATTTGAAATAGATGAGGAAACCCAGTTTGATTTCATGTTCTAGTAACTATCAGAGTCCTTTAAGAAGTTTTGCCTAAATTATTCTATGATAACTTCTATGAATCTCTAGCACAACAACTTAAAGAACTCCAAGCTACGGAGAATATCACCAAGCATGAGGGTTTAGTCCATGTTGTTGAGAAATTCTTTGTTTTTCTTCTGTAGCACGAGGTAATAAGAAGAATAATAAGAAAAAAAAGGAACAAGAAGAATAATAAGAAGGAAAAGTCTTAAGCACAACCTCTAATTTCAAACCTCAGGGAATGAGTAAGAAGCCAAAAGGCAAATATTGTATCAACAAATGGTCAAGAAATTAAAAGAAGTAGTCTTGGTATTCTTATCAAGGAAGAATTGAAATGGTAATTTCTCCTTAGTCATTGAGACATGTTTTATGGTGCAATCTATCGGTACCTGGTGTGTAGATTTAGGATCCACTAATCATGTTTGTAATTTTTTGCAGGGGGTAACCAGGGAGCTCAGTGATAGAGAAATGTTTCAGTTCATGGGAAACCGTAATAAGGCCGCATTACTAGCGGTAGGAAATGATTTTTAAATTTTGGTGAAGACAATAAGTTAATATTGGTAGATTATCATTATGTTCCTTATATTAGAATAAATTTGATTGTGTTTCTAAACAGGATTTAAATGGATATTTGGTTTAATTTTATACTGGTATTTTTTTTTATCAAAAATGACAAATCTCTTATCTATTACGGTTTATTAGAAAAAAGATCTTTGTATTATAAGGAATATCTCACCAATATTGTTTAATACCGAATTGAATAATTTAAATGAAAATAACCAAAAGAGAAAAGAACCTTCTATGTTTAACTATACATACCTTCTGAACTTATACTTGGGTCATATTAATCTAAAAATAATTCAAAGACTGGTCTCAAAAGGATAATTAAGTTCATTATAAATGTAGGCCTTTCCAGTCTGTGAATCCTGCTTAGAGGGTAGATAGACCAAGAGGTCATTTATAGTTAAGGAATGTAGAGACATAAATGTGTTAGAACTGGTTTATTCGGATTTGTGTGGCCCTATTACCATCCATGCAAGAGGTGGTTATGAGAGTGCGTTATTATCTAATAAAGGAAACTTATTTAATTAGATGCCAAACCCATAAATAAATTTTAGTTCTTATTAACCCTATAACACGCAACTATGTGATTCAAATCAAGCATGTAAATAAAAAAATCAAGAAAAACCCCAAAGGAAAAAACCTTTTATTTTACTATAGTTTGCAAATCGTAACTTACAAATACAATAGAGAAATATAGCCCTATGAATATCCCGTAAGTGACCCACTCTTCTTCAGCAATGGTTCCCAAGTTAACCACAAAGATCGTAATCTTCATTCAACAATGAATTCTCGCAAAAACCCACAAAGATCGTAGTCATCAGCAATGATTCCCTCAAGAATCACAAGAGCAATAGTGAAGAATCCTTCTTCACAAGAGTAACTTCAATATATAAGTGTTTTGGGTTCTAAAGATGATTCATAAAAGTATAAAGGAGATGATGTGTTAATCAAAATAAGTTTTTCTCTTTTGAAAGTGAAGAATTTTTGCGTCTGGTCTGTAGTTTTCATAAATCAAAAGTCTTAATAAAAAAAACTATCGAAAATAGGTATTTATAGATGGACAAAACAACTGAGGCGGCGCAACCTCGTTCGAACGAGAAGTTGACCTCGTTCTAATGACATGCTGATGTCGTTCAAATGACATGAAGTTCGCTTCAAACGAGATCAGAAAAACCAAGACAGTAAGCCCTCATTCGATAAATGCTTTATACGATCTTCTAATGAGATTTATATCATTCTAACGAGATGGAAATCTCATTTGAACGAAACTATCGAAAAATAAAAATATTTTTAAGTTCAAAAACTATTCGAAAAATTGCCTTATTTTGTAAAAAAATTGGTTTATAAAATTCCTTCAATAATTTATAAAAAATCCATGAAAAACAAAACAACACTATATTAATAAGTCATGGAACATGTTGAAGATGCTTGATAATTGGATCCGTCTTCTTGAATGTGTGACCGTGAAGTGCCATGACGAAAGTAACGGGATATGCCATACTTAATGTAAGCTAGATTCTATGGACAAGTCCTAGATTCTAAGGGAAATGATAGAAAATTTTCCCTTACAGGTTAATGTACTTCACCACTTTTATTAATGACTACTTATGGTTTAGGTAATACCTTATGCATCAAAAGTCTAAAGCCTTTGACAAATTCAAAGTGTATAAGGATGAGATGGATCATAGGCATGGTAAACTAATCCAAACCCTATGAATTGACTGTGGAAGAGAGTACCTCTTAGGACAGTTTAGAAATCACCTATCGAAGAAAGAATAAGACTCTTTTGGATAAAATTATATCCATGATTAATTATTCAAATATACCGATTTATTTGGGGGTTATGCAATAGAATGACTACTTATTTAGTAAAATTAGTTCCTTTTAAATAAGTTTCAGCAATGCCCATAACACAGTTGACTTGGTGTAAACCTAGTCTAGGATATATTTGATTTAGGGTTGCCTATCACACCTTGTGAGGAAGGCGAACTGTAAGTTGGAATCGAGGAAAAAAGTATGTCCCTTTGTAAGTTAATCGAAAGAAACTAATGGTGATTTATTTTATAATCCTAAGAACCATAGGGTATTGGTTAGCACCAATGATCGCTACTTAAAGGAAGATTATATGATAAACCATAAGCCTAAGAGAAAGACTATCTTACAAGATCTAAGAGGACAAGACTAAGTAATTAATTTTGAACCACCCGTACATGATGAGGTACAACCTGATATCTATAGTACACTACCTAGAAGTAGGGGTGGCCGTGGGCCGGGCCTGGGCAGGCCCGGTCGGGCTCGGGCCGGGCTTGAAAAATTAAGTGTTATCCCAAGCCCGCTCGGGCCTAGATCGGGCCTTATTATGTAATCCCAAGCCCGCCCAGATTTGAAAGCTCTTTACCCAGGCCCGCCCGATCGGGCCCTATTATGTTAATTAAAAGATTTTTTTTAAAAATTAAAATACCTATTTTTTTATTTAAAGACCAATTTTTTTAATTAAAAATCTGTTTTAAACTCCATATATTACAAAGTCCATTTATAAAGTTTCTCACTTTACATGAAAAGACTTGGTATACGTTTTTATATTTATAGAAGTCCCCCCCCCACATATATATATATATATATATATATATATATATATATATATATATATATATATATATATATATATATATTTCGGGCCTCGGGTCAGGCCGGGCCTCATCGGGCTTAAGAACTCATGCCCAAGCCCGCCCGAAAAAAAATCGGGCCTATAAAATTTTGCCAAGCCCGCTTTGCGGGCCTATTTACCTTACTCAAGCCCTATTTTTTTATTGGGCGGGTTGGGCGGGCTTGGCGGGCCTCGGGCCTATGGCCACCCCTACCTAGAAGTAGTAGGAGTATTATCGATGATCAAGATACATGTGTCACTTATACTGGACCACAAGTGGAGCCATGACATAGTGGTAGAGTAAAGCTCCAACTTGATAGGTTGGTGTATTTAGGTCAATATTTTTATAAAGTTCCGTGGGAACACAAATCGAATCTCGATAGCTATGACAAGGCACTCTAAGAGAAGGACTCCAACATTTGGCTAAAGGATATGGATATTAAGGTGGATTTGATATATTTGAATCAAGTTTGGGAACTTTTAGACTTGTTGGATGGGATAAAACTCATCGGGTGCAAGTGGATCTACAAGAATAATATATGGGTATATGGGAAGATGGAAACTTTCAAAGAAAGGCTTTTTGTGAAAGGGTTTACTTAGAAAGAGGGGACTAACTATGAAGAAAATTTCTCGCCTGTATCCATACAGTTCATCTATATTATCTTATTCATTATGGATCATCTCGATCTCAAGATTTGTCAAAAGGATGTTATGATTGTGTTATTGAATAGTAATATTGACGAGTGCATCTATATAACACAACCCGAGGGATTTATAAAAAATCTCCAGAAAAGCTAGGTTTGCAACTTAAGAGATCCATTTATGGACTTAAGCAAGTGTCAAGGTCTTAGAACAACCATTTTGATTAGGCAATCAAATCACATGGTTTTGATCAATTTCTGGATAAAATTTATTTGTATATTAATCATGAAAAAAATGTGGTGGTATTTTAGTACTTTATGTGGATTATATTTTCCTAACAGGGAACGATTTGGGTGTATTATCTACTATAAGAGTGTGGTTGTGTAGTCAGTTCGATATGAAGGACTTAGAAGAAATTAGTCAAGTCGTTGGAATTAATCTTATGCATGATCGAAAAAATAAGATGTTGGGATTATCCAAAACCACTTATATTAATAATGCCTTCACAAGGTTTAGCATACAAGATTCAAAGAAAGGGTTCTCCTTTTCAAGCATGGAATTTCTTTATTTAGGGATTAGTGTCCTAAGACCCCTGATCAGATATAAAGGATAAGGAACATACCCTATGATTTAGTGATGGGCAACCCCACGTATGTTATTCTATGTACACGATCAGATATATAATTTGTTCTTGCCAAGGTTAGTGGATTCTAATCTAATCTAGGTGAGGATCATGAGATTGATGTTAAGCACATTCTCAAGTACATAACAAGACTAGATATTATGTTATGGTGTACTCAGTGGATAGTCTAGTAACCAGTGGGTACACAAACTCAATTTTTTTATCCGATGGGGATTGCAAGAGATCAACCTCACGATATGTGTTTACCCTAGGAGATGGAGTCATATGTTGAAGGAATACCAAGCAACAATGTATTATTTATTTGACCATGAAATCTGAATATGTTGTCTCTTCGTAGGCAACAAAGGAGGTTGTTTGGATCCATAACTTCCTAAGTAAATTGGTGTAGTTCCTTTAGTGCAGTCGATTATTACACTTTATCATGAAAATAGTGATGTGATTGAAATTTCTAAACAACCAAGGGCTCATAAGATGGAGAAGCATATTAAGAGCAAGTATCGTCTGATTCAGGAGATTATGCATAGGGGAGACGTCATCGTGACCAAGAGTTCATCTCAGGGCAACCTAGAGGATCCTTTTACGAATATCTTACGGGATAAAACTTTTGAAATTCATGTAGAAGGAATGGGAGAGAGAGATGCATAGGCCCATGGCTTTAAGATTAAGTGGGAGATTGTTTGGGTTTTATTCTTAAAAATATGTAATGATATTTTATTTACTAATAAAAGGATTTTCTACTTCATTTTGAAATAAGAATCATGATTGTGAGAATGGTTTATATTCATAATTATTTAGTATATTTTTTTATATACGTCGGTTAATTATAATTAATAGGAATTCTAGTGAGTTGGGCTCAGCTTGATCACATGAGATAAAAATTTGGGTTCAAATACAATTGAATAGTTCATAACTTAGATAGGGAGTTGACATCCTATCGAAATGGTTGCTGTAAAACCCTAGTGATTTATCTCAATTTATGGAAACATGTATAATGGTTTGAGAACTTGTACGATAGTTCATAAGATAATTGTGATCGGTATGTTCGAGAATGCATTGAAGGACTAACCGCGAGGTTTAAGTGTAAGGGTTGTCTTGACCAGAGTGAGGTAATCTCATATCGTTTGCAAAGGGGTGCATAAATTCATAATCCCAAGAATTATGAGGATTGAAATGCTTGCAAAATTATTATTACGATTGTTATGGGTGTGATATGATTTTATATCGGGTCAATAGATCCTTGCAAGTAGGGTGATAGTTATCTCGAAGGAATGCACATCTGAGGAAATATCTTGGATTGCAATACCCCCTCGATAGAATTATAAAATTTATTTGCACCGATTAAACCTTATTAATGGATTATTTTATATGTAGATGGAAAAGAAAAATAAGTAAAGTCTAAGAATCGAGGAATTATTTGGATGTTAGTTAAAATCAATAAGTAGAAAATCAATTTGAAAAAGAGGGTATTGAAAGCTTAACATGGGGATCACAATATGCACCATAATCAACTTGTAGTGCAGTCATAATTATTTAGTGGAATTAATTATGATTAAATAAATAAAGAAAGTAAATTATAGTTGTTTTTTAGGATTTATGAGTATATATTTGGAAGCCAATTTAATTATTTGTTATGGGTCTTTATTATAGTACATATCCTCAAGTAGTTAGACCCAACCTCTCTCGAAGTTCGATTTAGCCTAAGCTTATAAGACCCCATATTTTTTGTATTTAATTAATAATATTATTGAATGAATTATCATAAATATTTGAGACTCTTTTTTGTTGATAAGAAACAAATTATATGGGATTTTACGAATTTTAGTGAAATTATTTAAGGAATATTATGACTCAATAAATCAATTGTGAAATGTATTTATATGGACATGTTTTAATTAATTAAAATTTATATGGAATTTGTTGAATTTTATATGAATAGTTTTTAAATTAGCTAGTACGTGATATTTTTTCAGAGACTTCACATTTTATTTTTATATTTTTGGGCATGGCAATTCTACACTATATATTTCTAAAATATTAAGAGTTATTTTAAAATTTAAGTGAGAAAAAATAAATTTTAAATGAATACTATTTTTTGTGATTAATAAGGGATATTGTGCTTAATTTGACCTTAATTATAAGTTTGTGGAGACAAAATAAGGGAGATTAGGAGGCTGAGATACGAACGGATTTGGTGTGTATTTTATATGTTTATTTTTTTAAAATAATGAAAATAAAATTAGAAAGAATATTAATCGTTAAATACTTAACATACGAATTTAAGGCTCATTTAATGGGAATTATGAAGGGATATGAAGGATTAAATGGGAAAATAAAGTGAGGAAGATAGTGAATCAAGTCTTAATGTGTTATTAGAGGTTTTAGAGTTATTTTAAACCTATCTAATGATATATAAAATTATTTTGAGGTTTAGGGGCTCTAGACACCATTTAGTGAGAGAATTCTAGAAAATTTAGAGAGAAAATAAGATGAACTTGAGACAAATTGAAAGAGTTTTTAATTGAATATGAAGATTACGAATATTTTAAGTCAATATTTTCAAGGATTTTAGTGTTTTAGTTCGACAGTTTTTATTTTAAGTGATTTGAGGTAGGCATTTATCCTCCCATGGTTTATTTTATGTGCTACATGAATACATACCAAATCTTCCAATATCATATTATCTCTAAACTAAGTACAATTATTAGAAATGAAGTAAACCTTGCATCTCTCAAATATAAAATAAATAAAACTAAAGTGGGTTCAACACCTACATCTTCAAAACTCGATGGTGACTGTAATAAAAGACTTCGTACTTGAGTGGAAAACTAGTTCGGATACACTAGAGTGCCTGAAAGAATGTGACAGGTCAGGACCACCACAACAAGATGATAGCTACGTACTCAAATAGTAAAATTATCAATCATGAGTATAAATAATAATTCTATTGTTATTAAATTAACTATTTTATAAATATATAAACTAGGACTAGCCCTCCATTTGTTGAGGAGTCTCATAACGCATAATGTGTCTCTAGATATATAATCAATTTATATATTTTATTGATAAATATGGCCTGTGATCATATCTAGGACATCACACATGTGAAATCAAAATGCAATTCATAATATAAATAAGTCCCCATTATAAACACATTAGTTTTTTTTGGCTTTACTCCCTTTTCCAAACATTTGTAAGGCTCCACTTCCATGTGTATTTGAAATTATAATAGGTCCCATAATCACCCAAAACTACCCATAACTACCCTATAACCTCCATATTTCTTTTTTATAAAGAATGACACTTGTCTCCTATTTGTTACAATATGACCAACAACTAAAAAAACAAAAATATAGGAGTGACCACAAGTGAATTTATAAGAATGGGACTAAATATTTAAGATCCCAAATACAAATCCAACATCACCTTATCCACCCCAAATACCACTAATAATTAAATCATTGCAATCAAAATTATACCCCAATTCCCATTGGGATCAACAAGCCCCACAATGCAAAGCTAACCTTATTCACCCAACATGTCCATAATAATAATATAATAAAATTGGCCTGATTATTCACGAATATTGCATATGCACGCTCATTATCTTTACGCATTCTAACACTTTTTGTGTTCCTTATAACTATATTTATGTTCGTTAACTAGACAACCATGGTTTTGGATATATATATATATATATATATATATATATATATATATATATATATATATATATATATATATATATATATATATATATATATATATGCTTTGCAGGGCTTAATTGAGCTTTTGTAGGTATTGAAACGCTCACTACACCAAATCCTGCGAATGGTCACTCCCAGTGGGTCGCGGACTTGGGCCGTGACCCACTCAATATTTGGTGTGACCATATTTATTACCACACTATATTATCGAGGCTCTAGAAGTGGTCACGGACCAAGTCCGTGACCACAGTGGTCGCGGACTTGGGCCGTGACCAGGTCGTGACCATCTTGGCGCCAAACTCGCGCCAAAATTCTCTCCAAGCTTGGTCACGGATTGATCACGGACTTGGGCCATGACCATAGGCATGACGAAGCATAAAACACACACATTGGGGGTCACGGCTGGGGGCCGTGACCATTTCTTGGTGTGGGTCACGGCTATGGGCCGTGACCATATGCAGTTTGATGGGTCTTTTGATTTTGGTGGTGTTTCTTCTGGTGGGTCACGGCTGAGAGCCGTGACCAGGTTCAATCTTAAAAAAACAAAACTCTGCATTGCTTTTCTCATTCAGTAGCCTTCGTTTCTTTCATTTCCCCCCAATGAAATACCCCCGCTAAAAAAACCCCTATCTCCGATTTACTAGCACTGTCTCACATGTCTATGGGATAGATTATTGGTCAGGTGGGCACTCCGGTTGAGCCAGTCAAGTTGGTCGCGATTGAAGGGGAACAGGAGAGGACCAAGAGTGATGAGGAGATTACAGCCAACCCAGAAGACGTACCTTTGGGGAAAAAACATCTGAGAAGGAATGACTTAACGCTGCAAGCGACACCTCTAGCCCAAACAGACAATGAAGGGGCGTTACATATGGAAGAGGGTACATCTTCGGTGGCTGTTTCTCTACGGACAGGTGAGAGCGCAGCTGGGAAGTCGGGGGACAGAGCTGTCAGCTCGGGTACGATGAGACCGCCGGCGGTAACGACTATCGACGGCGGTGGTGGACTGTGTCTTGTTTCTCTGGTGAGATGTTTCATTGATTCTCATCTCTCTTTTCCCATTTATGTCTCACGATATGTTGTTTCACTACAAAGTAAACAAAATCATTATGTGTATCTGTCATCTATCCAACATATATATACATCACGGCGGTGGTGTATATATATGTTATGATTTCTATGCTTTAATCTATTTTGATTTCTCTGCTTCACTTTAAGATTTTATGATTAATTTGATGTTGGATACAAACTGACTATTGTGCCGAATTAATTTTTGAAGCAGAGTGGTATACAACTCTTTTACTGCTATGGGGATTAATTTTTTGGAAAAAGTCAGAGGGTCCACAAATTATTGATTACACTTCTAAAGTAATGCTCCTATTAGGCTATCATAGATATTTTTTTGAAGAGAAGAAACCACTTTTTTACTTCTATGGGGATTAAATTGTTTAGAAAATTATTCCACCTAACATCGAATTTGCGAGTTATTGAATTGAGGTTTCAAATTTATTGATAGAAATGGGTATTTCAAGTTTAAGTAAAAGGATTAATTTGGTGTTCTTTTTTTGTATTTTCGGGGGATTTTTGTTGAGTATTATCATGTTATACTTTTCCTTCTTCTACCTTCACTGTAATTTCAAAAGAGGGTACACAGATTGTTGGTTAAATGGCAAGCGGGGTTCAACTAACGACGGAGGTGGTGGACTGTAGGGTTTCTTTCATTTCGATTGTTGTAAACGGTCTTAGAAATAGAAAGAAGACGGTAGGGTTCTTTCACCCATACATTAACGACGGCGGTGGAGGAGAGAGAGTTCTTTGGTATGCAGTGAAAGCCATACAAGAAGAAAGTCTGATTTGGTGCCATACAGGAAGAGTTCTTAAACAATAGGATCTTTATTGCGTTGTGTACACGGGTGATGGCTCGAGCACTCGATCGCTTTGCGATAAATTTACCCTCCTCAAGTACCCCCATCTCTCTAAACAAGCATGTATCAATTTCTTTTATTTTTTTAATTTAATAGTTATATAAATTGGTAATATTACTGTTTAACACTATAATTTTAAAACAGGACACTCTCACACTTTAATATTAGGAGGGCTCCTGCTAAATAAAGAATCTTTCTCAGTTTTTTAACTTTAAGTTGCGATTAATTATATACGTATAAAGTGAGGATGCAACCTCAAGTATGATAGACTAAAGGTCAAGTGGAGGATCCAAGATTTTTGGTAGGGGGCCAAAGTTTTGAGTGTTGTTGGGTTAATTTGAGTTTTATACAAATGATTCAAGTTTGAAGGTTTTCAAAATTTCTTACTAACATATTTCTTATCATTGAAGCATTATGCCTATTCGCAAAGATGAGTGATGTTCTGTATTTTTGTAGAGTCAAATTTCACTAATTCATATTGAAAGTGGGCATATATACGCATATATCCAATGTTCTGCATTTTTTTAATTCATGTCCTGCAATATCAAATGCGTATTTTCTCGGTTTAGAATTATTAAAGTGGGAGACTGAGTAGCAACTCTCGCTTTGCTGATATGACTTGGGTTTAATCGGGTATTGTTCGAGACTTATTTATTCGTGAAAGTATAACTATAAGTTTTTTAAAGCAAGTAAATGAGTTTTATTTTAATTTTTTATGTACTATATGAGTATTTAGGCTTTCGGTAGTTATATATTCTCATCTTTTATATCTGATTTTGTCCCACTTTGTAGGTTATCAATTTGACTATGTATTTGATTGGACTATATTGAAGTATCCTCAGATTGGTGCCAGTTCTAGAGGACGAGTCGGTGTTTGTATAATTTTCTTTCGTGTTTTTTCTTCTTCCAAGAATGTTACTTATTTAATGCTTTTGTTTTCAAAATTCCAATGGAAATGCAGGTTTAAATGCAGGACCATCTGCGAAAAAGACCTTAGGTACTCTCTCTAAGCATATTCAGATTCGTCCGCGAAATGTCATGTCTTTATATAATTATTCTTCTAATTATTCGATTTAGTGTTGTGAGTCTAATTTGAACTTTGCGGAATGACTATGTTCCTAATTCAACCAAGATTATAGTTTTACTAGAATGGCTTTTTTGGATTTCGTTAGATTTTTTTTAATAAATCTAACTACACTTCTGGGGAATATATTGTATATTTTGTTGGGACTCATTTTAGTATCACTGTGCTATAGCTCCAATTTATATTTCTAAAAAATCTTGTGTTATTCATGCTAGACGGACAGTAAAAAAACATTCCCAAGTATGCTCCAGCACAGTTCTACATTGACAATGTGTTGTTTAGGATCAAGGAGAAGAACATTCCCTATTGATATTGTTGCAGATTAGATCTGCTATGCTTTACTTTAATAAAAGTAGTTATACAATTGATATGCATTATCTATTAAATCTTTTAGATGATAGAAGGAGTACGGGATAATTATTGGTTTTGTTTGGTTTGGCTGTTGGATAATTATTGGTTGTTGCTTTTTGTTGGATAGTATGTTAGAAGGAGTATGGGATAATTAGAAGGAGTACGAGATAATTATTAAATAATATGTTGAAAATATTTTAGACTCCCGGTTTGAGAATACGACGATAATTTGAAAATGTGTAGACTTAAGCTTAAAAGCATGGCGTTAGAGGGGAGAAACCCGAAACATCCCCCAAATGGTCCCGTTAGAGGCATCAACACCTTGCACGGAACCAATGTAACTGGTACGAATAGGCCACACGATCACGTAACTCTCGGTTTGAGAATACGAGGATAATTTTGCATATATCAGAACTTAGGTTTAAAAACATGGCGTTAGAGGGAGAAAACTTGAAACAACCCCCGTACGGTCCCGTGAGAGGCACCAACACCTCTAACGGGACCAATGTAACACGTTGAAACTGACCGCTCGATAACGGGACTCCCGATTTGAGAATACGACGATAATTTCAAAATATGAGGACTTAAGCTTGAAAACAAGGCGTTAGAGGATGAAAACTCGAAACAACCCTCGTACGGTCCCGTGAGAGGCACCAACACCTCTCACGGGACCAATGTAACAAGTAATAACTGACCGTGCGATAACGGGACTCCCGGTTTGAGAATACAGCGATAATTTGAAAATATGAGAACTTAAGCTTGAAAACAAGGCGTTAGAAGGGGAAAACACAGAATAACCCCCATAAGGCCCCGTGAGAGGCACCAACACCTCTCACGGGACCAATGTAACACGTAGGAACTGACCACGCGATAACGGGACTCCCAGATTGAGAATACGACGATAATTTGAAAATATGAGTACTTAATCTTGAAAACAAGGCGTTAGAGGGGGAAAACACGAAACAGCCGCCGTACAGTCTTGTGAGAGGAACCTACACCTCTCACGGGACCAATATAACACGTAGGAACTAACCGCGCGATCACGGGACTCTCGGTTTGAGAATACGATGATAATTTGCATATTTCTAGAGTTAGGCTTAAAAACATGGCGTTAGAGGGTGAGAACTAGAAACAGCCCCCGAACGTCCCTGTAGGTGGCACCAACACCTCCCACGGGACCAATGTAACTCATAGGAACTGACCCCGTGGCTGCGGGACTCCCAGTTCGAGAATACGACGATAATTTGCATATTTTTATACTTAGGCTTAAAAACATGGCGTTAGAGGGTGATAACTAGAAACAGCCCCCAAACATCCCCGTGGGTGGCACCAACACCTCCCACAGGGCCAATGTAACTCGTAGGAACTGACCCCGCAACCACGGGACTCCCGATTTGAGAATACGACGATAATTTGCATTTTTTTAGACTTACACTTAAAAACATGGTGTTAGAGGGTGAGAACTAGAAATAGCCCCCGAACGTCCCCGTGGGTAGCACCAACACCTCCCACGGGACCAATGTAACTCGTAGGAACTGACCCCACAGCCGTGGGACTCCCGGTTTGAGAATACGATGGTAATTTGCATATTTCTAGACATAGGCTTAAAAACATGGCGTTAGAGGGTGAGAACATGAAACAGCCTCCGAACGTCCCCGTGGGTGGCTCCAACACCTCCCACGAGACCAATGTAATTCGTAGGAACTGACCCCGCTGCCGCGGGACTCCCGGTTTGAGAGTACGAAGGTAATTTACATATTTCTAGACTTACGCTTAAAAGCATGGCGTTAGCGGGTGAGAACTAGTAACATCCCCCGAACGTCATCGTGGGTGGCACCAACACCTCCCACGGGACCAATGTAATTCGTAGGAACTGACCCCGCTACCGAGGGACTCCCGGTTTGAGAGTACGACGGTAATTTTCATATTTCTAGGCTTAAGCAAAACATGGCGTTAGAGGGTGAGAACTCGAAACAGCCCCCGAACGTCCCCGTGGGTGGCACCAACACCTCCCACTGGACCAATGTAACTCGCAGGAACTAACCCCGCAGCCGCGGGACTCCCGGTTTGAGAATACGACGATAATTTGCATATTTCTAGACTTACGCTTAAAAACATGGCGTTAGTGGGTGAGAACTAGTAAGAGCCCCTGAACGTCCCCGTGGGTGGCACCAACACCTCCCACGGGACCAATGTAACTCATAGGAACTGACCCTGCAGCCGCGGGACTCCCGATTTGATAATACGACGGTAATTTGCATATTTCTAGACTTAAACAAAACATGGCGTTAGAGGGTGAGAACTAGAAACAACCCCCGAACGTCCCCGTGGGTGGCACCAACACCTCCCACGGGACCAATGTAATCATAGGAACTGATCCCGCAGCCGCGGGTCTCCCGGTTTGAGAATACGACGGTAATTTTCATATTTTTCTAGACTTAGGCTTAAAAACATGGCGTTATAGGGTGAGAACTAGTAAGAGCCCCCGAACGTCCCCGTGGGTGGCACCAACACCTCCCACGGGACCAATGTAACTCGTAGGAACTGACCCCGCAGCCACGGGACTCCCGGTTTGAGAATACGACGGTAATTTGCATGTTTCTAGACTTAAGCAAAACATGACGTTCGAGGGAGAAAACTTGAAACTGCCCCCGAACGTCCCCGTGGGTGGCACCAACACCTCCCACGGGATAAATTTAACTCGTAGGAAATGACCCCGCAGCCGCGGGACTCCCGGTTTGAGAATACGACGATAATTTGCATATATCTAGACTTAGGCTTAAAAACATGGCGTTAGAGGGTGAGAACTAGAAACAACCCCCGAACGTCCCCGTGGGTGGCACCAACACCTCCTACGGGACCAATGTAACTCGTAAGAACTGACCCCGCAGCCGCGGGACTCTCGATTTGATAATACGACGGTAATTTATATATTTCTAGACATAAGCTTAAAAACATGGCGTTAGAGGGTGAGAACTAGAAACAGCCCCCGAACGTCCCCGTGGGTGGCACCAACACCTCCCACGGGACCAATGTAAATCGTAGGAACTGACCCCGCAGCCGCGGGACTCCCGGTTTGAGAATACGACGGTAATTTGCATATTTCTAGACTTAGGCTTAAAAATATGGCGTTATAGGGTGAGAACTCGAAACAACCCCCGAACGTCCCCGCGGGTGGCACCAACACCTCCCACGGGACCAATGTAACTCGTAGGAACTGACCCCGCACCCGCGGGACTCCCGGTTTGAGAATACGACAATAGTTTGCATATTTCTAGACCTAGGCTTAAAAACATGGCGTTAGAGGGTGAGAACTAGTAAGAGCCCCCGAACGTCCCCGTGGGTGGTACCAACACCTCCCACGGGACCAATGTAACTCGTAGGAACTGGCCCCGCAGTCGCGGGACTCCCGATTTGAGAATACGACGGTAATTTGCATGTTTCTAGACTTAAGCAAAACATGGCGTTAGAGGGTGAGAAATAGAAACAGCCCCCGAACGTCCCCGTGGGTGGCACCAACACCTCCCACGGGACCAATGTAATCGTAGGAACTGACCCCGCAGCCGCGGGTCTCCCGGTTTGAGAATACGACGGTAATTTGCATATTTCTAGACTTAAGCAAAACATGACGTTAGAGGGTGAAAACTCGAAACAGCCCCTGAACGGCCCCGTGGGTGGCACCAACACCTCCCACGGGACCAATGTAACTCGTAGGAACTGACCCCACAGCTGCGGGACTCTCGATTTGAGAATACGACGATAATTTGCATATTTCTACTTTGTTACTGATAATTTTAATTCATATATGCAATTTTTCAGCTTGATTAATTTTTTTGTAAAACTACTTGGTTAATGATATTTTTTTTATGTATCCTATCATTTGTAGGATTATTGCACGCGGATCAAACCAAGGTGGCAATGGTCTACAACATGAAGATTGTTTATATGTTGTGGACAATCAGGATTTTGTCAGCCATGCGGGCTGTTATTGTTTAGTTTTATGGCCGTGCAGGCTTTTCTAATTTTATTGTTGAATTTTATGGCCGTGCAGGCTTTATAATAAGTAGGTTTTTCATTTACAGGTTTTGGAATGTCAAGAAAATAGAGGAAATTCTGCCCAATTTTTTTTTTTGTCTGTGAATTATTAAGACGTGTAATATTTATAAGTTTGTATATATATTTGTTTATTAACAACGTTCTCGATTCGCAATTTGTGAGTTTTTTTATTGTTTTGCCAATAATAAATATTTGTAACACCTCGTACGCGTCAAACGTTACACGTAGTAACTGATGCTGCACTCGCAGGACCCCCAGTTTTAGGATTGGACCAAAAAAATACATTGTTTTTTAAATTATAGTTAAATATGGTCATGGACTTTGTCCATGACCATTTTTATTTTTTCGTCACGCATAAAAATGGTCGCGGCCAAAGTCCGCGACCATTTTTCTCGTCACGGTTGTGGGTCACGGAATTGCGCCGCGATCGTTTTTTTTTATTTTTTTTGTCACGGTTGTGGGTCGCGGACTTTGGTCGCGACCAATTTATTACGGTTGTGGGTCACGGATTAGGACCGCGACCAATTTTTTTTATAACTTTTTGTCACGGTAATGAGTCGCGGACTTTGGCCGCGACCAATTTGTCACGGTTGTGGGTCACGGATCAGGGCCCGACCAATTTTTTTAAATTTTTTTTGTCACGGTCGTGGGTCGCGGACTTTGACCGCGACCAATTTGTCACGATTATGGGTCACGGATAAGGGCCGCGACCCGTCACGACATGGTTCAAGGCCTAAGTCCACGACCATCTGTCGTGACCTCTCTCGGCCGTGACCATTTTTTTGTCACGGACTTGGGCCGCGACCCACGAAAATGGTCACGCCCGAAATGGTCACGGCCCAAGTCCGCGACCCACAGCTTTGGTCAGGGATTTTGGCCGTGACCAATCGCCAGTTTTGGTGTAGTGGCTTAAAGTGATGATTCGTTGCGTTTCGGAGAAGTTCTGTCATCAGATATGACTTTAGGGGCATTTTAGACATTTCATGTTTCATCTCCGGCTAAGTTGGATTCTACGGAAGTGTAGTTTGTTGAGTTAGTTTCATGTGGCCGTAAACGACGTATCATTTCGAGTTCGGATGAAGAAGATATTGTCGTTTCCGTTTCCATCCATTTCTCCCTCATTTTGACCAAAGAAGACCAAGGGAAATAGGGAACCGGTCGACCGGTCAATCATATGTTGGCTTACAAAGGTAGAAGTGAGTATTTTGTCTTTTTAGTATGTTTTTACAGTTTTATATATATATTTTTTAATTTATTTAGGTTTTTAAGTTTCTTTTTGGACTGGGTGGACTACATATGTGAAATGGTGATATATTTATATTTTCTTTTTTTTCTTTACAATAAAATGCGATCAGTTAATTTTATGAATATATTTACACTAAGAATTTCCATTTTTTAATAGGTTTTGTTGTATAAAAAATTCCACTGAATGTGAATGGTTAGTTATGAACTTATGTATGGTTGGCTGATGTTGTACAAAAAAATGGTACTTGATGTTGGTTAATTACGAACTGAATGTTGGTTGATATTGTAAAAAAAATGGTTACTTAATTACTGAATGTTAGTTAATTATGGACTGTTTTGCTATATAAAAAATGGACTGGGTATTTACTATTACAACACATTAAACACTTTAAAACAACCCTAAAAACATCTTAAAATAGAACCATTTGTTTTAAAAAAAACTTAAAAATATCCCCTCGCAAAAACTAAAAAATTACCAATTAATAAAAACGCCCCCTCATAAAAACTGTTTAAAAATAATCCATTAAAAAATTTGTACAGAAAATTTTACAATCTAAAAAAATCACCCAAAAAATAAAATCTAGACCGAAATTAGTTTAGATCGATTAAATAGGTTAACCATTATGTACCAAGTAGTACCAAATTTAGCATAAAGATAAATTTACCAAAATCTAGCGTATTTTTCAAAAAACCAATTTTACCGTAAAAAATCAATTTTACCAATGTGCCGCACGGTTTGGTTTTGGTTTATGGGTTCGTGTACCGGCTTGTAAAACTAGTAATTTTGGTTTGATGATTTCAATGTTGGTATGGTATTTGTATGCTCCATTTACCGACCAAATCGATCGAAAACAGCGCTAGTTAGAACAAAGAAAGCAAAAAATTAAAAGAAAAATTGGTGAAAAACACACTTGCATATTGAGGAAGAAGATGATCTGTGAAATTTCGAATCGATTTGGTACAGAGGAAAATCGATTTAGAAAACGAATCGATTCGACCTCTTAGAAAATCGATTCAGTTTTTTAGAAAATGTGAAATTCCCTTTTTAAGCCTATAAATCCTATAATTTTGTTGGGGAAACTTTTGGGACCTTATTAAAATATAATGAGAGATTTGTTATACTACAGTAGGCTTGTGATGGGATTATGACTTAGTCTTTAGAGGGGATTAAGGCGAGGTTTAATATACTTAAATCAAGGCATAGTTAATTCGAGAGAAGGAGAAAAAGTTACGGGGAATTTAAGTAAATTTATGTTGTAGACCAGTAATGTATGATAGAGCTAGCTATTGAATTTTATTTAAGGGGTAACTAGGGCGCTTAGAGTAGAGAACAATACTCGAATTAATACGATAGTGAGGATAATCGTAACATGATAGTACGGTGAGTATTCGAGCGATAAATACTACGTACGAAGTATGATAATTAGGTTGTGTGTATACCTATTGATTTAATGTATATATAGGTTGTGTGTATACATGTTATATGATTGATGTGAAATGTGAACATACGTACGTTTCCTGCTATCACGGAGGTTCCCATGCAGCGGGAGATCCCACCTTGTCGATTTTAAGGAGATCTGGATTTGTGCCCCCGGATATTAGAACTTAGGACGGCTCACTATGTAGCGTGTATTAGTAAGACTGACAGGTCGTTTGGGTATGTTAGGTATGTGTAACCCAAAGGCTTAAAACTATGTTCGACTCCATTGTTTGTTATTTGATTTTTGGTTTCGAGGAGACATGCTTAACCAATAGTCCTTATTTTAGTACGAGAGGTACATATACTGATAGCAGAGTATGCCTATTTTCATGGTGGTCCTTTTGAGAGAAATCGTAATTATATATATTAGTGAGATAAATATATATACCAGTTTGAATGACTCTACTTACATGTGATAGTAAACAAATTGAATGGGTGTATATAAATAATAAATGAAGTATGAAACTTAATTAAATGATTAAATGGTTACGTTTTGTTCGCTTAGGTAGTATGGCTATGTGGGCTAAGTAGAAAACGTTAGGCATGCACAATAGTTGAGAGGCGAGGAAACTCAAGGGAGTATACGTGAACCTAATATGTGCGATCAATAACTGTTTTTTAAATTGTGATAAATACTTGCAAAAAAATTTCAAAATATTTTGAGTTCTAACTCTCGCTATAAATATTTTCCAAAACGTTTTAGGTGTCCATCCACAGCGATGCCAGACTTGATGATCTATTCCAGGGATGATTTGATGCAACACTATGGAGGCTTGCAGGACTTGATTAGACTCTTTCACCTTTCATTCTTATTGTAGGATTTCATTTCAGTGTCTCAGCTGAGCATGTTGCCCCATTTAGACTTCCTTTATTTCAGTTATTCACTTCAGACTTGTAGTGGGATTTATTTACTATTTATTGGACATATTATTTGGATTTAGATTTTGTAGCCGATGGTTTATTCGGCAAGACATCATTTATTTATTCCTTATGATGGTTAGACTATATTCATTGCCTCAATATTTTAATCTAGTTTTTAGCATATTATTATCAATTGTTTAATGAAAGATAAAAATTTTGACACCGACTTAATTAACTAATGGGTGGTCAGTAATTAATATAGTTTTCGACAGTGATGCTGAGAATGAACCAAATGAGAAACCTCTTTTAATTCAATAAAGGACTGATCACCCGATATTTAATTAGGCGAGGTGTCACAAATGGTATTTGTGCATCAGGTTCTAGTGTCCATAAGATTTGTACGGCTTACTCTGCTTTCAGCATATCATTCTTTTTATATAGAGCCCTATTATTAGGACTGTTGCTTTTATCTTGACGTGTTTGAGATATCCTACTTTTTTCATTAAATTTGGTATAGACTACTTATACAATTCGATCTATTTTCAGATGCCTTCCAAGAGAGAGAGAGAGGCTAGAGCAGTGGCCATAGATGAGGTTAGAGAGGCTCAACATAAGCAGGAGGTACCTCAGCCATAACCACCATCGAAGATGATTTCAACGGCACAGGTGGCCGAGATAGTGGCCCAGGCGGTCAATGTCTCTATGACAACTATGGCCGTTCATTTTCCATAGCCGTATCCATCGGTGGAACCAATTGTCCAGGCCTAGCCAGGGCCATCTATTTGGCAGAGATTCAGGGAGACATTCCAGAAGGTCCACCCGCCCAAGTTTCAGGGTAGCTCTGATGTAGTCGCGGCATGACAGTGAAATAAGAATATACACTGCCACCTGAGCGTGGTGGAGTGTAGTGAGGTGCAAAAGCAGATGTTGGATACTTTTAGACTCGCTGGAGTAGCATTGAAGTGGTGGGAATTAGTTACTACCATCAAGGAGATAGATGCAATGACGATTGCCGAGTTCTGGGTGTGGTTTGACCGCAAGTACTTTCCACCAGCAGTGGAGACCGAAATGCGAAAATAATTAAATGAGGTGAGTCAAGGTGACCGCTCTGTGGCAGAGAGTGAGGAGGAGTTCACCCGTTTGGCTAATTTTGTGCCAGATGAGGTGAGTAATGAGGAATGGAAGAAAGCAAAGTTTATAGATGGATTAGCCTGGGGGATCAGGCAACACTTGATTGGTAACCCTGCATTAGTGTCATACACAGATGTCGTCAATATCGCATTATTACATTGCAAAGACCATCGCTTCTACAAGAAGGTAAGTAAGAGAGGAGATGAGCCTAGACAGTCAGGTAAGGCAAGTGGGGGAGGTACTAGCGGAGCATCGCAACAACAAATAGGTAGACAACATGGGCAGGATTCCAAGCAGGGGGATCAAGTCAAGAGGTTCAGGCTGGGGGGTACCAACTAGAGGGCCAAGGGTACAAGTAGGTTCAGTAGGGCCGTAATCAGCAGCAGCAGGTTCCTCAGGGCCGTCAGGGCTAAGGGAATGATAGAGGTGGACAACACGACCAGGGTTATCAGGGACAGCGCCAGAGCCAACCTTGATACGGGCAACAAGGCCAGAGGTAGAGACCGTTTTCGGTATTATATATAATGTACTATTTTTTCAACATGTATGATGTGTGGCAATTATTTACTATTTTTTTCTTAAATTATATAGTAGAAACAAATTTAGGACCAATATATATTTTAAAATATTTATAAATAATTTTTAAACTCAATAGATCTCTTTCCCCTCATTCTCATTTTTAATAAAAATTTTAACATTTAAATTTAAGAGACAATTTATTAAAGTTAGGATTCAATTCTATACCAAAATAACACATATTTCTGTTGAAACTCATTTAAGGAAAGCAAAAAAAAAATTAAATGATCTTCTTTTGAAGCTAAATGTTAATATTGATTATCATGGGGTAGTGAGAGATGTAGGTTAGATGAAGAAAGAAGATGTGATGGAGATAATTAAATATTTGTTGTAATAAATGTTAACACACTGCACAATCATATTTAGGAGTTGCATTTGAAGAGAACGAGTCCGAGTCCATTAATAAGGATATTAACATTTATTTCAAGAGATGTATCATCGTATCTTTACAAAAGAGCATTTTGTAATAATTATACTAGTTTTTTAGTCTGCACAATGCGCGACATTTGTATAATTTTTATATTATAATATACTAAATATACATAATGCACATCCACACTACTATTGGACATTCTCAAAAGAGAGTAGAAGAATTTCTACCTTCATTGATGTGTGTTGCTTTGTGATTTTTTTAATTATTAATTAATAAAAATTACAAGAAAATCACTATTGTAGTTTCACACTCTAAAATTAATTTTTGCGATGCTATACGGATTGCTTTTTGGCATTTGTATGTCCTTCTACAACACTTGTGGTGTACAATGGCATTAAATATGAGTGCTAATAGTCGTGTCATATAATAAAGTAATTAAAATATATATAAATAAATAGAATTAGTGTTAGTTTATTGTGATTTTCGTCAATAAAGTTATAGTTTGTTAAATTTGATAGTTTATTATGAATTCGAGTAAGTTATGTTTAAAAAACTATTATTTAAAATTGTATTTTAGTGAATATATTGGTGGGATAACTCTTTACCACATTTAATGACTATGAATTTATAAAAGATAATATATGTGCAAATGATGAATAGATTGTTTTGTATATAAAACTAGTTGTAGGCCATGCGTTGCGTGACCGTAGAAGTTTTTATTATAAAAATAAAGTTATAAATTAATATAAAATGAGATTTTGCGCTAATGGGGAGGGACATAGGGTGGTACATCTGTACAAAATAAGGGACAAAAATTCTACATGTGAAAATAACGGAAGTGAATTTTGTGACACCCCGCCTAATTAAATACCGGGTGATGAGTCCTTTATTAAATTATAACCAAGGTGAACGGTTGGTTCATTCTTAGCATCACTGTCACAAAAAAAACTTTTCAATTTAAATACACTAAACAATTAAGCTAAGTGTCAAAACCATATAAAATATTATTTATATTTTAGTTTTAAGTCCAAACATAAAATCTTTTATAAATTCACCGTTTAAGAGTCACACAAATAACTAAACTGAAAAAGATCATCCAAGAAATTTAAGCATTCAATTAACTAATTTCAACTTTAAAACCATGCAGGAAAAACATACTGACAGTAACAAATTCCGAAGTAAAAATACTAAAAGTAAATGAATCAGAATCTCTGACAAAACCAACTGAATAAGGAAAAAGGGTGACACATGACCAACTGGATAAAACAGAACTAGGAGTGGAATCAATAATGAGGTTGTCTAAGAAAAAGGCCTGCAACTCCCACCTAAGCTGCAGCACGTTCCTTCCAAAGAATCCTAAGCATGACGCCCCTGTGGCTAGGAACCTGTAATATATACATATATATACAAGAGAGAAGAGAGAACAGGAAACGGGTCAGAGCCCGATTATAAAACAGTTTAAAATTTGAGTTTAGCAAGTATTTAAAATGCTTACCGGCTAATGCAACAATCATATTAGTATGTGGCACTCTCATGAGAAATTCTCACCTCTCTTCTAATGTGCACACCTATCGCACTATTAATTCCAACAGTTTAGCTTATCTTAAATTCCTCATAAGGTTTCATGCTGACAATTACTAGGGCTAAGATAATTAACTTCTGAAAGCAAAGTTTTCACATAAACCTCATTTTATTATAAAATCTTTCAGTATTGCCTCAAACTTTTCAAACCCTTAAAAATTCGAAATATTTATTCATTATTTAACTACTTTTAGTCACAGTAGAAAGTTTTCCAATTTCAAGTCTATATATATATATACTATCGGCACCCCACATAAATTTATGGTGTAGGCATACTCTGCTATTCAGTCCCCGTATCACTCGTACTAAAGGAAATACTAGTTCGGAATCACTCTCGAACTGTATTAACACAAAACACATACAAATTGAGGCGAAGCATAGTTCCAAGTCACTAAGAAATCACCACATACCCTCACGTCTCTTAGGACCGTCTGACTATCGATCAGATAGCCTGTACCAACGATTCCAATGTTCTAGGGTACAAGTCGATAACCCCCGTAAAGGTCCCATCGAGATAAGACTGTCCCGACGCGGTAACCTCGGTGATAGCAAGTAGCGCGGGCATGATTTTTACACGTATATAGTATATGCACAAGCATAGTCATATACATGTATAATACCATTCCCATGTCTAAATTAGGTACACCCACGACCCATACTTATGATATTCGTTCTTAGTACACATTACTAAATTATCCCGTATAACGGCTCGTCTCTTTTATTCCTATTTATGAAATTATTCCAAACTTACTTCGTATCACTCGTAGTATCCTATCTCCCTAAGTATAATTTCAGTAGGTACTCTCTTATTTTACGACGTAACTTCCTTACGAGTCTCACTCCTTTAGTCACACTTCCCATTATTCCTTAAGTGTAAATCACTCCCCGTTATCACTAATTTCGTCTTTACATTAAATGCTCCATTTTTAAAAAGTCCTATTAGTCCTCTTTATGTCCCAAAATTTTCTAACAATAATGTTCAAAGGTTACTACTCATTTTAATCGAAATAAACTATTTAAAATAGGAATATAAATTTTCCAGGAGGGGTCGATCGATCGAGGCGAAACACTATCCTATTCCAAACTCATCCAAATCATCCTTTTTTACTCCCAAACTCCCAACAAATGATACTACAAGTGTTCTATACCCAAATAAATAATATTCTACGTAAGACATGTGAGTTTTCATCAAGTATAATAAATTAAAAGGGTAAAATCTATATAAATCTCAAGAACTCTAATATTTTCTTTAACTTAGTTCTTCCCATTATTTTTTCAAGATTGTCTACTCCTAACTCAATGCAAATTCTTGGTTCAACATCTACATATGAAATAGATTTCCAGAATATGATTTCCACCTCTACAACATGTAAATTCTAGTCTCCAATATATGCTTTCTTTCATGAAAATTAGTTCTAATCAACCCTAGACTAATATAATTGAAGCATTAACTAAAATAAAGAAAGATAAATACATTCCTAGAAATCTTTGTTTCTGATTTGTGGAAGAAATTGGTGTGATTGTGTTCCTCATTGCGCGATCTACAATTTGGCGGTGGCGACGGTGCAAACGGTGGAGTTCTTGGCCTAGAACTCCTCGGAAAGCTTCTCCTCTTCCTCTCCAATGGCCGTTCTTGGCTTTTGGTTATGCTAATCCTAGAAGACAACCCCTAACATCTGATATAACCGTAGAAAATTCGTGGGTTTCCATGCCCAAAAATACAAAATGTCTAAAACGCCCTCCCGGGATGTTAATTAGGCCTAAAAATGCCCTGAGAGCCAAACTAAACCCCCGGGTACATTATTTTGACATCTCGACCCTTCCGGACATATCGACGCACTTAAAATGACCATAGGGGTGACTTATAATTTATTCACTTTTAATAATTCGAATTCAATCCCGACTCGACACGGGCGCGTCCCGATAAAATTTTCAAATTATCAAATTAGATCCTTGTGATAATTTTACTAAATTTAATTACACATCTTACTTTATCCATAAAGTAATTTACAACAAAATTCTAATAATTACTAACTCTCATTACGCCAGTAAATATTTAAATGATTTTCGGATTAATATTAAATTAATATCTCTAATTAAATTTAATAAATCCCCAAATTTAAAAGTCATAAAAATACGGGGTATTACATACTTCCCCCCGAATAACGAAATTTCATCCCGATATTAAAAAAAAATAAGATATACCTGATAAGAATAACTCTGGATATTTCTCACGCATGTCTGCATCACTCTCCCACCTGATGCTCTGATACCACCTGTGACACCCCGCCTAATTAAATACCGGGTGATCAGTCCATTATTAAATTATAACCAAGGTGAACGGTTGGTTCATTCTTAGCATCACTGTCACAAAAAAACTTTTCAATTTAAACACCCTAAATAATTAAGCTAAGTGTCAAAACATTTAAAACATTATTTCTATTTTTAATCTAAGTCCAAATATAAAATCTTTCATAAATTCACCGTTTAAGAGTCACACAAATAACTAAACTGGAAAAGATCATCCAAACAATTTAAGCATTCAATTAACTAATTCCAACTTTAAAACCACAAAGGAAAAATATACTGACAATAACAAATCCCAAAGTAAAAATACTAAAAGTAAATGAACCACAATCTCTGACAAAACCAACTGAATAAGGAAAAAGGGCGACACATGCCCAACTGGATAAAATAGAACTAGGAGTGGAATTAATAATGAGGTCGTCTAAGAAAAAGACCTGCAACTCCCACCTAAGCAGCAGCATGTTCCTTCCAAAGAATCATAAGCATGACGCCCCTGTGGCTGGGCGCCTGTAATATATACATATATATACAAGAGAGAAGAGAGAACAGAAAACGGGTTAGAACCCGATTGTAAAATAGTTTATAAATTTAGTTTAGCAAGTATTTAAAATGCTTACCAGCTAATGCAACAATCATATTAGTATGCGGCACTCTCTTGAGAAATTCTCACCTCTCTTCTAATGTGCACACCTACCGCACTATTAATTCCAACGGTTTAGATTATCTTAAATTCCTCATAAGGTTTCATGCTGACAATTACTAGGGCTAAGATAATTAACTACTGAAAGCAAAGTTTTCACATAAATCTCATTTTATTATAAAGTCTTTCAGTATTGCCTCAAACTTTTCAAACCCTTAAAAATTCAGAATATTTATTCATTATTTAACTACTTTTAGTCACAGTAGAAAGTTTCCCAATTTCAAGTCTATATATATATATATATATATATATACTATCGGCACCCCGCATAAATTTATGGTGCAGGCATACTCTATTATCCAGTCCCCGTATCACTCGTACTAAGGGAAATACTAGCTTGGAATCACTCTCGAACTGTATTAACACAAAACACATACAAATTGAGACGAAGTATAGTTCCAAGTAACTAAGAGGTCAGCACATACCCTCACGTCTCTTAGGACCGTCTGACTATCGGTCAGATAGCCTTTACCAAGGATTCCTATGTTCTAGGGTACAAGTCGATATCCCCCATAAAGGTCCCATCGAGATAAGATTATCCCAGTGCGATAACCTTAGCGATAGCAAGTAGCGTGGGCATAATTTTTACACGTATATACTATATGCACAAACACAGTCATATATATGTATACTACCATTCCCATGTCTAAATTAGGTACACCCACGACCCATACTTATGATATTCGTTCTTAGTACACATTACTAGATTATCCCATATAACGGCTCGTCTCTTTTATTATTATTTATGGAATTATTCCAAACTTACTTCGTATCACTCGTAGTATCCTATCTCCCTAAGTATAATTTCAGTAGTTACTCTCTTATTTTACGATGTAACTTCCTTACGAGTCTCACTCCTTTAGTCACACGTTCCCATTATTCCTTAAGTGTAAATCACTCCCTGTTATCACTAATTTCGTCTTTACATTAAATGCTCTATTTTTACAAAGTCCTACTGGTCCTCTTTATGTACCAAAATGTTTTAACAATAATGTTCAAAGGTTACTACTCATTTTAATCGAAATAAACTCATTAAAAGAGGAATGTGAATTTTCCAGGAGGGGTCGATCGATCGATGGAAGTGGGTCGATCGATCAAGCAGTTATGGCGAAACTGCAGAAATACCAGTTATGGGAATCCTATTCCAAACTCATCCAAATAATCCTTTTTGATTCCTATACTCCCAAAAAATGATACTACAAGTGTTATATACCCAAATAAATAATATTCTACGTAAGACATGTGAGTTTTCATCAAGTATAATGAATTAAAAGGGCAAAATCTATATAAATCTCAAGAACCCTAATATTTTCTTTAACTTAGTTTGTCCCATTCTTTTTTCCAAATTGTCTACTCCTAACTCAATGCAAATTCGTGGTTCAACCTCTACATATAAAATAGATTTTCGTAATATGATTTCCACCTCTACAACATGTAAATTCTAGTCTCGAATATATGCTTTCTTTCACAAAAACTAGTTCTAATCAACCCTAGACTAATATAATTGAAGCATTGACTAAAATAAAGCAAGGTAGATACTTGCCTGGAAATCTTTGTTTATGATTTGTGGAAGAAATTGGTGTGATTTTGTTCCTCGTCGCGCGATCTACAATTTGGCGGTGACGGCAGTGCAAATGGTGAAGTTCTTGGCCTAGAACTCCTCGGAAAGCTTCTCCTCTTCCTCTCCAATGGACGTTCTTGGTTTTTGGTTATGCTAACCCTAGAAGACAACCCTTAACATCTGATATAACCTTAAAAAATTCGTGGGTTTCCATGCCCAAAAATACAAAATGTCTAAAACGCCCTCTCGGGATGTTAATTAGGCCTAAAAATGCCCTGAGACCCAAACTAAACCCCCGGGTATATTATTTTGACATCTCGACCCTTACGGACACATTGACGCACTTAAAATGACCATATGGGTGACTTATAATTTATTCACTTTTAATAATTCGAATTTAATCCCGACACGACACGAGCACGTCCCGATAAAATTTCCAAAATTATCAAATTAGATTCTCGTGATAATTTTACTAAATTTAATTACCCATCTTACTTTACTCGTAAAGTAATTTACAATAAAATTTCAATAATTACCAACTCTCATCACGCTAGTAAATATTTAAATGATTTCCGAATTAATATTAAATTAATATCTCTAATTAAATTTAATAAATCCCCAAATTTAAAAGTCATAAAAATATTGGGTATTACATAATTTCCCCCGAATAGCGGAATTTCGTCCCAAAATTAAAAAAAAATAAGGTATACGTGGTAAGAATAACTCTGGGTATTTCTCACGCATGTCTGCCTCACGCTCCCAAGTGGATTCCTCCACATTATGACGTTCCCACTGGACCCGTACAAGTGGGACTACTTTCGACCTCAATCTCCTTTCACTATGGTCTAGAATAGCCACTGGCCTCTCCTCGTAAGAGTTATCGGCCTGTAAGTCAATCTCCTCAATCGCGATGTGGGTGTGGGCAGGTCATCCCGAAGGTATCGTCTCAACGACGAGATGTGGAATACATCATGAATGCGGGGTAAATGCTCTGGCAGTCCCAATCTGTATGCTACCGGCCCAATCCTCTCGATAATGGGAAATGGTACCACATACCGCGGGGCCAGTTTCCCTTTCTTTCCAAACCTCATCACTCCTTTCATAGGAGATACACGTAGTAATACTTGGTCCCCCACATTAAATTATTAGAAGAACTATTTTGCATTAGCATAGCTTTTCTGCCTGTCCTGGGCTACCCGAATACGACTCCTGATAAGCTCAATCCTAGTGGAGGTTTCCAGAATCACCTCTGGTCCTAGAAACTTGTTGTCCCCCACCTCTAGCTAATAAGTTGGAGAACGATAAGGCCTGTCATACGATGCCTCAAATGGAGCCATGACAATCGTGAACTGATAGGAGTTATTAAAAGTAAACTCCACCAGTTGAAGGTGTGGCTCCCATCCTCCTCCAAAATCAAGGATACACATGCGTAGAATATCTTCCAACATCTTATTGGTACGCTTTGTTTGTCCATCTATCTGTGGGTGATAAGCTGAACTCAATCTTAACTCTGTACCCATTGCCTCCTGAAAGCTCTCCTAGAAACGTGACACGGAAATCTTGTCGCTGTCTGACACAATATCCAGGGGCACCCCATGTAGTCTAATAATCTCGACAATGCACAACTGAGCATACTGACCCATGGTATAGTTTGTCCGTACTGGCAGAAAATGATCCACCTTGGTTAAACGGTCCACAATCACCCAGATGGAGTCGTGACCCCGCTGTGATGTAGGTAACCTAGTAATAAAATCCATGGAGATACTATCCCACTTCCACGTTGGTATTTCCAACGTCTGAAGAAACCCCAACGATTTCTAGTGGTCTACTTTTACCATTTGACAAGTAGAATACTTGGACACAAACTCAGTAATGTCCTTCTTCATCCCACTCCACCAGTATTATCGCCTCATATCCTGGTACATCTTATTTCCCCTGGGATGCACTGCAAATCTGGACCCGTGAGACTATGTCATCACTGCATGACGTAAGTTTGCTCCTTCTGGGACCACTAATCTCCCATTAAACCTCAAACCTCCATCGAAACCAACTTAATAGGACACAACACCCTCAGTTAAAAGTTATACAATCTGCTCCTGGCAAAATGAATCTGCTGTCTGTGCCGGTATTACCCTCGTAATAATCTTGGGTGTCACAGTCATGACAGATATGAAGGAATGGGCTACCGCATCCTGGTGACCCAACTCTTTCCACTTTGCTCTCCAGATGTTCGCTACGTCATCTATCGGTCTACGGCTCAACACATCAGCAACCACGTTATCCTTCTTCGCATGGTACTGTATGTCGAACTAATAGTCTTTCACAAACTCTAACCACCTGGGCGGACACATATTCAGCTCTCGCTAAGTGAACAGGTATTGCAGTGACTTGTGGTATGTGAACAAGCGAAACTTCTCCCCCAATAAATAATGTCTCCATATCCTCAATGCAAAGACGACCGCTGCTAACTTTAGGTCGTGGGTGGAGTAATTTCTCTCCTGCGGTTTAAGTTTGCGAGAGGCAAAAACTATAGCCTTCTCTTCCTGTTGAAGTACTCCCCTAAGTCCTCATAAGGAGGCATCGGTGTAAACCAGATACTCTACTCCTGGCTTGGGTAAAGCAAGAACTGGTGCCGAAGTTAGCTTATCTTTTAGCTCATCAAAAGCCAATTGATAAGCATCGTCCCAAACATATGGTAACCCCTTGCGAGTAAGGTTCGTCAATGGACCCGCGATCTTGGAGAACCCTCGAATGAATCTCCTGTAGTACCCGGCTAACCCCAAGAAACTATGCACTTCTGTCGGTGTCGTGGGCTGTCCCCACTCCCTCACTGCTGACACTTTACCCGGGTCAATAGCTATCCCCAATTCAGATACAATATGTCCCAAAAACTGCACCTCCCGTAACCATAATCCGCACTTCTCGTACTTATTATACAGCTGATGCTCTTGTAGAGTCTGAAGAACCTACCTCAAGTGCTCAGCATGCTCTTCCTCAGTGTGTGAATATATCAGGATGTCATCTATGGAGACGATGACAAACTGATCCAAGAACTCTCTGAACACTCGGTTCATCAAGTCCATGAATACAGCTGGAGAATTTGTGAGTCCAAATGGCATCACTCTGAACTCATAGGACCCATATCTCATCAAGAAAGCAGTCTTCGACACATACTGCTCCCTAATCCGTAGATGATGGTGTCCCGATCTCAAATGTATCTTCGAAAAGAAAGTTTCTCCCCTCGGCTGGTCGAACAGATCATTGACTCGAGGCAACGGATATTTGTTTCGTATTGTAACCTTATTCAGCTCCCCGTAATCCACGCATAACCTCAGTGAACCATCTCTCTTCTTCACAAACAAGACTGGCGCGCCCCAAGGTAAGGTACTCCTATGAATAAATCCCTGACCTAACAACTGCTCTATCTGATCTCATAACCCTCTCATTTCCGCTGGGGCCATACGATACGGAGTGCGTGCTATCGGTCGAGTATCCAGTAATAAGTCTATGATGAAATCTATCTCTCGATTGGGGGGTAGTCCTGGTATCTACTGAAATACATCAGAATACTCACGAATAACTGGGATCGAGTCTAAGGGAATCACGACCTCCTTAGAGGTATCCTCCTCTATGTAATACAAATGAGCAAAAGAGCCTCCCTCTAGGCGAGGCATCGCCACTAAAAACATCTCCTGTCCCGAAATGCCAAAGATAAGTTTATGATTGGTTTGAAGAAAGTCTCGAGATTCAGGCAATTTGCAGATGATATAACTAGTAAATACGTTCCTCCTCATGCCAACATATTTTATTGTCTAGGAGGAATTAGGCTTACTTATTTTTCAGTACAAGTGGCTACGGGGTTTGTAACAATCTATTATGGCTCTGTATGCTGCGAGCCAATCCATGCCAATAATAACATCGTGCTCATGCATCTCTAAGACTAACATGTCTGCTGGTAAAATTAAACTATCAATCTCTATTCCCATGCCCCGGCATATAAAGAAAATTAGCGACCCATTCCCAGTGGTGAGTCTACGGATGTCACAGTGCTCTCTGCTGTGGCTAATAATCCTAAGGCCTTCACAAAATGAGTAGCTATAAAACAGTGTGTCGCCCCAGTATCAAATAAAACCCGACCCATAGTACCATGGATAGGAAACGTACCCTCAATCGTGGGTGGTGCTTGAGGAGCTGCTGCTTGGTAGACGTTATAGACACGTCCATACTGTAACTGTCCCTGCTATACTGGAGCTGCTGGGATGGCTGGTAGGGCTGGTACCTGAGCTGGTGCTGGGAGGGCAACTGGAAAGAGTGTCCTCTGTGGCTCATTACGGGCACCCTGCTGTTGTAGGGCCCTATCCCCCTCTGGACAATCCTGGCGCCTATGGCCATTCTTGCCACACCTGAAACATCGACCCCTGAAATTATCTCCCCTCTTTCCCTGCTGACCACGACCCTGTTGGACGTTACCACCCCGCCACTGGCCCTGCTGGAAACGCTGTTGGCCCTGATGGCCCTACTGTTGTCCATGCTGCTGACGATGTTGCCCCTGCTAGTTAGACTGGCCCTGCCTAAATCCACCAAATCCCTGTCTGGAGTCACCTGATCGGAACTACTTGGAAGGGTCCCCTTGATGGGAACTCTGCTCAATATGTCGAGTCTTCCCTTGAGATGTCGGTTCCCCACCAGTATTACTATCCCCTGTCCTGCCCTGCTGGCTGGACTCTCCTGCTCGTTTGCTTCCTTACAGATGGAAGAGGTGGTCCTGGCAGTGTAACAACGCAGCGTTAAGTACATTCGTGTAGGTACTCAGTGACAGATTTCCTATGAGGTGCTGACGGATCCTCCAGACCAACCTGTCCACAAACAACAGTATCTTCTTCCCCTCAGTGGGTGCCTCATCTGGCACTATAGTGAGAAGTCTAGTGAACTCCACCTCGTACTCAGCAACGATCGTATTCTCCTGTTTCAGATTCAGTAACTTCCGCCTCATCTCCATCTTCACGACGGATGGAAAGTATTTGCGATCAAACTGCGCCCAAAATGACTGAATAGTGATAATGTCCCTCTCCTTCAAGGTGATGGTAGATTCCCACCACTGCAAAGCGGCCCCCACTAGCTTGAAGGAAGCCAACAACTATTTATGCACGTCCGTGCACTCGTACATGCGCAGATGCCTCTGGATATTTTTCTTCCATTGGCTGGCTACAATGATATCCGAACTACCTGCAAACTCTGGGGATGAGCCTTCTGGAAGGCATCCCAAACCCGCTCCACGCAGATGGTAGCTGTGCTGGTGCTGGTGCCACTGCCTGAACCTAGGGTGGAGCCTGCTACACTACTGCTATTGCAGCATTCACCGCCTGAGCAACGATAGCAGCTACCTCGGTTGCATTCATCATACCCTGAACTGGAGTTTCTGGCTGCTCAGCTCGGGCTCATCTATCCTTGGGTGCTCGTCTCGGAGGCATCTGAAACGAGAAAGAAGTTTATTAGTCTACAGTTATTAACAAATCTCGAATAGCTGAAGACGTAAGTGTAAATGCAAGAATACAACAATCCTAAAAATAAGGCCCTATATCAAGGACGCTAAGTTGAGAGCGAAATAAGCCGTACAAATCCTAAAGGACACTAGAACCTGATGCTCTGATACCACCTGTGACACCCCGCCTAATTAAATATCGGGTGATCAGTCCTTTATTAACCAAGGTGAACGGTTGGTTCATTCTTATCATCACTGTCGCAAAATAAAATTTTCAATTTTAACACCTTATATAATTAAGCCAAGTGTCAAAACCATTTAAGACATTATTTCTATTTTTAATTTAAGTCCAAACATAAAATCTTTCATAAATTCACCGTTTAAGAGTCACACAAATAACTAAACTGAAAAAGATCATCCAAGCAATTTAAGCATTCAATTAACTAACTCCAATTTTAAAACCACGAAGGAAAAACATACTGACAGTAACAAATCCCAAAGTAAAAATACTAAAAGTAAATGAATCACAATCTCTGACAAAACCAACTCTATAAGGAAAAAAGGTGACATATGCCCAACTGGATAAAACAGAACTAGGAGTGGAATCAATAATGAGGTCGTCTAAGAAAAAGGCCTGCAACTCCCACCTAAGCTGCAGCACGTTCCTTCCAAAGAATCCTAAGCATGATGCCCCTGTGGCTGGGCACCTGTAATATATACATATATATACAAGAGAGAAGAGAGAACAGAAAACGGGTCAGAGCCCGATTGTAAAATAGTTTAGCAAGTATTTAAAATGCTTATCGGCTAATGCAACAATCATATTAGTACGCGGCACTCTCTTGAGAAATTATCACCTCTCTTCTAATGTGCACACCTACCGCACTATTAATTCCAACGGTTTAGATTATCTTAAATTCCTTATAAGGTTTCATGCTGACAATTACTAGGGCTAAGATAATTAACTACTGAAAGAAAAGTTTTCACATAAATCTCATTTTATTATAAAGTCTTTCAGTATTGCCTCAAACTTTTCAAACCCTTAAGAATTCAGAATATTTATTCATTATTTAACTACTTTTAGTCACAGTAGAAAGTTTCCCAATTTCAAGTCTCTCTCTCTCTCTCTCTCTCTCTCTCTCTATATATATATATATATATATATATATATATATATATATATATATATATATATATATGCTATCGGCACCCCACATAAATTTATGGTGCAGGCATACTCTGTTATCCAGTCCCCGTATCACACGTACTAAGGGAAATACTAGTTCGGAATCACTCTCGAACTGTATTAACACAAAACACATACAAATTGAGGTGAAGTATAGTTCCAAGTCACTAAGAGGTCAGCACATACCCTCACGTCTCTTAGGACCGTCTGACTATCGGTCAGATAGCCTGTACCAAGGATTCCTATGTTCTAGGGTACAAGTCGATATCCCCCATAAAGGTCCCATCGATATAAGATTATCCCAGTGCGATAACCTCAGCGATAGCAAGTAGCGCGGGCATAATTTTTACACGTATATAGTATATGCACAAACATAGTCATATATATGTATACTACCATTCCCATGTCTAAATTAGATACACCCATGACCCATACTTATGATATTCATTCTTAGTACACATTACTAGATTATCCCATATAACGGCTCGTCTCTTTTATTATTATTTATGGAATTATTCCAAACTTACTTCGTATCACTCGTAGTATCCTATCTCCCTAAGTATAATTTCAGTAGTTACTCTCTTATTTTACGATGTAACTTCCTTACGAGTCTCACTCCTTTAGTCACACGTTCCCATTATTCCTTAAGTGTAAATCACTCCCTGTTATCACTAATTTCGTCTTTACATTAAATGCTCTATTTTTACAAAGTCCTACTGGTCCTCTTTATGTACCAAAATGTTTTAACAATAATGTTCAAAGGTTACTACTCATTTTAATCGAAATAAACTCATTAAAAGAGGAATGTGAATTTTCCAGGAGGGGTCGATCGATCGATGGAAGTGGGTCGATCGATCAAGCAGTTATGGCGAAACTGCAGAAATACCAGTTATGGGAATCCTATTCCAAACTCATCCAAATAATCCTTTTTGATTCCTATACTCCCAAAAAATGATACTACAAGTGTTATATACCCAAATAAATAATATTCTACGTAAGACATGTGAGTTTTCATCAAGTATAATGAATTAAAAGGGCAAAATCTATATAAATCTCAAGAATCCTAATATTTTCTTTAACTTAGTTTGTCCCATTCTTTTTTCCAAATTGTCTACTCCTAACTCAATGCAAATTCGTGGTTCAACCTCTACATATAAATAGATTTTCGTAATATGATTTCCACCTCTACAACATGTAAATTCTAGTCTCGAATATATGCTTTCTTTCACGAAAACTAGTTCTAATCAACCCTAGACTAATATAATTGAAGCATTGACTAAAATAAAGCAAGGTAGATACTTGCCTGGAAATCTTTGTTTCTGATTTGTGGAAGAAATTGGTGTGATTTTTTTCCTCGTCGCGCGATCTACAATTTGGCGGTGACGGCAGTGCAAATGGTGGAGTTCTTGGCCTAGAACTCCTCGGAAAGCTTCTCCTCTTCCTCTCCAATGGACGTTCTTGGTTTTTGGTTATGCTAACCCTAGAAGACAACCCTAAACATCTGATATAACCTTAGAAAATTCGTGGGTTTCCATGCCCAAAAATACAAAATGTCTAAAACGCCCTCTCGGGATGTTAATTAGGCCTAAAAATGCCCTGAGACCCAAACTAAACCCCCGGGTATATTATTTTGACATCTCGACCCTTCCGGACACATTGACGCACTTAAAATGACCATATGGGTGACTTATAATTTATTCACTTTTAATAATTCAAATTTAATCCCGACACGACACGAGCACGTCCCGATAAAATTTCCAAAATTATCAAATTAGATTCTCGTGATAATTTTACTAAATTTAATTACCCATCTTACTTTACTCGTAAAGTAATTTACAATAAAATTTCAATAATTACCAACTCTCATCACGCTAGTAAATATTTAAATGATTTCCGAATTAATATTAAATTAATATCTCTAATTAAATTTAATAAATCCCCAAATTTAAAAGTCATAAAAATATTGGGTATTACATAATTTCCCCCGAATAACGGAATTTCGTCCCGAAATTAAAAAAAAAATAAGGTATACCTGGTAAGAATAACTCTGGGTATTTCTCACGCATGTCTGCCTCACGCTCCCAAGTGGATTCCTCCACATTATGACGCTCCCACTGGACCCGTACAAGTGGGACTACTTTCGACCTCAATCTCCTTTCACTATGGTCTAGAATAGCCACTGGCCTCTCCTCGTAAGAGTTATCGGCCTGTAAGTCAATCTCCTCAATCGCGATGTGGGTGTGGGCAGGTCATCCCGAAGGTATCGTCTCAACGACGAGATGTGGAATACATCGTGAATGCGGGGTAAATGCTCTGGCAGTCCCAATCTGTATGCTACCGGCCCAATCCTCTCGATAATGGGAAATGGTACCACATACCTCGGGGCCAGTTTCCCTTTCTTTCCAAACCTCATCACTCCTTTCATAGGAGATACACGTAGTAATACTTGGTCCCCCACATTAAATTATTAGAAGAACTATTTTGCATTAGCATAGCTTTTCTGCCTGTCCTGGGCTACCCGAATACGACTCCTGATAAGCTCAATCCTAGTGGAGGTTTCCAGAATCACCTCTGATCCTAGAAACTTGTTGTCCCCCACCTCTAGCTAATAAGTTGGAGAACGATAAGGCCTGCCATACGATGCCTCAAATGGAGCCATGACAATCGTGAACTGATAGGAGTTATTAAAAGTAAACTCCACCAGTTGAAGGTGTGGCTCCCATCCTCCTCCAAAATCAAGGATACACATGCGTAGAATATCTTCCAACATCTTATTGGTACGCTTTGTTTGTCCATCTATCTGTGGGTGATAAGCTGAACTCAATCTTAACTCTGTACCCATTGCCTCCTGAAAGCTCTCCTAGAAACGTGACACGGAAATCTTGTCGCTGTCTGACACAATATCCAGGGGCACCCCATGTAGTCTAATAATCTCGACAATGCACAACTGAGCATACTGACCCATGGTATAGTTTGTCCGTACTGGCAGAAAATGATCCACCTTGGTTAAACGGTCCACAATCACCCAGATGGAGTCGTGACCCCGCTGTGATGTAGGTAACCTAGTAATAAAATCCATGGAGATACTATCCCACTTCCACGTTGGTATTTCCAACGTCTGAAGAAACCCCAACGATTTCTAGTGGTCTACTTTTACCATTTGACAAGTAGAATACTTGGACACAAACTCAGCAATGTCCTTCTTCATCCCACTCCACCAGTATTATCGCCTCATATCCTGGTACATCTTATTTCCCCTGGGTTGCACTGCAAATCTGGACCCGTGAGACTATGTCATCACTGCATGACGTAAGTTTGCTCCTTCTGGGACCACTAATCTCCCATTAAACCTCAAACCTCCATCGAAACCAACTTAATAGGACACAACACCCTCAGTTAAAAGTTATACAATCTGCTCCTGGCAAAATGAATCTGCTGTCTGTGCCAGTATTACCCTCGTAATAATCTCGGGTGTCACAGTCATGACAGATATGAAGGAATGGGCTACCGCATCCTGGTGACCCAACTCTTTCCACTTTGCTCTCCAGATGTCCGCTACGTCATCTATCGGTCTACGGCTCAACACATCAGCAACCACGTTATCCTTCTTCGTATGGTACTGTATGTCGAACTAATAGTCTTTCACAAACTCTAACCACCTGGGCGGACACATATTCAGCTCTCGCTGAGTGAACAAGTATTGCAGTGACTTGTGGTATGTGAACAAGCGAAACTTCTCCCCCAATAAATAATGTCTCCATATCCTCAATGCAAAGACGACCGCTGCTAACTTTAGGTCGTGGGTGGAGTAATTTCTCTCCTGCGGTTTAAGCTTGCGAGAGGCAAAAGCTATAGCCTTCTCTTCCTGTTGAAGTACTCCCCTGAGTCCTCATAAGGAGGCATCGGTGTAAACCAGATACTCTACTCCTGGCTTGGGTAAAGCAAGAACTGGTGCCGAAGTTAGCTTATCTTTTAGCTCATCAAAAGCCAATTGATAAGCATCGTCCCAAACATATGGTACCCCCTTGCGAGTAAGGTTCGTCAATGGACCCGCGATCTTGGAGAACCCTCGAATGAATCTCCTGTAGTACCCGGCTAACCCCAAGAAACTACGCACTTCTGTCGGTGTCGTGGGCTGTCCCCACTCCCTCACTGCTGACACTTTACCCGGGTCAATAGCTATCCCCAATTCAGATACAATATGTCCCAAAAACTGTACCTCCCGTAACCATAATCCGCACTTCTCGTACTTATTATACAGCTGATGCTCTTGTAGAGTCTGAAGAACCTACCTCAAGTGCTCAGCATGCTCTTCCTCAGTGTGTGAATATATCAGGATGTCATCTATGGAGACGATGACAAACTGATCCAAGAACTCTCTGAACACTCGGTTCATCAAGTCCATGAATACAGCTGGAGAATTTGTGAGTCCAAATGGCATCACTCTGAACTCATAGGACCCATATCTCATCAAGAAAGCAGTCTTCGACACATCCTGCTCCCTAATCCGTAGATGATGGTGTCCCGATCTCAAATGTATCTTCGAAAAGAAAGTTTCTCCCCTCGGCTGGTCGAACAGATCATTGACTCGAGGCAACGGATATTTGTTCCGTATTGTAACCTTGTTCAGCTCCCCGTAATCCACGCATAACCTCAGTGAACCATCTCTCTTCTTCACAAACAAGACTGGCGCGCCCCAAGGTAAGGTACTCCTATGAATAAATCCCTGACCTAGCAACTGCTCTATCTGATCTCATAACCCTCTCATTTCCGCTGGGGCCATACGATACGGAGCGCGTGCTATCGGTCGAGTATCCAGTAATTAGTCTATGATGAAATCTATCTCTCGATTGGGGGGTAGTCCTGGTATCTACTGAAATACATCAGAATACTCACGAATAACTGGGATCGAGTCTAAGGGAATCACGACCTCCTTAGAGGTATCCTCCTCTATGTAATACAAATGAGCAAAAGAGCCTCCCTCTAGGCGAGGCATCGCCACTAAAAACATCTCCTGTCCCGAAATGCCAAAGATAAGTTTATGATTGGTTTGAAGAAAGTCTCGAGATTCAGGCGATTTGCAGATGATATAACTAGTAAATACGTTCCTCCTCATGCCAACATATTTTATTGTCTAGGAGGAATTAGGCTTACTTATTTTTCAGTACAAGTGGCTACGGGGTTTGTAACAATCTATTATGGCTCTGTATGCTGCGAGCCAATCCATGCCAATAATAACATCGTGCTCATGCATCTCTAAGACTAACATGTCTGCTGGTAAAATTAAACTATCAATCTCTATTCCCATGCCCCGGCATATAAAGAAAATTAGCGACCCATTCCCAGTGGTGAGTCTACGGATGTCACAGTGCTCTCTGCTGTGGCTAATAATCCTAAGGCCTTCACAAAATGAGTAGCTATAAAACAGTGTGTCGCCCCAGTATCAAATAAAACCCGACCCATAGTACCATGGATAGGAAACGTACCCTCAATCGTGGGTGGTGCTTGAGGAGCTGCTGCTTGGTAGACGTTATAGACACGTCCATACTGTAACTGTCCCTGCTATACTGGAGCTGCTGGGATGGCTGGTAGGGCTGGTACCTGAGCTGGTGCTGGGAGGGCAACTGGAAAGAGTGTCCTCTGTGGCTCATTACGGGCACCCTGCTGTTGTGGGGCCCTATCCCCCTCTGGACAATCCTGGCGCCTATGGCCATTCTTGCCACACCTGAAACATCGACCCCTGAAATTATCTCCCCTCTTTCCCTGCTGACCACGACCCTGTTGGACGTTACCACCCCGCCACTGGCCCTGCTGGCCCTGCTGGAAACGCTGTTGGCCCTGATGGCCTTACTGTTGTCCCTGCTGCTGACGATGTTTCCCCTGCTAGTTAGACTGGCCCTGCCTAAATCCACCAAATCCCCATTTGGAGTCACCTGATCGGAACTACTTGGAAGGGTCCCCTTGATGGGAACTCTGCTCAATATGTCGAGTCTTCCCTTGAGATATCGGTTCCCCACCAGTATTACTACCCCCTGTCCTGCCCTGCTGGCTGGACTCTCCTGCTCGTTTGCTTCCTTACAGATGGAAGAGGTGGTCCTGGCAGTGTAACAACGCAGCGTTAAGTACATTCGTGTAGGTACTCAGTGACAGATTTCCTATGAGGTGCTGACGGATCCTCCAGACCAACCCGTCCACAAACAACAGTATCTTCTTCCCCTCAGTGGGTGCCTCATCTGGCACTATAGTGAGAAGTTTAGTGAACTCCGCCTCGTACTCAGCAACGATCGTATTCTCCTGTTTCAGATTCAGTAACTTCCGCCTCATCTCCATCTTCACGACGGATGGAAAGTATTTGCGATCAAACTGCGCCCAAAATGACTGAATAGTGATAATGTCCCTCTCCTTCAAGGTGATGGTAGATTCCCACCACTGCAAAGCGGCCCCCACTAGCTTGAAGGAAGCCAACAACTATTTATGCACGTCCGTGCACTCGTACATGCGCAGATGCCTCTGGATATTTTTCTTCCATTGGCTGGCTACAATGATATCTGAACTACCTGCAAACTCTGGGGATGAGCCTTCTGGAAGGCATCCCAAACCCGCTCCACGCAGATGGTAGCTGTGCTGGTGCTGGTGCCACTGCCTGAACCTAGGGTGGAGCCTGCTACACTACTGCTATTGCAGCATTCACCGCCTGAGCAACGATAGCGGCTACCTCGGTTGCATTCATCATACCCTGAACTGGAGTTGCTGGCTGCTCAGCTCGGGCTCATCTATCCTTGGGTGCTCGTCTCGGAGGCATCTGAAACGAGAAAGAAGTTTATTAGTCTACAGTTATTAACAAATCTCGAATAGCTAAAGACGTAAGTGTAAATGCAAGAATACAACAATCCTAAAAATAAGGCCCTATATCAAGGACGCTAAGTTAAAAGCGAAATAAGCCGTACAAATCCTAAAGGACACTAGAACCTGATGCTCTGATACCACCTGTGACACCCCGCCTAATTAAATATCGGGTGATCAGTCCTTTATTAACCAAGGTGAACGGTTGGTTCATTCTTATCATCACTGTCGCAAAATAAAATTTTCAATTTTAACACCTTATATAATTAAGCCAAGTGTCAAAACCATTTAAGACATTATTTCTATTTTTAATTTAAGTCCAAACATAAAATCTTTCATAAATTCACCGTTTAAGAGTCACACAAATAACTAAACTGAAAAAGATCATCCAAACAATTTAAGCATTCAATTAACTAACTCCAATTTTAAAACCACGAAGGAAAAACATACTGACAGTAACAAATCCCAAAGTAAAAATACTAAAAGTAAATGAATCACAATCTCTGACAAAACCAACTCTATAAGGAAAAAAGGTGACATATGCCCAACTGGATAAAACAGAACTAGGAGTGGAATCAATAATGAGGTCGTCTAAGAAAAAGGCCTGCAACTCCCACCTAAGCTGCAGCACGTTCCTTCCAAAGAATCCTAAGCATGACGCCCCTGTAGCTGGGCACCTGTAATATATACATATATATACAAGAGAGAAGAGAGAACAGAAAACGGGTCAGAGCCCGATTGTAAAATAGTTTAGCAAGTATTTAAAATGCTTATCGGCTAATGCAACAATCATATTAGTACGCGACACTCTCTTGAGAAATTATCACCTCTCTTCTAATGTGCACACCTACCGCACTATTAATTCCAACGGTTTAGATTATCTTAAATTCCTTATAAGGTTTCATGCTGACAATTACTAGGGCTAAGATAATTAACTACTGAAAGAAAAGTTTTCACATAAATCTCATTTTATTATAAAGTCTTTCAGTATTGCCTCAAACTTTTCAAACCCTTAAGAATTCAGAATATTTATTCATTATTTAACTACTTTTAGTCACAGTAGAAAGTTTCCCAATTTCAAGTCTCTCTCTCTCTCTCTCTCTCTATATATATATATATATATATATATATATATGCTATCGGCACCCCACATAAATTTATGGTGCAGGCATACTCTGTTATCCAGTCCCCGTATCACACGTACTAAGGGAAATACTAGTTCGGAATCACTCTCGAACTGTATTAACACAAAACACATACAAATTGAGGTGAAGTATAGTTCCAAGTCACTAAGAGGTCAGCACATACCCTCACGTCTCTTAGGACCGTCTGACTATCGGTCAGATAGCCTGTACCAAGGATTCCTATGTTCTAGGGTACAAGTCGATATCCCCCATAAAGGTCCCATCGATATAAGATTATCCCAGTGCGATAACCTCAGCGATAGCAAGTAGCGCGAGCATAATTTTTACACGTATATAGTATATGCACAAACATAGTCATATATATGTATACTACCATTCCCATGTCTAAATTAGATACACCCATGACCCATACTTATGATATTCATTCTTAGTACACATTACTAGATTATCCCATATAACGGCTCGTCTCTTTCATTATTATTTATGGAATTATTCCAAACTTACTTCGTATCACTCGTAGTATCCTATCTCCCTAAGTATAATTTCAGTAGTTACTCTCTTATTTTACGATGTAACTTCCTTACGAGTCTCACTCCTTTAGTCACACGTTCCCATTATTCCTTAAGTGTAAATCACTCCCTGTTATCACTAATTTCGTCTTTACATTAAATGCTCTATTTTTACAAAGTCCTACTGGTCCTCTTTATGTACCAAAATGTTTTAACAATAATTTTCAAAGGTTACTACTCATTTTAATCGAAATAAACTATTTAAAAGAGGAATGTGAATTTTCCAGGAGGGGTCGATCGATCGATGGAAGTGGGTCGATCGATCAAGCAGTTATGGCGAAACTGCAGAAATACCAGTTACAGGAATCATATTCCAAACTCATCCAAATAATCCTTTTTGATTCCTATACTCCCAAAAAATGATATTCCAAGTGTTATATACCCAAATAAATAATATTCTACGTAAGACATGTGAGTTTTCATCAAGTATAATGAATTAAAAGGGCAAAATCTATATAAATCTCAAGAACCCTAATATTTTCTTTAACTTAGTTTGTCCCATTCTTTTTTCCAAATTGTCTACTCCTAACTCAGTGCAAATTCGTGGTTCAACCTCTACATATTAAATAGATTTTCGTAATATGATTTCCACCTCTACAACATGTAAATTCTAGTCTCGAATATATGCTTTCTTTCACGAAAACTAGTTCTAATCAACCCTAGACTAATATAATTGAAGCATTGACTAAAATAAAGCAAGGTAGATACTTGCCTGGAAATCTTTGTTTCTGATTTGTGGAAGAAATTGGTGTGATTTTGTTCCTCGTCGCGCGATCTACAATTTGGCGGTGACGGCAGTGCAAATGGTGGAGTTCTTGGCCTAGAACTCCTCGGAAAGCTTCTCCTCTTCCTCTCCAATGGCCGTTCTTGGCTTTTGGTTATGCTAATCCTAGAAGACAACCCCTAACATCTGATATAACCGTAGAAAATTCGTGGGTTTCCATGCCCAAAAATACAAAATGTCTAAAACGCCCTCCCGGGATGTTAATTAGGCCTAAAAATGCCCTGAGAGCCAAACTAAACCCCCGGGTACATTATTTTGACATCTCGACCCTTCCGGACATATCGACGCACTTAAAATGACCATAGGGGTGACTTATAATTTATTCACTTTTAATAATTCGAATTCAATCCCGACTCGACACGGGCGCGTCCCGATAAAATTTTCAAATTATCAAATTAGATCCTTGTGATAATTTTACTAAATTTAATTACACATCTTACTTTATCCATAAAGTAATTTACAACAAAATTCCAATAATTACTAACTCTCATTACGCCAGTAAATATTTAAATGATTTTCAGATTAATATTAAATTAATATCTCTAATTAAATTTAATAAATCCCCAAATTTAAAAGTCATAAAAATACGGGGTATTACATATGTAAGAAAATTGAACACTATCAATAAGGGGGACAGACAATTTTCTTGTACGTGCAGAATTGCTAAAAAAATTAAACTGTTATAATTTTTTTAGGCCGTTGAACGAAATAACCAAAAAATTATTGAAACTTTCAAACAGTGTGCATTTACATATATTATGTAATGCATACATTATGTAATAAAACACAATTTTTCAAAGTAGAGAATTTTTTTCATTCACATACACACAATTTGTCCTTTAAATTAAAAAATTCACATATACATAGTATATTCAAATAATTTTTTCCTTACAAGTAAATAATTTACCCATTCAAGTAATTAAGTTGGTCATTCCTCTTTATAATAGAATAAAGTAAATATTCGCATTGACATAAACACAAAGTCGGTAAATAATGTTATACACGAAAAATAATGATATTGGTAGAAACATACCTTGAAGACAATGAAAAAGAATGACATAAATCAAGCTTATCCACATTTTCATGGAAGTGAATCTCAGTTTTCAGTAAGTTCTAAAAATGTATCTATTATTCTTAAAAAAACAAAATAAAATTGAGATTAAATTACTAAAGCGTTAACGCCGAATTTCATACATTTCTCTATGAAAATAAAATATACAACACAAAATTGAAAGTAAGTAAATTACTGAAGTCATAACAAACATCTTCTATGAAATTTTAACAAGATTGTATAACAATCAACATAATAAAAGCATGGCTAGCGTTGGTCATGTGCCAAATGGACAATATCACAGAGCCCATTTTAAAGTATGCTTGTATATATGTATATTTTAGTCGTCCAAAAATATTTTATGTATATTAAAAATATCAATTTTTAAAATAAGTTTAATTTTTTAAGAACCATTAACTATCCAAAAACAATATGTACATATAATGATTCAACTATCCAAAAATCTCACCCAATTAAAATGGGCCCCTAAAAAATAATTTTTTAGGGACTCATTTTAGGTATTTAATATCTTTATACAATTTTTTTGAGAATCCTAAATTAATTTTCGCACAGGCACCGGTCTTGAATAAAAGTGAGATGAAGTGTGAAAACAAACGTCTTTCTTTGGCCTTTTGGTATTGAAATGCATTAAGATGGAAGATAGCACAAAAGTTTTGACTAATCAGCAAATGGGTTTCATGGAGAAACGGGAGAAGAAAATTTCATGGTAAAAGTTAGTTGTTTGGAAAATTCACCCTTTATTTCCTGTCATTTGAAGATGAGAAAATGGAGCAGAGGGGATTAGTGAGAGGATTGGTGAGAATAAGATATTTGAATACCATGATATTTTATTCAGTTAAGTAATTGTTAATGAAGGTGGAAGGTCATGAACTTTTTAGTCTCTTGCTGGTATTCTAACGGGTACAATATGAAAAATGAAGGTGAAAAGTCATTTAAGTCTTAGTCTCTTATTAGCAGTATAGTCGAATCAATATGAACAAAAGATTTTGTTCATATGTTTATCCGACTCTGTTGTTTTCCCCAATCTAACTCCTTAGTTTCGTTCACACGTTTTAGAACATAAAGCACCCAAAAGTTGTGGCTCCTGAATTTAGAACGGTCATTCCGGGATACATAGAGATAAGAGAAAAGAGTATATCTCTATCTCTATCTCTATCTCTATCTCTATCTCTATCTCTATCTCTACTATTTTAAAAGAGGAGAGTTTCTCTTTAGTGATATAAAGACTATTTTATCCCATACAATTTAAAAATCCATCAATACCCTTCTATCTTTCTCTTTCATTCAAGAATATATTATACATTGTATTTTAATCCCACCCACATACAGTGTACTTTAATTTGTACACTAACCACGATCTCCTATGCACAACTTCCAACCCAATACACGAAAAAGCCCAATTTTTGCTATGAAGACTTCCCAAGTGAAACTCACTTCTCAAAATATCTCATCTCTCTCACTAAACCACCCTCTAACTAATCACAAAAAATGCAGGTGGACTAAAAATAATCTTAGCAACACTAAATCGTCACAAACATATATGCCATTGTGGAAGGTAACTCAAATATGAGGTTCGAATTTACATTTAAATTTGTGATCATTTTGTGTAGATCTGTTTATTACGTTGTTTATTTTATTTTAGAGATTAATATGTTTCATGTTACATAATAACCTGTTTAAAGCCCCCAAATTTGAACACATTAATTTATCTTTGTTTTTATGAGTTTACATTATATAATTGGTGTAGTGATGTATATAGGTTTAATTCATGTGCATAGGTTTTAACAGTTTTAAGAACAAAAACTGTTTGAAAATGGATGTTTTAACAATTTATTGAGTTTTTAAAACATGAGACTGTAATTTAGTATGTTGAATTTTGATCTTGAGACTGTTAAAATAAGGATTTTGATCTTGATACTTTTTAAATAATACCTGAACAGGAATCCACTTGGAACATATTTGGTACGAAATATGTAATTATAATATTAATTGTTTTCTGGGGTTTCATGATCTCTGCATCTCTGAAAATACACCTCTAGCTCTATCTCTTATACATAAAAAGAGATGATTTCCTCTTTAATGGTATAATTTTTTTATGAAAATTATAATGTTTATAAAAACCTTATTTTTTAATTAAAAACTTCATTTCTTATAAGAAAATATTGTATTCTTAAAAATATGTAAAGAAAAAAACAAAAAAATATAGAAAAAAATTGTATTTTTTTTATATAAATTGTATTTTTAAAAAACGTTACTTTTTTATATAAAAAACAATATATTTTTTTTGTTTTTATAAAAAAAATAGTATTTTATTTATTTATAAAAAACAGTATTTTTATAAATGCATTTTTAAATTGTATTTTTTATAAATACAAATTTTAACAATACAGTTTGTTTTAAAAATTAAGTTTTTTAGTAATACAGCTTTTATACACAAGAGTTTTTTTATTAAAAAAATTACAATTTTTATTAAAAAAAAAGTGTCTTTTTCTTTATATATATATAGTTTTATAAAATAATATGTTTTTAAAATTTACCGTTTAAAAAAAAATATGAAATCTTAAAAAATATATTTTTTAATCTTAGGATTAGACCTTGACATATGTTTACAACCTCACTTTTCTAACTTTTCAGGTAATTTTGTCTTACGTTTTTAACAAATATCTATAAGCTCAATTTTTGTTGTTCATAATTTGGGCACGCTATATTACCATTATTGGATATTGGCTCATTGTTCAACCAAACACAAGGTACTTACTTCAATTAATGGTTCAAGATGACAACGAAAGAGCAACAGTCATACTATTCAAGGAAACATAGTCTTTCATTGCCTGCAACATTCAAACTTTCATCGTTTCTAAAGAAAAGGTAATATCATTCTTATTAAAACTTAAAATTCATGCATACATTTCAAACGTTCTATACTAATTTCATATACTTATTTTTTTATGTTAATTTATTCCACAAGGAATTGTGCACTCGGACTATATTTGAAAGTTATATACGTGCATTGGCAAAATTAGCAGATTCTACATTAAAGGAAAATTGCTTAGAGATTCTAATCGAAAGCCTGCACATTTTGTCGCTCATAAAATTGAAGATGAATAAGACACATCGAATTCTAACAAATGTCAAATGCAACATATTTGATAGCGCTGACAATTTTTTAGCCGATAACCCGTTTACGGTAATAACCCGAAATGACCCGAATATGACCCGATTAGCTTGTATAGATTTAGGAGTGCCCAAAACATATACTAAAATAAAAATCAACGCGACCCGAAAATGACACAACTAACCCGAATTGCCACCCCTAATATTTGACGATTATATTTTAATATTATATCATTACAGTTTGTTATTATCTTAGTTCTTCCATAAATAATTTATCTCTTCCTTTGCATTTTACATTTTAAATAACTCGGATTCATTGACATTGATTTTTACTATTTCATGAGATTTCATATCTTATTATGTGATTATCGCTTCATAGTTTTACACATTGATTTCATTTACTTCATTACTTGTACATAATTTGTTATAGTTTTTAGGCTTTATATGAATAATTTTTAAATTCACAGCTTCTTATTCATTTATTCAGCTAATCCAATTGAATATTTGGATTTGCCCACACGTGCAAAGCACGTGGGCACATCTAGTTTACTGAAAAGATTGGGGCTGAACATTTAATCTATTACCTTTTTTGGGCAGGACATTGAACATCCATTTTGAGTGTCAATCTCCAACGTTTCTTAAACAGCAATTAGGGAGAAAATTGAGTAATTAAGACAATTGCCACGTGTCTTCTCAAAACAATTTCGGATTACAGCTTTATATATATACATAGATTCATTAAAGAATGACACTTATCACTTTCCCCTTCAAAGAGGTAGTTTACTTATTTATTATATATGATATAATATGATAAAATGTGATTATTGAAGCAAATCAAAACCATTTTACATTGCTTATCTGATCAAAACCTTACTAAGTTTGAGTGTCATGTTTGTGAGTTGACTCAATTGAAGTTTCTAATCAACCTTGTTTTTAGATCTGAAAATGTATCGGGTCGAGTCGTGTTCATATTGGGTTTTTTCGTGTTCACGTCTTATTAAGTTTGTGGCTAAATGAGTGATTTTTTATCGTGTGGCAAAAATAATCAAATTCGTTCTGATATCTTAACGTGTCATGGTCAATCGTTACTATCCATTAAGGTAATTATAACTTTTAATCGTAAATGAATTGATACAGTAGTCAAATATTATACAAGGTTAGACTAATTTAATCATTAACATTATTAAATGTCTCATTAAGTAATATTCACTATGAATAAATTCACATTAAGTTATATAAATTATTTGAAACATTCAATAATATTTCTTATTTACTTAAATTAATTAATCTCAACGGGTATTATTGGATGAAGGATGCGAACACTAACCATTAAGGATCAACTCATTAACCGAATACTTTGTATCAATTTGTATCGAATCACACTAACCATTAAGAATCAACTCATTAACTGAATACTTTGTATCAATTTGTATCGAATTATTGCGTCATGAGTCGTTTTGTTGAGAATACATATTTTGTTTATTAAACGAGACTATAAATATGAGTAGGGTCACCTTCATATGAATAGACTAGTTAAAACAAGTTTTTAAAGAATGCAAAGCTCAAGCAGTCACTTTAATTTGAGTCCCTGATCGAGTGTTACAAATTCAAAACACTTACTAAGCTAATTTCATCTTGATCTTGTACCGTCCCACGCTCACACCGGATAAGCAATTGCTATAAATACATGATCTTTACAAAGCTAATATCTCGTGAGTACGTGAGAGTTAGATAGGCTGGAGTCTCACATGATTACAGGTTGTCATTTATTGTCGCATGAGTGATGAGTCTTATCCTCCAACTTTTTGCCCAATTTGGTACAAGACTTGTCTTGCTCTGAACTTAAGTCTCTAGCTCCCACTTGAACCATTTTATCGTTTCAAAAATTTTGGCAAGTTTATACCAGTTGAGCAAAGAATATTTTAACGGGTAATATAAGAAAAAATTATGGTTTTTTTAACTTTAATATATTATTAATTTTTTATTTTAATTTTAAATACAATTTTATTAAAAAATTAGACTTTATCCTAAATCTAACAAAAAATTTGTTCACTGTCACATGATATTTTGAATTCAAATAATATAAAACTCAAAAGAAAGAGATTAAAAGTAAAAATTGAAAAAGAAAATGCATACCAAGTTAGAAATAATTCAAAATGTAGAAAAATCTAAAAATTAAAAACAATATCAAGAACAAGAACAAGAAGAAAAAAAAACTTAGTCATCTTCAACACAATCCCCCCCCCAACCCCAATTTGTAACCACCCGTCGCCTAGAAATCAAACCAAATCAAAATCCAAAAACTAGAAATGAAAATGATTCATTGGAAGTCATTTTGGATGTGTGTTTTTTTGTAAGTGTGAGAGAGAGAGAGAGGATGGTGGTGGGTGGGGGGGCCTTTACTGGTTAGGTGGAGGTGTTGTTGAAAGGAGGGTGGAAGGAGGAGAGTAACTAGGTGGAGCTGTCAGGGGTGGCTGTCGAATGAGAGGGATGGGTGGTTATTGATAGTGTGGAGGAGTGGGAGGAGAGGTCATCGTGGATGGGGGGTTGTTGACAAAATCTAACGGGAGCGATAGGGGGTTGTTGAGTTTCAATTTTAATTTAAAATGTCACATGACGGTTAAATTTAATCGATTTTTTATGATTTCGGGCTAAGTCCAATTTTTCAATAAAATTGTATTTAAGTCTGTAGGAGGGTAGTTGTACTGGGATCTATAAATATCTGGATCTGGTGAGGCGTGACCCACTCTAATGGATGCTGTCTTCAAGGTCACCGAGGTTTAAAGAGCAGTTGGAGAAGAAAACTATCTATTTTTTTTATATAGCAATTGAGCTTTTATAGTTGTTATTTGAGAAAACAATGAGTAACTACAACTTTTACACCAACAATGATATCTGAGAAAAGGGATCACTTGGAAGTGATGACTATTGGGAGTGAAGAGACAAGCACTTCAGATACCAAGGAGAGAGTAGGGAGAGAATACTTTCTAGTGAGAATTTGGCAGACTAACAGTGCTAACTTGTGTTCTTGTTCTTGGCCTTATCTAAGGATCCTATTTATAGGTAAAAACTAGGACTGATGGGGCATGAGCGTGCCAAAATGAGATACTCGTTGAGACAACATCCGAATTATACATTTTATCTCTATTAACCGTTTGTCACTTGTCCCCTCTGATAAGCGACACCTGTTACATACCAAAGTCAAAAGGCAAATATGTCAAGCATTGTGCCAAAAAGTGTGATTTGGAAAATGTATTTTAAAATTGTAACTTGGTGAGCAAACTTTAAAAACTTGTGAGCCACTCGTCAATGGCTAGTTTAAAATGTTTTGTGAGCAATAGCATGGATACTCACTTATTTGGCTGAGTGTGGATTGTGTGAATGCTTGAGTGACCTATTGGGTCTCTCCTATTAGTATTCTCTATTTCTTAGGGTATCGAAGTGGTTGGGACTTAGCTTTACCATAAAACTTGCCTCTTAGCCACCAAACCAAAACTCCTTAGAGATCCCAACTAGCATGCTCGAGCCATGCTTTCTCGATCAAGGCTACCTGTGCAAGACAATAACAATGTTAGAAATTATTCAACATACAAGATAATTCATAATTATTGTGACACCCCGCCTAATTAAATACTAGGTGATCAGTCATTTATTAAATTAAAATCAAAGTGTCCGGTTGGTTCATTCTTAGCATCACTGTCGAAAATAATTTTCATTATTAATCACCTAATAATTAATTAAGCTAAGTGTCAAAACATTTTTCTAAATTAATTATACCCAATTAATCCATTAATAAATTCCATGCTTTAATATATAAGCCAATTCCATTCCACAAGAATAAATATTGAACATGAATTAAATACGGAAATAAATGAGACTAGATAAAACAGTCCAGTTCAAAGTATAAAACCAAAGCATCATAATACTCCATCCAACAGTTAGGAAATGCTAATAAAAATAAAATCCCTAAAATAGTTAATTTGGAAGCGGGCGGCACATGTCCTAAATCAAAGATCTGAACTAGGAATAGAATGAAGAGATAACAACGTCTAATATTGATAACCTACAGCTTCCACAATAGTTGCATCTCGTCGGATGATCCCCGTCTATGTTTGGCGGTGACCTTGTGGCTGGACACCTGGTATAATACATATATAGCAAAAGAAAAGAGAAATACAGGAAGCGGGTCAGAGCCCGATTTGTAAAAATATTTGTTTTAGCAAGTATTTAAAACTGCAAAGATGAAATTAGTATGTACATGTTAATTCCGAACTCTCACCTTTGATTCTCACCACTTCACTAATGTGCACAACTAATGTACGTCTATCCCGACCTAGTCATCTATAATATTCCCAACTAGGTCACAGACATGAACTCCTAAATATATCTCAAGGGAGTAACCCGTATCGCCCATATAATAAGCCAATAATATTTTTTATGCCAGTTACCCATTTTATATTCATTATTTTAATAGGAAATCTTTTATCCTCTGGAATTACTTTACATATCCATATTTATACATTTTCTAATTTCACACATTAGAATCATTCATTCTCAAGTATATTGCTATATATATACATACATATAGCCACATCATATATATATATATATATATAAACCTACGCCCCTTGGTTAGGACCACTTGGGGCAATGCATACTCTGCTATCGTGTCCCGATGCATCGCTTGCTCTCATAACACAAATATTATAGGCGAGCATACTCACCAGCTAAATAGGTTATGCACATACCTACGCTCTCATTCAACCGTCGAAACTATCCTATGTAACAGATAGCACGTATCCAAGTTCATATGCTCGGGGTACAAGTCAATATCCCTCCATCGGGTCACCCAGGATAAGACTGTCCACTGCGCGAAACCTCCGCTCGATAGCAAGTAGCGTAGGTATACTATACACATAATAAATCAATACATAGGTATACACTCAACCTAATATAACCTCTAAGTATTCACACAATTAAGTATCATGTCTTATTCACAGTATTACTTTCACTTAATACTCTCGACGTTTTAATAATTATGATTATGATCCCCCTCCTAATTTTCTGAGGCTAATTCATCCCACTTATGCCCAAGTCTTAAATATCACTTATCTTAATATAACATCACTCTAAACCTCAGTGTACTACATTAGGATCCCCACATTACAAGTCCCGAAAGGCATCTTAAGGGTCCATAAATCAATTCTGAAAATTTTTACAGGGCGATCAAGACCTACTAGGAAAGCGATCTAGACCCTTTTTAAAAACAAACGATCCAGACCTTTTTCTGAAAAACGGTCCAGACCTTTTATGAAATGCGGTCCGGACCGCCACCCTTTTTGACGCATATTAGCCCAAAAACGTTCTCTTCACCAATTTAACAACTATAACCTCTATTAATCCTTCCTCAAATGCCGATCAATCATACTAAATCAATTTCCTAACATGTATGTATTATTTCTACTAATATAACATCATAAATTCATTTCTAATCATTAATGAAATCTGAAATCCCCCATTAATTTAATAAAACCCTAGTTCTTCCAATTATTATCCAAGAACATAAATTTCCAGATTTGTTAATCACAGAAAATCATCTAAACGTGATTTCTAATCTACATACATCAATGCTCTAACCTAAATTAATCTCATATTCAATCCATGTATATCAAATCGCCAATCTTCATCACTTTTGTTACCAATACATAGGTGTTTCATTCCTATACTAACATGAACATGAGTATTGATAACGGAGAGCAAGTAATAAACACTTTCCTGATAATGAAGGTTTGATTCGTCGCTTGAATTTGATATAGAAGTGTTCTACTCTCTCTGATCTACGCGTTGATGATGTTTTTGGTGAAAGATAACTGGATTTTCCGCCTTGCAACTCCTAGGAACCTCTCTTTCTCCTTCATCTAGGACTCTCTTTTTTCTTTTACAGATAAAAACCTGACTGTAACTTCGTAAGGGATATTAAAGCATTCTAATTTTCGTCCCCAAAAATCCAAATGACAAAACTACCCTTACGGGGTGCCGATTAGGCCTAAAATTACCCTGGAGTCCAAATAAAATATCTGGTAGAGTTTTCGACTATCTCGACCCTTTCAAACTCAATGGCGCACTCAAAATTACTATACGAGTTATAAAAAAAATAATTAATCTTTTTATCCCATACAATTAATTCCGACACTACTCACGCTCTCGTCTTTGCTTAAAATACCAAACTACCAAACTATCGTATTTCGCACTCCCACAATTTATAAAAATATATAATTCCATATTACATATACCCACAATAATAATTAAAGATTTTCATCAATAAGTATTAACCCTTGGCACGCTGGTTAATAATTATTTTAAATTCAAATTAATTAACAATTAAATTTCTCAACCTTTTTAATTTAATTAATCCAACAATAATAATTAATCTCATAATTATTTAATATCATAAAAATGCGGGGTATTACATACTTCCCCCTAATAACGTAATTTCTCCCCGAAATTCGAAAACTAAACCATACCTGGTAGGAATAAGTCTGGATATTTCTCGCGCATATCCTCCTCTCGCTCCCATGTAGACTCCTCTACGTTATGATGCTCCCACTGAACCCTCACCAGTGGAACTACCTTTGACCTCAATTTCCTCTCTATACGGTCTAAGATAGCCACAAGCCTCTCCTCATATTAACTGTCGGGCTGTAAATCAATCCTCTCAATCGCAATATGGGTGTGGGCTAACTCATCCCTAAGAAACCGCCTCAATGATGAGGTGTGAAACACATCGTGAATACAGTGCAAGTGCTCCGACAACTCAAGTCTGTACACCACCAGTCCGATCCTCTCGATAATGGGAAATGGTCCTACGTATCTCGAAGCTAATTTTCCTTTTTTCCCGAACCTCATCACCCCTTTAGTAGGAGACACCCGCAACAATACTTGATCCCCCACATTGAACTCCCTGAAGAACCTCTTTACGTCGGCATAGCTTTTCTGCCTGTCCTGGGCTACCAGAACACAGTTCCTGATCATCTCAACCCTGGCTGACGCTTCCTGAATTACCTCTGGCCCGAGTAATTTGTTGTACCCCACCTCTAGCCAATAAGTAGGAGAACAACAAGGTATGTTGTATAACTCCTTGAATGGGTCCATTCCAATCATAAACTGACAGGAGTTATTATAAGAAAACTCCACCTGTGGAAGATATGGCTCCCAACTACCTCCAAAGTTAAGGACACACATGCGCAACATATCCTCTAGTATCTGATTAGTATGCTCAGTCTGCCCATCTGTCAGTGGGTGATAAGTTGTACTCAACCGCAGTTCAGTACCCATAGCGTCCTGAAAGCTCTCCCAGAAGCGCGATACAAAAGTCTTATCCCTATCAGACACGATGTTCAAGGGTACACCATGCAATATCACTATCTCGATAATAAATATTCGAGCATACTGTCCTGTAGTGTAATCCGTACATACCGAAAGAAAATGAGCTATCTTGGTCAACCGATCCACCACCACCCCTATAGAATCGTGACCCCGTTGTGAAGTAGGCAGCCTAGTAATGAAATCCATGGAAAGCACTTGCATTTCCACGTAGGTATCTCCAGCGGCTGAAGTAACCCTGGAGGCCTCTGGTGGTCCACCTTTACCAGCTGACAAGTGGCACACTTGGGCACAAACTCTGCAATGTCCTTCTTTATCCCACTCCACTTGTACTGTCGCCTCATATCCTGGTACATTTTATCCCCTCCAGGATGTACAACAAATCTGGATCCATGAGACTGTGTCATCACTGCATGACGTAAATCCTCTCCCTCCAAGACCACTAATCTCCCATTGAACCATAGTCCCCCATCTGAGCTCACTGAATAGGACTCTGTGCCCTCCGCTAGGAGCCGTACTGTAATGACCCCACTTTTATATGCTCATATGTATATAGTTTGTTTTTACACTCATGAGTTACTTACTATCTTATAAATGTTGTATTATTATGTATGTGGTATTATTGGCTATCAATATAATAAACCCCATTTTTAAATATGAAGAATCAATCGTAAATTTGATCAAATCGAAGTCTTATGACATATCCTAAGGTAAATAATAAGTCTTAGGACATAAAATATAATTTTATGAAACTTTAGGGACTAAAATAAAAATATAAAAAGGGTCATTTTATAAATAAAATATTTTCAAGGACCTTTAAGAAATATTGAAAATATATAGAGTGAAATTATCAAAATACCCTTCATGTGTAAAATGATCCTTATGCCCTTATTACCTTTCCACCACATGCTGGTCACCTCCACCTTACACATGTCGTCTTTAGAGAGAAAGCTAAAACACTTGTCATCATTTGGTGATTTTAAAACGACAAGACCACCCTGGAACGCGACACCCAAACGATGAATTGCCACCGTAAATACTTGATCACCTAGACACGTGTCAACACCATAATACTTTTGGAAACCTATAAATAGGGCCTTAGGGTTCATTTGAAACTCACACCAATTCCTTGAGAATTATAGTAAGAAAGAGTGATAGAAATCTTGAATAATATCTTAAGAAGGAGTTCTATAATTTTGAAGAAAGAATTCATTTCGTAGGTATGATTTTATTTAAATGTTATAATGCATTTTTGTAGTTTTAATTTCATATTTTATAGCTTTACATAGTAGTTATGCTGGTAAAATACACTAAAGACTTCACTAATCAAAACTTAAAATTTGAAAACAATGTAAATTGATTTTATTTTCAAAATATGTCAACTTATTTGAAAAATATATATACGCTTTTTAAAATGATTGTTGTAAGCAATTGCTCGTTATTATGGAATCTCATATAAGTAATTCCAAAGTCAGTCCCGGTGAAATTCTGTCTAGTTGAGATGGTATTTAAGTGGTGCCCCTATGACCCTCCATCTCTACTGGAAATAAATCCAAAAATATTTTGTCTAGATGAGATGGTATTTAAGTGGTGCCCCTGTGACCCTCCATCTCTACTGGGAACCGACTGATTAGGAAGAACTATGAGTTGAATTCTTTAAATACGATGAATGAATATTAAAAATTGAGAAAATGGTTTTAGTAACCTTTTTCAGTAAGTTATTTTAGGATTAAAACACAATATTTAGAATTGGGCTTTATTTAGAATACGTAATTAAACCTTTATTGTATTTATTATTAACGTGTGATCCAAGACTCAGTATCTGTATTTTCGAGCCTCTATTTTTGGTGAGTACTATATGTCATTTCTTGCACATTTAAAATTATATGATATTATGCAAACTATGTATTTTGTGAAATGCTTTTATTCTCAAAATGCATCTGATACCGATGATTGATTCATTTGTGATATGTTTATATCTCTCCATATAGAAATACTGATTGAAATGAGTATTAAAAATGAGTTTGAATATTGGAAATCAGATTCGGCCTAAGGGACCTCTTTACTAACTGATCTTCCCAGCTGTGTTATTGCTGGTGTGCCCTAAATAAGGCGTTGTGACGAACTAGTTCAATTGACCCTCAACTATCGAGAAATAATACGGTAGAAGAATACGGTATTAGAGTGTACTTGGCCATCAAAATGATATGATTGAAAGAAAAATATATCACATTTGATTTGTCGCATTCATCTTATTCTGAGCTATCCAATTGTGATATATATACTTTCATTTAAAAATATATCTATTTACGCAAGTTCCTATCCATATATGTATATGCCTTCTCTTTTGACTTGAATAGGTATCTATTTTCTGAAAACCCTGAAATGTCTGGAGATTGAACCTCATTCAGCTTTTAGCTGCTGTTGTACAAATAACCATTTTTTAGGAAATAAGTAGGCTGGCAGAGGGAACATAAAAGGACTATGTTGAAGATTCATCTTTTAGAGCTCCTTTTGTTATTATGTTTGTTTTATCATTTAGGGCATGTTTGGCTCTCTTGTAATAAGCATTAAATTTTTCCTTAACTCGTTATTACTTGTAATATAATGAAGTTTCCTTTTAGAAAGCTCTGATGACGTAATTCCTTTAATTTCAGTATTTTATGATGCATAACCATGTAATTGTATTTCCGCTGCATTTAATTAAGGAAACAGTTTTTAAGTTAGAATATTTGATGCCTTAGTGTCATATCAAGACACTCATTCCCCACTACTATTTTGGGACGAGGTCGTGACACATACAATCTGATCCTAGCAAAACGAATCAGCGGTTTGGGCCTAGATCACTCTCGTAACAATATCTGGAGTGACTGTCATAACGGACATAAAGGATCGAGCCACTGCTTCTTGATGTCCAAATTCTTTCCACTTCGCCTTCCACACTTTCGCCACCTCACCTACTGACCTTCGACCCAACACATCAGCAACCACGTTAGCCTTCCCCGAGTGGTACTGAATCTCAAACTGGTAATCTTTCACAAACTCCAGCCACCTTCGCTGATGCATGTTCAACTCCCGCTGAGTGAACAAGTATTACAGTGACTTGTGGTCTGTGAAGAGGAAAAATTTCTCCCCAAACAATTAGTGTCTCCAAAACTGTAGGGCAAACACGACTGCTACTAACTCTAAGTCGTGGGTGGGGTGAGGCTTAAGCTTGCGGGAGGCATAAGCTCTAGCATGTTCCTCCAGCTGAAGTACTCCACCAAGTCCTTGTAGAGAGGCGTTAGTGTACACCAAGTAATCCACTCTGAGCCTGGGTAAAGCAAGAACTGGCACTGATGTCAAGTTATCCTTTAGCTCATCGAAATCTAACTGGCAAGCATTGTCCCAAATGAACTTCACCCCTTTGAGCGTTAAATTTATCAATGGGCCCGCAATCTTCGAGAACCCCCTAATGAATCTCCTGTAATATCTTGCTAACCCTAAGAAGCTACGCACTTCCGTCTGTGTCGTGGGCTGTTCCCACTCCCTCACTGCTGACACTTTGCTCGGGTCCACTGATATCCCCAATTATGACACAATGTGCCCCAGAAATTGTACCTCCCGTAACCAAAATCCGCACTTTTCATACTTGGCATACAGTTGATGCTCTCGTAGAGTTGTAAGAACCCGTCTCAAGTGATCGGTATGCTCCTCCTCAGTCTATGAGTAAATCAGTACATCATCTATGAAGATGATGACAAACTGATATAAGAACTCTTTGAACACTCGGTTCATCAAGTCCATGAATACTGCTAGAGCATTTGTCATCCCAAATGGCATGACTCTGAACTCATAGGACCCATATCTCGTCAAGAAAGCAGTCTTCGACACATCCTGCTCCCTAATCAGTAGCTGATGGTATCCCTATCTCAAATCTATCTTAGAGAAGAAAGCGACTCCTCTCAACTGGTCGAACAAATCTTCGATTCGGGGCAACGGATACTTATTCCGTATCGTGGCTTTGTTCAACTCTCGATAGTCCACACACAACCTTAACGAACCATCCCGCTTCTTCACAAACAGAACGGGATCACATCGAGGTGAGGTACTCCTACGGATGAAGCCCTGCCCCAACAACAGCTCAATTTGATCCCGTAACTTCCTCATCTCAGTTGGATCCATACGGTACAGTGCACGGGCTATCGGTCAGGTGCCCGACATTAAATCTATAACGAACTTTATCTCTCGGCTAGGGGTAGTCCCGGTAATTCCTGGAATACATCAAAAAACTCTCGCACAATAGGAATTGAGTCAAGAGGAATCACCACCTCCTTATAGGTCTCCTCCTCTATGTAATACAAGTGTGTGGACGATCCTCCCTCGGGATGAGGCATCGCCACTAGAAACATCTCCTGGCCCGGTATCACAAAAATAATAGTCCTACTGTGTCAATCATGGCTCTATAAGTAGCAAGCAACCCCATGCCTATAACTGCGTCATGCTCATGCATATCTAAGACTAGCATGTCGATAGGGAAAATTAAACTCCCAATCTCTATCCCTACCCCTCGAAATATAAAGAAAATCAAAGACTCACTACCTAGCGACGAGTCTACACTAGTCACTGTACTCTTTACTGCGGCTAACAACCCCATGGCCCATGCAAATAAAGTGGCTATAAAATAGTATGATGCCCGAGTATCCAATAAAATACGCCCCATAGTGCCATGGATAGGAAACATACCCTCAATCGCGGGTGATGACTGATGCGGTGCTACTTGATGGACATTATAAAAATGTCCATACTGTAATTTTCCCTGCTGAATTGGGGGAGCGGACAAAGCTGGGGCCTGCGATGGTGCTGGTACGACGAGGGAAAGATGGGTCTCTCGGGTTCCTAATGGGCACCCTGTTGTTGGGTAAACCTACCCTTATCGGGGCAATCCTGCTTCCTATATCCAGTCTTGCCACAAGAAAAACACCTGCCGCTAAATTTCCCCTTTGCCCCTGTGGCCTCGGCCTTGCTGGCCATTACCACCCCTCCACTGGACCTGTTGACCCTACTGCTAGCCTTGATGGCCCTGCTGCTATCCCTGATGGCCCTGCTGATAACGATGTTGACCCTGCTGGCCAAGCTAACTAGACTGACCCTGTTGAACTTGTCTATAACCCCCATATCCCTACCAAGAATCTCCAGATTGAAATCGCTTAGCAAGGTCCCCCTGGTGGGAACTTTTCTCACCCTGACGGACTTGGCCCTAAGTTGATGGTGCCCCACTAGCACTATTACCTCTAGTCCGGCCCTGCTGGATGGACTCCCCTTCTAGTTTTCTCCCCTGCTGATGGAAGCGATGGTCCTGGCAATGCAATAGAGCGACGTTGAGTACGTCAGTGAAAGTACCCAACGACAAATTACCTATGAGGTGCTGCCAAATCCCCCAGGTCAATCCATCCATAAACAACAAAATCTTCTTCTCTTCAGTAGGTGCCTCATCTGGTACCATAGTAAGCAGCCTCATGAATTCCTCCTCATATTCTGCCACTGTCATACCCTCCTGCTTTATATTCTGTAGTCACTGCCTCATCTCTGTCTCCACAGCAGAGGGAAAATATTTGTTGTTAAACCGCACCCTAAAAGATCTGAATAGACATGCTATCCCTCTCCTCCAAGGTAGTAGTGGACTCCCACCACTGCAAAGCAGCCCCCACTAGCTTGTAGGAAACCAATAATTGCCTCTGAATGTCGGTACGCTCGTATATACTAAGATGCCTCAAATATATTTCTTCCATTATCTCGCTATGATGATGTCAGAACCGCCCGAGAACTCTAGGGGATGTGCCCTCTGTAAGTCATCCCTGACGCTCTCCCATGCATGGGAAACAGTGCTGGAATCAGTGCCACAACCTGTACCTGGGGTGGGGCCTACTGTACCACCGCTAAAGCTGCATTTACCGCCTAAGCAACAATGGTGGCAACGTCAGCTGCGTTAATCATTCCTTAAGCCTGAGCTGCTGGCTGCTCTGGCTGGGCATTTCTATTTCTCAGAGGCATCTGAAACGAGAAGGGATTTATTTGTCCACAATTATTATTAAATCTCAAATAGCTGAATATGTAAATGTAAAAATAAGAGTACAAAAGTCCTAAAGATAGGGCTCTATATCAAAGAACGCTAAGCCGAAAACATGTTAAGCCGTACAAATTCTAAAGGACATTGGAACCTGATGCTCTGATACCACCTGTGACACCCCGCCTAATTAAATACCTGGTGATCAGTCCTTTGTTATATTAAAATCAAAGTGTACGGTTGGTTCATTCTTAGCATCACTGTTGAAAACAATTTTCATTATTAATCACCTAATAATTAATTAAGCTAAGTGTCAAAATATTTTCCTTAATTAATTATACCCAACTAATCCATTAATAAATTCCATGCTTTAATATATAAGACAATTCCATTCCACAAGAATAAATACTGAAATAAATGAGACTGGATAAAAAATTCTAGTTCAAAGTCTAAAACCAAAGTATTATAATACTCCATCCAACAGTAAGGAAATGTTAATAAAAATAAAATCCCTGAAATAGTTAATTTGGAAGCGGGCGACACATGCCCTAAATGAAATATCTGAACTAGGAAAAGAATGAAGAGATAGAAGCGTCTAATATCGATAACTTACATTTTCCACAATAATTGCAGCTCGTCGGATGATCCCCGTCTAAGTCTGGCGGTGAGCTTTTGGCTGGACACCTAGTATAATACATATATTACAAAAGAAAAGAGAAATATAGGAAACGGGTCAGAGCCCGATTTGTAAAAATATTTTTTTAGCTAGTATTTAAAACTGCAAAGATTCAATTATTATGTACATGTTAGTTCCGAACTCTCAATTGAGATTATCACCGCTCCACTAATGTGCACACCTAACGTACGTCTACCCCGAACTAGTCATCTATAATATTCCTAACTAGGTCACAGACATGGACTCCTAAATATATCTCAAAGGACTAACCCGTATCGCCCATACAATAAGCCAATAATATTCTTTTATTCCAGTTACCCATTTTATATTCACTATTTTAATAGGAAATCTTTTATCCTCTGGAATTACTTTACTTATCCATAATTATACATTTTTTAATTACACACATTAGAATCATTCATTCTCAAGTATATTGCTACATATATACATACATATAGTCACATTATCCTCTCTCTCTCTCTCTCTCTCTCTCTCTCTCTATATATATATATATATATATATATATATATATATATATATAAAATAAAGTAGCATGGTTTTTGAAAATATACACATTTTTACCTGTCCAGATCGATGCCACCTCCTTACACATTTTTCCAAAATGGATGGTTGAGATCAATACAACAATTAATTTCAAATTATTTTAGTTTCCCCCCAAAAAATTTTCTCCTTTTCCCCCGATTTATGTACCCCGATTTTTGTGAATCCAACTCTCTCATCTGCCTCTCACCTGCTCACTTCACACTCTTACCTCCCACCGCCCGCTTGCGTCTCTCCTCTCACCTACCATGTCAAGGTTCTTAACTTCATTGTTTGATTTTTACCCATGGTTCATGTATTTTCATTATTAGATTCATAACTTCATTATTTAATTCTTAACTTCATAGATTTATTCTTATTTATATTTAGGTATTTACATTTTAGAGGTTTTGTGAAGCTTACATTATGGGTCACATTCTTAGGTTTAATTATTCACTTATTTTATCTGATTTGGGTATTTACAGGTATTTATATTGTGGAGGTTTTGTGAAGCTTACATTTTAGAGGTTTTGTGAAGCTTGCCTGAGGTATTTTCAGTCTTATTATTATGGCTCACATTCTCATGTTTACTTATTCACTTATTGTATCTGATTTGGGTATTTACATCTGATTCACTTATTATGGAGGTGCATTCTTATTGTTATGCGTCACATTTTTAGGTTGTTACATCTGATTTGGGTATTTACATGTATTTACATTGTGGAGGTTTTGTGAAGCTTGGCTTTACTTATTTTCATTGGGTATTTACATCTGATTCACTTATTGTGGAGGTGTATTTTCGCATTCTTAGGTTGTTACATATGATTTGGGTATCTGATTTGGGTATTTACAGGTATTTATATTGTGGAGGTTTTGTGAATCTTAGCTTTACTTATTTTTTGTGAAGCTTGGCTAAAGTATTTACTTATTAAGGTATTTACATTCTTAGGTTTACTTATTCACTTATTGTTATGGGTCACATTTGTAGGTTTACTTATTCACATTTGATTTGGGTATTTACTTATTCACATTTTTAGGTGGGTATTTACATTATGGAGGTTTATCCAAGCTTGGCTAAAGTATTTACTTATTAAGGCATTTACTTCATTTTTGTATTAATAGGTTGCCTTTTGTGAAGCTTGCCTTTATGTATTTACATTCTTAGGTTTGGGTTTGTACATTTCGACAAATTTATTTTCATATTTTTTATTTACTTTTTTGTATTAATATGTTGCCTTTTATGAAGCTTGCCTTTACGTATTTACATTCTTATTTATATTTTTTTTAATATGTTGGGTTTCGTGGGTTCTGCTTCTTCTGTTCAGAGAACTAAAGTCTGGAAGTGTTCTGACATGTTGAAAGATATAAGGATACGTCTATTCCTTTCTTAGATGTATAATCTTACATGTATATTTTGGTTATTGATACTAATTATATTTGTCATCATAGGTTGAATTTACGCAACGTAGACACCTTGGTGTTATTATTCGAGATGAATCTGAGATAAATACTATTCGAATTGAGGCCCAAAATCAAAACATCGTGGCAAGTTCCGATGTAGGTATAGGAAAGCGAAATGGCAAAGAAAAAGTTATTTCATATGGGGTATGTTCGAAAAGGCCTTTTCACTTTTTATAAACTATACTTTGAAAAGGAAAAACATTATTTTGCTTTTAATACATTTTTCCTTTCTTGGAACAGTTTGAAAGTGGAATCTCAAAGGCTGCATTTGCTCAACGGCGACGACGTGAATGAGAGAAAATTAAATGTGTTCTATATGCACATTCTACTCTTGCTCAGTCGTGTCAAACACCTAGCCTTGCTAATCACGTACGTAGTAATGTAACATCACTTACATTACATCGGGATGGGCTACGTGAAACACCCAACCTTGCTGATCGCGTTCTATCTCCACATTCTACTCTTACTCAATCGTGTCAAACACCTCGGCTTGCCGATCACATTCGTAGTAATGTATGTCTCTTTACATCACATCTTTCTAATTTTCTATCGTTATAAATCACATCGTTCTAAATACCTATTGTTATAGGAGAAATCTGAAATTGGAATCTCCAAGGCTGCATTTGCGCAGTGCCAGAGACATGAACGTGATCATATTGAACATGGAACCACGCCTTCTCTCCACCCTTCACCTTTCCTTGGCCTACCGCCATCTAGGAGAGAAGCAAAAGGCAAAGAAAAAGTTGTTCCTATTGGGATGTGTCTTTTTCGTTATTATGCAATATGAATTTACTTCTATTGTATTTACTTATTTCATTTTTATGTAATACTTATTTCATTATTATGCAATACGTATAGGAACAATTTAAAATTGAAATCTCAAAGGCTAAAGTTGCGCAGCGCCTACACCGTGAACGTGAACGTGAAAGTGCGCCTTCTACGCGGGCAGGTTGTAATACTACAATAGATGCAAATATGGCTTAGCTTATGGAGCTTGAAGTCCATTTAGAGGACGAACATTTACATTTGTATGTTCAAGATGAAGAAGATGAAGAAGCTCCTCAAATTAATCGGTTCGTTCGACCCCTCTCTATGAATGACCCATAGTAATTGAAATGAGCCATATCTTCATTTAGTTTGCATCATTTGAATCTATTATAATCTGTTATAATCAATTTTATGCAATGTATAATTTTTATGCAAGTAATCACATTGCTATAACAGAGTGATTTCAGTTATAATCAGTTATGCAAGTAATCACATTGCTATAGCAAAGTAATTTCAGCTATAAGCAGTTGTAATCAGTAATTTTAGTTATAATGTCAGTTATAAGAAGTTATGAAAGTAATCACATTGCTATAGCAGAGTACTCTGCTATAATTGAATTGTTATTCAGTTATAATCAGTTATGCAAGAAATTTCAGTTTTAACATTGCAAGTATGCATTTCAGTTATAATCATTGCAAGTATGCAGTTATAACTGTTTTAACTAATTTTAAGTATGCATTTACATCAGTATGCATTTCAGCAGTATGCATTTCAAGTATGCATTTCAACAGTATTCATTTCAGTTATAATCAGTTATAACTGTTTTAACTAATTTTAGCAGTATGCATTTACATCAGATCAATTTCTACATTCACGTTCACATAGTCATTATAACATAGTCATTAAATTACATCGCATACTACATTATATTCCATGCTGCATTTTTTTTGCTTCAAATATCGCCTTATTTCCCTTTTTAAAATAAATTTATTGTTATTTTACAAGGTACATGGTATTGGCCTGGGTAGACATTTTCTTGGAATGATGAATGTTGAGTGTCCTCATTGTTCGGCCTTACATTAGCTTCGGGAAAAGTTAAGCATTTCTTCAATTGCACACCCATTGTTTAGTAAATGTTTTTTGCAAGGTAAAATAAGGTTACCAACCTTGATTGAACCTTCGTCCGAGATCAAATCTCTATACGATGGTAACAATGTCCGGTCAGAGTCATTTCAGAGATTTTCTTGACAATATAATGCTGCTAATGCCTTTACCAGTCTTGGAGTATAGATGGATGATAGAGTACTTGTTGAACGGGGTCCTACATCTTTCACCATTCATGACGAATTGTGTCATCGATCTGGAACCTTATTACCAGAAGAAGGGCAAGAAGGAAGTTATGCTCAACTTTATATTTATTATACTGATGTTGCTTTGGATATTCGCGAGCGCCGAAATCCACAACTAAGAAGGGATGTTCTTGGAATTATTAAAAATTGTTTGTTGACCAGTAATCCCTTCTCATCAAAATTTCGACAGGCATGTGCTATTTTAGAGGAGGTAAATACTACAAATGTGAATGTACCAGCTTATTTGCATTATAGCAAGTCAACAGATAGACGAAGGTATAATTTACCATCAAGTGAGGAAATTACAGTTGTATTACCTGGAGATGGATCTCAATTGAGTGTGATGAGAGACATCATTCTTCAATTAAAGGGAGGTAATCAATTAATGCGAATTAGTGAGTGCCACCCGACGTACTTACCGTTGCACTATGTGTTATTGTTCCCTCTCGGTGATCTCGGATGGGAACCTGATATCACACATTGGGATGTATTCAGTGGGAAACCTAATTTATATCATCGGTTGACTCAACTTAACTATTATGGTTATCGTATATTTGAACGAGAAAATGAATATTCCAAAATTCTTAGAGCGGGCAAATTGTTTCAAGAATTCATTGTTGATGCTTGGGCTTTAATTGAGCAGAACCGGTTGACCTACTTCCGTCTTAATCAAGCCGACTTGCGTGAAATGTATAATGGACTTGTTGAAGGTATAGTAAATGGGTTTAATGTAAATGAAATTGGTAAACATAGCATTTTACCGTCTTCCTTCACTAGTAGTGCTAGTCATATGTTTGAAATTTTTCAAGATTCATTGGCCATCACACGTTATAATCAACATTGAGATATATTCCTTACCGTGACTGCAAATCCCAGTTGGCCTGAAATTTCTAGAGCTTTATTAGCACATCAACATTCTTCAGATCGGCCCGACATCATAGCTCGCGTGTTTGAGATGAAAAGAAAAGTGATGATGAATGAGGTGAGAAGTAATAATGTTTTCGGTAGGAAAGTCGCGCATGTTTTTACTACGAATTTCAAAAGAGGGGCTTGCCACATGTTCATGTTCTTTTTTTTTCTAAAGCAGAAGTCAAATTAAGACATGTGATCAGGTGGATAGAATTGTATGTGCTGAATTGCCCGATCCGAAGGAAGATCCTACTTTATTAGAGATAATCTTGGGTTGTATGGTATATGTCCCTTGCGGTCTCCAAAACCATAATGCCCCGTGCATGGAAAATGGTGGATATACAAAGAAATATCCTCGAGCTTGGGTAGAATACACGACTATGGATCAAGATGGTCGAAAGTACATTGTTGCTGGAGGGAAAGTAGTATGTAACAAAGATGTTATCCCATATAATCCATATCATTCTAGAATGTTCGATTGTCATATTAATGTGGAAGTTTATGCGGGGTTGATATGTGTTAAATATATTAACAAGTACATATATAAGGGTTTTGATCGGACTACAATGGTTTTAGGAGGATTAGATGGGATCCAAAAATACCTTGATGCGAGATACATTGGACCGCCTGAAGCTGCTTGGCGGTTATTTGGTCATCCAATGCATGAAGAAATTCCCAATGTTGTTCGGTTAGCACTTCATTTACCGGGAATGCATCGGGTTTCATTCAATCCTAATGATTCTGTGGAGACAATTATGTCTAGAGCTACTAATCAAAAGACCATTTTGACTGAATTCTTTGCCACATGTGCATCAAATTCATCTGCACGCGCTTTCACATATACGAACTTTCCACAATAATTTTCTTGGAATAAATAACTGAAGACGTGGACTGCGAGATCTCCAAGAACGCAAGGTTATTCAATTGGTCAAATGTATTTTGCTGCCTCGAATACAGGTGATATTTTTTTTTTGCGGCCCCTTCTAACAGTGGTAAAAGGACCTCCATCATATGAAGCGCTTAAGACTAGCAATGATATAACTTACGATTCATTCAAGTTAGCATGTATTGCTTTGGGGCTTTTAGAAGATGACGGTGAATGGGTCCAATGTTTGTAAGAGGATGCGGTCCTTAAAACCGAGTATCAATTAAGACGGTTATTCTTTGTTATCCTTACTCAATGTGCGCTCTACATCCTGATATATTGTGGAATCAATTTGCGATGCCTAAATGCGATGATTTGGCTCATAAGATATGGACTTTGTACGGCATTCAGACTCCTTCTGAGATTCAAATGGAAGACTATGGTTTGTATCTGATCAATGAGTTTTTTCAAGAATTAGGAAAAAGCTTATCAGATTTTCCTCCGATGCTTCTTTCAGTTGGTAATTGGTGTATAACTATAGGTAATAGGCTTATTCGTGAGCATTGTCAATTTCAAAGGGAAGGTGAACAAGGGTAGCCTCAATCTAATGTTGATTGTCTTAATAATGGACAACGGGCGTCATATGAATCCATAACCACTTGGGTTCTAGAAAATAATGGAACTACATTCTTTTTTAATGGTGGTGCGGGCACTGGAAAGACATTTTTGTACAATACTATTGCTACAAAACTTCGCACCCTTGGAAATATTGTTATTATTGTTGCTTCTTCTGGAATTGCATCATTGTTGTTGGTGGGGGGTTAAACTGCACATTCGACCTTTTGTATTCCTTTGGACATTCTTGAAAATTCAGTTTGTGGGTTTACAAAGCAGTCAATTTATTCTAAGTTGTTTAAGTTGGCAAAATTAATTATATGGGATGAAGTTCCAATGCAACATCGATTTTGTGTGGAGGCCGTAGATAGGACTTTGAAAGATATTCGTAATTATAATAAGCCTTTTGGGAGTATCACTGTTGTCTTGGTTGGTGACTTTCGTCAAACTCTACCCGTGATACCAAGGGGTCTTCATGAGCAAATTATTGTCGCGTCATTGAGGCGTTCATTGTTATGGAAAGATATTCATGTTTTGACCTTGGTTACCAATATGCATCTTAATAACGCAGAAACTGAAAGTGTTCCATTTTCAAGCTTCCTATCTGAGGTATAATTTGAATTTTGGAGTCCATTTCTATTTTCACATATTCCTAGACCATTTATAATGTTACTAATTTTAGTTTATATATATGTATATTAGGTCCAACCCCCAAGAAGATGTAGAACTACCTTCAACAATATGCAAGTGCAGTGGTCTTAATTAGTTATTGACGGAGATTTATCCATCGTTGAATGCAATTGGCACTGCCACTCCTAACTACCTTAAAGAACGAAAAATTCTTTCTGCGAGAAATGACGATGTCAATATTATAAACAGTTCTGCATTAAATATTCATCCCGGTGAAACAATAACATGCTTGGCTGCAGATAAGTTGTGCCTGGACGAAACAACTAGTGACGTAGTTAATCAATATCCAAACAAATATTTGAACTCCCTAAGTCCCTCGGGGTTTCCTTTGTTCAAGTTAGAACTTAAAATTGGTTGTCCTATTATGTTGCTAAGAAATATTTCGCCTACAGATGGTCTTTGTAATGGCTATTGTTTATTGTTGTTAATTATACTGAACATGTAATTGAAGTTCAAATTTTAACGGGAGATCATAGCGGTAATTTCCCTTTCATTCCAAGAATATCTTTAACACCCTCTTCAGATGATAAGATGCCAATTCACGGTTAGATTATCATATGCAATATGAAATGACGATTAACATTTTGCAATGACGATGCAATAACGATGAACAATATGCAATGCCAATTCCAAGCATATGCAATGACGATGAACAAATCCCAAGGCCGGTCTATTAAATTTATTGGAATTGACTTGCGAACACCGATTTTTAGTCACGGTCAACTATATGTCTCATTTTCAAGATGTACAAGTGCAAATTGTTTAAGTATCCTTCTACCTCAAGATGGTACAAACTCAACAACAAATATTGTGTATCTAGAAGATTTGTTATAGCAGGTTATTTTTATGTTGCATTTTGTGACTTTTGTTAAATATTTTGGTTGCTAACATGTCTACTAATTCTCTGTGTATATGGCAATGGCAGTGTATGTGTAGCAGCAGTAGGTATTTGTTTGAGGAAAACATTTTGCTTAGTCCATTCATTTACTATGGATGACATTCTTCAGTAAGTTATTTTAGAATTATCTCCTTTTCTCTTCAGAATATTAGGTAATTTTTTAGAGTTTGGTTATTTTCTCAGTCATTGTTTTCTATGTACAGGCTATATAGGAGGATTCATCATTTTTAGGATTGAGGGTAAGTTTCATCTATTTGTTTATATTTGGTATCAATTGTAGATTGAGGTTCCAAATGTTCCAATATTATACTTCAATCAAAATTGCTCTGTTGTTGTATAAAATTGAGTAGCTGTATATACAAATTGAGTGAATGCAGTAGCTGTATAAAATTTCCTTACTTGAGTAGTTGTATACAACCTCATTATAGTAACAAATTGACTTATGTTCTAATACAGAACATACAACCTATAATTTCAAGTGCTGGACAGGTCCCAAAACACAGATATATGAAATATACATAGGTACCTACTGTTATATCATATATACATAGGTAACTACTTTTATATCAAATATACATAGGTACCTACTATTATATCAAATATACATAGGTACCTACTATTCTAATACACAACCAGTCAGCCTCGACAAGTTTAGTACAATGATGTAGCCAGTCAGCCTCAGCAAGTGAGTGCTGGACATGTCCCAAATTATGTAGCCAATTCAGTACATTGATGCAGCCAGTTTAGTACATTGATGCAGCCATTTTAGTACATTGAAATCAAATTATGCCTTAGTTTCAAATACTTGCTCTCTATTTGCTCTCTATTGGTCCCTGCCTCTATTTGCCTATGAGTTTTTGGTACCTGTTCTTTATTTTCTCTCTTTTGGTACCTATATTAAGAAACATCAAGTTTTTGGTACCTACTCTCTATTGGTACCTGCCTCTATTTGCAAATATGATGTCAAGTTTCAATTTGTCTATACCTCGATAGTTTTTTAGTACTTTGATGCTTCTTAATATAAGTCTTATTTTGCAATGAATTTTGGGTATTCACAGTTTCGTTTACTTTTTGGATTGTGAAAATTTATCTTAAGTGATGTTTAATAAGAAGAATGAAAATTGTCAAGTAGTTTGCTCATCCATATAGTTCACTAATTACAATATTCATGATATTTGTAGGTGATCTTCAATTATATATGCACGAGGGATATGTAACTAAACTTTCTTCGGTAGATCAAGTTATTTTACCATTAAAGACACGAGCATTCTTTTCCATACTTTTCAGATTCTTTTACCAAAAGTGGTTTGTTTTGTACTAATATTTCGATTGCCAAAGCCTCATCAGATAATTCCGACCATATCAAGACACACGTTTGAGTTCTCCTACCAAGTCGGCATCAACCATATACGATATGGGGTTCTTACGCACATTTTTGTATATCGCAAGTTGTTATTTTAGTTTTGTTTGATGATTTCAAGCACGGTGGGTAGTCCACTAAATAAAGGAGATTATGTCCATTTTTTTAAAATTGATACTTTGTTTATTTGAGGCACAATGTGAATTATGTTTATGAATATTATATATTTTATGTTATATGTGAATTTGTTCTATGAATTTAGACTATTTTAAGGTGGTTGTATTATTTGTTATTTGTTATACAAGGTGGATAGTCCTATAAAACAAAGGAAAATCTCCCCAATTTTTTTAAAAATCTTTACACATTTGTATTGTAAAAGAAACTTTTAACATCAATTTAGACGATTCAATCCTTTGAAAATCTACACTTATAATATATCGGACATTTATTAGTTATATTATAAACATCTATATACTTTTAAAATTATACGCTTGCCTTTATTGGAAATTTTCACCTAATCGCAACTACGTACTTTCGAAAATTTAGAGTGTTCCGAAAAAGTACTTTCAAAATTTTTGCCGCTTCGCAATTATGTACTTTGGAAATTTTCAGCATGCCTTCAGGCATGACCATTGAAATTTTTTGCCGTTTTACGGTTAAGTACTTTGGATAACATAAATTATATACGACTTAAAACTTTGTTTTTTTGGGGAACGAAATTGTTTCTTTTACGCAATTACGTACTTTGGAAATTTTTACCGTTTTGCGATTACGTACTTTTTTGAAATTTTCTACGTGCCTTCAAGCACGGGGTTCACAATAGTTAGTGAAGACAAAGTATGAATATAGTAATATGTACCGTGAGTCACTTGAGCAAAGTTGTATTATATGCTTTAGAAAATTTTTAATAACAATTTTTTTTTATTTCACTTTGTTGTTGGGTAACATTTTTTTTTCAACTACGTACTTTTTGTTTTGCAGTTACGCACAAAATAAACACGACACGACATGAAATATTATTGTTTACCTATCTCAAACACAACCCAATGTTTTTTTAACCAAAAATGAACTTTACCAAAATAAACACGACATAAGATTTTATTACCAATTGTGAACACTACTGTTTTGCAGGATAGTCCTATAAATAAAGGATATTATGACCAATTTTTTTTAAATTACAGTTTGTTTTGTCGATGAATGAAATTTTTGTGGTTTTCTAATTACGCACTTTAAAATTTTTTTGCGTTTCGCTATTACTTACTTTGAAAAATTGTCGCCGTTTCGCGATTACATACTTTGGAAAATTTTCATCGTGCCTTCAGGCACGGGCATAGGCTAGTGTCTGTATATATATATATATATATATATATATATGTGTGTGTGTGTGTGTGTGTGTGTGTGTGTGTGTGTGTAAAGTTAGGACCACTTGGCGCAATGCATACTCTGCTATCATGTCCCGGTGCATCGCTCGCTGTATAAAGGACAATTGGTTCGGCGTCTCTCACGAACCGTAAATCTCATACCACAAATTTTGGAGGCGGGCATACTCACCAGCTAAATGGTTTACGTACATACCTACGCTCCCATTCAACCGTCGAAACTATCCTACGTAACAGATATCACGTATCCAAGTTCATATGCTCAGGATATAAGTCAATATCCCCCATCGGGTCACCCAAGATAAGACTGTCCACCGCACGAAACCTTCGCTTGATAGCAAGCAGCATAGGTATGCTATACACATAATAAATCAATACATAGGTATACACTCAACCTATTATAACATCTAGGTATTCACACAATTAAGTAGCATGTCTAATTCGTAGTATTACTTTCACTTAATACTCTCGACGTTTTAATAATTAGGATTATGACCCCCCTCCTAATTTTCTGAGGGTAATTCATCCCACTTGTGCCCAAGTCTTAAATCTCACTTATTTTAATATAACATCACTTCAGACCTCAGTGTACTACATTTGGATCCCCGCATTACAAGTCCTAAAAGGCATCTTAAGGGTCCACAAATCAATTCTGGAAAATTTTACAGAGCGGTCCGAACATACTAGGAAAGCGATCCGGACCCTTTTTAAAAACAAACGATCCCGACCTTTTTTTGAAAAATGGTCTGGACCTTTTATGAAAGGCGGTCCGGACGACTACCCTTTTCGACGCAGATTAGCACAGACACGTTCTCTTCACCAATTTAACAACTATAACATCTATGAATCCTTCCCCAAACGCCGATCAAACATACTAAATCAATTTCCTAACATGTATGTATGATTTCCACTAATATAAAATCATAAATTCATTTCTATTCATCAATGAAATCTGGAATCCCCAATTAATTTAATAAAACCCTAGTTCTTCCAATTATCATCCAAGAACATAAATTTCCAGATTTGTTCATCACAAAAAATCATCTAAATGTGATTTCTAATCTACATACATCAATGGTCCAACCTAAATTATTCTCAGATTCAATTCATGTATAACAAATCTCCAATTTTCATTACTTTTATTAACAATACATAGGTGTTTCATTCCTATACTAACATGAACATGAGTATTGCTAACGAAAAGCAATTAATAAACACTTACCTGATAATGAAGGTTTGATTTGTCACTTGAATTTGATATAGAAGTGTTCTACTCTCTCCGATCTACGCGTTGATGATGTTTTTGGTGAAAGATAACTGGATTTGGCCTTGCAACTCCTAGGAACCTCTCCTTCTCCTTCCTCTGGGACTCTCTCTTTTCTTTTACAGATAAAAAACTAACTGTAACATCGTAAGGGATATTAAAGCATTCTAATTTTCGTCCATTTTAATTCCCCAATAATTCAAATGACAAAACTACCCCTACGGGGTGTCGATTAGCCCTAAAATTACCCGGGGGTCCAAATAAAATGTATGGGTTAAGTTTTTCGACTATCTTGACCCTTACGGACTCAATGGAGCACTCAAAATTACTACACGAGTTATAAGAAAATAATTTATCTTTTTATCCCATACAATTAGTCCCGAGACGGCTAACACTCGCGTCCTGACATAAACTACCAAACTGTCGTATTTCGCACTCTGACAATTTATAAAAATTATATAAGTCCATATTACATATACCCACAACAATAATTAAAGATTTTCATCAATAAGTATTAACCCTTGGCACGCTAGTTAATAATTATTTTCAATTTGGATTAATTAACAATTAAATTTCTCGACCTTTTTAATTTAATTAATCCAACAATAATGATTAATCTCATAATTATTTAATATTATAAAAATGCGGGGTATTACATACTTCCCCCCTAATAACGGAATTACACCTTAAAATTCAGAAAGTAAACCATACCTGGTAGGAATAAGTGAGGATATTTCTCGCGCATATCCTCCTCTCGCTCCCATGTTGACTCCTCTACGTTATGATGATCCCACTGAATCCTCACCAGTGGAACTACCTTTGACCTCAATTTCCTCTCTATACGGTCTAAGATATCCACAAGCCTCTCCTCATATTAACTGTTGGGTTGTAAATCAATCCTCTCAATCGCAATGTGGGTGTGGGCTAACTCATCCCTAAGAAACCGCCTCAATGATGAGGTGTGAAACACATCGTGAATACGGTGAAAGTGCTCCGGAAACTCAAGTTTGTACGCCACCAATCCGATCCTACGTATCTCGGAGCCAATTTCCCATTTTTATCGAACCTCATCACCCCTTTCATAGGAGACACCTGCAACAATACTTGATCCCCCACATTGAACTCGCTGAAGAACCTCTTTACGCCAGCCTAGCTTTTCAACATGTCATGGGCTACCCGAATACGGTTCCTGATCATCTCAACCCTGGCTGACGTTTCCTGAATTGCCTCTGGCTCGAGTAACTTGTTGTCCCCCACCTCTAGTAAACAAGTAGGATAACAATAAGTTCTGCCATACAACACCTCGAATGGGGCCATGCCGATCGTAAACTGATAGGAGTTATTATAAGAGAACTCCACTAGTGGAAGATACGGCTCCTAACTACCTCCAAAGTGAAGGACACACATGCGCAATATATCCTCTATTATTACGCTCAGTCTGTTTGTCTGTCTGTGGGTGATAAGCCATACTCAACCGTAATTCAGTACCCATAACCTCTTGAAAGCTCTCCCAGAAGCGCGATACAAAAGTCTTATCTCTTTCAGACACGAAGTTCAAGGGTACCCCATGCAATCTCACTATCTCGAAAATAAATATTCGGGTATACTGTCCCGTATTGTAATCCATACGTACCGAAAGAAAATGAGCTGCCTTTGCTAACCGATCCACCACCACCTATGTAGAATCGTGACCCCGCTGTGAAGTCGGCATCCCAGTAATGAAATCCATGGAAATTCTCTCCCATTTCCACGTAGGTATCTCCAACAGATGAAGTAACCCTGGAGGCCTCTGGTGGTCCACCTTTACCAACTGACAAGTGGCACACTTGGACACGAACTCCGCAATGTCCTTCTTTATCCCACTCCACCAGTACTGTCGCCTCATATCCTGATACATTTTATCCCCTCTAGGATGTACCGTAAGTTTGGATCCATGAGACTGTGTCATCACTGCATGATGTTAATCCTCTCCTTTCGGGACCACTAATCTCCCATTGAACCGTAATCCCCCATCTGAGCTCACTGAGTAGGACTCTGTGCCCTCCGCTAGGAGCCGTACAATCTGATCCTAGCAAAATGATCAGCGGCCTGGGCTTGGATCACTCTCGTAACAATATCTGGATTGACTGTCATAACGGACATAGAGGATCGAGCCACTGCTTCCTGATGTCCCAATTCTTTCCACTTCGCCTTCCACATTTTTGCCACCTCACCTACTGGCCTTCGGCTCAACACATCAGCAACTACATTAGCCTTCCTCGAGGGGTACTGAATCTCAAACTGGTAATCTATCATAAAATCCATCCACCTGAGTTGATGCATGTTCAACTCCCGCTGAGTGAATAAGTATTGTAGTGACTTGTGGTCTGTGAAGAGGCAAAATTTCTCCCCCAATAAGTAGTGTGTCCAAATCCGTAGGGTAAACACGATTGTTGCTAACTCCAAGTCATGGGTGGAGTAATTTCTCTCATGAGGCTTAAGATTGTGGGCGACATACGCTCTAGCCTGTTCCTCCAGCTGAAGTACTCCACCAAGTCCTTATTGAGAGGCGTTCGTGTGCACCAATTACTCAACTCCTGGCCTGGATAAAGCAAGAACTATCACTGATGTCAACTTATCCTTTTTCTCATTAAAAGCTAACTGGCAAGCATCATCCCAAATGAACTTCACCCCTTTGCGCGTTAAATTTGTCAATGGGCCCGCAATCTTCAAGAACCCCCTGATGAATCGCCCGTAATACCTTTTTAACCCCAAGAAGCTATGCACTTCCCTTGGTGTCGTGGGATGTTCCCACTCCCTCACTGCCGACACTTTTCTCGGGTCCACTGATATCCCCAATTTTGATACAAAGTGCCCAAGAAATTGTACCTCCCGTAACCAGAATCCACACTTTTCATACTTGGAATACAAATGATCCTCTCGTAGAGTCGTAAGAACCCGTCTCAAGTGCTTGACATGATCCTCCTCAATCTGTGAGTAAATCAGTATGTCATCTATGAAGACGATGACAAACTGATATAAGAACTCTGTGAACACCCGGTTCATCAAGTCCATGAATACTACTGGAGCATTTGTCATCCCAAATGGAATGAATCTTAACTCATGTGACCCATAGCTCATCAAGAATGAAGTCTTCGACACATCCTTCTCCCTAATCAGTAGTTGATGGTATCCCGATCTCAAATCTATTTTGGAGAAGAAAGTGCCTCATCTCAACTAGTTGAACAAATCATCGATTCGGGGCAACGAATACTTATTTTGTATCGTGGATTTGTTCAACTCTCGGTAGTCCACACACAACCTTAACGAACCATCTCGCTTATTCATAAAAAGAACGAGATCACCCCAAGGTGAGGTACTCCTAAGGATGAAGCCCTGCCCCAAACACAGCTCAATTTGATCCCGTAACTCCCTCATCTCAGTTAGAGCCATACGGTACGGTGCGTATGCTATCGACCGGGTTCCCGACATCAAATCTATAACGAACTCTATCTCTCGACTAGGTGGTAGTTTAAGTATTTCCTGGAATACATCAGAAAACTCTCGAACAGAGGGAATCGAGTCAAGAGGAATCACCACATCCTTATAGGTCTCCTCCTCTATGAAATACAAGTGGGTGGATGATCCTCCCTCAGGACGAGACATCGCCACTAGAAACATCTCCTGGCCCGGTATCGCAAAAATAATAGTCCTACTGTAACAGTATGTCATGACTCTATAAGTAGAAAGCTAATCCATGCTTATAATGGTGTCATGCTCGTGCATATTTAGGACTAGCATGTGGGAAGGAAAAATTAAACTCCCAATCTCTATCCATACCCCTCGGCATATAAAGAAAATCAAAGACCCACTACCCAATGGTGAGTCTACACTAGTCATTATACTCTCTGCTGTGGCTAACAACCCCGTGGGCCGTGCAAAACTAGTGGCTATAAAATAGTGTAATGCCCAATATCAAATAAAACATGCCCCATAGTGCAATGGATAGGAAACATACCCTCAATCGCAGGTGGTGCCAGCTGCGGTGCTGCCTGATGGATATTATAAACATGTTCATACTGTAATTTTCCCTATTAAATCGAGGGTGCGAGTAAAGCTAGGGCCTGCGCTGGTGCTGGTAGGGCGGAGGGAAAGATGGGTCTATTGGGTTCCTAATGGGCACCATGTTGGTGGGGAGTCTTGCCCTTGTCGGGGCAATTCTGCTTCCTATGGCTAGTCTTTCCATAAGAAAAGCACCTGCCGCTAAAGTTACCTCCCCTCTTCCCCTATTGGCCTCGGCTCTGTTGGCCGTTGTTGCCCCTCCACTGGCCCTATTGACCCTACTGATGCCTCTGTTTGGCCTGCTGGCCCTGCTGCTGGACTTGATAAGCCTGCTGCTGGCCCTGATGGCCCTGCTTATAACGATGTTGACCCTGCTGTCTATGCTGACTAGACTGACCCTATCTATAACCCCCATATCCATGCCTAGAATCTCCAGATCAAAATCGCTTTGTAGGGTTCCCCTGGTGGAAACTTTGCTCACCCTGGCGGACCTGTCCCTAAGCTGATGGTGCCCCACTAGCACTACTACCTCCAGTCCGGCCCTACTGGCTAGACTCTCCTGCTCGTTTGGTCCTCTGCTAATGGAAGTGATGGTCATGGCAATGCAATAGAGCGATATTGAGTATGTCAGTGAAAGTACCCAACGAGAGATTACCTATGAGGTGCTGACGAATCCTCCAGTTCAATACATCCATAAACAACAAAAGCTTCTTCTCTTCAGTAGGTGCCTCATCTGGTACCATAGTAAGCACCCTCCTGAATTCCTCCTCATATTCTTCCACTATCATACCCTGCAGGTTCAGATTCAGAAGTCTCCACCTCATCTCGGTCTGCACGGCGAAGGGAAAATATTTGCGGTCAAACCGCACCTAAAAGCTCAGAATAGACATGCTATCCCTCTCCCCAAGGTAGTCGGTGACTCCCACCACTACCAAGTACCCCCCATTATCTTGTAAGAAGCTAGTAATGGCCTCTGAATTTTGGCACACTCGTACACACGAAGATGCCTCTGGATATCTTTCTTCCATTGGCTTGCTATGATGATGTCAGGACTACCCGAGAACTCTGGGGGATGTTCCCTTTGGAAGGCATCCCTGACCCTCTCTCGTGCAGTGGGAAACTGTGCTGGAATCGGCGCCACAACCTGTACCTGGGGTGGGGCCAGCTACACCATCGCCAAAGCTGCATTTACCGCCTAAGCAACAATGGTGGCAACGTCAGCTGCATTAATCATTCCTTGAGCCGGAGCTGTTGGCTGCTCTGGCTGGGCATTTCTGTTTCTCGAGGCTCTTCTCGGAGGTATCTGAAATAGGAAGTTATTTATTAGTCCACAATAATTATTAAATCTCAAATACCTCAAGACGTAAACGTAAAAATAAGAGTACAACAGTCCTAAAAGATACGGCTCTATATCAAAGAACGCTATGGCGAAAACATGTTAAGCCATATATATCCTAAAAGACACTAGAAACCTGATGCTCTGATACCACATGTGACACACCACCTAATTAAATACCGAAAGATAAGTCCTTTATTAAATTAAAATCAAAGTGTCCGGTTGGTTCATTCTTAGTATCACCGTCGAAAACAATTTTCATTATTAATCACCTAATAATTAATTAAGCTAAGTGTCAAAATATTTTCCCAAATTAATTATACCCAATTAATCCATTAATAAATTCCGTTCTTTAATATATAAGCCAATTCCATTCCACAAGAATAAATACTGAACATGAATCAAATAATGAAATAAATGAGACTGGATAAAACATTCCAGTTCAAGGTCTAAAACCAAAGTATCATAATACTCCATCCAACAGTAAGGAAATGCTAATAAAAATAAAATCCCTGAAATAGTTAATTTGGAAGCGGGGGACACATGCCCTAAATGAAAGATCTGAACTAGGAATATAATGAAGATATAGCAGCGTCTAATATCGATAACTAATATCTTCCACAACAGATGCACCTCGTCGGATGATCCCTGTCTAAGTCTGGCGGTGACCTTGTGGCTGGACACTTGGTATAATACATATATAGAAAAAGGAAAGAGAAATACAAGAAACGGATCAGAGCCCGATTTGTAAAAATATTTGTGTAAGCAAGTATTTAGAACTGCAAAGATGAAATTATTATGTACATGTTAGTTCCGAATTCTTACTTGAGATTCTCACAACTCCACTAATGTGCACACCTAGCGTACGTCTACCCCGACCTGGTAATCTATAATATTCCCAACTAGGTCACAGACATGAACTTCTAAATATATCTCAAGGGAGTAACCCGTATCACCCATACAATAAGCCAATAATATTCTTTTATGCCAGTTACCCATTTTATATTCTCTATTTTAATAGGAAATCTTTTGTCCTCTTGAATTACTTTTCTTATCCATATTTATACATTTTCTAATTTCTCACATTAGAATCATTCATTCTCAAGTATATTACAATATATATACATACATATAGTCACATCGTCCCTATATATATATATATATATATATATAAAACTGCGCGCCTTGGTTAGGATCACTTGGCGCAATGCATACTCTGTTATCGTGTCCCGGTGCATCGTTCGCTGCATAAAAGACAATTGGTTCGGCGTCTCTCACGAATCGTAAATCTCATAACACAAATATTGGAGGCGAGCATACTCACCAGATAAATGGGTTACATACATACCTACGCTCCCATTCAACCGTTGAAACTATCCTACGTAACAGATAGCACGTATCTCAGTTCATATGCTCAGCGTACAAGTCAATATTCCCTTTTCGGGTCACCCAGGATAAGACTGTCCACTGCACGAAACCTCCGCTCAATAGCAAGCAGCGTAGGTATGCTATACACATAATAAATCAATACATAGGTATACACTCAACCTATTATAATCTCTAGGTATTCACACAACTAAGTATCATGTCTTATTCCCAGTATTACTTTCAGTTAAAACTCTCGACGTTTTAATAATTATGATTATGATCGCCCTCCTAATTTTCTGAGGGTAATTCATCCCACTTATGCCCAAGTCTTAAATCTCACTTATCTTAATATAACATCACTTCAAACCTCAGTGTACTACATTAGGATCCCCACATTACAAGTCCCGAAAGGCATCTTAAGGGTCCACAAATCAATTCTGGAAAATTTTACAGGGCGGTCCGGACCTACTACGAAAGAGATCTGGACCCTTTTTAAAAACAAACGATCCGGAATTTTTTAATTAAAATGATCCGGACCTTTTTCTATTAAATGGTCCGAACCTATTATGAAAGGTGGTCCAGACTTCTACCGTTTTCGACGCAGATTAGCCCAGAAATGTTCTCTTCACCAATTTAACAACTATAACATCTATGAATCCTACCCCAAATGCCGATCAATCATTCTAAATCAATTTCCTAACTTGTATGTATGATTTACACTAATATAACATCATAAATTCATTTCTAATCATCAATGAAATCTGGAATCCCCAATTAATTTAATAAAACCCTAGTTCTTCCAATTATCATCGAAGAACATAAATTTCCAAATTTTTTCATCACAGAAAATCATCTAAACGTGATTTCTAATCTACATACATCAATGGTCCAACCTAAATTAATCTCAGATTCAATTCATGTATATCAAATCTCAAATTTTCGTCACTTTTATTAATAATACATAGGTGTTTCATTCCTATACTAACATGAACATGAGTATTGCTAATTGAAAGTAAGTAATAAAAACTTACCTGATAATGAAGGTTTGATTCGTCGCTTGAATTTTATATGGAAGTGTTCTACTCTCTCCGATGTACGCGTTGATGATGTTTTTGGTGAAAGATAACTAGATTTGGCCTTGCAATTTCTAGGAACCTCTCCTTCTCCTTCCTCTGGGACTCTCTCTCTTATTTTACAGATAAAACCCTAACTATAACTTCGTAAGGGATATTAAATCATTCTGATTTTCGTCCATTTTAATCCCCCAAAAATCCAAATGACAAAACTACCCCTACGGGGTGTCGGTTAGGCCTAAAATTACCCCGGAGTTCAAATAAAATCGCCGGGTAGAATTTTTCAACTATCTCGACCCTTCCGGACTCAATGGCGCACTTTAAATTACCATACAAGATATACAAAAATAATTTATCTTTTTATCCCATATAATTAGTCCCGACACGACTCACACTCGCGTCCTGACTTAAAATATCAAACTACCCAACTATCGTATTTCACACTCCAACAATTTATAAAAATTATATAATTACATATTACATATACCCACAGTAATAATAAAAGATTTCCATCATTTAGTATTAACCCTTGGCACGCTAGTTAATAATTATTTTAAATTCGAATTAATTAACAATTAAATTTCTCGACCTTTTTAATTTAATTAATCCAACAATAATAATTAATCTCATAATTATTTAATATCATAAAAATGCGGGGTATTACAATTATTGAATGTTCATAGAGAATCCCCTCAATCTTTTGGGCTTGCTCTCATATTTCTCTCTTGGGGTTACTCGTTGAGCTCCCCCTCGCCAACCTTGAGGCTTGTTTGACCAGTTGTCTCTCTTGTGGTCTTGGGTCCACTCATTGTGGCACCCTTTCACCCAATACTGTCTTGGATTTATTTTGTCTTATGCCCACTAATTATGGAAGCCCCTTACCATACATCATATCTTGACTTTATTCTGTCTTAAGCCCACTCTATGTGGACGCTCTCGTTAAATGTCTGAGGACTAAGTCAAGTCCTATTTTGGACCCACTCGTTGTGGCCCCTCTCGTTAAGTGGGACTTTTTGTCCGTTCTATCCTTTGTCCTACTCGCATGGTACTTCCTCGCCTAATTGGGCTTATTTGATTAAAATCTCATTTGGGGCTTGCTCATGTGGCAGCCCCTTGTCCTATTTGGCCTATTTATAGGCAGTTAAGTGGTAGCGCCCTCGTGCAAAAGTGTTTATGTTGGTTAAATTGAAGAGTTTTGCAAAAAATAATCATCATCTTTTGGGAATTCAAGGGATTTCTCCATTCATCAAATCATTACTTTTTCTAGGCATTTAATGCCCTTGGCCTGACGGTTGCACCGTTGCACCATTCATTATCTCAAGGAGACATGCGTCTACATGTGAACACTCACTTAATGATTTGGGTATTCATTATTATTACTTTCTAGACGTCAGGCGTGCACCCCATTTCAAGGTATAAATACCTATTTCAAAAAAACAAACTCTTACCTTGACATTTGCATCCTTATATTTTCAGAGTCTTAGAGAAAGAAATAGAGATTCGTCCCTCCAAACCCTCATTTTTCATAGTTGTTTCTTAAAATCTTCTCACTATATCAATGGTTGATTCATCCTTTATTTCATCTGCCATTATTTCCACTGTTACCAGTGACTTTCTTGTGGGTTCATTACCTATTTAGGTAAATATTTCTATCGTGATTGCTACGGGCGCCCCCACTATGGCCACTTCCATGACTGTTCCCTCCACCACCACCACCACCTGTGCACCTTACTTTGGAGATAAGGACACTTTCATGCCCTCACTCGAGAAGTTTGAAGCCGAGTTTGTAGATAAAATCAATAAGTAGCCCTTCCTGGATTTTATGGAGTCTGTTGATGCTCCTGTTGTCTTAGCTGATAGTATCCTGCGCATTTGAGAGTATAGAGGTGACTTTCCTTTTTCGAATATTAACATTTATGTTTGTGGGGGTATCCTAGACAAATGGAACCTCTGGGTAGACTATATCTTGGCTGAGCCCACCCATAAGGTTTTTGTCAAGCAGCTTGGTATGGAGAGGATCCTTACCAGTTTAAAGACTTACACTATGGGAAAGTACACCAACACTTTTATCATTTTAGCCTCTGACACCCACACTTTTGTTAATAGTTGGGTTGGATTTTTTATCACCCTTAAAGACATTTGCGAGTTGACAGGCCTCCCTGTCTTGGGAAGCCATGTCTTCACAGATGGTTATGAGGATGATATAGAGAGGGAGATCTACGAGGAGCTCCACCAGGCATTGTCTGAATGTCCTCGTTATGTGGAAATTAACAAGACTGGGTCCACTAAGCACTCTTTTTATAAGTGGCAAAGATATTAGTTTAGGGACTTTGAGCTAACTCCAAAAGAAGGAATTTCAAGCAAGGTGCCCAAGAGACAAGATGGACCAAATATCAACTCCAAGTCTCACTTAGTTGCCTTCTTTGTAACTTTTCTGAGTAGGTTTTTGTTCCAGGGGAGGCCAAACGATTCTCCTCATGAATTGTTATTTTGTCTTGCATTCAAACTTGCTCGAGGGAGGGATGTTCCCCTTGCAACTCTTACCTTGGGTTCTATGTAAACTTGGCTAGATCGTGCCCACGTAAATATGGAACGTTCGCATGGACACTTTGACGTGACAAATTTTGTCAACTCTTTCATTTTAATGGGGTTCCTATTCGAGAGGTTCCCAAATTTTTCACCAGAGCCCTGTTCACTGTAAAACTAGGTTGCTCGAATTGTAAGGTGGCACAAGAAGTCCCCTAAGAAATCTTTGGGTTAATTGGTTAACAATATTAATAACTTTTCCTTTCTCCCTTACACCAAACGAGTGGGTGGTGTCTTTTATTGGGCCATCCTCTCTTGGATCTTTCTACCGTCCTGCAGACGTGGAGTCGGTACCTAAGTTTCCTCATATTTCTATCATGGCAATGGTCTTGCCTTGTGTTCTACCATCATATACTGAGCTTGTACAAGGAGTAGAATTTTATCACTCAGAACAAGTGAGGAGACAATTTGGATATGACTAGGGAACTTATTGTGTCACCCCACCTATTTTACCCACAGGTGATCAATCCTTTATCAAAATAAACAGGAATCTCATTTGGTTCATTCTTAGCATCACTCTCGAAACGTTTTACTTTAGTACCTACCTAAGTTAATTTAAGGCGGTGCCAAATTTTATATTTCATTAACATATAACAAACATGCAAAAATTTAAAATAATATAACTCAACCATTCACACAATTAATAAAAGTCTGAATCATCACAGGATAAATAGATATATGATAAATATCTAATAAACCATTGGTTCCAAAACTACTATCTAAACCATAAGTCTATGGAAATAAAAATGAATCCAAATACATAGTCTGATAAATAAAATCGAATAAATGTATCAACTGAAGGGGTAACATGCCCAAATGAAATACTGAATCATAGATCCTAATCTGGGAATGAACAACAAAAGCGTTTACACAAATCTTGCAAGCCTCCATAAGTGTTGCAGCTATGCATCCCTGGAATGAGTCATCAATCTTGGCGTCCTTGTGGATGGATCTCTAAAATTATTTTAAAAAATAAATCTGATACGAGTCAGAGCCCAAAAACTTTGAAAAATATTTAGCAAGTATGTAAATTGTAGTTATAAAAGCAGTTATTATATAGACACGTTAGTTCAACGTACACTCCCTTGAGTTCCTCACCTCTCATCTATAGTGCACACATAACGTGTCCTATTTTACCTACCTAGTTATGCTACCCAGCCTAAATATATATAAGTATCTAACTAACCACAACCGGTTTAGCTCCCCCATATCGCCTATATGATACGCTACAGGAAAATAAATAATTAATATTAATTGAATATTAATATTGCACCATTAATTAAGTTTCTCATACTTAAATTACTTTTATATATATACTATCTATATTTTATACCATCGCACACAGGTATAATATTCACATATGTATATATTTATCACACTATAATATATATAACTACAACATCCCCCAGAATGGACACCGCGATGCATGCAGACTCTGCTATCAAGTCCATGTACATCTCATACCAAATCATGGACTATCGATTGAAATGTCACCTCGAACCATAAATCAAACAACACGAATTGTAGGCGAACATAGTTCCAAGCCTTTGGGCTACGCACATACCTAACGTACCAAAATAGCATGCCGGTCCCACTAATATACAACACATATTAAGCAGTCCTAAGTTCTATATTTCGGGGCACACATCTGGACCTCATTGGAATCGCCAAGGTGGGATCGCCCTTTGCGCAGAATCTCCCGTGATAGCATACAGCGTAGGTATGCTCACACACATAACAAATCACATGATAGGTACTCATTCAATCATATATGTCTCATCAGTATAGGTATACACGTAACCTATAATATATCCCGTATGTAGTATTTATGTCTCTCGAATACTAGACGTACTAATAATTTACACATACTATCATTTTCCTATTTTTAGAGTATCACTCACTACCTGAAGGGTCCCAATTATCCCTTAAGTTATTTCAATAATTAACACTTAATTATACTAGTGATATATGTCTTAGGTCATGGTTTATTCTTCCCATCACCCACTTTGTAAATTCCTAATGCGTATCTCCATCTGTTGACTATTGTCAGTCCTAATCTCAAGATTACCGTCATTAAGATTAACCGAGCCTTAACTATGTGTCTATTAACTTTCTCTAAGTCATTATACAATTACTAAACTATCACTAGGGTTTCCTGTAATTAATTTCATGAGGAAGTATAACAAAAAAGGAAAATATCAACAAAAATTGTGTAGACAAATCGATTCGGTAAGGATATCTAATTGATTCACCCACCGAATCGATTTGGTCTTCAAACCGAGTCAATTCGCACCTAACTGTATCATCTTCTTCGTTGTTGTCACGAGTTTTCACTATTAAAACCTTATCAAAACACCATGAAACGTTTCCAAACTCCCATCCAACATACCCAAAAATTAAATATATATGTGTAGGGACAATTTTAAACATAAATAACACGTCAAGACTGCAAGAAATCTACTCGGGAACATATCAAAACCCATAATTCATCAAAACCCTAATTTATGTGTTCGTCATCCATATTCATCAATTTACCCAGATTTCTTCCATGTTAATCATCCCATATTATCTTATTCGTATTATTTACATATATGAATTATTTCTACATGAATTCCTACCCCAAATAATTAATCTCACATATCCAAATCCCAAGAACATCATTTAAATCATGAAATTAAAACCCTACACTACATGGGTATTATAACATGCTTAAAGTAATGCAAGACAAACATTTTCCTTGATAAAGTAGGTATGACTTTTATTCTAAGATGGTGAGGATGTTCTTTCTTTGCTCCTATTTTGAATCCGACAACGTTCGTGGTGTGAAACGGTGTGGAATGACCTAAGTCTCTTCTCATTTTCCTCTCATATAGCCTCCTCTCTATCTCAAGTGTTGTAACCCTAGCCTTTAACTCAAAGGGGTTGAAATAACACTCTAATTTTTGGAGTTCCTTCTGCCTTAGGCTCATAAATGACCGAACCCCCCTTATGTTGTGTCGGGTTGGTCTAAAATCACCCCGGGACCCAAATAGTACACTAGGTACACTATTTCGACTATTTTGACCCATTCGAAATCAACCCTAGACTCAAAATTGTCACCTGAGTCATTCTACATGAATTTTCTATCTCGACCTTAATATAGTCTACATGCGACTCCCGATTGAGATATAACACAGTCACGTCGATATCACTCGCTATGACGTATAATAATTATCACAAGTTATATACTACTCATTTAGTAACTTTACTCCATAAATATTAATCATTATCTCTCCCGATTAATATTCTAATAAATACATAATATTTAATTAAATTAAATTACGACATACGGGTTATTTAAAATAATTGAATTAATTATATTCCAAATACTCAGAAATACGGGGTGTTACATACTTCCCCCTTACAAAGGAATTTTGTCCTTAAAATTCGGATATGCTCGATAGTAAAAACTTTGGATCCTTACACGCAATGCATCCGAACGTATTCAAAGCTAACTCGGAAAAATATTTTGGTGTTTCCACTAGACACCCGCCAGTGGTACCATTAACTAAAGGTCCACTCCATCCCAAGGTTAGCGACAAGTCCATTCAAACTCTTTCATACCGAAATACGACGATACAAAAAACTATCATAAATCCACTAACAATGCCCCAAAAGATGAGCCTATAGTCCACTGGTTATATTATCTCTATCTTAGAAAAGGTCCCTATTCTATAGGTGTCAATTTCCCTTGTTGCCAAACCACATAAATCCCTTCATGGGAGACACCAGCAAAAACCCCTTACCGCTCATGTCAGACTTCAAACTTCGGTTCACAATGACATATTTTCACTACGTTCTTGAACTACATGAAAATGATGCATGTCAACCCCGTCCTTGTCGATGGACTATGTATTACTTCGGGTTAGAGAAACTTGTTATTCCCCACCTCTAACCAACCAAAGGAGGATGAAAAAATCTCCATACGAAGCCTTGAAAGGCATCACACAAATAATAAACTGCTGTAAGGTATCATACGTAACTTTAACATTGGTGATTAATACTCCCAATTACCCAAAGATTTTGAATATGCATCTCTCGCATTTTTCAACATCCTCGTCACCTCCCGTCTACCCATCGACCTACGGGTGACACTTCTATCTCAATACCCAACTTCTCCTAACACTTCTTATCAGAGGTGGGGCTCAAGGGTCTCATCCTGATTCACAATAATATTGGGTGGCGCCTTGTGCCGGTATATCTCTTCTCTCCAATGAAATGTTGGGCATATTGTCTGCTAGTATAACTCACCCCAAACGAATAACAATTATTTCGTTTCGGTCAATTTATTTCGCAAAACTAAAGGAAATCCTAACCTCACAATGATTTTGATAACCCAGTAATGAACTTGATCAGTTTATGTATCCATTCAGTCACTGGAATCATAAATTTTATTTTTTACAAAATTCTAGTTGATAATCTCGGATCAACCTCTTTTATTTAAGCATGATACACCTAGAGAAAATTTCACTATGTCTCACTCCACATCGATTCACATGCTCTACACTTCATCATATCGCACGTCTTACTCCTTACGGGGACCCATTTTTTATGATCAATAAGAGTAGTCGAACAGGTCCAAGTTGTTCAAGGGTCTGGCCATCCCAAATCTAATGATCGACCAACACACGTATATAATAGAGAAGAGAATACTTAGGGATATACTCAAATCAACCTCAAAGAATTTCGAAAGATATATGAACCAACGTAATTAATCGAGTTCCTTATACAACTCAACCTCTACAAAGAAATACCTATAAATTGTAAACCATGACCTAGGGGCAAAAGGGATTAAAACTTAGGATTTTAAGAGACACTTAAAAAGAACAACTAACCTTTCCAAGTACGTAGGCAAGTTGTCCAACCACGTAAATTTTTATGGTGCATGTGATTTCATTTACATTCTGCTATTTGTGATTGTTTTTGTAGAATCTTTTATTGCGATATTATTTGCACTCATGATTGGCACCGTCTGTGGGAACCAACTTTTATTCCTACGAAGTAATTCATTACCAAAAATCCCACAATGTCTCATTACAACAACAACATCCCCCAAGCCGGCCATGTCTAAAAAGACCCAGTTCCTCCTAGGATCAGGTCTGAGATTCTCCAACATACAAACCCCAGGTTTTTCCAAGACAGGCCCCCCTTGAAAAAATCCATGGGCCACCTAGGTATACCTAGATTCCTAGGTTGGTCTATGCTTATGAATCTAGGATTCATGAAAAAGAGGAGGATACACGCCTCCAAGCAGAAGAAAACACTCACCTGCAGAGGCGACTCGAAAGAATGGAGAGAGACCTCCAAAGGGCAGCTGGAAAACACCGTGAGAGGACACCTAACCCTTAGGTAAGCAACACTCACAATATAGGAAGGAGCTGCAGGAATGATTAGTAAAGGACTGAACGTGACAGGTCAGACCAAGCACGATGAGAGCATGGCCAGTAGGAGAGGTGCCACAGAAGCAATGATCGACAAAATGAAAACTTAAGGATTCTAGTCTGTAGGGAGATGGACCAACATCCAGCTCACTGATGAGCTAGATACACTAGATAGTTATCTAGAAAAGCTCTCAATACTCAAATGAAGTCCCCTTTTTTAAGGGAAATCAAGCAAGAGGAGCGCCCGAAAAAATTTAATGTCCATAGGTTCAAGGTTTATGACGGGAAAACAGACCCTATAGACCATGTCAGGCAATATTGACAAGTACTGACCTTATGGAGCCACAATAACACACTTATGTGCAATATCTTCCCTTCTAACCTACATGATGTAGAACATAAGTGGTTTGAGAGGCTTCCTCACAGGTCGATTAGGAATTTTATAGCACTGGCGGAGGCTATTACGGTGTTATTCATAACTAGCAGCACCCATACCAAGCGAATTGATGCAAAATCCATAGGAGAACCTCTGAGACTACGCCAAAAGATTTTGGGAAGTTTTTAATGAGATCGAGGATTGCTCAGAGTAGTTTATCATAGCATCCTTTAAAATTAGCTTACCGACCACCTATTTGCTGCACCAATCCCTCACTAAGAAGGAGGCCATCACTATTTATGATCTTATGGTTCATATTGAGAAGTACGCCAAAGTGGAGGAAGTGGTTCATCCTAGTGGAGAAGACAACAGTCGAGCGAAGATAAATAAGGAAACAGAGAAAAACGATATGCAGAAGAAGGGAAATAGGAATGGTGGAAAGAATGGATCTAAGAACGAAAATAAGGTTGACCCCTCCAAAGTATGCCAGGTTATTAACACAGTCTTTAAGAAATATATTACAAGATTCTAAGAAAAATAAAGGATGATACTTTTGTGAAATGGCCCAAGAAGATGGTCGATGACCCAACTAAAAGGAACAAGTCACTAAGATACGTGTTCCACAAAGAGGGCGATCACCGAACTGAGAATTGTAAATCTCTAAAGTCACAATTGGAAGAGCTATTTTAGCAAGGACAACTCAGCGAGTATGTCTAAAAGAAAACAAAGAAGGTTGCAACCAATGGCGATAAAAAATCCAGACAATGTCCTTGACGATGATACAAGACATGAGTTTGTAGTAATCCACGAGGCATCAGACCTTAAGTAGATCCAAAGCAACATCGTTCAAAAGGAATTAAAAAGGTGATTGCCATGATGACATGAAGATGTTGATGACACGAAGCACATCGTGTTCACCGAAGAAGACTTAGTTGGGATAAGGACCCCACATCATGTCACATTGGTGATCACACTCAGAATTATTAATTGGGGTGTTGACAAGATACTTGTGGACCAGGGGAGTTCGTTCAAAGTGATGTACCTAAAATTGTTCCGTATACTGAAGTTGAATGTTGTCGACCTCAAAAAATCCATTGTTCCACTGGTCGGCTTTGCAGGAAGGATCATGATGCTGTTAGGAAATACAATCTTGTCGGTCAGGACAAGAAATATCTTAAAGCAAATTGAGTTTTTAGTGGTGGGCACTGAGTCCCCATACCATGATATTTTGGGCAGAGGTTGACTCCACACCATGAAGGTAGTGCAATAAAACTATCATCAAAAGCTTAAGTTCATTATAGATCGAGGAGTGGTCGAGATTCGTGGTGACCATGATACGACCATAAAGTGATTTATTACAGTTATCTGCCCAAAGAAGGAAAAGAAGAAGGAATCAGAGAATGCTGAGGAGAAATTCTAGGAGGGGGTGTTCTCTCCAAATGGAAACTATGGTATGGTCGAACAGGGGTGAAAGAGAACAGGTCCACACCTCCGATAGGGTCGTAGAAAGCCTGAAAGAAGTTATAGCTGATGAAAACTTGACCGAGAGGAAATTTCTTATCGAAAATGCTCTCACCGATCAAGAGAAAAGAGAGTTAGTTACACTTATGAAAAATAACATAGATGTTTTCTCTTAGGATCCTTACAACTTACCAGGGATTGACCCCAGCGTGGACTACCATCGCTTGCAAGTTGATCCAACCTTTAAGTCGATCACACAAAAGGCTAGCTGAACATCTCCCGATAATGCTAAGGCAATGGAGAAAGAAGTAGGGAAGCTACTGGATGCAGGATCCATCAAGGACGTTCAGTTCCCTGTATGGTTATCTAAACCAGTGGTGGTACCCAAAAGAAATGGTAGCTGGAGGGTTTGTATCGATTTCACTGACCTCAATAGGGCATTTCCCAAGATAGATTCCATTTCCCAAAGATATATCAATTGGTTGATGCTACAACGACACATGAGAGAATGAGCTTCCTATACGCTTACTTAGGATATCACCAGATCCCCCTATACGGACCCGACTAGGATAAGACCTCCTTTATAACCTCAATCGGGTTATACAGTTATAAGGTTATGCCATTTGGCCTGAATAACGTAGGAGCAACTTACCAAATATTTATCACTATGATGTTCAACAAATAGATGGGAGAAACAATGTAAGTATACATCGATAATATGCTTGTTAAAAGCAAGGACAAGGACAATCACCTCTCACATTTAGCAATAACCTTTTAAATCCTCAGGAAGTATCGAATTAATCTTAATGCAAGTACGTGTTCATTCGGTGTCCATTCAGGAAAATTCTTAGTTTATCTAGTAAGTAAGAGGGCAATCGAGACCAACCCAGAACAAATCGATGCTTTCACTAGAGTATATCCTCCTCATCTGTTGAGATATGTTGATACGCTTACTTGAATGCTCGCAGCTCTTAATAGTTTCATCTTTAAGTCTTTGGAACGCTACCGGCCATTCTTTAAACTTCTAAAAAAGGGTAAAGGCCTCATATGGGACAATGATTGTTCGTGAGCTTGAAAAGAAATCAAATCTTACCTTAGTAAGACGCTATTATTGGTAATTCCAAATGATGGAGATCAACTATATATTTACTTGGAAGTATCAGATCATGTTGTGAGCTCCGCCTTAGTATGTGAAACAGAAAGTGAACAACACCTATCTTACTACGCCAGTAAGACACTCCTAGATGCTGAAAAATGGTACCTGAATCTCGAAAATCTCTCTTATAAACTGGTGATCACTTCAATGAAGTTGAATAATTACTTTGAACCCCACTCCATAACAGTAATCACCTCTTACCCACTCAAGGTCATTCCACTCAAGGCCGACCTCTCTGTATGACTTTCAAAGTGGTCGATTAAACTCAGGAGATTTAATAACCACTTCTAACATAGGAAGATAATCAAGGGATAGACCCTATCAAATTTCAGTGTTGAGTTCACAGGAGATCAACCAGTAGATCAACTGAATAATGAGAAGTCGATGACATATGAACCACAATCCAAATATTGGACCTTGTATGCTGATGAAGCTCTAATTCCAAGGGGGAAGGAGTAGGAATTGTTCTCATCACCCTACAAGACACTGTAATTGAGCAAGTAATTAGATTGGGATTTGAGGCCTCCAATAACTAACCCAAGTACGAAACCCTGATCTCCAATTTACAATAAGCTAAACTACTGGGGGCAAAGTATCTCCACGTATTCGGTGATTCCACACTAGTCTCTAAGCAGGTATGTGTGGACTTCAACACTATAGATAATTGAATGGTAGAGTACCTCACCGCAGTAAGAGGTCTCATGGTATACTTTGAGAAGGTGGAAATTCAATAGTTCCCTCAAGGACAGAATAACAACGCTAATGCTTTAACGGCATTAAGCTCAATAATTGACTCTAACCTAAGGAGAACAATTCAAATAGAGTTCCTCGCACAACCTAGTATCAACCAGGTAGTCGTAGATGAGCAAGCCCTACTCATAAATAAGGCCCCAAGCTGGATGGATCCGATAATCAATTATCTGCGGAATGAGATACTGCCAGACGATGGAAGATTGTCCCATCAGGTTAGGGTCAAGGATGCTCATTTCTACCTCAACCCCGAAGGCATGATTTACAAGAAATCATTTACAGGCCCATATCTCCAGTGCATTAACCCATAAGATGTTGAATAAGTACTCAGTGATCTATATGAGGGCATCTGTGGGAGTCACACAGGTGGAAGACAATTATCCTTTCGCGCGATCAAAGAAGGATATTGTTGGCCTCGCATGCAGAAGGACGCAGGTGCCTATGCTCGCAAATACAAAAAAGTGTCAAAAGCCCTCACCTATGGTTCACCATTCCGCTAACAACCTGAAATCACTCACTATCCCATAGCCTTTTTCTCAATGGGGGTTAGATAGTGTGGGACCATTACCTACCTCACCTGGAAATTGAAAGTATCTACAGGTCATCATAGATTACTTCTCCAAATTGGTAGAGGCAGAACCACTGGAAAACATTTGAGATTATGACATGACAAGGTCTATATGGAGGAACATCATAACTCGCTTTGGGATACTAAGGGCTATCACCACTTATAATTGTATACAATTTGAAAGTGGTTTCTTTCAAGCTTTTTGTAATGATCACATCATCAAGCTCCATTTCATCTTTGTGGCGTATTCCCAAAGCTATGGAAAAGTAGAGGCTTCCAATAGAACCGTGATCGATGGACTGAAAAAGTGATTGGAAAGAGCCAAAGGTGCCTGGGTGGATGAACTCCATTATGTTCTATGGGCTTATTGCACCACACCCAAGAAATCAAATGGGGAAACACCCTTTGCACTCACTTTGGAATGGAGGCTATCATCCCTATGGAAGCAGGTCTCCCTAATGATGGAGCACTATGCACTAAGCTTGATCTAGTGGATGAGCAATGAGAGTTGGCTTTGGTCAAGTTGTCTTCATTCCAATAACAACTAGCCAAGCAATACAACTAGCGGGTCAATCCGATGAAGTTTTTAATAGGAGACTATGTCCTGAGGAAAGTCCTTGGCAGTGCTGTAAAACCTTCAGACAATAAACTGGGACCGAACTGGGAACAAGCCTTCAGAGTAATTAGAAATGATCTTTAAGGAGCATGTCAATTGGAAACACTAGAGGGTAGGGAGATACCAAGAGAATGGAACGCAACCAATCTCAAGAAGTTTTACTTTTAGATTTTCTTCTTTATCTTTTAGTTAGTTTAATAAATTTATTATTTTTAAACTCTTGATTGCTTATTAGACAATACTTAATGAATATATGTTGGTTGGCCCCTCTATTCTCATCTTTTTGCATCGGGTGCTTAACTTATCTTTATTACATCTCGTTAATTTGCATATTTTTTAATGATAACTCCTTTGCGCATATTTAAATACCGAACAAACAGGGTTAGTAGAACTTATGACAAGTCAATTACAAGAACTTCGAATTACTATCACCCTCATGCCCTTGTTCCAAACACAAGAGGCCTGATGAGTTGCTCCGGGAACAACAAAAGCCCTACAAGGGATCCTTAGGCAATAAAGCCAACTAAGGTTGGTCGCTAATTTCTGTTGATTGAACAAATCCTTCTCGGGTGGATTGCCCATTGTAAGGACATTTTTGTTCGTTAATATTGTATATGTCGTACGCCGTTACACCGTTGAGGAAGTTCAAGAATCATATGCTCATCAACGGATCCGAATATCAAAAGGAGAAACAGGAATCAAGGGAAACTGACCTTACTGGACCGATCTGGCATAGATAAAAGAACCGATCCGGTTTATCCGGACCGATCCGCTTAAAGTGACCGGACCTATCCATCTGCTGAGTTAAGGCCAGTATACCCCGGATCCATAACGAACCGATGAAGTCAAAATGCTGAACCAATCCGATGCCAACCAGATGGATCCGTCTTCAGAAAAAGAACCGATCCGAGGTCACCGGACCGATTCGCCTAAAGTAACCGAACCGATCCGATGAGGATAAATTCTGCCAGATCGTGTAGCAGATTTTTTAGGGTCTTAACTCCTTATTTAAACCACGATCAGTAGTTGGTTTCGATAAGACTTTCCCACAATTTTTAGAGCATATCAACCCTAAAGTCTTCACCTATTGAGTCCTATGATTCTAGGTTTTTAGATTCACACATCTTTCATATCTATGTGAATCAAATTTGGTAACCCAAGAGCACCATTGCTGTTGTTCAACCTTTGTGAAGTGGACCGCTTCTTCCTCTTCATTGCTGCCCTACTGGACAGGGATAGTTCCAGCCGCCAACCCTACTGGAAAGGGAGTCTTCCAGCCACAACTACAGAATCCTATACCTGAGGGTAATTCTTAGTCAAAAAACTTATATTTCAGTGTAATCCGATTGTAAGCCGTTTCTCTTACAAATTATAGTGATATACAAATGGTTTTGCCCCTGTGGGGGATTTTTTCTTAAACTTTGTGTGTTGAATAATTCGTGCATGATTTCATATTTTTTCATTCACACCTAGTTTCATGCTTAGGGTTAATTTGGGTTAAAAGGTGTTTATTATATTATTTCTTAATTGAACGCAAGCGCCAACTCTTTCAAATTGGTATCAGAGCAGGTTACGCTAATCTATCGCGTATTCCTTTGTCCGCAAAATTTTTCTAAGATATCAATTTTCTAAAAAAAAAAAAAATTGATTTTTTGAAAAGTGCGTGTTCAAATGGAGAAATCATACAATAAACTGCCTGCTTTTTACGGGACTAATTATGCTTATTGGAAAGCCCGTATGAGGTCGGCTTTAAAATCCATTGATGAACGGGTATGGATTCTTGTTGAAAGAGGGTGGACACCTCCCTCCGTCACTGTTGATAACGTGAAAAATTTGAAACCTGTCACGACTTGGACCGAAGATGAATTTAGATGGTCTTCCTTTAATTCTAAGGGATTGAGTGCTATTTCCGGTTCCATCACTCCTGATGAGTTCAAACGCATAATGACGTTCACCACGTCAAAGGAGGCATGGGATGTTTTGCAACTTACCCATGAGGGTACGAACGCTGTTAAAGAGTCTAAATTACAAAATTTGGCCACCCAATTTGAGACTATCACCATGTCTGAGTCCGAATGCTTTGATGAGTTTTTTGCACGCTTGTCGGACATTGTTAACACTAGTTTTAATTTGGGTGAGGTAATTGATAACACGCGTGTCGTTAAAAAGATTTTGAGATCTCTCCCAAAACGCTTTATTCCTAAAGTCACTGTTTCGAACTCTTTGGGAAATTTGAAATCACTTAAGTTGGAAGAACTTGTAGGAGATCTTCAAACCTATGAGATTGACATGTTTCCCAAAACCATTAAGGCTAAGGATAATGGGATTGCTTTAAAGACTAATTTTCAGAAAAAGAAAGAAAAAATTTTTGAGTCCAAGTCTGAATGTGATTTTGACTTAGATGACTTCGCCCTGTTTGCAAAAAATTTCAAAAGAATTCTCAAATTCAAGAAAAGTGGAAATTTCAATGATAAAAAGAATTTTTTTGAGAAAAATAAAAAGAAAGGAAAGGCCAAAGAAAGTGGTGAGAGGGAAAAAGAGAATAAATCCGATGAGGAGTGTGAGGAAGATTTTGAGAACGTCACTTGTTTTGAATGTGGGGGTAAGGGACATAAGTCGTTTGAGTGTCCTACATGGCTTAGAAAGAAAGGAAAGAAAGTAGCTATGCCCGTCACACTTAGTGATAGTAGTGAAGGTGAAGGTGATGAGACTAGTGGTGAAAAGTTTGTAGCTTTTTCTAGTCGTGTGAGCACACCCACCTTGTCCCACAATAGTGCACACGAATGTGATAGTGATGGTTTGAGCGCTTCAAGTGAGGGAGAAAGTGAGAGTGAAAGTGGAGATGAAAGTGAGCTCCAAAAAGCTTTTAGAGAGTTGTACACCGAGACCTTGAAAACAAAAAGGTATAATAGGGATTTAGGTCGTCGGGTTTTAGATTTGGAGAAAGAGAAGGAGGTTTTGAGAAAGGAGAAGTGTGATTTGACCGACACGTTGTCTTGTCTGACGACACGTGTATCCCAACTCGAGAGTGATCTCGAACGTTCCAGGGTGGTCAAAGTCAAGTTTGAGAACGCACCTAAGAAGGTTGAAACGGTGGTTCTTAAGGGTAAAGGTGAGAAGTTAGGAATAAGTCATGACGGTGCTTCTTCTTCCCAATTAGCACCCGAGTCGGTTCCCACTTTAGTGACAGTTTCACATGTGTCTCACCCTAACCCACCTAGGCGTCCCATTCCTTTTAGGAAAGTGCGTCCTAGAGTTTTTGAGAGAGGTGTTCCTAAGCCCATTTATGTTTTCTCACAGTGCAAAAGGAGAGGACACCTTAGGGAATTTTGATTTAAGTTGGGGCATGTGTCACGTTTTGCTTCTACACGTGTTTCTGGCACACATGCACCCACACATGATACTTTACGTGCTCCTGGAGACTACATGAGAGAGTTTGCACATTTAGGTGAGCAAGTTAAGTTTTTAGTCAAATCTTCTCAAGAATTGATGGAGGTTTTTCATAAGTTGTCACCACCTTTGGAAAACCCCTCTGCACCTAATGATTGAGGTTTGACTTGTTTACTAGCATAGGGTGATTTTCATGATGACATTGTTTGCCTATTGCTAGTATGTATCATTTTGTATATATTTTTGTTTTGTTAAATTTTAAAAAAAAAGATTTTATTTTGATAATTTTTTTTGAAAAAGGGCCAGAAAGATTTTTCTGTTTTGTTTTTATGGATGAGCATTTAAGTTATCGAAGTCACAACTTCATTTCATATATCCATGTGACTGTTTGGTAGAGATTTGAGACGCTACATCATTACATCCATGCGCTTAACATTGATTGGAGTCCTTGAGATGTAATTAGTGATATCTTCCTACATGTTTGACTCCTATCTCCTTTACTGCACACATGCACGGCTTTATTTGATTATTGCACTTGTCTATCACATATTGGCTTGAGTGTTTCCATCTCAATTCTGTCTATACAATGTACAATATGCGATAAACCTTGACAAGATTGGATTGCATGTAAAAACCGTTCTGGTGAGACTGTGTGATTATTTGAATAACGGGGAGGGGCTGCGAAAGTTGATTCTTTATCCTTTGCGCAAAAGCCACCGTTAAAAAGGACCTAAAAATGGAGGTATTGTAATATCCGAGGTCCTAAGAGGTTAAAAGAGCCCGAAAAAATTTAAAGGCAATAAAAAGCATTCATGCCAAATATGGGCCATTGTAGGTTTCACCATCAATTCTCCAAAGTTTGAGAATTTAGTATACCTCTATTCAAAATATAAATCTGAGGGAGTTTGGTTGGAGAATGAGAAAAACGGGTTTGCACTTCCTTGAAAGTCCTGAAAAAGCATGAAAAACATTTTGGACGTTATTGGTGTAGAAATCACTTTGAGCTTTGATTTGTAGATTTGATATAGTCAATATCTTATATTTCCACTCTTTTACACCAAAGGAAGTATTTGAGTTCATTCGTTAGGAATATCCAGTATTCATCGTGCACATATGTCATGTTTGTATGCATTGATTTTCCTATAGAATTTTGATCACACCCATTCATTTACGCTATCACCGACTTGGTTGTTTTATGTTCATTCTTGGTGTGATTTTATGCCTTGTGTCACCCCGGTACTTGATTGCTTGATTTATTTCTCTCATTTGTCTATTTGGGGACATCATAAAAAGGGGGAGAATGAATTATAATGAATTATCTGATTATGGGGGAGTTTTGAAATTCTGAGAACATCATCTTAAATTGATATATATGCTTATGTTTATCTCATTTCAAACTCTATACGTCACTTGGTATTTGCTTTATCTCATGTGTGTAGGTACATCCTTGATAATCCCATGATACACACCCTGATGAGAAAAGCATGAAGATTCCTGAAGAATTGAAGATCAAACGATGCAGTCTTATTCACTTGTACTCTTTCAGTTTTGGGTTCATGGAAGGGTAGATTTGTATAGGCATGTTCATTTCTTTGATAATTCGGATGTTTGTTTTTATGTATGTACCGGCATAGACATAGGGGGAGATTTGTAAGGACATTTTTGTCCATTAATATTGTATATGTCATACGCCGTTACACCGTTGAGGAAGTTCAAGAATCATATGCTCATCAACGGATCCGAATATCAAAAGGAGAAACAGGAATCAAGGGAAACTGACCTTACCGGACAGATAAAAGAACCGATCTGGTTTATCCGAACCGATCCGCCTAAAGTGACTGGACCGATCCGTCTGCTGAGTTGAGGCCAGTATACCCCGGATCCATAACGAACCGATGAAGTCAAAATGCCGACCCGATCTGATGCCAACCGGATGGATCCGTCTTCAGAAAAAGAACCGTTCTGAGGTCACCGGACCGATCCGCCTAAAGTAACCGGACCTATCCGATGAGGATAAATTCTGCCAGATCGTGTAGCTGATTTTTTAGGGTTTTAACTCCTTATTTAAACCACGATCAGTAGTTGGTTTCGATAAGACTTTCCCACGATTTTTAGAGCATATCAACCCTATAGTCTTCACCTATTGAGTCCTATGATTCTAGGTTTTTATATTCACACATCTTTCATATCTATGTGAATAAAATTTGGTAACCCAAGAACACCATTATTGTTGTTCAACCTTTGTGAAGTGGACCGCTTCTTCCGCTTCATTGCTGCCCTACTGGACAGGGATAGTTCCAGCCGCTAACCCTACTGGAAAGGGAGTCTTCCAGCCGCGACTATAGAATCCGATACCTGAGGGTAATTCTTAGTCAAAAAACTTGTATTTCAGTGTAATCCGATTGTAAGCCGTTTCTCTTACAAATTATAGTGATATACAAATAGTTTTGCCCCTGTGGGGGATTTTTCCTTAAACTTTGTGTGTTAAATAATTCGTGCATGATTTCATATTTTTTCATTCACACCTAGTTTCATGCTTAGAATTAATTTGGGTTAAAAGGTGTTTATTATATTATTTCTTAATTGAACGCAAGCGCCAACTCTTTCACCCATTAGCCAGGTGCATTATTGCCATTATCTCACTTAGGTCGAAGGAAGTTTGATGACACAACCTAAAAGGTAAAGTGGATGGAATGACATTGCTAAGGCATATTGGACTGGGAGAATGTTCAAACACATAAAAAGAAGAGGACTAATACTTAAATATCATTTAGTCGGTAGAAAAAGCCCAAAATGATTTAAACTAAGTAAAAGCTCATATAAGGCCTAAGAATGGTCAACTAGTATTAGTTTGGTCGATAAAGATACCAAGTAATCGACGAACAAACAGGATTAACACATGTTTAGTCAGCATATGCTCAAAACATTTGTAAAGATCAAAGAAATTATTTATTAAAATATAAGGTTACAATTACACATTAGGCCAAAAATAAATACACAAAGACCTAAGGTGGCCCAGGACGACCACCAAGATACTCTGCTTCAATCGATCTCTGACCATCATCTGGCTTTGGGGCAAACTCTTATATATCATCATCGAGGTCATGATCCGGAATCCACTCATCATATTTTGAGAAAGGGTTATGAAAATAGGAACTGCACGTAGTTTGGTATTTATACCACAATTTGGAATCCTTTGGGGTTTTCACCTCCTTAAGGGAACTTAGCCACCCTCGAGCAAAGGCAACATCTCTGGCCTCCTTAAGCTTAACTAGGGCATCTGCCTAACCAGCATTATAGCCATCTCCCTAGACTTCTTAGGGTTTCATTTTGAATGCATACCTCAGCTTCTTCACATTGTCTTTAAGCACAACCACGAAAGATTTCAGACTAGTAATCTCCTTCCTCAAGGCATCGTTCATGAAATGATGGACTTCACCCATTTGGTGGACCTAGGTCTTCTCTAAAATTTGGGCCCTCAAGGAATTTACTTTCTCTCGTACGGAGGCGCCTATCTCCTCCATTTCCTAAAGATCATCCTTCAGCTTGGCAATTACCTCGTTCTGATTCTTGTACTGCTCATTTCTTTCCCTTAAGGACTTGGAGATTCTTAAAAAGACTTTTCCAGCCTTCAAGCTGATATCTGGTCCAAGGATTTTCCCTAGTTGGGAGTTAGGAAAAATATAGCGATATAAATTAGCAGACTGCAAATGACACACACCAGACCAGAAGCAATAATATTAACACATGGAGATTTAAATGAACACATGAAAAAAAGGAAATTTCATTCTCATATATGCATAAAAGGGTGGCTGTAGGACAATACATTAAGTTCCTAAAAAATAAGTTACAAACTGGCAAAGTAAAGATCGTACAAGGAAATGGTAAAATCCTAGTCTACAAGCCCTAGTCCTTCACCTGATCTCCGTCAATAATGGACTTCCCTTTGTCAACCACTTGCTGCTCCTTACCAGCACCAACACTTTTGTCGACCTTGATAGGAACAATCTCCACATTATCAGAAGTTTGGTTGGTGTCTTGTTCATCTTTCACAAAAGGATCAGGCGCAGAATAATGAAGGTTAAAAATATCATAGTCTACAGGAGTTCTAAGATCCTTCAAACCATGGTCCCATTCCTTATTAAAGGACACCTTTCACCCATAGGCCTATTGGCACTCTACATCATCATAGGCTTTGTAAAAGCCCTCGTAATATCTTACATCCTTTTCTTGGGGAATCTCACCTTCTAGTTTAGCCACCTTGTTAGATAAGGCCTTGTTATCCTCCGCCAGCTTGGTCTTCTCAGCAATCACCACCTTCTGAGTAGCCCCAAGAGCGTTATAGGCCTTGGATATTTCTTTCTTCTCACACTCCCACTTTTAGAGATCATTAACAAAAGCCTTCTTCTCGACATCCAAAGCATATTTCAGTTCTTGATCTCTCCTGGAGCTATTAGCTTGGGTGTCTAAATGAGTGGTAAAGTCAAATAGCATCTACACACATAAGAAAAGAATATATAATCAGAATAGAGATAGGGAGAGTAAAGGAAAACAAACAATGGGAAAGACTTACCAGAGCCATCCCTTGCGCAGTCTTAAGGGCGAGTTAGGATGGTCCCAACCTAGATGAACGCTCGTGATCAGCAGCGAGCACTAACCTTTAAAAGATCACGGGCCAAAAAAGGTGAGTCGCCCACACTAGCCCCCTTAATACTTGGGAAAGGAAGAACCTCAGAGAACTGCATAAATAGCCTCATCTTAGCTTCCACTATCTCCTCGTCTTTCCTCTTTTCCTCCTTTTTCTTCTTCTTTTATCTATCTCTTTCTCTTTCTCTTTCTCTTTCTCTTTCTCTTTCTCTTTCTCTTTCCCCTTATCAGATGGGATAAAACCACTACCCTTGGTGGAATCAGTTTCATATGTCTTCAAAGATGGGATCCTATCAGATAAGACCATATGGTCATCATCTTTAGGGAGCCTCAACTTTCTCCCTTTGATCAGAGGGGCCATGTCTTTTTCTTCTTCTTTTTCTACTGCTACTACTACTACTACTACTACTACTACTACTACTACTACTACTACTACTACTACTACTACTACTACTACTACTACTACTACTACTACCTCTCCTCTTTCACCCTCTTTACTTTATTCCTCCTCACTTTCTTCCTCTTCTTTTAAGCTTTACTCTTTAATAACAACTGGCTCAGAAGGACCAATATCAGGATCTCTCAAATCAGGAACCTTGTTGACAATGTGAGCAATAAAGCTAGTTATAATATTTTTATACTCCAATAAATAAGCTGCTGATCTGGGATGCTCATCGTCATGTAGCCTCTGTTTGATGTTCCAAGCCTTCAAAACTTCATCAACATTGATTTGGCTGATATCAGGCACAAGATTCTTTTGCCTGGGCTGGGAAAAAGAGGAAGAAATGGCAGTTATCAAAAGACCAAAAGAAGAAGAAAATGAAGACCAAATGAAATAATAAATAAGATAAAAATCAGCGACCTATGCGCTCCTCTCCATAGTAAAAAATTATTGGGCCTCTTTGTCTTTCGCCCACACGAGCAAGAGGACATTGTTAATTTTTGGTAATAAAGACTTGTCTCAAGTAATCCTTGTGTGAGTCTGGAAGATTTACCACTAGGACTCGATCAGCCTTCCTGGCATTCAAGTAAACAAGGCCTTCACTTATTTTTGACCATACATAATAGTAATGGATTTCAGCAAGACCCAACCTTGTATCATATATGGAGTTAATTCTATAAACTCCATCTACAATTTTCCACACATTTGGGGCACATTAAGCAGGGACTATCGAAAAATATCTAAAAATGTAAGGAAGTGAGGGTTTGGAGGAAAAGTTAAGCCCCCCATGTTAGCATCAGGGTACGAATCCAGTGCCCCCCTCAACGTCATGCACATTTCTAGGTAAGGGGAAGAGTCAATTTCTACCCAATCTGGAATACTGTACTTCTTCTTAAATTCCTCTATTGAATTATTGTCAAGCTTTGTCATCAGCACACAAGAACCCTAACTACATTTGTAGAAAAATGTGAAGAAGAGGAAAACAGAGACAGTGAGCTAAAACTTACAAAAATTCATGAAGATGTGAAGAAAAAGAAGATACTGAAGAAGACAAACATTGTGAAGCTTAGAAAATAAGGAAGAAGGTGCACTGAACTTGACTGGCGTGCAAGAACTGTATCTCTGGTTAGAAGTTTGATGATAATGATCACACATGATATCCCAAATGATTTTTGGTTACAAGTATGCCATGGTGCTTAGCTTATGATGAGCGTACCCTCACCAAATTCACAAAATATACCAAGATGGCATCATAGAAGAAAGGCCACTGGTGTAATTAAAAATTATTGGTCCATAACTCATAAAAGTCCAAAATGTTTAGGGGCAATTATGGGGAACCATTTTTTATGATCAATAAGAGTAGTCGAACAGGCCCAAATCACTCAACGGGCTGCCCGATCCAAATCTAATGATCGACCAACACACGTATATTTAATATATAATAGAATACTTAGGGATATACTCAAATAAACCTCCAATAATCTCAAAAGAGATATTCAGGTGTTTCATGATATATCCAATGTGAATAATCGAGATCCTTATACAACTCAACCTCTACAAAGTAAGATCTATAAATTGTAAACCCTGACCTGGGCAAAGTGATTAAAACATGAGATTTTTAGAGACATTTAATAAGAATAAGTAACCTCTCCGTGAACATATACAAGTTACTGAACCACGTAAATTTTTGTCATGCATGTGATTTCATTTACTTTCTGCCACTTGTGATTGTTTTCATAAAATAGTTTATTATAATATTTTCTACACTCAAACTCCCCTTCCTGGGATATATCAAAATCATTACCCCTTCATTTTCTTCTAAAACTGTGCACTTTTTTGGGCACTTTTTCATTTGGTATAAGTCATCACCTTATCTATACGCATGCCACTCTAGCCATTTAACTAAATGAGACTGTGATATACTTTCCAAAATTGTGAGGGTTCTCCCTTGTCAAGGGATACCTTTTACATATGCCTCCACTCTCTTTCAACTCACCTCGATTGTGATAGTTCCCCTTGACGTACACATAGTTGAGATATCTCATATTCTCTAACGAATTTTAGTCCATCATACCATTCCACTTATGTTTCTACTCGCCCCAGAGACATACATTCAACCGATTCATAATCGCACCCCCTTATCTCGGACGATATTGAAATTTGAGCTAACTAGGGTGCATATACACCCTATATCATGTGCACATCTATAAAATCATCATCAACTTCATATATGTAACATTATTATGTTAATCTCGGCCCCTCACTCTCGGTGTGACTATATAGTGAGTTTTTACTCAGTTTCCCCACTAACTGTGACTTATTTATCCTTAAGACTGCTCCACCTATAAACTAGTGGTGCAAAAGTTCCCTAGTGCTTTCTACACAACACTACTGGCTCCACTGGCCTTATATAGTATAAGATCTCTCAGTTCAAACTGTTTTTCCTACATGTTCAATAGTTAACATTCAAAACTGATGCCCTAGATCCCAACAACGTCTCCCCACTCTAGATGTTTATAATGGTTTATGCATAGAACCTCCTATAATCAAAACTCAAATAAGGAACTCCCCCGATGTACTATCAACTGAATTATCATATATCGAGTTCTTTAGGCCCAAGGCATATAATTGGGACATTCAAAGGCATTTCCCCCGTCGTATAGGTTTAATCCTAAACTCCCACATCTCTAAAGGAGTCATATAACACTGCGCTCTCACTAACACTAAGTGCCTAGCGCTAAATCAATAACGAGATAAATATCTCCACTCAATAGAAAACCTGATATACCCTGAACACATCAGTGAAGTCTCTACACACTGAGATCAAATATAACGAGACAACTATACCCTCTAAAGTCTCCTCCATAATATAATATAGACCGAGCTCGACCCTCTTTCAGGTGAGACATCGCAAAGCCACACATCCTGCCCTGGAACAACGAATACGATAGTCTTGTTGTGGCAACCACCATCGCTCAAACCATCGATAACCAGTCCATACTTAGGATGATATCATACATTCATATCATATTTCTAAAATGAGTAAATCCACTAAAACATATCCTCTCAGTGACTGCACCCCCTTCCCTGCAGGTGGAACCACAGAGATCCCCGTTATCTAACGGTAAATATATACACACAATAGTAACACTAACAATACCCTCACTACACTATCTCACACGAGAATCTAGTTCTAAAAATACTGTAACTCACCCATGTCACATAAATATTATTCCATTTACCCATGGATATTATCATTAAAGGTTCAAATGGTTCCTATACATAATCATCTCATCCAAATTCGAACCAAAAACTTCTATAACCACTGCCCTTATTGGCATCCCGCTCTTATCCCCTAACTCGTTGCCGATAAGATCACACACCTGTACCTACTCTCCACACATCAGACACCTCCCTGTGCCATTACCCAGTCTCTGACCCAGTTGGACACATCGGTATTGTCCTTCTCTCGAGCCCGATAGTCTTAGCTCCAATTTCTACCCTCATTGTGTCTTTGGCTATGCTGGCCCTATTGAGCACACTGTTGGTCCTAACTAAATCACCATCACTTAGTAGGAAATCAATTGATCTGAGTCATTTAAATGGGTCTCTGCTGGATATCCCCCTATGGTGCCTCACTAGCACCATTTTCATTTATTTTTCTCTGTTGACTAGGCTCTTCAATCTCTTAACTCCCTTCATATGGAAGAAGTTATATTTCCCTTGAAAAAGTACGACATTAACGACATCACTATCTTTCATCCAAGCTGAATTTCCCCACAATGCTAGTGTATTCTACCCATGAGTCCATCATCATCTCAAAGACCCTTTTTATTCTCCGTATCCACCTCGTTCGGTACGAAATCGGATGAATAAGAAAATTCTCCCCCATATCTAGCCGCTATCAGACCCTCCTGCAATAAGTACTAGAATTTCCTTCTCCTATCTGTTAAAATATTTGCTGAAAGGATTTGTAGTTAAATCGCACCCTAAATTCCTCGATATTCATGGTATCTCTCCTCGAATGGGATGACTGACTCTCATTATTACAATACTTCTCTCATGAGCTAAAGATTTTTTCTAAAACTTTAATCATAAATGTCACAGCACTCCACTGTACGCCATTTCCTTTAGATGATATCCTTTCATTGGTCGATCACACTTTATCACTTCCCCCAAACTCTTGCGGATGGCCCTTCAAAAAAACTTCTTCAATTCTCCCCTTTACTGACTATACTGGGTGAGTTTGAATTTATGCCATCGTTAACAATGGTGGTACTTGGGAAAGCTATTATGACCTAGATGTTATCACGTCATCCACTATCCGAACAATAATAGTTATGACTTCTATTACAGCCACCATCACCATAATATTTTGTGGCTCTGATTGAGACTTTCCTCCCATAGTTCTCCTAACATCCCTCACTAAATGTGATAGACAATACCCAATCAAACTCGTATATGATACCACAAATCATATTCAATAGAAGGAGAGAACGTAAGTCGCATTATGAATCGACAGTCCTAAGCATAGGGCTCTATATCAAAGAAAAGCAACGCTAAAAATGTAGTAAGCCTTAAGCCCCACCTATTTTAACCACAGACGATCATTCCTTTATCAAAATAAATAGGAATATCATTTAGTTCATTCTTAGCATCACTGTCGAAAATTTTTAAATTACTTACCACCTATGTTAATTTAAGTCAGTGCCAATTTTTATCTTTCTTTAACATATAACAAACATGAGGAAATTTAAAATAATATAACTCAATCATTCACACAATTAATAAAAGTCTAAATCATCACATGATAAATAGATAAATATCGAATAAACCATCGGTTCCAAAACTACTATCAAAACCATAAGTCTAAGAAAATAACACTGAATTTAAATGCATAGTTTGATAAATAAAAGTGAATAAATGTATCCACTGAAGGGGAACATGACCAGATGAAAGAATCAGTAATAGATCCTAATCTAGGAATGAACAACTAAAGCTTTTACATAAAACCTACAAGCGTCCACAAGTGTTGCAACTGCGCATCGCTGGAATGAGTCATCAAGCTAGGCGTCCTTGTGGCTGGACACCTAAAAAAGTTTTGAAAAATTGATTTGACACGGGTCAGAGCCCAAAACCTTTGAAAAACATTTATCAAGTATTTAAATTGTAGTTATAAAATAAATTAGTAGTTACACACGTTAGTCCAACGTACACTCCCTTGAGTTCCTCACCTCTCATTTATAGTGCACACCTAACGTCTCGTATTTTACCCACCTAGTGATGCTACCCAACCTAACTAGGCATAAATATCTAATTAACCACAGTAGATTTACCTCCCTCGTATCGCACATACGATATGCTACCGTAAAACAAATAATTAATATTAACCGAATGTTAATATTACACCATTAATTAAGTTTCTCATACCTGAATTAATATTAGATATACGTTATCTATCTTTTCTACCATCACGCATAAGTAGAATAATCACATTTGTGTGTGTGTGTGTATATATATATATATATATAACATCCCCCAGAATGGCCACCGTGATGCATGCATACTTTGTTATCAAGTCCATATACCTCTCGTACCAATTAAGGGACTATCGGTTCGGAATGTCACCTCGAACCATAAATCAAACAACACAAATTGGAGGCGAACAAAGTTCTAAGCCTTTGGGATACGCACATACCTAATGTACTCAAATAATACATCGATCCCACTAATACACAACACATAGTGAGCTTCCCTAAGTTCTATTTTCTGGGGCACACATTCGAACCTCGCTGGAATCGCCAAGGTGGGATCACCCTCTGCGCAAAACCTCCCATGAGCAGGCAACATAGGTATGTTCACATACATAACAAATCACATAATAGGTATTCACACAACCTATATATATATATATATATATCATCAATATAGGTATACATTCAACCTATAATATATCCCATACATAGTATTTATGTCTCTCAAATACTCAACGTACTAATAATTCACACATATTATTATTATTTTGGTATTCTTCGAGTATCACCCACTACCCGAAGGGTCCGTATTATTCCTTAAGTTATTTCAGTAGTTAACATATCACTATATTAGAGGTACTTGTCTCAGGTCATGGTTTACTCTTCCCGTCACCCACTCGTAAATTCTCGATACTCATCTCCATCGGTTGACTATTGTCAATCCACATCCCAAGATTACCCTCATTAAGATTAACCGAGCCTTAATTATGTGTCTATTGACTTTCTCTAAGTCATTATATACTAATATATCACCAAGGTTTCTCATAATTAATTTCATGAGGAAGTATAACAAAAAGGGAAAATCTTAACAAAAATTGGGCAGTCGATTCAATTCGGTAAGGATATCAAATCGATTCGCACCTGGCTGTATCATCTTCTTCGTTGTTATTATGAGTTTTCACCACTAAAACTTTTTCAAAACTCCATGAAACTTCGCCAAACAATCATCCAACATACCCAAACATTAAATATAATGGTAGGGATAATTTTAAACATAAATAACACATCATGACTATAAGAAATCTCCCCAAGAACAAATCAAAACCCATAATTAATCAAAACCCTAGTTTATGTGTTCTTTATGCATATTGGTTAATTTACCCAGATTTCTTTCATGTTAGTCATCCCATATTCTCTGATTTCTTGTTATTTACATATATGGGTCATTTCCACATGAATTCCTACCCCAAATCATGAATCTCACCCATCTAAATCCCAAGAATATCATTTAAATCATGAAATTAAAACACTATACCACATGGGTATTATACATGCTTAAAGTAATGCAAGATAAACATGTGCCTTGATAAATTGGCCTAATTTTCGTTCTGATATGGTGAGGATGTTCTTTCCTTGATCCGATCTCGAATTCGTCAACGTTTGTGCAGTGAAATGGTGTGGAATGGCCTAGATCCCTTCTCCTTTTCCTCGTCTATGTCCTCCTCTCTATCTCAAATTTTGTAAACCTTGACTTCTAACTCAAAGGAGCTTATATAAGACTCTAATTTTAGGAGTTACTTCTACCCTAGCTCCTAAACGACCGAAATGCCCTTATGTGGTGTCGGATTGGTCTAAAATTGCCCCGGGTCCCAAACAGTACACCCGAGTAAACAATTCTGACTATTTTGACCCATTCGGAATCAACCATGATCTCAAAATTTCTATCTGAATCACTCTACATAAATTTCCTATCTCGACCTCGATATAGTCTACACGCGACTCCCAATTGAGATATACCACCGTCACGTCGATATCACTCGCTACGACGCATAATAATTATCACAAGTTATATACTACTGATTTAGTAACTTTATTCCGTAAATATTAATCATTATCTCTCTCAATTAATATTTTAATAAACAAACAATATTTAATTCAATTAAATTATGGCACACTTGTAATTTAAAATAATTGAATTAATTAAATTCTAAATACTTATAAATAGAGGGTGTTACACTTACACCCCATACTATCCCTCCAGCCACTCGCAAGCAAAACTATATTTGGAGACATACATTAATTTCACCTTAGAGGGGATGCTCCAAAGAACTTATAGCTTTCGTAACTTATTCATTCACCCTCGTGACTATATTCCTTCATTCATCCGCTCATGGTTTAGCTTATAGTAATGCCAAATCATGGTCATAAAAAATTTCTTCCAAGATGTACCACATGAATCCATCCCCACTCGAATTCCTAATAATGAGCAAGAGGGCCCATAAGGAACTATGGTATCATAGTACCATTGTGAAAACCCCTCTCGAGTATGTCACCCCTATTTTAGCAAGACCATTGCACGAGGAATTCATATATGCTAAGCATCCTGAGCCTAAGGCCAAGTCTAAGGCCCCCTAGAAAAGGATGCCTTATATATAAATGTTTCAAATTTTGTGCCTGATCAAATAGAGGGAGATTCTCTTTCTCCCTCACTTGTGAGGACTCGAGCAACCAAGCAGAAAGAGGAAGAAGAAGAAGAAGAAGAAGAAGAAGAAGAAGAAGAAGAAGAAGAAGAAGAAGAAGAAGAAAGTGGTTAGCCCACTGGCTCCCATATTATACCAGACTAAGATTCAAACACAAACACTCTTGGGATTGAAGAGACTTTTTAGAATGTGCATGAGCAGGGCTATGAGGCCCTAGGCATCCTTTTTTCATAGCCCCAAATTTTATCAACCCCTCCTCTCATAGAAGGTACTCTAGTCACTCCCTTTTTACTTAGTAAAACTATAAGTCAAGGGGTCACAAATGTTTGTTCCTCGCTCTGCTCATCTGAAGAGGAACTTGTTAATTATAGAAGCACTCATTCCTATGATGACAATAGTTCTTTTTTAAATGACATTGGTATTATTGACCTCAATCGAGGTCACTCTCCTGACACTTATGTTTATTGTTAGCAGAGGCTCTGATGGCAATCATGATGATACCGTGATCTATTCTCCTTTTACCATCAACCCTACCACTGGGCATTTACCTTGTGGTCAAGCTTCTCACCAAGGCACTGTAAGTTTCTCTCGTCTTTTTTCTTTTATTTCCTTCACTTGAATTTTGTGATATTTTTTCTAAACTTGAACTTTGCTCTTGGATATATTTCCACTATGGAGATGAGTGGCTCCTCATAGGTGAGGGACACCCCCTCGTCTACTCCTCCCCTAATTCCACAAGGAAATTTTCTCCCTAAGAGTAACTCTATTCTTATTTTCCCTCTAGGTCTTGCTAGAGAGGTTTGTCTACAAAAACTTGCATCTTTCTTACTTTTCAAGTGTCTAACAATTTCCTTATTTACTCTGCATCTCTCTATGTGTTTCCCACTACTACGAGAGGCTCCTTTGTGCCTTCTCGTACTCTGAAGGTATTCATCAACCTTTTTCAAATATATTGAAGTCTTGTGAGTTATTGACATTATACTTATCCTAGTGAACTTACTTCTGTATGTTTGCCTCTTTTATATGTGACTGTAGCCTCTAGTCCCCTTATCCGGCCTCCTACTTCCCCTCTAGTAGGAAGTTCGCCAGTTGGCCCTTTTATTATTATCCTTTCAGATGTACTTATTTTGCATTTTTCCTTTGTACATACTTTGGCCATGGTTTATGGCTAACATCATTTTATTTTTATTATGTCTAAATTTTATTTGGTAGGATCCCCTTTCAAGCAACCTCTTACTAGTGGAGGAATACGTTTACCCACTGGGATTATTATTACTAGCTTGTCTCCTTCTAGGAGGATATCCATCCATAGGGTTTGCCTACCTATGGATAACATGCCTTGGGTCCAGCCTCTTCCAACTCAGACTATCTATAGCGTGGATTCGAGTGAACTTATCTCACATGTCTTTATTTCTACACAGGTAAACCCATCTCACAAATCTTTGTTTCTACATAGGTACTTAATCATATGGCCTTTGCCATTTTTCTTTATCACTTTTCCTTTTCTAACACGCTTACTTGTTGATAGGTTGGCAAGAGCACTTCTGCGACCTCCTTGGTTAGTTTGAGCCCCTCTCCCCCTTCTAGGGTTTAGATACTTAATTATAATATTCCTAGTCTTTCAATAGCCTATGGCTCTATGCTTTACTTGAGTTGTGGCTCACTTCTCATTTATCTATGCCTTAGGATAGCATCAACACTTTATTACCAGCTATCTCTGTAGCTAGTTCTCAAGTGAACAATTTAACTACCACTCCACCTCAGGTATTTACTTTCTTTTTCTAAATTTTTTATACTTAAAATAAATAAAAAATTATTTGAAGGCATTATGGATCATGAATTTTCTTTTCTTTTTCTAGGTGATCCCCTCACATGTCCCTATTACCGTGGACCCTATTGTGAGCCTACCTTCAAGAACCCCCTCATTAGAGGTCCCTCAGTTATTCATATTATTACGTTTGGTACTTCACCCTTCTTTCTTTATTGTGTAAGATATCTTGGTGGCATTCTCTTTGTTTCTCTATTTTCAGACTAGTGGTGCAGAAATCCTTTTTTCTGTGGGACATATTATGAGCTCTGTTGAGGTTACTTCTTAGGTACTCACTTCAAAACATCTTTACTTTAAACTTTATTTTACTATGAGATTACTAGCTAACACATCCCTGTTTCCTTGTTTTTAGGTTAATGCTAGGAGTGTTTCGATGGCTATAGAGCAACTTGGGAGCACTACTGTGAGTGAGGTATTACACCGTTATACCTTATTCACTCTTTTATGTTTTCTCCCTTGTTTTCATTCTTTCTTAAACTATGAAAGTACTCATCATCACTCCCATGTTTCACTATTCCCAAGTTAGTGAGGCAAGTGTTCCTATATCCATGCATCAATCTGGGAGTGTCACAGCGAGCACTCCTCGGGTATTATACTGTCATACTTATTTTACTTTTTTTAATATCTTTTATTAGATCCTTGCCTTTGCTATGTAAGTGTTCTATTAATATTATCTTTCTTCCCGTTTATCAAGTCAGTGCGATTACTCAAGGAGGAGTTCACAGTCTATCTGGTAGCATGCTCACTGCTCTAGACTTGGGAGTAAGTTCCTTCTCTGCAGTGTTATATTTTTCTACCATCCCTACTAGTTGACGTTATTCAAGTTAGATTTTACTTGACCTCATCCTTTATCCATATCTTTCTTTTCAGGATCATGCGAGTGAGACTAGGGAGGTAGATGGAGACAATTAGCTTAGCTCTGAGGCCACCCAATCAGATGGTGCTGAGGAGGATTTTGGTGAGGGTCTCTCCTTACTTCCCTTTGACCCTATCTCTCTAAACACAAGGTATGATAACATTGAAGTGGAGGATCCTAAATTTTTTATAAGGGATATGGCGTGTAGATTGCCCTCAAAGATTTAAAGATTTCGAGCGGGAGATCTTGGATTTGATTCTCGAGCACCATCTTAAGACTTTCACTCAGCAGAGTATCCTTAACATTAATAGCCTTACCATTATCAATTTGAAGGCTCTCACCAGCCACCTCCAAAAATAATTATCCACTATACCTGCTGACCTCACGTCCTCAGATACTCATCTCTTCTTAGAATCTTTCTATGACCTAAAGAGTTGCTACTATTCAAGCTGGACTGGCTCGATGCTTTTATTCGTCTTCTCATCGATCTTTCGTATAAGAAATTATTGATGGAATAGACATATAGATAGGCTAAGAGCGAGCGATGTCATGATGAAGCCACTCGACTTCGCAATTAGATCAAACTACTGGAGGTTAAGCGGACCAAGGTGGTGGATGGTGACTTTGAGGATGACACTCTCCTCATTAGGATGGAGGAGGAGTTTGTTCAAAAGGCTGCCCCTCATTTACTGATTTTTGAGCTTGAAAAAACCTCATTTTCCTTTTATGTAGTTGAACTTATTTATAAAGAAACTTCTTTTTTATCCTTGTAACTGCAAAAACTGCTTACTTTTGAGCTAGTCTTTTATATTAATGAAAATGAAAGTTTTTCCTTCATTTGCCTATCTCTATTTTCTCTTTCTATTGTCTTTACTTAGACTTTTATTTGTTTGCTATGAACTTCTACCTTTTTCTATGGGAGTACTTGCACATAATCTTGGCAAGCTATATATATGGATTGTCCCATAACTTGTGGCATACTTGTTCTATATTTCATTTAGAACTTTAAAAAAGAACATTGTGGGGGGTTTAAGCCCCTCTCATTTATTCAAATAATCATGTTATTTAGGTAAATAAACTCATGGAGCAAAAGTAAGAGTGTTGTCTCACATTTTTTTAAAATTTATTCTTAAAAGATAAAAAACTGTCATTTCTTTACTTTATTGATCATCCAATATAAATTTTGCACTATATTCTGTAGGGTGTTTGAACTGCTATAGGTGAAAAGACTTTGCTCTCTAAACTTTTATCCTTGGGATGTATATACCCCCCAAGTATAAGGGGTAAAGTTCTTTACCTTTTAGACCCTCTTATAAACTTTATAAGTCAAAATCTGTTTCGCCTAATGGAAAACGTATATTTCTTTCTTTCAAGTTTAGGCAAATATAATAAGTAAGAAAATCTGGGTGCATTCACTCACAAATTTTTAGTGAGTGAGTGATCAAAAGACACTAAAATTAAATATAATTTGCTATCATTAAAAGATTATTATATATGGTTTGTCAAAGGGACTTGTATTCATTCATTTCTATAAATTATCATCTATTTGTGTTGTTTACAATAGTCTTTTGCTCAAAATTTATGTTATTAAAAGGGCTTTCTACTCTAGACCTAACATTTGAAATCAAAAAAGTTTGAAATGCTTCAAGCATAGTACTTCTTTAGCCATTTACAGTTGATAGACTGAATACAATCACTCTCAGGCTCTGAGATTTGGCAATAACTTGACTTTCCTACTCCTCGTCCCATGGGTCCTTCCCAATTTGGCTTGAACTTTGTTGCTAACATTCTTCTCAGGTGATGACTGGATGCCCGTAAGACCAAATATCCCACTTGAAACATCTAGGCTTAACCAAATTTTCATAAGCCCTAGATAATTGTTGGGAATAGACTTTGAAATTTTTTTGGCCTTGTCTCGATGCTTGTCCAGAGCTTTATTTGTACATGCCTAGTATCACGTATGATGCCATTACTTAGATCCACCCTAGCTACTACCAATTCTACCAGTAGGACAACTTATGTCCCACAAACCAAAGAGAAGTGGTAAACCTCATTGGCTTTCTCTTTAAAGTTTAATAAACCCATAACACAATTGGCAACTTTTCATCCAAAGATCTTGGCATATCTTTAAGCAAAAAGTATTTAGAATGTTGATCAACGTCTTGTTCGTAGCCTCTTCTTGGCCATTCCCCTTAGGATAAGAGGTAATTGAACTATTATGAACGATCTTGTATTTATCCGTCAGGAACGCCATCTCTTTGCACACGAACTTTTTTTAATTATTTATGAGGATAACCTTGGCAATGAAAAACCTTCAGACTATGAATTCTCTCATAAATTGCGTCACCACTTGAGTTGTGACTCTCCTCGAGGGGATTGCTTATGCCCATTTACTATATAGCTCTATAGCAACAATGATGAAATATTTTCCATGAGAAGTTGGGCTGATCTTACCTACCAGATCGAATGCCTAGGTGTGGAAGGGTTAGGGGTTGTTAAGCTCTGCAAACTTACTGGGGGCATGGACCATGTTTCCATGCACTTGGCATGCCCTGCACTTCTTTACGAAGCTGATAGAATCAACCTCCATTATCATCCAATAATACCCCTTCATCAACTAATCATATAATTTAGCACCTCACACATGGGAATGTTCATACACGTCCTTTAATATATTCTCCACATCTCCCTAAGCCATGCATTGCAATGCCTTATCATTTTATCCTTTCTAGTGGAGCTCCCCTTCTACGAAGTGGAAACGAGTAGCCATTTTCTTCAAATATATCTCATTTTCTCATTCAGTTGGCAACTCTCCATCCTTGAGGTACACTAGGTAAGTTTTCCTCCAATCCTCAAATTTTTTTACAAAATTCCATTCAGTTGGTTGATCGAACTGGGTCTGTCACTTTAAACAACCCTGTTATAGGAGAGTAACCTCTATGCTCAGAGTGGGCCAATAATATCTCCCCCCCTACCCCTGCTGCAAGTGCCACTAAAGGGGGATGTCCGCATCTCCGCAATGCCTATTATGCATTGTCGTCAGCCTTTATTTTTCTTCTTCATCTCCTATACATCTCGCTAGTAACTCCCTTAGACTTTTAAAATAAAGTATCCCTTCGAGAAGGTGGTAGTTAACTAGCTCAGGCATCTTCATTTTACCTTCTCTTATTTCTAGCTATTTCACTATCGAGCACCTTCAGTCTTCTAACTCCTCACTTGAGAATAATGACTTCACTATGTTGGCATTATCCGCCGTCGGATTGTGATGGTAGCCTCTTACTCCCCCATCTCCAAATTTTGGGCTATCTTTGCCAATACATCTAGGTACATGTTTATTGTTCGTGCATGTCTCTCTATCTTTACTTTCAAAAATTAACAAAGTAATCTTCAAATGATTAACATATATGGGGATAGGTTGGCCTATTTGAGGGCTAACACACTGTTAACTTGTTTGCAAACTAAGTTAAATTCTCCTCATTTACACAACACTCTAATTCTTCTCCTCGGTGCCTTTAACAAACCAAGTATGAGGGATTCATACTCTGCCTCATCGTTTGAGCATTTGAAATTTAGCATAAAAATAAGAGTTATTTTTTCCTTTACATTTGAGATAATGATGCTAGACCCGCCTGCCCCTTGAGCGCAAGAGCCATTGAATTCCATCTTCCACTCTTCCATCTCCTCCGTTAAATAGGCTTAAAAATTCCCACCTGGAAACTCTTTATTGGGAGGCTCAAAATTCTGACTCTGGAAGTTAGCCAATAAATCAACTACTGGTAGGCTCTTGATGGTTTTCGGGATTACAAACTTTAAATCATATTCAGACAATATCAAGAACCATATTACTACTCTACCTACTAGGATTGTTCATGCTAGCAAATATTTTATTGGATCATATTTGGTGACAATGTGCACTATAAATGCAAGTAAATAATGTCTTAACTTTTGTGAAATGAAATCTAGGGAAACACAAGGCCTATCAACATTGGTATATCTGGATTCTATGCTTGAGATTACTAGCGATAAGTAGTGCACCGGCTGCACTATCCCTGACTTTTCTTCAGCAAGAAAACCTCCTATGGATCTTTCTTTCGAAGTCAGGTAGAGCAGCAAGGGGGTACCTTTTTCTAATGGTATCACTGTCGAGGGGAATGTTAATATTGCTTTTATCCTCCCAAAGTTCTTCTTTTATTTCTCCCCCCAGATCCACTTAGATTTTTATTTCATAAGAAGGACAAAGGGGTGAGTGACCTTCGCTAAGGCTGGTATGAACCTTATCAAGTAGGAAACCTTCCCCAAGAAGCTCTTGAGTTGTCTTAGCACTTCGGTGGTGGAATCATTAGAATGGATTTTTATTTCTAGGTATCGACTTACATCCCTTTCCTGTTTGTGACAAATCCTCAAATGTTTCCTTTAGTTAACCCAAAAGCACACTTAAAGGGGTTCATCCTTATCTTGTACTTGCGACACCCATCAAAGACCTTATTTAGATCCTGTACATGTTTACTTTTCTTCTTGGATTTTACCACCAAGTTATCCATGTAAAATTCCAATATGTCATGAAATAAATCATGAAATATTTCCATCATTGTATGCTGGTAGGTGGCACCTACATTTTGCAATCCAAAGGGCATGACCGTATAACAAAAATTTCCCAAAGGCGTTCTAAAGATGGTTTTTCTACATCTGCTGGATCTATTTAGATCTGGGTATATCCCACATACCCATCCATGAGCTGTAGCATCTACCAGGATGTCAATGCTGGGAAATGAGAATTCATCCTTTGAGCAAGCATGATTCATGTCTTTAAAATCTACACAGACCTGTATCTTGTTCTTGTCCTTCTTTGCTATAGAAATAATTAAAATCCTTGTTCGATAGGCTTAATAAATCCTTCAACAAGTAGCTTATCTACATCTAGTTTTATCTTCAAGTCTAGTTCATCTTTGTAGGTCTGAGTATCTTATCTCACTGACAAAGCATTTGGAAAAACATTCAGCTCATGAGATCTCACCTCCGGATCTATACTAAGAATCTCCGTATATTTCCATGAGAACACATCAATGAATTATTTGAGAAAGTTGACGATCTCTTCCCATTTTTTGGGACTCAAACTCTTGGAAATGAAGATGGGTTGCTCGACACCCCCTTCTATTCCTAGATTTATTTCTTTCAACTCCTGGAATTGCTCTCGTGGCCAATCTTTCATACATTCTTGAGCTTCTTCTGAATCCTCAATGTTCTCTACTCTATGGGACTCATCGACCACAAAACATTCAGGTACCAGGTTGACACTTTTGACCTAAAATGCCACCCGCGTAGACCATTATAAATAATAGATAACTTTTCCATTGGGTAAAAAAAATTCTTGCAAGTCCACAGTGGTCTTGCATCATCTTCAAATTTCCTCTTTTCTTTATCTTTTCCTTCAAAAGGGGCCACAGGCTGGCGCAATCTCTCACGCATTAGTTTCTTGAGTTGGACACCTTCCTTAGCCATGTAGGGTTCCTCTACCCCCTAATCAGGTTCCTTCTATCTTCATCCATCTCAAAATAACATGTTACATCTACTAGGTGGGCCTCTTTTACCAAAAATTTCCTTTTAGCAGACTTGATCACAATCTCTGTTTTATAAATATTTTCTTTTACATATTGGTGGAATGTTGACAACACAATTCCATGAATGTGCATCCACACTCGCCCAATCAAGAGTTGGTAGCTAATATTGGCATTGATAATGTGAAACTTGATGTGGGATGTGAAGTTTCCCAACTTGATCCCCATATTTACATATCTAAGCGACTGCATCACCACGCTATCGAAACTGGATATCACAAGTGGCACTGGCACAATCTTCTCTTGGGAGATACCAGTCTCATACAAGGTGCTGATGGGCATGATGTTAATGTATGCACTCCCTTCCAAAAGTTCCCTTGGAAAGTTAATTCCATTTATTAGGGATGTAAAATGTGAAGGATAATTGTGGAAATAGAATACTTGCATGTCTGCCTCTCAAAACACTACTTAAGATGTGTGTCTTTTAATCATCCTCCCCATAGGACCATGCTAATTAAAAGAGGGATTCCCTTATTGATGGACTGCTTACGGGATATTCTTAGTGATTATTGTTAGGGTGTGATGCTTTACTCCAATCTGATCGAAGAACCATCTAAATTTTGGGCTCCTCGTAATAGCTGCGCATTTCGAATCAAGTTCAACTTCGTGTGTTTATGAATTACACACATATTTTTGTTCTTTTGCCCCTTCATCTAGAGCGGGAACTACATCCACTCTTCTTCTTAGGGTACTTACTCGTTCCACCCATTCATGTTCTTGCTCATCTATGTCCAGTCCAACTATCCATTCCTCACATCCTGCAAGGACATGATTCTATAAATGTCCGTTTAGACCCTAGGAAGTTTTCTGTGTCCTAAATCATAGTTAGTATGTCTGATACCGCTACATTCGACACATCAATATGTTCATCCATGATGGCCTTGATCTTGATCATAAGTTATCACACTCCCACTATCTTCATACGTGCATGGTGCATTATCACCAAGCATCGCGCCACATGCATCTTCAAAATTCCTATTACTCCACTCACATTAATCGTAAAGTAATTAATTTAAAGTTTTAATGATTACATAATTATTTGAGATTTTTTAGAAAATATTATTTAAGGATTTGAAAAGTTTTACTTCGAATGATGATTTTTTTCTAAGTGTAGAGGTGAAAGAAAAAAGGACTCTGATGTCGTTCGAGCGAGATTCGCCAGTCATTCAAGCGACATTGGCATCTCGCCTGAAGTTGTTCAAGCGACAACTTCATTTTATTCCAGCGACATGCCGCCTCGATTTATGTATTTATAGCAGTGTTCATCATTCACGTTTTAAAGTCTTTGGCACTCACATTTCTGCAGAACTGCTGCACAAAAAAGACTTCATTTTTTCAAGGTTTTCATAGCTTTTTGATTCACAGATCATTCCCAAACATATATGTGAATCTTTATAAACCCTAGATTAATTGTTCTACTCATATGGAGTATTATTGTGGAGAAAAAGGTTATTCTCCATTGCTGACTTGGGGCTCTTGCGGGATCTCTTGCCGACGACAATGAAACAATGCCAGCGGGTATTCAATGTGTCACTGTATTTTGCTATAATTGTAAGTATTACGAATTATAGTGAAATAAAAAGGGTTTTGCCCTTCTGGGGGATTTTACTCATATTGTGATTGATTGTGCATGCGTGTTTTGAATTTATTTGTCTGTCACAATTTATTTGCAAGAGTTAGGATTTTTTTGGGATAAAAATTAGAATTTAATTAAACAAATTAATCATTAATTGTTGGCGCACTCTCACATGCTATTTCATTACTCCACCATTATTTGGGTTACAGGGCTTCTCCTTGTCATATGTTACCACCAAGTTTGGTGTACGATAGTGATGAGCTGGAAGAGGGTTTTCATTGACATCTACTCGTGGAATTTGTAAAGTGCCACTGGCCTCCTACTTGCCAATTATTCTTTGTAAATCAAAACAATCCTTAATAGCATATTGGACTCTTTGATTCAACTCACAAAACTTGGCATCTGCATTCTTCGCTGCTGTTGGTATTTAACTATTAGAGTGGGGGCGACCTGACACCCCTTCTTGCACCAATATGCTATAATAAACCATGGCCTCCGCTACACTGCAAGGTAGCTATGGTGGGACATCATCTCCAAACTTTCTCTTTCTTGTAGCACTATCCTTCTTAAACCCTTGGCCTCCCTTATTACCTTTGGAGTTCCCATCAACATAGTTGGCAGCCTTTGGGCTAAAAACTAAAAATTTTCCTACCATTAAAGGCACTTTAACTCTCCAATATTGGGGTCTAGTTTTGATGATCATGGAAATATTATTATTCGTTCGATTAAACTCCTTAAAAGTTCCATTCCTGATCCCGTTGACCAAGTAAATTTTGTATTTCTCCAACAACCCCTCAACACAAATTTGCAATAATCTGGCCTATGTTACATCTTCGTGGACATCCAAATCTCTCTCTCATAATCGTTTGGTGTAGTCCATTATCTCCTCACCAAGATTTTGCCCCTCATGTATAAGATATCTCAACATGAACTTGTCTTCCTCTAAAAATAACATTTACAAAAAATTTCAATGCATCTCTTCCTAGGTGGGAATGTTGTTAGGCACTAAGTGGGAGCATCACGTGTACGCCTTTCCAGTGAGAGTTTTTGATAACTCTCGCAGCTTTAACTCTTTAATGTTTCCATGCATACCTAGGTATTCCACAAACCTTTTCACTTAATCTTTAGGGTTTTCACCATTTTCATTCAATTTTATGAACATATGAGGAACATACCCTCCGAGGTATGATTTCTTGTTGATTCTCTCTGGGTAGGGATTATGCATCTCCTCGTACATGTGATAGTACTCCCTTTGATAGGAAAGAAATTTCCTAACCTCCTCCATATTAATAACTTTGGTGGGTTACTCCTCCGCATCAACTTTCTTCACCACTGGCGAGCTTACAGGTGTTGCCACTTGCTCCATCATAACTTTTACTGATTAATCCATCTGCACCGTTGTTGCTGTTATTTTTTCTCTTCCTACTGGTGCCATTACAAGCATCTTGCAAGTCTGACTCAAACTTGCCATATCAATATTGTTCTACTTCCAGAATTTAAAAAACATGCTCTTCAGGTTTATCCCCTTTAGTGGCGTGGTTGCTATTGCGTCGGCCTACCCCCTTGAGGAGTAGGTTCTCTCACTCCAGTCACCATAACCTCATCCTGGACTGTCTGGTAGATTTAAAATCCATTACTGGTCAGAGTATCTTCAAACACTAACAATTTCAAAATATTGTATCCCTCTTCAACCATGGCAATGAGAATACCTCCCCAACGGACTCATAAAATGTAAGAAGGTAGTTGCACTGGGGTCTATGAATATCTAGATTTGGTGTGTCATATCCCACTCTAATGGATGATATCTTCAAGGTCACCAAGGTCTTAAGAGAAACTGGAGAAGAAAACTATCTATTTCTGGAAAAAATGGAGCTTCTATAGTTGCTATCTGAGAAAACAATGAGTAACGACAACTTTTACACTAACAATGATATCTGAGAAAATGGATCACTTAGAAGTGATTGATATTAGGAGTGAATAGATAAGCACTTCAGATGCCAAGGAAAGAGAAGGGAGAGAATACTTTCTGGTGAGAATTTGGTAAAGTAACAGTGCTAACTTGTGTTCTTGTTCTTAACCTTACCTAAGGGTCTTAACCTTACCTAAGCTGATGTGGTATGTGTGCACCAAAATGAGATACTCTTTGAGACAAAATCTGAATTGTACCTTTTGTCTATGTTAACTGTTTTATCGCTTGTCCACTCTGAAAAGCGACACATGGTTCATACCAAAGTCAAAAGGCAAATATGTCAGGCATAATGCCAAAAAGTGTGATTTGGAAAATATATTTTCAAATGATAGCTTGGTGAAAAAACTTTAAAAACTTGCGAGTGGACTTGGGAGCCACTCGCTAATGGCTATATTAAAATGATTTGTGAGCAGCACCATGTCTACTCACTTATTTAGCTAAGTATGGACCGCATGAGTGCTTGAGTGACCTTTTGGGTCTCTCCTATTAGTATTCTCTATTTCCTAAGCTATCAAAGTGGTTAGACCTTAGCTTGCCCAAGAAAAATTTCCTTTTAGCCACCAAACAAAAACTCCCTAGAGATCCCAACTGGACTTCTCGTGCCCTGCTTTCTCGTTCAAGGATACTTGTGCTAATTATTCAACATACAAGATAATTTATAATTACTTGACTGTTCATAGAGCATCCCCTCAATCATTTGGTCTAGATCGCATATTTTCTCTCTTATTTTGGGGCTTCTCGTTGAGCACCCCCTCATTAACCTTGAGGCTTGTTTAACCAATTTTCTCTCTCTTGGTCTTGGGCCCACTCGTTATGGCACCCCTCACCAATCATTCAATCTCGACTTTATTCTGTCTTGGGCTCACTCTATGTGGACCCTCTTGCTAAATGTTTGAGGACTGAGTTAAGTCCAGTTTTGGACCCACTCGTTGTGGCTCCTCCATTAAGTGGCCCTTTTGGTACATTCTTTCTTTTAGACTACTCGCATGGCACCTCCTCGCCCAATTGAGCTTATTTGATTAAAATCTCATTTGGGGCATGCTCGTGTGGTAGCCCCCTCGCCTGGATGTGCACCCACTCGTCTGGCACCCTGTCACCCTATTGGGACTATTTATGGGCAGTTGAGTGGGTGCCCCTCTACAAAGTCTAAAATCGATAATTAGTAATGTATTAAAGTAAAAAAAATAATAATTGAAACATGGCAATGACATGGAGCCAAAGGTATATATCTTGTAACTCCTTTTATCTTACATATTGATTAACTAGCTAATGACTTCTAATAATATTTGAAAAAATGTATACAATTTTTTTACAAAAAGAAATGAATCATATGAGATATAAAATTAATACTACATCGATTCCAAATTAATAGTCATTATTTGAAAAGAACGTTTTTTAAGAATTCACTCAATCAATGACCACGATCAAGGCTTGTTCGTTATTTTAAATTTTGATCCGTTGATTTTGTTCAAAAAAGAAAATATATTATTAATTTTGGACGACCCAAAAAGAAAAACATGCCTATTAATTTGGGACTAAGAAAGTACAATGTTTTTTCTCAGACATAGTGGATCTCACCTACAAGTTTATCGACTTCATCTCATTGTTACTACACCCAATTAGATCACAAACATAATATTTTCTGAATATTTTGTACGTTTTACTTACTTAAAAGTTTTAAACACACCATTGTTGCTTTAGCGTATATTTCTTTACAAACATTCTCTCTACAAGTTAATAGTTGAACCTTTTTATTCATATGTCAATTTAAATGTCATGTTTTGAAATCAATGTACCACATTCCACATTAGTTACATAAGTTTTGGCATTGATCATATTAGAATTGGTGTTTTTTAAATTAGTTTATAAATATTAAATCTTAATTTGAGGTAGAAAGTAATATTTATTAAAAATAATATCCAATATATATATATATATATATATATATATAATTGGGGGTTGTGTACTATATAACATGATAAATATCTTTAATTGACCTTAATTACTTTATTCAGTTATGTACTTACACAATAAAGGTGCGTTTGACAATAAATATGGAAAAGAAAACGTTTTGTCTGGGAAATATTTTACTTTGAAAAGTTGTTTGTAAAATATCTTCAAACTAAAAAAATCAAGATAAAAATGAAAATATTGTGTCTATACACACACACACTCTCACACACACACACACACACATAGAGTCCCTTGTAAGGGCTTTTTATCTACTTACTCCGATACATATCATATTTTTTAATTTAGTGAAGACTTGAATTTTTTACTATTACGTATTGGATATGATCTCCATAATGAGGAGATCATCACCAATTTTTTTCATCAAAAACTACAATCAAGAAGTCGGTGAGATGCAAAAACGGTGTAAATATGCATTTTCGGCATACTTTCGATAATCATCTCGTCCACTTTTTGATTGAATTTTTTTATGAAAAAAATTCAAGATGATGCCCTCACTATTGAGATTATATCCCAGAAGTTTTTTCAAAAAAATTAAATTTGTACTATTTTAAAAAAATGTTATGTGACGAAGCACGTAGATAAGACGCATTTATAAGAGACTTCCTCTTGTGTGTGTGTGTTTATATATATATATATATATATATATATATATGCTTGGAAAGCGTTTTCTTATGGGAATAATAAAGTTGTACATTTTTAAAAACTAGAAAATGTTTCCAAGGAAAATAAGTCTATGAAACACAAGCAAAAGTAAAAAAATATATATATATTTATAATTCTTCATGAAAAAAAAATCATTTGAAACACGTCATTAACAGAGAAGAGTCGTAATCTAGTAATTATCATTAGGAAAAAAATTTAATGGGCATAAACTTAACTATTATTTATATTTTGATCTCAAATTTTGACAAATATAAATTTACTATTAAGAAATTATTTTTTCTAACATTAAAAGGAGTGTCCTTTCTTAACATATGCATTTGCCACTATCAAATACATTTGTCAAGATTCAATGGAATAAGTTCAAATTTGGAGAATTCATTTATTCACTTCAATATACTCTTACATAAATAAATTATTTATAAATACTTCTATAACAAATTTGAATATAGTGGATAATGAATTCTTTTTAGAAGAATACGACGAATATCACATAGGCTAGAGGTTGTGTGGTCCTATATATAATAGAAATCTCTTTTTTTTCATACTTTATTATTACTCTATGATCTTAGCATGATCATCAAGATCATCATACATAATTATGATTAATGGTCACATAACTTTGTGCAAAATATGTTTTATTTAAGAAAATATACATAGTTTAATTTTATATTTCAAATGATTTTTTATGGTAAAAAATTATCAAAATAAATTTCAAGAGGACATTAACAATTTAGTGTCAGAGTATTATTCTTATAACCATGTATGACATTGACTATTCAGTCCTCGAATCCAAAAATTTTGTAAAAAAATATATTACATGGGTAGATTAACAATTTATAAGAATCATGTTTATGAGAATGTGTTATATTTATGATTAAATATATGGTATACCATGTCGGTTAATTAAATTTAGTAAAAATTACGATGAATTAAGAGGAAATCAAAATTTCAATTGTAGTATACTTGAACAGTTCACAACCTTGATAGGGAGTGACATCCTATCGGCATAGGTGTGTGTGTGTGTGCAAGCCTAGTTGTTTATCTCAAACAACGAGAACCAGTATAATGGTTTGAGTACTTATTTGATAGTTCAGGAGATAATTATGACTAGTCAGGAATGTATTGAACATTACCACTCGTGAGATTCAAATCTATAGGCTGACTAGATTAGACTTGATCAATCTCACAATGTTTGCAAAGGGTATATAGATTCTTAATCCTGAGAGTTTTGATGATTCTAATGCTTGAACACTTGTTTCTTTGATTGATATGGCTGTGCTTCAATTTTAGATTGGACCAATAGATCACCACAAGTTGGGCAATAATTGTGTGAGTAAGTCTCAAATCATAATTCAAATGAGTCCTCATCATAGAAAGATCTTGAATTGTGATACCCCCTTGATAGACTTATGAAATTTCTTTTTACCAGTAAACTCGATCGGTGCATTTTATAATCCGGTAGAGTATCAAATAAGTAAAGTTTTATAATCAAGGAATAATAAAACGTTGATTAAAATTGATTAGCAATAAATTGATTTCATCACACTGTTATTATATGCTTTTTGCGGGGATTTAGAGATAATTAAATTGGAGTCCAATCATGATTATTGAGAAAGTAAACATGATTAAATGAAGAAATTAAGTAAATTATGTGGATGTAAGTTGGTATTTTTAAGTATGTATCTAGAAACCAAATATTTATGGGCTTTTTTTACTTAACCCCCACTTTATAATATTGTGTTTGACATAACCTACTGTTTCATAATCTCCTTTACCTAACCCATAAATTTTTAATAGAGTTATACCACTATTAAAGAATTAATATTTAAAAATTATACTTAACCCCCTAAATATTTTTCCCCAAAATACCCATATTGAAATGCAAAATACCATTTTAAAACCTCATTCACATGTTCTCCCCCTCAACAAAACCTCTACTTATTCTTTAATTTTCTTGAGTTATAACCGAAACTACCTATCAAAATCCAGCACCACCAAGCAATACTGAACCACCATCCCCACTTTCTCTCACCCTCACCCTCACCCCAATCTCATTTTCTTCTTCTTTAATTTTTTCGGAGCTATCACTGACACTACCTATGAAAACCCAATGCCATCAAATAATACTGATACCCCCTCTCCACATTCTCTCTGATACATATCCATGAAGCACAATATCTATATCCTCCATACCCATCTCCACCTTATCTCTCCTCTATACCCATAATAGTAATGGGTATGAATTAAGTGAGTGTCAGGTTCGATGAGCTCTAAAGTACAATAGTAATGGGTTTTGGGTAAATAATTCTCAAATTAAAGATATTAGCAGTGGTTGGAGGGGTATTATTTGGGTTGCTTGGTTGAGGGATAGTGATAATGGTAATGGTGGTGGTTGATAATTATGGGTTAGTCCAGTTGTGGTGGTTTGTTTATGGAGTATTGGTGGCATTTTGTGGTGTTTAAATTGATAAAAGTGGTGGTTAATGGTTGTTTTGGGAGTGGTTCATTAGTGTTCCTTCATGGATCATGGAGTGGTCCAATGATGTGAATAACAGGTTCGAGAGTGAGATCAAATGGAGTGGTGTTGGTGTATGTACAAATGAGTTGAGTATTCATCCTATTCCAAGCTAAATAAATATGATTTGGGGTTAAATCAGTGGGGATGAGGAAGAGGTGGTGGGTTTGATGAAAAATATAGGGTTTAGTATTAAGGAAGAAGATGAATTATTATTTAAAAGAAGGTTATTTTGATCCAAAAAATATTTTGGGGGTTAAGTCTAATTAGCATTTTTTTAACAGATCTCCAATGGTGTTAGTTTTTTGGGGGTAAGTCAAAGAGATTATAACATTGGGGTTTATGTCAAATACGTTATTCTAAAGTAGGGTTTAAGTGAAAAATCCTTTTAATTTTTGTCTCGCACCCTCTTCCTCTAGGAGCGCTTCGGTCGTCGTCGATGTGGGGTGATGTAAAAAGATGGAGTCACCAGCCTATTTTGCACAAAACAGGCAAAAGAATATGCCGCCGCCTCGATAGAGAGGCATCAAAGACAAATTGATGCTTACGAAACCGATAGTTCAAAGGTTGTTGGGCTAAGTTACGAAATGGGAAAGTGTTAGGAACCCATCCCTCCCTTTCGGTCTCTCATGGGCTTGTGTTATTGTCTTCCTTAATTTCTCCATGAAGTGGGTGTGCGTGTATATATAAATGGAGATCGAAATTTCTCAACTCATACCATGGAAAAGATAGAGTGAGGTCATCCAAAGGAATGTTCCTAAAATAATATCTAGAAAATACAATGTATGCATTTATCGAGATATTGATCGTTATGATGAAACTATAATATATGTCGGATAAAATTCCAATAAGGATCACAAATAAAATATATATTAAAATAATGTATAGACGATAAAGAGACAAATGGGAAAATGGGAAAAAAAAATTAAAAATTGGACACGAGTCTCGGATTTTAACTCGAAATGTCTACGTAGCCTATAAAGGCATATAAAAGTCCAGTAGTTCGTATGCGTCATAAGGGTGGGATTTATCCCACAGATTCGAACGAGAGTTTATTATACGTGTGTGTGTGTAAAAAATGTATTTTAGTTTTGAGAAATTGTGGTGGATAATCCCATTGGAATTTAAAGGTGTAACCCTCTTTTTCTTTGTTTTAGTTTTTTTAGAGAAAATAAAGTGTGTGCAATATAACTAATAAAGTATGAGATATTAATGTGTATGAACTAAAGTAGAAGTTAGATTAGGAATTTATGTAATTTAGGACCTTCTTTGAATAATTGAGGCTTGATCTTGATCCTTGATCAACTCCCTTGAATGTTGAGATGAATGTTGGATGATAGAGAATGAAATTTTGCTAAATTGGATATGAAAGGATGGGAATGAAAGATGGAAGGAATTTAACATAAGGAAAATTCGCTGGTTGTAAGAGAATATTTTTTAGATCACTGATATTGATGGATATGAGGTGTGCTTTAGGAGTGAGGTCATGCCCTATATTTATGGGGCAAGGGGGTGACGATCGGCATAGCCCTAGCCCTCGCCCTGCCAATCAGTAGGTAACCCTAGGCACACTGTCGATAAGTAGGGAAATGGACCTATAAATCAATAATCTTGTGCAAATTATTGGTCATAAAAAGAATTTTGTTGATGCAAATTGCGCACGAAACATACCGTTAGAAAGGTAATTCAAAGACATTCAAGATCCTTTAGGACTCTACCAATTTCGGGAGTTAACTTTGGGTCAAACGGGGCTCGAAAGCACTTGTCGATCATTTGGATGGGAGATCGTCGAACGAAAATGGATCGTTCGTCCAAACCATAACTCAGAACTGCTCATGGGTTAGACCATTGGAAAGGTTATGAAATTTACTTAACTTTGGTCAACCAGGCTCGAAAACAGTTAGCAACCTTTCGGAGTAAAACGGGCCATTCATCTGTACCATAAGGCCGATTAACCCACAGGGAAAATTGTTGCAAAGGTTATTCAATGCCCTTTAAATATTCATTTAGTATTGTTCAATTTAAAGAGTTGAGCTTGGTTAAACAAAGCCCGAGAGGCCCCGTTAGCCTCCGAAACAATTTTTGGAGGAAAATAGATCGTTCGTTCGAATGGTTATTCCATTTTATTATGCCATTTAATGCATGGGGTGGACCGTTGAAAAGTGTATCCAGTGTCCTTATAAGATTCAAAGAGCTTTCACTCTGACGTTTAAGTTGACTGGGGTCGAATCGGGGCCCAAGAGCGCCCGGTGACCTCCAATTCAATTTTCGATGGTACAATGGTTTGTTCATCCAAACTGTTATGCCAATTCATGTATGGGGTGGACCGTTGAAAAGGGGATTTAGATCCCTTTGAATATCCATTGACCTTTCGCTCTGACAATAGAGTTGACTGGAGTCAAACAGGACCCCGGAGCTCCCGATGGCCTCTAGATCATTACAAAGTATGACCTAGGGTTTAGAGTGTAATGGGCAGGTTATAGGGACCTAAGGAGATACTTAGGGGGTCCTAGAATGTGGTGTCTATGGAACCCCTCTATGGGTGAGCTTAGAATAAGTGAAATCCATCGAATAAACACCACATGATTTTTCTAGGAAGGAGGTCAATTATGCGGACCATGAGGGATGACGATGACTAATTCAAAAGGTCGAGGTCGATTATGAGGACTTAAGGAAATGTTAGGGATGGATGATTCTGCGGTCCGAGGTCGATTCTGAGGATCTAGGGTAGGGAGTGACCAATTCTGATGGTTGAAGTCAATTTTAAGGGCTTTAGGTATGAGCGAGTTCAGTTCTGAGGACCGAAGCCAATTTTGAGGGCTTAACTGGGAACGACTAACTCTGAGGGTCGAGGCCAATTTTGAGGACCTTAAGTGTGAGCGATCAATTCTATGGGTCGGAGCCAATTTTGAGGGCTTAAGTAGGAGTTACCAATTCGGAGGTTTGTTGAGGTCAATTATGAGGACCTAAGTGGAGAATGACCAATTTTGAGGGTCGAAGCTAATTCTAAGGGCTTTAAGTAGCAGTAACCAATTCTGAGGGTCGAAGACAATTCTGAGGGCTTAAGATGGGAGAGACCAATCTTTAGGGCCAAAGCCAATTCTGAGGACTTTAAGTACATGACCAATTCTACGGGTCGAATCCAAATCTCAGGGCTTTAGTGGGGTCGAGGGAAATTCTGAGGACCTAAGTAAGTTGTGGGGCATAGTTTTCTTAGGGAAGTTTGGAGACTCCACTGGGACAAGATATTAATATGAGGATTAGGTGCAGCCTTGTTGGGGAATTTTATTCGATTTCTATGATGTCTTTTGGAGACGTTGCTAGGGAGATATCTAATTGGATTTGGGAATTCGGCTGGGAAATAATTATGGGAAAAATGTGGTAATAATTCAGTTGGGGATTTAAGAGGTTTGAAAAAATGTTATTCTTGGTGAAAAAGGTTCTAAAATTCATTTGGTAATTTTAGGAATTTTTGGGGAATTTCTGGTATTTTGGAAAATTTTTGTACAAAATTTTAGGGAGGTGCCGACCGACAGGTTGTAGGAGGTGCCAAACGGTAGTGGCATGGTATTTTGGACAACCTCAGGAAGGTGAAGGGGTAGTTTCGATTGGTATGTGGCTGGGGACTGTCGATTGGAATGCCCCTTAGCCTCCTATAAAAAGGGGCGAGATTTTTTCAATTTTCATAGCTTTCATATCTTCTATCTTCTGCCTTTCTTTTCTGCGAACTATTCTAGAATTATTTTCTCTTTTAAGACTAAGAAATGGCTTTTTTTTAAATAGTTCGATCCACGTGGCATGTTTGAGTGTTAACGACTGGTCTCGTTTGCAGTGGGAGGCCAGGTTGCACTTAGTGCTGGGCAATGCAAATGCCTTTCACTTGTTCGAACCGGTTGCAGACAAGCGATCTCTTTTGCATGAGCCGACGCACCATCGATCCTCTAGGGTGGTGAACCCTAGTGGCTACGTAAGTGTTAATGACCATTGGTATTTGCCTTTTTTTTAAATGTTAACAAGTTTTCCTTTTTTCTTTGACAGATTGATATATCTACTTCGAGCCTATGTTCCCGAAGGACGAAGGAGTTTAAGGATGTCTGGGAGCACCTTCCTCCAGTGGTGCGTTGGGTGGCTTCATCGGTTGGCTTTAGCAGTTTAGCATATGCATTGGATGAGATGCCTCATTAGACAACCACTCTCTGTGCTTTGGGGGAGAGGTGGTGGGTTACCACCCACACAATGCATTTTGGCTTTAGGGAGATGACAGTGACTCCCATCGATGTGAAGAAGCTACTGGGGTTGGACTGTAAGGGGGCCCAAATAGAGGTTGACCGGACTTTGCGGGTGACGCCAGAGGCATTGGGTGATGTTGGATGGGTAGTCTCATGGGACTCCATCTATCTCTCTCTTTTGAAGGAGGTTTTGTTGAGTCGGTGAATCGATGAGACCAACGGGCTACAGGTGCGGAAGATGGCCCGTTTATTTATTCTTTTGTTATTTGGTAGATTTTTGGTGGCGACGTCGTCCACTTGTGGTTTTTGCCTTATTGGAGGGTATTCTCGAATATTCCTCTCTTTGACTAGAGGAGCCTGACTTTGGCGACCCATTATTAATCTTTGGATGCATTCATTCTCTGTTGCCGGCAAACCTTTACGGGCGCCACTTATCTTTTGTAGGTATTCTTTATTTTATGCATTTTATTCTTGATTGCTTTCTTCTGATTGAAATCCTTGTCCTTTGCAGACGTGGTCTTCTGAGGTGATTGGACTTAACGCCTATTTGACGAGTATAAGATGGGTTGATGGGGGAATTCAACCGTATGTATTGGTGGCGAAAGTCTAATCGACAATCGAGACACTCTCTTTTTGGCAGTGGTGTGTTAGGTCTTGAATGGCCTGATGAGTGATCGGATAAATTCTTCTTTCTTCTTGATATCATTTTTCTTTGATGACATTTTCATATATTGATTTTCCACCTGGGATCTTGCAGGTGACCTTTTATCCCTGCGGGACGTCCATCTAGCACACGAGGGGTGACTGGGGGGGATGTGCAGCTGCATCATTTATTGGCGTATGAGTTCGGCTACTGCAGGTACCTGGGGGAGATAATAGTTAGAAATTTGTTGTAGGATGAGGTGATGGTTCCACTTGCGATGCCCCCAACTTTCATGAGGAGGGAGCGGGAGATGTCGAAAGACGTGAGGGTGACGGCGATGGTCGACGAGCCTTATTCGTCGTACACTGACATGACGGTGACTTATGATTATCTGGATTTCAGGTTGAGTTAGCTGATACTGATCAACATATATGACATTATGCCTCTTCCCCCTGTAATTTTCTATAGGGGCACGAGTCGGCCAGTGGGGTCTGCCCATAGTGCAGGTGGTCCATCGACATCGGCAGCGGTGACAACATCAGAGGTTCCATTTCCGCGATTGGCTCCTCCTTCCTACAACATTAGACGACCTGATGGAGGATCAATGCATATGTTGCATCGCCCCAATGCGATGGAACTAGAGGTGTTGGGGCTGACGGAGGATGTTCTTCATCTGGGGGTATACCTTTCATTTCTTTTTTGAATTTTGTCTTTCTGATTTCTTCTCTTCTTCAGGGTGACTGATATGCTATTTTTTGTTTTTTTGTAATATATTCGGGTGTTGACTTCCTGGATGAAGTACATTTAAGATTGAGTGGATTTTGTGATGGTTCATATCCGGGACACAATCCCGGTTCCTTCTTGCTTGGTGTCGTCTGCTTCATTTGCAGAAGGGTCTGGATTGGGTAGTGGAGGCTTTCTATCTCATCACCGGGGAAAGAACATTTGCCTTAGGGATGCGGGTCAGAGAGAGAGAGAAAGAGAAAGAAAAAGAGAGAAGAGAGAGAAGGTGAGATGAAGATAATGTAGGAGAGAGAGAGAGAGAGAGAGAGTAGGGGATCGGGATGAGTCCCATTGTTTTTGTGTTTTCCTGCAAGGCAAACGTAATAAGGCAAAGTATATGCAATTGAATGAAGTTTTTATTTATTTATTTTTTCTTTAATGACTTAATGCATATGCACTTTTTTACTTTCTTTGCTAAGCCCGAAAAAAGTATTTAAAACAACTCAAGGGAAAATTCATTTTAAAACAGGATAAGTAAAAATATAGGGAGAAGGAAATTCTGAATTCTTTAGAATAAAAATTATTTTTATTGAGTTTCTTTTATTTTGGAAAAAAAGGAAATTTTCTAAAGTCTTTTATAAGCATACCCCTTGTCCTATATCAGTATGTCAGTTCAGTCTAATCACCCTAAGGCTTTGATTGCACTTTCTTCAATAACTTGGTCCTTGATGAGGCAGGGTTTCCTCCAGATTTTGTAGGACCTTTGTCTTTAGTCAAGTTTTTCAGGTATAAAAACGTCTAATGGTGGAGTATTTTCTTCACCCATACACATTTTCTTTCTCTTACTTACTTCTTTCTTCTTATCTCACCATTTCCAATATGGCTCTTTCTGAAAGTGTTGAATTCCCCTCTTACATTGAAAACTCAGAGGCTATGTGCCCATATAATGTAGACTATGATGCTTTCAACATGCTTCAGGTTTCCTTATGGTGCAACCGGCCTATTGAATGGAACATGTTGATGACGTCGGTACGATTCTGGTACCCCCAGGACCGTGTCTTTCGCATTGTCTTGGACAAAGTCTATCTAACTTATGAAGAATTCTTTGCCATGCTGGGGGTAAATCCCAGTGTTGTGATTACCATGCCTTAATTCTCTTGATCTCCTCGAGAGCTATTAGTAAGACTTCTCCATATGTCTCCCTCGATGGCTCGATCGTTGGTTACAAAAGGAATGATATCTCTCCCGATTGTGCTAAATTTTGTGCTTCTGTAGGACATTGGTGATGCAGGCTATGCAGGAGCCTTCATCCTTGGCTTAAGTTCAAAATTATTATTGGTGACTGGGATCTATTGATGGAACCATAACTTGCATCCATCACTTTATGGATGTTATACCACCTCAATCCTGCGACGGTGATACTGACGGAGACCTTGAATAGTCTATATTCTTAGCAGGAATGCTGTTCTGACTTCTTGAGAGGTAGCCCAGTTATGATGTTTATGTGGTTGTTGGAGAGATTCCATATGGCGGTCCCTTCTGAATATCCCTTGGCAGTTGTGCCAAACTTCTTTACTCACTATTTTATCAGTGTAGGCTTTAATATAGAGAGCTAGGAGAGTTGTTTTATGGAGCATGGGTGTCGATATTTGCGTTGGTCAGTGCCTTGGTGGGGTGAGTTTCATCCCATTTTAGAACTGGGAGAATACCAGTATGTTCGATTAGTTGGCCTCCAGCAGACTTCTTTTAATTTTTTCTGGCAGTTCTTGCTTCAATTTGGATGGGAGAATTTTATGCCACCTCCGACACTAGACTTCTTTCCTATATAGGATTTGACAAAATATTTACGCATGTGACTGGGCTCTCTGTGGGAGAATCGTCGACCCGTCCCTCCCAATCTGTTGGCAGAGTTTAACATGTTTCTGGGGATTACATGAAGCGGTTGTAGAGGAGGGTAGCGGTTAAAATGATGGCCGATGAGACCAGGCAGAGGTGGTTCATTATGTTTGAAACCATGGAGGGAGGATGATCGGGTTTACCATTCCCTGGACCACCTTAGGTATTCTAACGAAGTAAGAGAAGTTTGGGGTCCCCAAGATCTAGATGATGATAGGGCTGGTTCTTCTGGCAGCTGTGGGTAGGATCCCTGGGGAATTTTTATTTGTGAATATTTTTTATGGTGTTTGGTTATGTATCTGGTTGTTTTCTGGTAGGAATAACTTTTGGGAAGGTTATTTAGTAGTAGTTTGGCTTGTTTTTGTTTCTAGGAAATTAAGGTTATGATGGCGTGGGAAGTTATTTGTATCCCTTTGCCGATATAATTGCACTAGAATTTCTCATTAATGAAATAAGGAAAATTTTAATTATATTATTGTACCTCTTGATGAGCTTTTGAATTCAAATTATCTATACCAATCACTAAGGCATACATAATCCTTTCGTTCATGTAAATGATAAAAATTAACCGTCGTTCTCGGAGATAAGAAAAGAATAGCATTTTGTGGAAAAAGAATGGGGACATGCTCATGTGAAGCGTATGAGCTGCCTACGTACCTTTAATGGTTTTGAAAAATTTTGAAGTTTCATTTTTTAAAGTACAAAGATTTTTTAGAGGATCAGGCCCCATGTAGTTCTAAATAGAGGTAAATGCAAAATATTTTTTTAGAATAGAAAGGATATGAAAAAAGTAGTAGCCCGCCGAGATTTCGGACTAAGGGTAGAATTTCTTTAAACATGCCAGGTTGACTGGATGAACCATCTCTTCCCCATCCAGGTCGGTGAGCATAGTGGTGCCGTCGGATATGATCTTCTTCATAATGTAGGGGACACTCCAATTTGGCTTAGATTTCCTTCTGGGGTCCTTCATAGGCTCTATAATTTCTTTAAGGGTTAAATCCCCTTCTCGGACACCACGGTCCTTAACTCTCTTGTGGAATGATCGTGCTGTTTGGCGATGGTACCCTTGAATATGATATAACACTTTCAATATCCTTTCATCCAATAGTGAGAACTCATCAAGATGGATTTGATGCTAGTCTTCCTTGCTGCCTTTGGTTTCAAGCATGACACGTAGTGATGGAATTCCTATCTCAACGGGTAGGAATTCTTCCAGGCCGTATACCAGAGAGTAAGGAGTAGCCCCAGTAGATACTCTAATTGAAGTGTGATAGCCCCAAAGGGCGTAAGGGATCTGATCGGCCCAATCTCTACAATTCTCGATCATTTTGTTGATGATTGCTTTGAGGTTCTTATTAGCGGCTTTAACTGCACCATTGGTTTGAGGTAGGTAAAGAGAAGATTTGTGTCTCTACATCCCATACTCGTCGACCACTTCTATGACTTCTGCCTCAAAATGTAACCTGTTGCCTGATATCAGCTCTTGTGGAACCCCATATCGACATATGATATTTTTTTGAATGAACCTTGCCGCCTTATTGGCATTTAAAACTACGTATGACTCCGCTTCGACCCATTTAGTTAAGTAATCAATGACAACCAAGATGAATTCATGCTCGTTGGCAGCCATGGGTGTAACTTTCCCTATGATATCGATGCCCCATATGGAGACCGACAAAGGAGAAGTAATGTTAAACAAATCTCGTAAAGGCAAGTTCTTAAGATTGGAAAATTATTGGCATTTAAAGCACTTTCAAACATAGGCGGTGCAATCATGAACCATGGTTGTTCAATAGTAACCCCGTCAAGTATTTTCTTGGAAAGCAGATGACCATTAATATGGGGTCCGCACTCCCCGCCGTGGATTTTCTACATCATCTCTTCAATGTTAGCCCCTGCGATGCAGTGTAAATGGGTTACATCAAAATTTCTCTTAAACAGTGCTTTAATGCCAATAATATACTGGGGAGCCAGTTTGCAGAGGGTTGCTTGAGATACTTATCGTTCTTGAGGAGGCACCGTACGTCATAGTACCAGCAATAGGCTATATTAGGATATTCTTCTGTGATGAGCTTAATGTGGTAACAGTGATTAAGTGTAGCTTGCTTTTGGACTAGGAAGGGGGCCATCGTTATTCCTTTGGGCATGTCGATCATGGAGGCTAAGGTAGCAAGGGCATCGACTAAGTTGTTATTTGCTCGAGGTAGGTAGTGGAAGGTGATATCTTGGAATTGGGAGTCCAACTCTTCTAGGTGGGAAAGTAGGGGTAAGAGTTTTTTGTCCTTGACTTTCCATCTTGTGAGTACTTGATTGATGATGAGGGTTGAATCCCCATAGACATTTAGTAATAGAATTCCTTTCTTGAGAGAGACTTTGAGGCCTACCGCGTATGCCTCATATTCAGTCATGTTGTTGGTGCAAGAAAAATCTAACTTGATGGCGATGGGAGTGTGAGAGTCATCAGGGGCGATTAGGAGTATCCCAATTTCATACGCCTTCTTACAGGCGGCACCGTTAAAAATACATTTTCCATCGGAGGCTTTTTTGGTGAGGTACAAAGGATATTCCCATCCAAGAACTTAAAAATCTAAACATCACTTTTTCTGTAGGGTAGTCAACGAGGTAGTCAAATATGGATCTTCCTTTCATGGTATTCTGGATGACAAACATGATATCAAATTCGGCTAGTAGCATCAACCATTGGGTCATTCGGCTAGACACGGTAGGTTTCTCGAGCGGTTACTTGATAGGATCCATTTAGGATATAACTTTGATGGAAAAAATAGCACGTAATGTCATAATTTTTGGGTGACCAGATAAGAGCGACAGATTCTTTCTCCAAGGCCGTGTAGTTAACTTCGTACTCCTCCAACTTGTGACTAGCGTTGTAGATGGATATTTCTTTGAGAGACTCTTCAAGGTATTAGGCTAATAAAGCCCCAACTGCGGTGTCTATTACAATTAGGTATAGGATTAGGGGAAAACCAGGCTATGGTGGCATGAGTGCCGAAGGCTGGGTTAAATATTATTTTATTCGATCAAAGGCTTCTTGGCAAGCTTCATTCCAGACCTTGGTTGAATCCTTCCAGAGAAGTTTGAAGATGGGTTCGCAGATAGAAGTCAACTGGTTGATGAGCCGACTCATATAATATAATTTTCCAAGGAATCCCTGAACTTCCTTCTCAATTCGGGGTGGTGGTAGGATCAGTTTCTATCCCTTTCTCCTTAACCATGAATCCCATGAGCTTTCCTTTGGTAAGGCCAAAAACACATTTTCATGGGTTAAGTCATATCTGGTATTACTGTAGTCGCTCGAAGAACTTCTGGAGTGCAGGGACATGACCTTAAATAGTCTTAGACTTGATAATTATATCATCCACATAAACCTCGACTTCTTAGTGTATCTGATCATGCAAGATGGTTTGTGCAGCCCTCTAGTAGCTAACCCCTGCATTTTTGCATAAGGTGTAACAGAATGTTACCTAAGGGGTGATGAATGCGATTTTCTCTAGACTCTCCAGGTGCATCTTGATCTGATTATATCCGGTAAAACCATAAACAAATTACTTGAGAGCGTGACTAGTTGTGTTATCCACAATCATGTCGATATTGGGTAGTGGGTAATCATCCTTCAGAGAGACTTTCTTCACATATTAATAGTCAACACACATGATAACCTTTATTCCTAATTTCGACATGAGTACCACTACACCAAATCTGTTCATTTGTCAAGGTCATTGACCTTGACAAATTCACCTTGTCAAGGTCAATGACCGTGACATTTCGAGACGAGACAACTTTTTTTGTCACGGTCGTGTCACGGTCATTGACCTTGACAAAAAACTCGCGTTTTGTGTCACGGTCATGTCAAGGTTAATGACCGTGACACGTTTGTCACGGTTTTCAACCGTGACATAACCGTGACAATTCTGGGCAGAATTTAAAAAAAATCTGCTGGGCGGTATGGCCACCGCCACTGCCCAGCAGTATATTTGTACCTGTTATAGCAACGTTGTACCTGTTCCAAACATCATATATCCAACACAAACTAAAGATAATGCAAATATATATTCATGACGATATAATCCAAATATTCAAAGTAAAAACAATATACATGACGATATAATCCAAATTTAATTAAAATGGACAAACTTAAAAATAATGTTACTACATGTCTTGGATAAAACTGAGGAGGTGAGTAGGCCACACGACATACGAATTGACGCACCCACTAATATACGTCGTGCCGCATTGTTCGCGCAACCACAATAGGGAGTTCTCCTTCCCGGGTATGACATGCGTGACGAGCACCCTGGACTCCATCTCTTGAAGCACACGTCCATGGACTATTCCACCCTCGACGATATTCGGGTCCCTCAACCCCCGCCCTATTCGCTGGCCATCAAATACGTCCAATATGAACACGCTCGGCCAACCAATTGTCGACAATGGTCTGTTGGAGGGCGTCAAATAGGGAAGTGGATCGTCGAAGTACGAACGTGTCGGTGATGAAGTAGCGAGGTCCACATCCTCGTCATCCTGCGCCTCGTCCTCCCGCACCTCCTCCTCCACCTCCTTCTCTTTCCCTTTCCCTTTCCCTTTACGGTCTCCACCCAACGTACGCTTCATGAATGCGTACATATCTTGGACCGTCTCCTCCAAACGGGAAAGCTTTGCGTCGTGTGAATCCACCGTTCGAGACAACCCGGTGTCGCTCGTCTCCAATCCGATGATCCTAGATTTGGCCACCCGCGAGCTCACTCCCCTTGTCCTCCCTTTGCGATCAGAGCCAAGAACTTGGCTGAGTGCGTCTGTGGACAAAGATGCCTTGTCGGCATCAGACTGCGACTCATGCACTTCCTTAAGCTTTGCCTGAAACGACAAAAAGCACATGATTAGTAAAATAAGTAAACTAAAAAATTATAACGTTATTAACAATAATTAAACTGTCGGATTACTTACAATCGTGGCCGCGACGCTCGGGGACACCTCCTTGTCATTCCCCTTCTTCGTCCGAAGAGCCACATAAGTATCGAGCCTATGTGGCTTACCCCCTGGCCCACTCCCTACCCCCTGAAATAAAATAGAGTAAAGTAAAATTAGTATCGGCCCCGTAAAGTAAAATAATATCCAATAATATGTTTCTGTAGTTATAGATAAATTAAATCTTACCTGCATCCTATGCTCCACCTCAGCGTAAGAGGTCCGGCCGGAGTAGTGCACGTCCGTCTTTTTAGCCCGATTTTCCCTCCCCGATTGGCAAGATGCCAATTGTCGATCCTCGATCTCATTGTCAATGAACTTTTGCCATTGTACCAATGAGATCGGCTCCTTGGGCGGGACGGATCCGCGCCATTGTAAAATGGACTCTCGTGTTTTTCCAAAGTACCGTGTCCGCATATTTTTCTTCCACGTCTTGTGTTGCTCCCTCAACTGCTCCAAGACGGAATCGCGTAGCTTTGGATCCAAGTTGAATTGTTCCTATCCAACAAATACAATGTTAGTTGCGAATAAATATAAATTGAAATATAAATTGAAATATTCATATAAATATTACCTGTAGTGCCGCCCAAACAGTTAACTTGAGCTCATACGGCACCTCCTTCCAACTCATAAACCCCGGGCCGATGACCGTCTTTAGCAGCTCGAGGGATCTCGCTAAAAGCTCCAACTTGTTTTCGACGGTAATCCCAAATTTTCCATATTTGGGGAGCCTAGCGGTGGAGGAGCCCTCGTCGCCTCCGCTACCACCGAACCCAGACGACATCATCATAAACAGCATCATCATCTTCGCCTTAACATCTGAAGGAGACATTTTTGCTGTAAAAAAAATGTTATTAGTACAGATAAAAAAAAATGTTAATAGTACACATTTCATTTTACCTAATTGAATTAATAGTACAAATAAAAAAATGTTCCATCTATATTATAACATATGTGTAAGTTCCGTCAATACCATTTCGTTTCAATTTTGTAATATTATGTTTTTTCCAAATATTTAAAGAGTTATTAAATGGATGTCCCACCCCCACCCCCACCCACCGCCACACACACACGCACACCTACGCACCTACGCACACACACACACACACACACACACACACCACCTCCACCCCTACCCACCCCACCCCTACATATATGTTAGTTGATGCCATTATATTTTTACCCTAATTAGATTCTAAGGTTATCTCAATTTATATTTTAAGTTTGTATCCATTTGTGATGTTCAAGTAGTTTGAAATGTTGGAATTATATACTATTACTTTGACCGTTAGTTTGTGCACCAACTAAATTGAACATCACACACACACACACACCCCACCCCACCCCACCCCCTGCCCCCCTCCACCACCCCCTCCCCCACCACACACCACCACACACACACACACACACCACCCCACCCCACCCCACCCCTACAAGTCTAAGGATGTTCTTGATTAAAAATGGGAAATCTCATATCGTTTGCAAAAAGTTCATAGATTCTTAATCCCTAGGGTTATGGATATCAAATTTCTTTCACAATTATTTCTTCGATTGCGATGGGTGAAGTTCAACTATATGTTAGAACAATAGATCCTCGCAAGTTGGTCAATCATTGTGTGAATAGGTATGAGATCATAATTTGGAGGAATTCACGTCCAAGAAATAATTTGGATTGTGATACCCCTTGATAGACTTATATGTTTTCTTTACCCGACCGATGAACTATTTTATAATCCTGTAGAATTAAGTTTTAGAATCAAGGAATTGATCAGATATTCATTAAAATCGGTTAGTAGAAAATTTATTTAACCAAGAGGGTATCGAAAACATAACGTGGGGAATCATAATATACCGTAATCAACTTTAATAATAAGAACACATTCTTTCGAGTGATTTATAAATAATTAAATTTGAGTGCAATCATGATTATTTAGTGGAATGAATCGTGATTAAATAAATAAAGGATATAAATTAGACGGTTATAAATTGGGATTTCCTAGTATTTACTTTGAATCCAGTTTATTTATTTATCTTTGGTCCCTAGTATAGTCATTGCCCAAGTAGTAGGAGCGAAACTCAATAAAACCCCAGTTTAGCTAAAGCCCGTGAATTATCCCTCCCCCACCACACACCACCACACACACACACACACACACACACCCCACCCCACCCCCTGTCCCCCTCCACCACCCCCTCCCCCACCACACACCACACACACACCCCACCCCACCCCAACCCCTGCCCCCTCCACCACCCCCTCCCCCACCACACACACACACACACCCCACCCCACCCCCTACCCCCCTCCACCACCCCCTCCCCCACCACACACCACAACACACACACACACACACACACCACCCCACCCCCTGCCCCCCTCCACCACCCCCTCCCCCAAAACACACCACACACACACACACACACACACCGCACCCCACCCCACCCTTGCCCCCTCCACCACCCCCTCCACCACCACACACACACACACACCCCACCCAACCCCACCCCCTCCCCCCTCCACCACCCTCTCCCCCAAAACACACCACCACACACACACACCCCACCCCACCCCCTGCCCCCCTCCACTACCCCCTCCCCCACCCTGCCCCACCCCGCCCCACCCCGCCCCATCCCCCAAACACGCACACATATATATATATACACATACACACATAAATATACATATAAATGGAAGAGAGAGAGAGAGAGAGAGAGAAATTGGACCTGAAAGTAGAGAGAGAGAGAGAGAGAGAGAGAGAGAGAGAGAGAGAGAGGGAGGGAGAGAGAGAGAGGGAGGGAGGGAACGGTGGGAGGGAAAAAATAAGGGGGAAAGGGTTTTTGCTGGAAAAGTTGTCACGGTCGTGTCAAGGTCATTGACCGTGACAAGAATTGTCACGGTCATTGACCGTGACAAGACCGTGACAATTAAATTTATCACGGACTTGTCACGGTCATTGACCGTGACAATTAGTTGTCACGGTCGTGTCAAGCTCAATGACCGTGACATAAAACGCGTGTTTTTTTATCACGGTCAATGACCTTGACAAGGCTGGCCGGCTGAAAGGTGACAATTTGCCCATTTTGGTGTAGTGTACGATGTTAGATAGCCATGTGGAATATTTAATAACACTAATGAAACCCACATTCAAGTTCTTGACCACTTCATCCTTAACCTTGAGCGACCATTCGGGGAAGAGCTTTTGCAGTTTCTATTTGACCCGTTTGCATTCTGGAAGAGTTGGAATTTCATGCTGAGCGATCTCGAGATCAATGTCGGGCATGTTGTTATAGGACCATGCAAAGACATCGATAAATTCTTTTAATAATTTTTCAAGTTGCGCGCGCTCATGCTCATCAAGGGTATCCTAATCTCGCACAATTGGCTACTAGAATCGAGATTAATAACAACAGTTTCATCTTCATTAACTTGAATGTGGTTATGTTTTTTGTTATTAACCTTATTAAGATTAGTTGAGAATTGTTCATTTGCAAAATTATCATCATCAAGAGTTTGATTAGAATCAAGATAATTAATGTAAGGCACAATAAGATACTCAAAATATTAATTTATATAATTATTAGGAAAAACAGAGTTGAGGACCTCATTAAAGGTGGTCTCTATTACATCAGAATAGGGAGGAACAATAAAAGAAGATGAAATGGGATACACATCGGATTTGGGTTGAATTTCAACAGGTGGAACTGGCGTAGCATTTCAGTTAAGGAGAGGGGCATCAACAGCTTTGATCAGGCGGGATGGATCCGATGATATAGCACTTGAGTGAACTATGTATAGTGTCAACCTAGTATCTGCAAGTTGAATGAATTCTCAAAGTCACTTCCCTCGAAACCTTCGGTAGAGACTATATTCTTCTTAACGAGTGGTTGTATATGATGTTAGGATCTTTAAATCCATGAGTAATCGTCTTGGAAAAGATCTCCATTCCTGGTTTCATCTTCTTATGTACATGATCATACCACGGTTCGAGAAAGCGACAAAAGGGGAAATATTTACCCTCTCTGATGAATCTTCCGTTCAAGGAATCCTCCGAGATAGTCTTTGCAATTTCTATCCTTCTCTTCAACCGAGGTTAGCGTAGCATTCTGAGTTCTTCTGTTGATGGTTGATAACCCAAGCCACAAGGAGGAAAGGCTTTCTTCAGTATTATGGGTTTAAGTATTCCCTGTTATCGTCTTCCAAATCCCAGTCCGAGCATGAAGTGCATGTTTTTTAACATCCGTATCACATTAATGTTTCCATGAGGGTTATGTTCAAGACAAATTTTATCTTTGAAATTCAAAAGTTGTCCGACTCAGAAATTTGATAGAAGCATATCATTCAACCCATGTTGTATCTCTAGTACCATATTACAGGTGCTTGCATTCTCAGTGTTATCATCGTCACCCAAGATGGTGATGACTTGACCATTGGCCAAGGACTTCAGTTTCTGATGTAGGGAAGAAGACGCACCCTTGATATTATGGAGCCATGGTGGTCCGAACAACATATTGAAATAAGATGGGATGTCGATGACTTGGAATTCAGTTTCGTGATTTATAGGTCCAACCCCTATTGTAAACTTTAAGGATTCCATCACTTCCCAACGAGTATTATCATAATCGCGCACTGTAGTAGAGATCGAAGCAAGGTCGCTCACTTTCAGTCCCAAGCAATTGATGGTTCTCAATGGTCAAACATTAAGAGGTGATCCATTATTGACAAGCAAAAGTGGAACGATCTTTCCTATGACTTCGACAGATATATTGAGAGAATAGTTGTGATTTAGCCCAAACTTAGGGATTTCTCTTCGGAAAAGGAGAGCATTCTAGTAGAGGTAAGAGATATGACCAGAATCACTGCTTCTTCTGGCATGGTGGAAGGAGGGATGGTAGGCCCGTTAAGTAGTTTAATCAAGGCATTTTAGTACAGCTGGGAAGATATAAAGAGTCCCCACAGAGTGATGTTAGCTTTGTTTTTCTTTAACTGGTCGAGGATCTTGCTCTCCTCGAGGGTCATTTCCAACATAGAATGGTTCTCAACAACTTTTCCCTTATCAATCGTTGATGATTGCAACTCAAAACCTGGCAATGCCTCCCTGATCTAGTCATATGGTTCACAGAAGAGGGGAAAAATAGAAACCCGATTCCTCATCTATCTCAGGCTGTTCGGCCACCTTGTTGATTTCTCCTAACATCTCCTTAAACGATATCATTCCACACATGTTGAATATTGGGTATCCTTCACGGGCATTGTGGCAACGACATTATCTTTCCATGGGAAGTCAATACACTCCACAACCTCAATGGCCTCTTTCTATAGATCCTCGCATTTAATGGGGAGATGTATAAGTGAAAGGACCGGACGCCCTTGTAGTTTCAAAGAATTAAGTAGCTCAGACATACTATATATTTCACCAATCTGTTGGAATGATCCAGATGACATCATCTAAACCAACTTCATCGATAGGTACCACCCAATTATCTGACTCTCGAGCCCACTTTCAAGCTTCCAAGAACAGTGTACTAAATCTCTGGTAGTCAGTGGTTATTTATAAGGGCAATTTCAACCCAAACTCTAAAAGTTTATTCAATACGGCTGATAATTTTATATCTTTTCCTTCGAATCGGGTACGAATAGTAATGCATTCTCTTGTAAGGAGTGACAGAGACTGGTCGACAAAATAGGTAGGATGTAACAGAAAATATGGGCAAACTTGAAGGGATTTTGAGGAATATATGGGTATGATGGGGGATTTACTGGGTACAATATGGGTAGGTGGATTAAATTCTGGGTCTTTTTACAGGAAGATAGCATTTGCATGATTTGGGAGTGGATTGTGGGTAGTGTTTGGCTTAGGATTAACTGATGAGTGGTATGGCCGACATTTTGGTGAAAATCACAATAGGCATCTGGCTTGGAATTTTTGGGAAGTGGGTTTGGTAATGGACGAAGGTCCAATGGCTTGATAAGATTTTAGCTTAAAAGGTCTTGGTAAACTCTGAAGAGGGGTGCATAAAGCTCGGTGTATTCCTTTTTTACTGGATTGAAACATTTTTCTGGTGCCCATGGAGTAGTAGGCTGAGAGATGTTATTGATGGTTGAAACTATGGCATTGGAGGGCTTCTCATATTTTCTGTGAGTTAATTGTCCCGATAATTTCTTCGGCTCAACTTTTATCTTTGCAAGACCTTCTTTAATCTCCACTCCTGCTTCCCAAAGGGCTCAGAAATGGGGGTAGTACTGTCCACCCATCGTTTCTCGGACATGGGGTAAGAAATTTTTCTTCATAATGATGACTTTCTCCTCTTCGGAAGATCGGTTGGTCATGGTGGCCACTTTCTCTCTCCACCTTTCTATAAATTATTGGCTGGTTCCCCGGGATTATGTTTGTGAAGTTATAAAACACGGAGAGTAACCTCAAATTCTTCGTTATAGCTGTATTGTGATATGAATTCATGGGCAACATCTTCCCAACTATGAATTCTGGATGCCTAGAGAGATGACAACTCCTTTAAAGTCTGTTGGATTATTTGGGCCATTATTTCCTCAGAGGCACCTAGGAGAGTCATGGCTCGGTGTCAACTTCGAAGATTAATAGTTGGGGGTCCAATACCCCCGACTTTCTCTATATTAGGCATCTTAAACTTTTTCGGTAGCCTTACTTTAGGATAGGGAGGCATATGGGTGTAATCCATGTAGTTCTTGGAGATTCGAACTTGGTAAAACTTCTTAATCAACACCTTAAGGTCCTCCTTAACTTTGTTTAATTATTTTTCCTTTGGATCAACGATCACCGGCATGTTAGCCCCTGGCTGGTCAAGATTAAACACGAGGATTTGAGCTGGTGGTGGCCCATTAGTATGAGGGGCACATGGAGCGTTTTGATATTCCTCGAGGAACCAAATAGGTACAGGTGTAGGTTGACCCATACTGTGAGGGAAGATGACCTCGGGATCTTAGGCAATAGGGACCCGATTTTTTTGCATCTCATGAACCTCAGTTTGAAGGTTGTTAATCTTAGTAGTTAGTTGGGCTAGAATCATCATCAAATCTGGTTGCACAGTCAGTACTTAATCTATATTCTCCATGGAAGGCGGATGAAGGTGAATTTCAAACTCGAAGGAAGTAACGAGGGAACTGACGAAGCCACGGGGCGATTTGACGAAAGACTTAAGCCAATAGGGAGCTAGACCAAGGGTCAAGTATGCGGTTCACCTGAGAAGGAAAAAGATTCGAATTTATTTTGAAAGAGAGGAAGGAAAGACTTTTATTATAAGAGGAAAATATCATTGACATTTTTTTAAAAGAGGGGACAAAATATTTTTGGGTAAAAAAGAGGAAAACCCTTTAAGGTAAAAGGAAGGAAAAATGCTTTTGGTATTTTGATAAAAGAGGGGAAAATGTTTTTTAACATTCTTGGTAAAGAAAGAGAAAAAACTAGAAAAAGGGCCTCAACGTGATTATTATTAATATTATTATGTTCTCACTTGTATTAGGCTTACCTAAATACAAAAAAATATGTTGGATAGGACCCGATACTGGGAAAATTGGGTTTAAAAAATATGTAAAACACGGTTTGACTTGTTACCAGGTCATGGACATGGTCCCATTTTAAAAAAGACAAAATCACACAAAAATTTAGACGGTATGCCGACCCAATATTTTGGCAGAGTTTCGAGTTGTAACTGGCAAACTAAATATCAATTCCCTAGGTTTGACACCTATAAGAGGGTATGCAGTTGTTGGGTTAATTGGAAGGTTCCCCCCTTTGTCATGAATTCCATGATATACGTCTTGCTATTGAAGGCAATCGGTACATATGGACAAGCCATTTGATATACCTGAGTGTACGTGAATTGCCTAACTATATACCTCATGGGGACAGTACGTGTGAGAGAAAATTCGATATGCTCAACGTATATGAACAAGTTCCCTATGATATACCTCCCGTCAAGACTTCGATTAAGCATTACGATGTGGGGGGGACCGTTCAATATACATCGAAGGTACGTGACCAATGTAAGGTGAGAGTCATATCGTTTAGGCTAACTGTGACTTGTCAAACCAGTGCCCATCACGAAGTGACCCTCCAGTTATAAGACAAAATTTGGTCACTATCCATAATCTTTGGTGATGTAGTGTGTAAAATGCATGATTCTTAATTAGCATATTATGGAGAGAGTATTTTATTTACCACGATGAGCACTCTACTACAAGGGAAGAATGTATAAGTATAAAAAGTAAATCTAACATGGAGCATGAAGATTATACTAAGCATGGATATATGAGAGTGAGTGATGTGCGAATATCTACAAGTGAGTGTGTGGTAGTGAACCTAGGTATGGATCAACTACAAGAGTTGTGTGACAAGTGTGAGTGAGCATGGATATATACAAGTGTGATAAGTGGAGGTATGTGTTAGTGACACCTAAGCATGGATATTCTAAGTGGTGTGTGTAACATTTGAATATAAGTGCTCCTATGTGTAAGTAGTGTTAAGTGTACATGGGAAGTATCTACAAGTGAGTGAGTGAGTAGTGATATAAGCATGAGGTAGATATGTGCAAGAAATAATAAAGGAGAAAAAAGGGAACATACAGGTAGGAGCATCCGCACACAAACAGAAAAAAATAACACCCATGCAAATAGAGTCTAGCCCTCTTATTAAAATTGTACCAACCAGAGTGTCCACTTTGTGTATCCCATCTTCATTATGGGGGTAAGGGGTGAAGGTCTCGTACCCTCTTCCTCTAGGAGCGCTTCGGCCATCGTCGATGTGGAATGTAGTAAAAAGATGGAGTCGGCAACCTATTTTGCACAAAACAGGCAAAAGAATATGTCGCCGCCTCGAGAGAGCAGAATCAAAGAATAATCGATGCTTACAAAACCAATAGTTCAGAGGTTCGGGGGCTAAGTTACTTAATAAGAAGGTTTTAGGCACCCATGCCTCCCTTTCGGTCTCTCATGGGCTTGTGTTATTATTTTGCTTAATTTTTTTGCGAAGTGGATGTGCGTGTATATATAAATGGAGATTGGAATCGCCCAACTCATACCATGTAAAAGATAGAGTGAGGTTATCCAAAGGAATGTTCCCATAATAATATCTAGAAAATACAATGTATGCGTTTATTGAGATGCTGATCGTTATGATGAAACGATAATATATGTTGGATAAAATGCTAATTAGGATCACAAATATAATATATATATATATATATATATATATATATATATATATATATATATATATATATATATATATATATATATATATATATATATAAAGATAATGTGTAGACGAAAAGGAGACAAATGCGCAAATGGGAAATTGGAAAATTTGGAGAAATTGGACTCGAGTTTCAACCCGAAACGCTTATGTAGCCTATTAAGGTATCAAAGTCCACGTAGTTCGTATGGGGCATAAGTGTAGGATTTATCCCATAGATTCGATTGGGAGTTTATTATATGTGTGTGTGTAGAAAAATTATTTTAGTTTTGAGAAATTGTGGTGGATAATCTCGTTGGAATTAATGGTGTAACCCTTTTTTTCTTTGTTTTGGGTTTTTTATAGAAAATAAAGTGTGTGCAGTATAACTAATAAAGGATGGGATATTAATGTGTATGAACTATAGTAAAATATATATTAGGATTTTATGTAACTAATGCAAAAATAAGGAATTTAAAGAGAAAGAAGGATTTTGGACCTTCTTTGGAGAATTGGGGTTTGATCTTGATCCTTAATGAGCTCCCTTGTATGTTGAGATGAATGTTGGATGAGAGAGAATGAAATTTTGTTAAATTGGGTATGAAAAGGATGGTAATGAAATATGTAAAGGAATTTCACACAAAGAAACTTCGTTGATTGCAAGAGAATGTTACTGAGATCACTGGGTCCTTCCCCAATTTTGACCTTAAAAGAATATAGTTGAGATCGAATTCCTCTTCGTCCAAGATTTTCCCTTAGCATGGGACAATAGAGTCGATTTCATATCAGAGGTGTACTTTGGGAGTGATTTCATTCCCTCTATTCACAGGGCAAGGGGTTGCTGATCGGCATAGCCCTAGCCCTAGCCCTGACAATCGGCAGGTAACCCTAGTCACACTAATGATAGGTAGGGAAATAGACTTGCCAATTGGTAGTCTCGTAAAGATTTTTCTGGAAAAACATTTGTATAACACAATCCATCGATCCAAATCTTACATGGGGTATACCGTTAGAAATTTAATTCAGAGACCTCCAAAAGTCCTTTGGGCTGCTCCCAGGTCCGAGAGTTGACTTTGGGTCAAACAGGACTCGAAAGTGCTCGTCGGTACTTTAGATGGGAGATCGTCGAACGAAAATGGATCATTTATCCAAACCCTAAGCTAGAATTGTGTAAGGGGGTAGACCATTGGAAAGGTTATGTTAGGTACTTCGAATTCTACATGCTTCGCTCGATTCAGAAAGCTGACTTTGGTCAATCGGGGCCCGATAGTGCCTGGCGACCTTTCGGAGTAAAACGGGTCATTCTTCCTTACCGTAATGCTGATTCATGAAAGAGGCAAACCCGTTTAAAGGGTATTATGTGCCCTTCAAAGATTCATCCAGTCTAATTCAAGTTAAAGAGTTGACCTTGGTGAACGAAGCCCGATAGCACCTAGTGGCCTCTGAATCAGTTTAGAGGAGAAAACGGATCGTTCATCTAAATGGTTATGCCATTTCATGCATGGGGTAGATCATTGGAAAGGGTATTCATTTCCCTTCGAAGATTCAAAGAGGTTTATCTCTAATGTTGAAGTTGACTAGGGTCAAATCAGGGCCCGGGAGCACCCGGTGGCCTCCATATCGATTTTTAATGGTAAAATGGTTCATTTATCTGAACCGTTATGCCGATTCACACACGAGGCAGACCATTGGAAATGGTATTTAGATACCTTCTAATATCCATTGAGCTTTTTCTCTGATGATAGAGTTAACCGAGTCAAACGGGGCCCGGGAGCACCCAATGGCCTCTAGATCAGTACTCGGAGTATGACCTACGCTTTGTAGTGAAATGGGGACATGCTAAGGACCTAAGGACAGACTTAGGGGGTCCTAGAATGTGGTGTCTACATAATTATTTAGTCTTGGGGGTGTAGTATAGTTCATTTCCCAAGTAGTAGGTCTAAAAATCTCCAGATGCCCTGTTTAGCCTAAACTCATGTGTGTGTGTGTGTGTGTGTGTGTGTGTGTGTGTGTGTGTGTGTGTGCGTATATATACATTGGTGTAAGCTAGAGTTTAAGGGTAGAGACCTATTATGTAGGGCTAGATAGGGAGATGAAAAAAACTATTCTCGTTTTTAGAAAGGGGTGAGGAAAGAGAATGTGATTTCTTTCATATCTCACCATGTTTTATATCCAAGAGTTCCCGCACACCAAGCTTACATTGAGTGGATCATATAAAAGAAGATCTGAGGTGCTCTAAGGATTCTAGAAAGTTTTTTAGAGATATTAGGAGGACAACAATATCATCATCTTTAATACTTATCCTCATTCGGATTACCAAAAGGACTGGCAAAGGTATCATGATTCAAAACCCTGAGTCTATAATTTAAACCTAATTATTGTTTTTACTTTCCAACGCATGATTCATCGAAGTTCTGTGGGCTAACATTTATCCACGTGTTATGTTAATACAAATCCCCTATAATTTGTATCAGAGCTCAGGTTTTGAAAAGATCCATGTTATCCACCTAATTGAATCCTATGTTTACATGTTAGAAATTATGCATGAAGATGTATAATTTGTACTAATATGTTTTGGTAGGATGTGAAGGTGTGTATCCCTTTCACCATATTCACATGAATGTTTGCTATATTAATGGTACCTACGGTGCTTTATCCATATATGTTTTTCTCCAAAATTTTATTTGGATGTAATAATTAGTGTTTTAATTATTGTATTTAATTAATGTATTCTGAGGATATTATAAGGGTATTTAATCATTAGATGTTATGATCCTTATTTTTCATTGGATTTTGACATTAATAGAAAATTTATGGGCTTCGATTGATTTTTTTTAATCAATAATGGAGGTGCATTATTGGAGTTTTAAAAGGAATTAAGAAGGTCAAAACCTCATGAATTTGATAAAGATTTATGAACCCTAATAGATGAAGAAGAAGGCCAAATCATCCAGAAAGAAAGACATAACCGTGATGGTTTCAGCAGCGATCATGGTAGTTCAAGCTACAACTGCAAGAAGTAGGCCACTACCACATGGATACGGGTCGTGACCACGGGGAACCAGACCGCGACTGCTGTAAGGCACATGTATTTTTTATATTACATGGGATTCTTTCTCTCCTAGAACCAATTTCATGGTGAAATCTTCTTCAAGGCGGGGGATTCTACTCAATGAAGATTTTAGGCCATGATGGAAAGAGACTTTAAGTCCTTTTTATATCTATTTGCAAGTATTTATATTTTAATATATCTATTAATTTTTATCGTGTTCATAATTTGTGTACGCTAATTAATTAGGTTACCATATTATTATGGACAACATAAATTTTTATTATGACCAGACTCAATCACGCTTATTCTAAAAATTATGTTTTTATTTATTCTTTTCTAAATTTTATTTGATCGGGTAATATATTTAAAGGTAAAATTAAATTGTGATCTCCTAGTTTTAATATAATTTTTAAAAAATATTTTTGAAAAAGTACAATAGTGAGATCAGAAATTTAATTTGTACAAGTAAATTGATAAATTACCAAGGATTTAATTCTAGGAATCAAAATTGAACAAATTATTTTTACCCTCAAGTTAAAAATAGTGAGAGGGGGGTTTTCACATAAACCTCGCATTCTCCATTGGTGTTTTAAGAATGATGTGATTATTTTCTTGTATCATCTTTGGTTTGGCGCCCCATCAAATTGATTCAATCACAATATCTTGTAGTCTTAAAACTCTTAAGTGATAGCTCCAAGAGTTGAATGTGTGTGAGTTGAGTTCCCCCAACGGGAAATTCTACACAAGAGGATTTAGATTATAGGACCAAAACAATGGTATAGGCTTCAACATAATTAATGATATATGTTCCAACGGATTCGCTATCATTAACTTTAGGACCAAAAGACATCGGCTTTTAAATTATGTAGGACATATGATTCTTGAAATATCCAAAGAACATTATTAAAAGATGAAAATCTATCTAGTTCGAGGTGGGGTGATTTAATATCCTAGTGAGAAATCTCACTTCTTAAGGGAACTAGGATGCTCACTGGGATTATTTTTTTTTTTTTGGTGATTGATGCCAAATTAAAACTTAATCGAATTAATTCTCACAATTTGATTGGAAATTAATTTTTCAATAACGATTCTAAGATTTCAAAATATGAATTCAACTTTCACTCATTGTTTTTAGTCTTACAGCTGCAGGTTTTAACTAGAATAACTTTCAATGATGGAAAACATAATTAGAGATTGTTCTAACTTAAGAGGACAATAAACATATTTAACCTACGATTACCATTAATGCTTTAAAATTATGATGTGATTAACTCCTTGTGTCAAATTTGTCTGCCCACAATGTATGGTATTAATCACGGAATCACAGTATTTTAAAATCAAGGGTAAATCTTCTAAATTAAGCATTACATATATTTAGTCCCCCCATCGAGAAAGTTTTATATGAACATTTTAATTTTAAATAATATATCGATGGGAATTTGTATACCAATATTGGATTATGATGATCAAGTAAGAATCATGTTCTTAAAAAGATCTTCAAATTTGATTGAACACGAGATTATTTGGATTAGATATGGTAGAGAGATCTCGATCCGTTTCGTAATCAGAGAGTGAGCATCATCTAGAGACAAGGGATGATGTTAGTTATTGAGAAGAAATTTACTTCTTTTCTAAAAGGAAGGTATATGGACAAGGCTAAGTCTCAGTTACAACACCTTTGTGATCAATAAAGTTCATATTCCTCGATAGTGATGAAAAATTCGAAAGGCGAGTTTTTGCACTGTAAGTAGTTAGAACTTTTATAGAAACGATGTCCATTATATATTTTTTTTATAACAAAATGACATTGTAGTGGTTTGTATTTTAATAGTAAGTGCATGACTTATGATCCGATCTATGACAACCTGGTGTGTAGACTTGAGAGCCACAAATCAAAACTAAAACTCTTTGTGTAAGTTCTAGGTAATCCGATAACTACTTGAAAGACAGATGTTCATAATACTGGTCAATTAATATAAGGCAACATTATTAGCCGATTATGGTAAATAGATAAGGATAATGTAGGTAAATAATTTAATATATTTAGTTTTTGAAAGTTTAGTTTTGGTTTCTAAATTTGTTCAGAAAAGATATTCAATTTTTAATAAAATTATTTTTATCAAAATTGGGATATCTTTTATCTATTCTAGTTCATTAGAAAACAAATTATACACTATAAGGTTTGTCTCATCAATATTGTTATATAGTGATATGAATAATGGACAATCACTAAAGAGGAAAATTCCTTCTTACTTGAACCAAACACAATTATGGCACTTATGCTTAGTTTATTTTATTCTAAAATAAATTCAAAGACTTGTTTAGAATGGAAAATTGAATTCATTGGAAGTGGAGGCACTTCTAGTCTTCAATCTCGTTTAAAAGGTAATATGACCAAGGGGCCTTCACGACCAAAAACTAAAGAGACAAAGATGTGCTGGAAATGGTTCATTTCAATCGTGTTGTCCTATGACTGTTCCATCAAGAGATTTTTTAGTACTTCATTATTTTCATTAATGATTACTCAAGGTATGAATATGTTTACCATATGGAACACATGTTTGAGTCCTTTGATTAATTCATAGTGAATAAGACTATGATGAATAATATGTGAGCTAAACTAATCCAAACTCTATGATCTAATCATGGGGTATATGTGTCTTGGCAGAGTTTAGGAATAATTTATCAAAGGTGAGGATTATACCCTAGCTGTCTACGCCAGGTATTCTACTTAGGAGTGGTGTAGATGAAAGGAAGGAATAATACGCTTTTCGATATGAGAAACTTCATGGTTATTTATTCAGGACTGCAACATTTATATTAGAATTTCACATAAGAGGCGGCTATATAGGTCATAAATTTAGTTTTACATAAATCATTCTCTTCAACTCCCATAGAACTATCAAGTGGGTGCAAGCTCCTTCTAAGACATGTTCAGATTTGGGGGTGCCCAACACTTCCCATGTAAGGAACCATAGAAGTTAAAATCAAGGACAAAAGTATGCCTCTTTATTGGTTATCCCAAAGTTACAAAGGTAGTTTATATCATAGTATTAAGAACAAGAAGATCATTGATTTCATCAATGCTCGGTTCTTGTAAAAGGAGTATGTAATAAACCATAAGACCAAAACTAAGGTAGTCTTATTATTTGGATTATTTTCATTGGCTTGATGGTTAATAAGGATGGATATATGGTCTTGTCAACCAAGGATTTTAGCCTAGTGATAAATTATTTGGCGATTTTATTGCGTTAGATGCCTTCATTAAGAGGACTTATGCTTAAATTAGGGAAGACTTTGAAGTGTGTGCTAAGTTATAGTAATTAACTAGGACAAAAATAGTAAATTATATGAATGAAAGAAAAATAAAGCTTTGTAAATAAATAAAAAATAAATAAAAAATGTGATTAAAGTAATGATTTGCGATAAAGTAAATTGCGAGTAAATTAAAGAGTTGCAGGAAAGTAAATAACAACAAATGTAAAGGCAAAAAACTCTACATAAACTTTGAAAGAAAACATTACAACTACCTTAAAATCTACCTACAGAATTTACAAAAATGTTGTAAATAAAGAAAGGTAAGTAAAAGAAAAGGACACAGAGGATAAAAGTATTGTAAGTGCATTTTTGGTGAGGGGATCCTCTCTTCCCTACTGGGTTCATTGCCTATTTATATTGTTTCTTACCCATGCAACATAACTGCACTTGTAACTGGTGGATGGTTACTTAACCATTTGAGTTTTCCAACTTTAGTGCACTAAGCCCTAATTTAAATTGGAGTAAGTTCCCATTCTGAACAACACATCCCAACTTGTGTCAAGTGTCACATATGCATATTGCCCACTACTTTATATTTTTACATAATAATCTGACTATTTTTATTGATTTAATTATTACGTGAAAACACCACATTGATTTGTGTCAATAGGGTGTAAACATACCCCCTGCAATAATTAATTTTTGAAAAAGATTAATTAGTGGACTGTTGAGTTTCTCAAATCCATAATCCAACGTAAATAATCATTATGTTTTGCATAAGTATATGTATTATGACTGAGAGGCTTTCATTGCTCTAATTAACTGTGATTTTTCCCACTAGCTCTGAACTCTATCATCCTCTTCAATTTCTTCTCTCAAAATGGCTATGAAAGTATAATGCAAAAAATTTTATGAGTATGAATTTAGTTTCGATCCCCGTCTAGCATTGGAAGACCCTTGGGATTTTTCTTCTGCTGCTACAAACTCTTACTCAAATGCCAATTAAACAATACTGATGGTTGGGGTTCTTAGAATAATTATGATATTTGTGCATCTGAATTTGAATCTTTCATTCCCTTTATACCCGTTTTGCAAGGGTTACGTTTTGTTGAACCCTATGGGGTCTTTGCTTCCGAGCTTGTACGTAATAGGCCTTTTGTTTTTAGGCTTTTCAAAGGTTGGTATCATCGTTTCTTTCCTTTAATAGCATTTTGTATGGGTCCATAGTCTTATTCTTTTGGAAACCATCCTCATGCTAAGGATTACCATTTCGAAGTTGAGGGGATTGACTTGGATACCAATGGCCTTTTTGATTTAGGATACCCTATCTCTATTGATAGCAAATCATCCCCATTTACACCATTTGATGAGTTGTCCATTGATCGAGTAAACATACGTCTCACTTTTTTTAGGTATATTAATCAAGGGATATCCCATATTCAACCATTATTTTAGAGAAGATTACTCTTAGTCTTTGCCCATCCAACCATTTTACCATTTTGAGGATTCTTCGAATGATTACTTGAGTTTTTGGCTTCTTGGTATTGTGCCACTTATAACTCTTCAAGGTATGGCCTTTCTGGTGATACCTCTCACACTTGTGTTCATCCAACATACCAAGTTGTTTTGAATGATACATATACTTCTTTTATTCTTGTTGATGATAGCTTCGATATAAAGTAACCTAAATTGATGATTACCTAGATTATCATGTCTCCTCTCCCCCTTTATGATCTCATCTCTCAACATCATCTTTTATGGAGGCATGCTTTCTAAAACTTAGAGAAGTAGGTTAAGGATGGTTTTCCTACCAAACGACACTCTCTTCAGTCTCCACTTTCTGCCTCTTATGTTAGTAAGGATTTGGATGGTTGCCATGGCTTTTCCCATTTTCCTTCTTCTATTTTTTTATGAGGTTATGCAATAAACAACTTTTCTTGGGATTATATGATACTTGAGATCCTTTTTGTTTTCCCTCGTGAACCTAGCGCTCACCTTTCCTATTTTCTTTTCTCGTATCCTTTTTTTAGTAAGATGAATGAGTAATACTCCATTAACATTAAAAAAACAAAGATTACTTGAAGACCATACTGAGTTATTTTCGTGTTACAGTAAGATTTTGGAGGGAACATGGAGTTTTGAGGAAGTCTACATGACTAGTCATATGTGTGCGACTGAACTGTGATTCGAACCCTTGTCAGAGACCTCTATTATTTTTAAAAATTAGTCTTTGAAGCGTGAGACAAATGAAATTTTATCCCACTTCAAATCTCATGAAGCTTTAATCCTGGTGTTGAGGGGGTTGAAGGTAATTTCGAGATTAGAAGAAATTCCACATTAGCAATAGTGTTTTGGGGACTAAGGAACCGTGGCAGCTTATCGTGGCAGCTCAAGCGAGGCAGCTCGGCGTGACAACTTGTATTTTAGCTTATTATATTAGTCATATTGTATCTTTGTTTATATTGACTGTAAGCTATAATGGTTGTAATTATGTAACGAGAATAATAATGAGTTTTAGTGTGAGGTCAAACGGTACTCGCGAGAGACCAGGCTTGGCAGGGCCTGGGAGAGATTTCATGCTCTATCGAATGACCTCACCGCGAGAACTTTAGAGGGACTTAGTTTGGAGGATTTTGAAGTGAGTCACCATTGGGGCTTGTCCCAACCATCTTAGATACACCTGGTAAAACACCGAAGAACCCTGACCGTCAAACCTCGGGCGGAGCAGCTTGGAGTTCCATCATGGATTGGGCTGTGAACCAAACATCCCTCTACTTAATGTCACATATAATGTAGGTGATGTCACTGGCTAGCTAAAACAATGTCAGACATGAACTTGAGTATACCACCGTGGTATTTGGGGCTGTCAGGCAGTTGGTGAGCCACCGCTGCGACAACAGCCCCTGACACACAGTGGTTAGGCAAAAGGCATGTCTTGACATTTAATGTTTATGATGTGGAGACAACTAGTGCATCAGACATTTAATGTTGAGACATAAAGTATGAGGGATGTCTTTTATATGCATTGATGATTGAGTTGCCTCAGGGGTGGTGTGGGGGCTATTTAAGGACCCCAACCACCATTAAGGAGAGGATGATCTTTTGAGAGTTTAAGAAGTTATTACTAAAGAGAATACACTTCAGAGAGAGAGTTATTACAAACCAGAGGTCTTATTAACTCGCCATTGTCATTTATTACGAAGCTTTTAATACATGATAGAGATTATTGAGGGTAGTTGGTGTGTTTGGTTGCCTGCCAAGTTGTATCTAGGGTGCTTACTTCTCTCTCCCTCTAGCTAAGTTACTTCTAAGTTCATTACAATCTTCCTAAGTTATACACGAGAGATTTGTGAGTTTAAACAAAGTTTCATCTTCATTGAGTTTGTGTTTGCATGTTCTATCACTAATCCAAGGTTTTAGCTAATTAACTTATCATCACCGCACTCAAAAGGGGTTACGCCTCCATCTTATCTAAACTACCCTCTTACACCTGGAGATGGACCTAGCTCATCTAGGTTTGGATTTGGAAGGAAACCATCTCGATTATATGTGGACCACTTTTCACCATTTTGTGACAAATGACTTTCCTCATTTCTTTATCATTTCAGGTAAATAATATTGTATTTCTTTATATTTTGTAAATTTCCTTTTTGGTTGTACATAGGGAATGTTTTTTGCCTTAAATGCTAATATGTGGTTTTATTTTCATAAACCAATTGCATTATTGATTTTTACTTTAGACAGATATAATCGTGGGATTTAACCAATTTTAATTAATTTTGGCCTAATAATAATTCCAGCGACTTCAAATCTAAAACCAAATATGGTACATTAATTTGAGACTTCGAAAAACCTTAAATTAGTTAAGACTTCAAAATTTATTCATATGTATGAATTTCTAGTGACAATGGATCCACCAAATCTCTTAGCACTTCTAGAGCCATCCAAATGATGACTTTTAATTGCATAAATGGATAATTGATTTAATATGGATACTTTTTTGTGATCTTGTTTCAACCAATGTGTTTGGCTTGTCATGGGACAGTCACCATCTAATTAATGAGCTTTTTTTTAATTACTGTTGCACTATCAACAATTATGAGAAAACTTTTTGGATTATATAGTTGGCAGACATGATGAATGTCTCCCCACTTCCCTATAACTTTACTTTTTGGAGGGAAACTTTTGCAAAGCCACATGTTAAGGCCCGATTTTCTCATTCTTGCATTTTAAATGGTTACAAGATATAAAGATTATTTCTTTTCATACTTTCTTTTCACCATTCACTTTTTTCTGAGCAAACCCTCAATCTCCATATATACTCTTAATTACTTCTTAACAATCCACAAAGGATGGTGTCCAACTCTTCGACGAGAATATATTATTTGATGAAACCTATAATCGACTCATGGTTGATAATTTTATTCTTATTGGGAGTATTGTTTCTCCCATCAAATCCTCAAGCCTGATACCATCGACCATCTTGGGTCCTTATTTTGCCCAAGAACATCCAATGTATGTTACTCTTTATTACATAAGATTTGAGGACCATACTCTTCTTGTTCAAACACTTGATGAACTAGAAGTACCTCCTACCTTCAGGTTTAGGTTTGGGCCAACAATGTTGGACAAATATTGGGTCGCGCGAGTAAATAGGATGGTTTCCTTAGAGGGAATAGTATGAAGAAGTCTAGAATCTTCGACCGCCCGTTAAGATAGTCTTAAAAAATATTTAATTCGATCCCTTTGTTATCTCATGTGCCATTTGATTTTGGAACGAGGGTTTCAACTGCTTTGAATTCAATTTTAGGATGGTTGGGGTAATACCCTGTATTTCTACTTAATTTGAATTTAATTAATTCAATAAATTATTCGTTTTATTTGAAATTACGCAAGAGAAGTAATTTAATCGAATTAAATAAAAATGTGGTTATTAAATATTAATTAAGAGATATGGATAATGATTAATATTATGTGTTAAATTTATTAAGTGAATAGTAAATGATTTCTAGAAATTATTGTGCGTCATAGCAACTGAGATTGGCGTAATTGAATTTATCTCAATCGGGAGTCGCATGCAGACTAAACTGAGGTCGAGATAGGATAATTGTTTAGAGTGACTCGAATGATGATTTTGAGGTCATGGATGGCTCCGAAAGGGTCAAAATAGTCATAATAGTATACCGGGGGTGTTAATTGGGTCCTGGGATAATTTTAGACTAAACCGGCACCATATGGTGGCATTTTAGTCATTTGGTAACCAAGGGTTAAGAGACCTACGAATTCAAACATCTTTATCAACATATATATGGGAGAGGCTACGGTTTAGAGATTAGAAAACTCATAGAATCCATTAGAGAAGAAGAGAAACCATTTGTGAAGCCTAAGAGGGAGTTTTTGAGGAATTTGGAGTGTGATCTTGCACCATTATCAATATTGGAGTGAGGATTGGAAGAGAACACACACCAACCAACATCAAAACCATGAAAATAGGTCACACAAGATAAGGAAAGTGTTTATTTACAATTTTGCTTGAAGTTATAATACCCATGTTGATAGGGTTTTGAAAAATGTTGATTAAAGTCATGTTCTTTGAAGCAAAAGAATAATTTAAATCCTTGTTATGGGTAGGATTTCATGTAGACTGATTATATGCAGGTAGAGGTTATGAAATCAGATCATGAGGGATAATCTAGATGAGAAAAACTTGTGCTTATGTTGTGTATAAATGAAGAACATGAAGATTTAAGGTTTTGATGAATAAATATTATGATCCATGTTTGATTTTAAATCATAATGTTTTGAGGATTGTACCATGTAAGAAATCATCCTAATACATGTAGATAATTTTTAATACAATTGGTTTGAAGTTTGGTGAAGAACCATGGAGAATTGAATGAGAAAAATGGTGAAAAACGCATTTGCGTATTGAGGAAGAAGACAATCTGAGTAAATTCGAATCGATTCGATCCGAAGGCGAATCGATTCGATCCGAAGGCGAATCGATTTGAAAATTGAATCCATTCAGCCTCTTGGCGAATCGATTGGTTTCCCAGAAAAATGTGAAATTTCCCTTTTTAAGCCTAGAACTCCTAAAATCTGGTTGGGGAAAGTTTTGGGACCTTATTAAATTATAATGAGGGATTTGTTATATTACAGTAGGCTTGTGACTTATTTTCAATGAGAGGATTAAGGCGAGATTCAATATACTTAAATTAAGGTATAATTAATTAGAGAGAATGAGAATGAATTATGGGGAATTTAAGTGAAGTTATGGTATAGACCAGTTGTGTATGATAGGCGAGCTACTGAAGTTCATTTAAGAGGTAGCTAGAACCCTTAGAGTAGAGAGTAATGCTCAAATTAACATGATAGCGAGATAAATCGTAAATGGATGGTACGATGAGTATTCGAGAGAAAAATAATGCGTACGAAATAAGATAATTAGATTGTCTGGATACCTACTGATTTGATATATTTATATTAGGTTATGTATATACCTTTTATACAACTGGTACTTAATGTGAACATACCTACGTTGCCTGCTGTTAGGGAGGTTCCCGCGCAGTGGGCGGTCCCACCTTGTCGATTCCAGGGAGGTCAGGATTTGTGCCCCAGGACATATAACTTAGGGTGGCTCATTATGTGGCATGTATTAGTGAGATTGACAGGTCATTTGGGTACGTTAGGTATGTGCGTAGCCCAAAGTCTTAGCGATATGTTCACCTCCATTGCTTGTTATTTGATTTTTGGGTTCGAGGAGACATGTGTAACACCCCGTATTTCTGGTACATTTAATATTTAATTAATTCGAAAATTCAAATTACTAGTGTGTTGTGATTTAATGAATTAATTATGGTAAAAATATAATTTAAATATTAATCGGAGAGTGAATGGTTAATATTTAGGCAAATTAAATTACTGAGTGAATAGTAATAATGTAATTATGTCGTCTAGAGTATTAATGACGAGGTATGTACTTATCGCACCCGAAAGTCGGTATAGACTATATTAGGTGGGGGATAAGTATTTTTAGAAATTAACTCGGATGCAAATTCTGAGGGTACAGTTGAGTCCAGATGGGCCGAGATAGTCGGAAAAGTGTACCCAGGGGTAGTAAACGGGTCCCGGGACGTTTTTAGACATAGCCGGGCCCACTTGGGGGCATTTGGGTCACTTGGGCTTGGCCCATTAGTCAAAAAAACGGGATTTAAGTTAATTAATCTAATAAAAATAAATAAGGGAGTGGCTGAACCTAATTAGAGAAAGCAAATTAAGGGTTAGGAAACCCTAACAGCAGCCAAAGCCAAATTGGGGATCAAAGAGAGCCATCAAAGGTCATCTTCAACCTTGGGATTTAGCTCCAATTCAGACTCTACGAACCTTGAGGCAAGTGGATAACTTGCAATAGAATTAAATCTATTTTCGATTCATATTCATGTGTAGTGATTATGTAGAAATCCGTTTTTGGGTGTTAACGGAATGAACATGGGATTTTGAAAACAACAATTCTGATTTACGAAATTTGGGTGATGATTCTTGTAAAATCTGAAAATGGTGAGTTATTGCATATCTGGTAGAATGTTATCTGCATATTTGGAAATGAATTTGATGATGAAATTTGGGGTATAAATGGACCTAGGGTTTATGATGAAACTTTCACCAAATTTAGAAATTGGAGTTGATGGTCGAATTATTGATGTTGATGAATATTCTGGAGATCCCTAATGAGTTTCCTAATATGTACAAATGCTAAAAGAGACTTAGTTTTAATGTAGAAGGAAATTGGGTTTGCAGATTTTCGCCCATGGCTGTCCGTCTTCGCGAAGAAGACGAGTACCTGTTCGATCGATCGATCGACGCCATGAAGTCGATCGATCGACGGTCGGCAGAAACTGACAGTTCGCCCAGTTTTATTTATATAGGAAGAGATTTATATAAAAATTGTTATGTAATTAATTATTGTTGAGAAATTAATGCATGGGGTTACCTAATTAAATGTGAGTGAATTAATTAGGAGATGGGAGGAGAAATTTGGATGACACGTCAAAATTGGTTGAGTGACATCGAGGTAAATTATATTACGTAGTAATGGACTAAGAAATTTAGAGTCGGGATTTAGACTCGGGTGAGGTTAATTCGGGCTATGAGATGGAGTCCAATTAAATGGTGAGGGCAACATCAAAAGTAACTGAAATTATTAATGTGCAAATTAATTAATAATTCGAGTTGGGTAATAACCTCATAATAAAAATGGAATAGGCTTGTGTCACGGGTTTGGTACACGGTGTAGCTAGAACATTTTTATATATGTATATATATATACGGTGTGTGATAGTATATGTATATAGTGTATGCCTTAATATCAGTGGTTAGATATTATTATACTCTAGTGCTATAGGGGGAGGTTACGCGCAGTGGATGAATCCCCTAGCTTGAGGAGTAGGGCGAGTAGATTCCCAGGTCATAGCGTCCGTTACAAGTGGTGAGGGGCATCTCACTTTCCGGGAAGGAATATGACCGCCTCCAATCGTATACTAAACCAAGTTAGTGAGAAATTCTAACTTGGATAACTAGGATATGTGAATATACCTAGTGTACTAGCACTTTAGAGAAATTATATCCGGGGAGTACTTTTACTCGGGTGGATATTAGTGGTTTATGTATTCCAGTATGTGTGTGAATGCTGCAATAAATTCTAAGTATATAATAGGGTGATTATTATATACGGACTAAATAAATACAAGCATGTGTTGTTGTATATGTATAACGAGTGGAGTAGTTATATGAATTAAAAAGGGAAATGATTTAATTAAGTTGATGTTACTAATGACTTAAAAATCATAATCACATTTTTACTCAGATTAGAGTAAGGGGCGGAAGTATAAAGAAACTTTAATAATTATCTAGTCATGAGATAGATAACTAGGTGATAATTAAAGCGTTAGTGGTGCACAATTAGAGGAAGGGTAAGGAAGTTCTCAAGAGAGTGCGACACTAACTAAAATATGAAGAGCATGCATATTTATTATTACTGCAAGTTAATCATTTGCTAAATGTTTTCAAATGTTTTGGGTACTAACCCTTGCTATAAAAACTTTTTAAAAACCTTTTAGGTGTCCAGCCACAGGGACGCCAGACTTGACTCGATTCCAGGAAATCCGTTGCTGCAGCATATGTGGATGTTGCGGGACCTTTGATAGACGCCTCTTTATTTCATTCATAATGTAGAGACTCATTATTATTTATTCAAGCATGTCGCTCACTTTCCATTTATTTATTTCTTAGACTTGTTGGGATTTTATTCTTGTCTTTATGGGATTTTTATTTGGACCGATGGTTTATTCGGTTAATAAATCTTACTTGTGGAATGATTAGTTCAATTATCTGTGATTGTTTTATTGTTGTATTTTCCGCATGGGTTTTTGTTTAATTAATGAAAGATAAAAATTGGCACCAGTCTATTTTTCTCACTTAGGTGGTTAGTAATTTAAATAAAACGACAGTGATGCTAAGAATGGACCAAATGAGAAACCTGTTCTAACTTGATTTAGGACTGATCACCTGGGATTAATTAGGCAGGGTGTTACAGATGGTATCAGAGCATCAGGTTCTAGTTGTCCTTAGGATCTGTACGGCTTTCTACGTTTCAGCGTAGCGTTCGGTTGTTATAGAGCCCTATTATTAGGACTGTTGATTATATTTTCCGCTTGTGAGATATCGTATTCCTGCTATTATTTTTTGTATAAATTGTGTACTTATACAATTCAATCTATTTCAGATGCCGCCAAAGAGACAGAGAGCGGAGAGGGCTGAGGCTAGAGATGAGGTGAGGGAGGCTCGCCAGGAGCCACAAGTACCGCCACCACCACCCCCGCCCGAGTTGATTTCTACCACTCAGGTGGCAGTGATAATGGCCCAAGCGGTGGAGACAGCGATGCGAGCTATGGCAGCTCATTTTCCACAGCCCCAGGCACCGCCTCCATTGGCTCCAGCAGTTCAGGCTCCAGTGGGGCCACCATCTTGGCAGCGAGTGAGGGAGACCTTTCAGAAGGGTCACCCACCCGAGTTTCGAGGTAGCACCAATGTGGTTGAGGCTTGTGACTGGAAGAAGAACATTCAGCGCCATCTGCGCATGTTAGAGGGTACAGAGGTGCAGAAACAGATGCTGGCTACCTTTCGTCTGTCAGGGGCAGCCTTACAGTGGTGGGAGTCCGTAACCACCGGTGAGGAGTGGGATTTGATGCCGATTTCTGAATTCTGGGTGCGGTTTGACCGCAAGTACTTCCCTCCAGCAGTAGAGTCTGAGATGAGAAAGAAATTCAGCGAGTTGGTACAGGGTGACAGGTCAGTGGCAGAATATGAGGAGGAATTCACCCGTTTGGCAAACTTTATGCCAAACGAGGTGAGCGATGAGGAGCGGAAGAAGTCCAAGTTCATGGATGGTCTGGCTTGGAGAATCAGGCAGCACTTGATTGGAAACCCGGCATTGGTGACTTATACAGATGTCGTTAATGCCGCACTTATACATTGTCAGGATCATCGTTTCCACACTAAGGGGAACAAGAAGGCAGGTGAGACGAGCCAGCAGGGCAAGGCGATCACTAGTAGTGAGACGAGTGGCACACAGCAGCAGGTCATCATTCAGCAAGGGAATCAGGCTAAGAAGTTTAAGCCTGGTGGGTTCTGACCGGGAGGACAGGGGTTCAGACAGGGGCAACCAGGCCCTAATCAGCAACAGCAGGTTCCTCAGGGCCGTCAGGGCCAAGGGAACAACGGGGGAGGCCAACCGGGCCAGCAACGTCAAGGCCAGCAGGGCCAATGGCAGGGTGACAACCAGAAACGTTGTTTCTCCTGTGGCCAGCCAGGACACTTCAAGAGGGAGTGCCCGCAGAGGGGCAGAGGCCAGCAGCAGGGTGCCCAGCAAGGGCAACAGGGTCAAATGCCACCAGCAGCACCAGCACCACCCGCCCCACAGCAGCAGGGGCAGATGCACTACGGACGTGTGTATAACGTTCGGGACGTTCCCAATCCTCCAGCACAGCAGGCGCCGCCCGCGATCGAGGGTACGTTCTCTATCCATGGCACTATGGGTCGGGTATTATTTGATATGGGGGCCACTCATTGCTTTATAGCTACACATTTCGCGAAGGCTTTAGGGTTGTTAGCCACCGCAGAGAGCACTGTAACGTGTGTTGACTCACCTTTGGGAAATGGGTCGCTTATATTCTTTATATGTCGGAGAGTAGGAGTGGAGATTGGCAGTTTAGTTTTACCTGCGGACATGTTGGTATTAGATATGCATGTTCATGACGTGATCATCGGTATGGATTGGCTCGCTGACTATAGAGCCATGATTGATTGCTTCGGTGGGAGCCTTATCTTCGCCATTCCGGGACAGGAGATGTTTGTTGTGACGATGCCTCGCCCAGAGGGAGGCTCGACCACTCATCTATACTACATTGAGGAAGAAACCTCGCAGGAAGTGGCAGTTTCTTTAGACTCTATCCCTGTAGTGAGGGACTTTGAGGATGTATTCCAGGAGATACCAGGATTACCACCCAGCAGAGAAATCGAATTTGTTATAGACTTGGCACCGGGGACGAGGCCTATTGCTCGGGCACCTTACCGAATGGCCCCTTCAGAAATGCGGGAATTGAGGGAGCAGATTCAGCAACTACTGGGTCAGGGTTTTATTCGGCGGAGTACATCGCCGTGGGGTGCGCCGGTGTTGTTTGTGAAGAAACGAGATGGGTCACTCCGATTGTGCGTGGATTATAGGGAGCTGAACAAGGTGACGATACGGAATAAGTATCCGTTGCCTCGGATTGATGATTTATTTGACCAACTGAGAGGGGCGTCTTACTTCTCCAAAGTCGACTTGAGGTCAGGGTATCATCAACTGCGTATCCGAGAAGAGGATGTTCCTAAGACCGCTTTCTTGTCGCGGTATGGATCGTATGAGTTCAGGGTGATGCCCTTCGGGCTCACCAATGCACCAGCAGTGTTCATGGACCTCATGAATAGGGTTTTCAGGGAGTACCTAGATCAGTTTGTCATCGTGTTCATTGATGACATCCTAATCTATTCGCGTACCGAGGAGGAGCACGCAGAGCATTTACGCATGGTTCTATAGACACTGAGGGATCATCAGCTCTATGCCAAATTCGGGAAGTGTGGGTTCTGGCTACGGGAGGTACAGTTCCTTGGTCACGTCGTGTCAGATCAGGGTATTGCAGTAGATCCGGATAAGGTGTCAGCGGTGAGGGAGTGGGGACAGCCCACGACACCGATCGAGGTGCGCAGTTTTCTGGGTTTGGCTGGTTACTACAGGCGATTCATTAAAGGATTCTCTAAGATTGCAGGACCTTTGACGAATCTGACTCGGAAAGGAGTACCTTTCAAGTGGGATGATAGTTGTCAATTAGCGTTCGACGAGCTAAAGGATAAGTTGACATCTGCACCCGTGCTGGCATTGCCAAAGGGAGGGCTAGAATATCGGGTTTACACAGACGCATCCTTACGGGGTCTTGGGGGTGTGCTCCAGCAGGAAGAAAGGGCTATAGCTTATGCTTCCAGGAAGCTAAAGCCCCACGAGAGGAATTACCCCACTCACGACCTAGAGTTGGCAGCGGTCGTTTTTGCTTTAAGGATATGGAGACATTATCTTCTAGGAGAGCAGTTTACTCTATTCACGGATCACAAGTCGCTTCAGTATCTCTTCACACAGAAGGATCTGAATATGAGGCAGAGGCGGTGGCTAGAATTCGTGAAAGACTACCAGTTTGATATTCAGTATCATCCTGGTAAGGCCAATGTGGTAGCGGATGCATTGAGCCGAAGGCGGACTGGGGAGATATCGGAGATATGGAAAGCAAAGTGGAAAGAGCTTCAATATGAGGATGACGTAGCCAAGGCTTGCATGTCAGCTCTATCCATCACGCCCGAAATCATTATGCGAGTGGTGAGGGCTCAGGCAGAGGATCAGATTTGCCGGGATAGGGTGGGCCAGTTGTTATCTGAGGGAGCAGAGGGTTACTCGATTAGCTCAGAAGGAGGCCTACGTTTTAATGGGAGGTTAATGGTACCAGAGGATGAGGATTTGAAGCACGCAGTTATGACAGAATCCCATGGTTCAAAATTTGCGGTACATCCCGGTGGGGATAAAATGTACCAAGATATGAGGAGGCAGTATTGGTGGGCAGGGATGAAACGGGACATAGCGGAGTTTGTTTCGAAGTGTGCCACGTGTCAGCTTGTGAAAGTTGACCACCAGAGGCCATCAGGGATGCTACAACCGTTAGAAATTCCCGTGTGGAAGTGGGAGAGCATCTCCATGGACTTCATCACAGGGTTACCGGTATCGCAGAAGGGTCACGACTCCATATTGGTTATTGTGGATCGGTTGATTAAGGTAGCCCACTTTTTGCCGGTACGCACAGACTTTGAGACGATGCGTTATGCACAGCTATTCATAGCAGAGATTGTTAAGCTGCATGGAGTACCGATATATATCGTATCCGACCGAGATAAAATCTTTGTTGCCCACTTTTGGCAGAGCTTTCAGGAGGCAATGGGCACGGACTTGCGCTTGAGTACAGCGTACCACCCACAGACTGACGGACAGACTGAGAGAGTTAATCAAATGCTGGAGGACATGCTCAGAATGTGCATTTTGGACTTCGGGGGAGGGTGGGAGAAATATCTTCCTTTGGTAGAGTTTGCGTATAACAACTCTTACCAATTCACGATTGGGATGGCACCGTTTGAGGCACTATACGGGAGACCTTGTCGTTCACCCGCTTGTTGGTTAGAGGTGGGGGACAACAAACTCTTGGGGCCGGAGATTGTCCAGGAGACATCTACCAAGATAGAGTTGATTCGAGGAAGGATTCGAATAGCTCAGGACAGGCAGAAGAGTTATGCTGATGCTTCTCGAAGACATGTGGAGCTAGAGGTTGGGGACCAGGTTTTAGTCCGGGTATCCCCTATGAAAGGGGTGATGAGATTCGGCAAGAAGGGTAAGTTAGCACCGCGATACGTAGGACCTTTCCCTATTATTGAGAGGGTGGGACCGGTGGCGTATAAACTTGGGTTACCAGAACATCTTCAGCGGATACAGGATGTATTCCATGTGGCATCGCTGAAGAAATATAGAAGGAGCGAGAGAGCCTTTTGGCATATTCCACTCGAGGAGATCGACTTACAGCCAGACATCTCGTATGAGGAGAGGCCGGTAGCAATTCTGGATCATAGTGAGCGGAAATTACGATCCAAGGTTGTTCCTTTGGTTAGGGTACAGTGGGGTCATCACAATGTTGACGAGTCTACCTGGGAGCGAGAAGAGGATATGCGGGAACAATATCCAGAACTTTTCAACACAGGTACGATCTAATTTCGGGGACGAAATTCCTTTATAAGGGGGGGAGTATGTAACACCCCGTATTTCTGGTACATTTAATATTTAATTAATTCGGAAATTCAAATTACTAGTGTGTTGTGATTTAATGAATTAATTATGGTAAAAATATAATTTAAATATTAATCGGAGAGTGAATGGTTAATATTTAGGCAAATTAAATTACTGAGTGAATAGTAATAATGTAATTATGTCGTCTAGAGTATTAATGACGAGGTATGTACTTATCGCACCCGAAAGTCGGTATAGACTATATTAGGTGGGGGATAAGTATTTTTAGAAATTAACTCGGATGCAAATTCTGAGGGTACAGTTGAGTCCGGATGGGCCGAGATAGTCGGAAAAGTGTACCCAGGGGTAGTAAACGGGTCCCGGGACGTTTTTAGACATAGCCGGGCCCACTTGGGGGCATTTGGGTCACTTGGGCTTGGCCCATTAGTCAAAACAACGGGATTTAAGTTAATTAATCTAATAAAAATAAATAAGGGAGTGGCTGAACCTAATTAGAGAAAGAAAATTAAGGGTTAGGAAACCCTAACAGCAGCCAAAGCCAAATTGGGGATCAAAGAGAGCCATCAAAGGTCATCTTCAACCTTGGGATTTAGCTCCAATTCAGACTCTACGAACCTTGAGGCAAGTGGATAACTTGCAATAGCATTAAATCTGTTTTCGATTCATATTCATGTGTAGTGATTATGTAGAAATCCGTTTTTGGGTGTTAACGGAATGAACATGGGATTTTGAAAACAACAATTCTGATTTACGAAATTTGGGTGATGATTCTTGTAAAATCTGAAAATGGTGAGTTATTGCATATCTGGTAGAATGTTATCTGCATATTTGGAAACGAATTTGATGATGAAATTTGGGGTATAAATGGACCTAGGGTTTATGATGAAACTTTCACCAAATTTAGAAATTGGAGTTGATGGTCGAATTATTGATGTTGATGAATATTCTGGAGATCCCTAGTGAGTTTCCTAATATGTATAAATGCTAAAAGAGACTTAGTTTTAATGTAGAAGGAAATTGGGTTTGCAGATTTTCGCCCATGGCTGTCCGTCTTCGCGAAGAAGACGAGTACCTGTTCGATCGATCGATCGACGCCATGAAGTCGATCGATCGACGGTCGGCAGAAACTGACAGTTCGCCCAGTTTTATTTATATAGGAAGAGATTTATATAAAAATTGTTATGTAATTAATTATTGTTGAGAAATTAATGCATGGGGTTACCTAATTAAATGTGAGTGAATTAATTAGGAGATGGGAGGAGAAATTTGGATGACACGTCAAAATTGGTTGAGTGACATCGAGGTAAATTATATTACGTAGTAATGGACTGAGAAATTTAGAGTAGGGATTTAGACTCGGGTGAGGTTAATTCAGGCTATGAGATGGAGTCCAATTAAATTGTGAGGGCAACATCAAAAGTAACTGAAATTATTAATGTGCAAATTAATTAATAATTCGAGTTGGGTAATAACCTCATAATAAAAATGGAATAGGCTTGTGTCACGGGTTTGGTACACGGTGTAGCTAGAACATTTTTATATATGTATATATATATACGGTGTGTGATAGTATATGTATATAGTGTATGCCTTAATATCAGTGGTTAGATATTATTATACTCTAGTGCTATAGGGGGAGGTTACGCGCAGTGGATGAATCCCCTAGCTTGAGGAGTAGGGCGAGTAGATTCCCAGGTCATAGCGTCCGTTACAAGGGGTGAGGGGCATCTCACTTTCCGGGAAGGAATATGACCGCCTCCAATCGTATACTAAACCAAGTTAGTGAGAAATTCTAACTTGGATAACTAGGATATGTGAATATACCTAGTGTACTAGCACTTTAGAGAAATTATATCCGGGGAGTACTTTTACTCGGGTGGATATTAGTGGTTTATGTATTCCAGTATGTGTGTGAATGCTGCAATAAATTCTAAGTATATAATAGGGTGATTATTATATACGGACTAAATAAATACAAGCATGTGTTGTTGTATATGTATAACGAGTGGAGTAGTTATATGAATTAAAAAGGGAAATGATTTAATTAAGTTGATGTTACTAATGACTTAAAAATCATAATCACATTTTTACTCAGATTAGAGTAAGGGGCGGAAGTATAAAGAGACTTTAATAATTATCTAGTCATGAGATAGATAACTAGGTGATAATTAAAGCGTTAGTGGTGCACAATTAGAGGAAGGGTAAGGAAGTTCTCAAGAGAGTGCGACACTAACTAAAATATGAAGAGCATGCATATTTATTATTACTGCAAGTTAATCATTTGCTAAATGTTTTCAAATGTTTTGGGTACTAACCCTTGCTATAAAAACTTTTTAAAAACCTTTTAGGTGTCCAGCCACAGGGACGCCAGACTTGACTCGATTCCAGGAAATCCGTTGCTGCAGCATATGTGGATGTTGCGGGACCTTTGATAGACGCCTCTTTCTTTCATTCATAATGTAGAGACTCATTATTATTTATTCAAGCATGTCGCTCACTTTCCATTTATTTATTTCTTAGACTTGTTGGGATTTTATTCTTGTCTTTATGGGATTTTTATTTGGACCGATGGTTTATTCGGTTAATAAATCTTACTTGTGGAATGATTAGTTCAATTATCTGTGATTGTTTTATTGTTGTATTTTCCGCATGGGTTTTTGTTTAATTAATGAAAGATAAAAATTGGCACCAGTCTATTTTTCTCACTTAGGTGGTTAGTAATTTAAATAAAACGACAGTGATGCTAAGAATGGACCAAATGAGAAACCTGTTCTAACTTGATTTAGGACTGATCACCCGGGATTAATTAGGCAGGGTGTTACAACATACCGAACCAATAGTCCTTATTTTAGTACGAGAGGTACATGGACTGATAGTAGAGAATGCCTACTTTCACGGTGATGCTTTTGAGAGACACCGTAATAATATATATATATATATATATATATATATATATATATATATATATATATATATATATATATATATATATATATATATATATATATATATAATTCTACTTACGTGTGATTGTAGACAGATTGATAGTGTGTATAAAAATAATGAATTAAGTAGTGAAACTTAATTAAATGATTAAATGAAAGGAGATGTAGAATGTTACTTAAGATATCAATAACATACGAGATGTTAATTCGGATAGCGTACTGTATGGGCAGTATGGGTACTTATAGGTGTCGATAGTCCAGATAGATACTTATGTCTAGTTAGCTTGGGTAGTATGGCTAGGTGGGCTAAGTAAAAAATGTTAGGCGCGCACAATAGTTGAGAGGTGAGGAAACTCAAGAGAGTGTACGTGAACCTAACATGTGTAATCAATAACTGATTTTTAAATTGTGATAAATACTTGCAAAATGTTTTCAAAATATTTTGGGTTCTAACCCTTGCTATAAATATTTTTCAAAACCTTTTAGGTATCCAGCCACAAGGACACTATACTTGACGATCCATTACAAGGACGAATTGTTGTAGTGCTGTGGAGGCTTGCGGGACTTGATTAGACGCTTCCACCTTTCATTCCTATTGTAGGATTTTATTTCAATATCTTAGTTGGGCATGTTTCCCCATTCAGACTTTATTTGTTTCAGTTATTTATTTCAAACTTGTAGTGGAAATTATTTACTAATTGTTGGACTATTAGTTGGGTTTGGACTTTTAGCCGGTGGTTTATTAGACAAGACAATATTTATTTATTTATTTATTTCATTGCGATGATTAAGACAATATTAAGTGTGTGAATGTCTTAATTTAGTTTTCAGCATTTTATATTAAATTGTTTAATGGAATATAAGAATTTAGACACCGACTTAATTAACTAATAGGTGATTAGTAATCAATATAGTTTTCGATAGTGATGCTGAGAATGAACCAAATGGGAAACCTCTTCTAATTTAATAAAGGACTGATCACCTAGTATATAATTAGGCAAGGTGTCACAGTTGGTCCCAGTATTTTGGAAATTTTCCAGTTGAATTGCTTCAAGTCCTTAGGGGAAGAAGTCAACCCATTCATGCCATTAGTTGATGCTCCTCTCCCATGAATTTGAAGCATAATAATTATGATTTAGCTTATTCTACCTTCATGTGTGCCCATAAGAAAAATACTCATATCGTTACTAATTTGGAATAATATTTCTTTCTTTTGTTTTGGCAATCAAGGCCCATTTTGTGTTTTAAATCCTAAAGAGTGATGTTGAAATACTCTTTCTTGGCTGCTAATCTCATGGATAGTAAGGAGGTTTCTCTTGCTCCATATCTATCGGTCTCCCTTTATAAGAGTTATGTTGTGCTTATCGAGGACCCCTTCAATTTCAAATATGATGGGCACTATGGTTTCTTCAAATACAGCCACATGCATATTTTCTAAAGATTGACCATATCACATATGACTTTACCCTCAGCCATTGTCATGCTTATTATCGCACTAAGACAGGGAATAAGATCTTAGAAGCTCATTCTAGTGATAGGTTAAAATCACTTTTGTATCTATTGTTGAAACCCATAAAGTCATCATTTTGGTTTGTCTTAATTTTCAAGGATCATTGCAAAGCACCCCAGACTGATCTTTATTGGGGAAATTTTTTAATCGGTAGAGACTTATATTATAGAGCCCCACCTCTCACTCTCCCCAATTCTAAATCGTTTGGGGAAATATATATTCTTCTCAATTCACAAGGCAATTTAACTTTTACCAATACATTCTTATCCCCATGAGAAGTCAAGACAATCCCCATGTATTTCCCAAGACTTTTCAGCTCCCTAAGGCAAGAATTTTTCATAGCATAGCTAAGTATCATAGGATTCGAAGAAATTTTAGCCTCGCAGAGGTTAAGTTTTATATTGCGGTAACTCAAGCTTTTAAGGATCAGTGGTCTAGGTACATTGAATTTTTTTTACACCATTAGTAGCAGCCATTGATCCTTCAAAGTATTCTTCTGTCGTTAAGGCTTTATCTCTTATAACTCTATTTTTTTATTTGTATTGGTCTTGAATAAAACATTTGATTATCTTGAAGAATCTCCTGTCATTGAGGATCATCATTCTTCTATATGGAGAAAACTTACTCCAGAGGTGAAAGAAGATGTAGAAGAGGAAATCTGTTAGAGAACTATGGAGGAGGAAACAAAAGTATATGTTCCTCTTATGAGGATCAACAAGGAAAAACCATTTTTTGTTACTCATAATAGTGCCACTTCTAGCATGGATAAGACTTCCATTTTTTCCATGTTTACTATCCCAACAGGGAAACAAAAGAAAAGCATATCCAACAGGATAACTCTCATAGCATTATTAGCAGGTAGGCTATTTTTTTTAGTTTTATAATAATTTAAAGTTCTTTAGTATTGGTGTAAGGATATTTTTGTCCAACATACTTGTATATGTCATTAGCCGTGACACCGTTGCAAAGATTCAAAGTCCATTCATCATCAACGGAATCCGAAGATCAAAAGAAAGGAAGAATTCAGAAATCCAGTCAGCCGGGCCGGTCCACCTGAAATTAAAACGAACCGATCCGCTTCTGACTACCCCGGACCGATCCGCTTTTATATAAAAAGAACCGATCCGCTGAGACCCGGACTGGACTGCCTCGAACTGATCCACCGTGCACTTTGAAGCCAGTGAGCCCCGAACCGAATGCGAACCGAATCAGCTTCAAATTAAAAGAACCGGTCCGCTATCGGACCGATCCGCCAAAGGCCCGGACCGGTCCGCCCTGGATAAACTCTGCCAGATCGTGTAGCAGATTTTTTAGGGTTTTGACTCCTTATTTAAACCACGATCAGTAGTTGGTTTCGATAAGACTTTCCCATGTTTTTCAAAGCATATCAACCCTAAAGTCTTCACCTATTGAGTCCTATGATTCTATGTTTTTAGATTCACACATCTTCCATATCTATGTGAATCAAGTTTGGTAACCCAAGAACACCATTGCTGTTGTTCAACCCTTGTGAAGTGGACCGTTTCTTCCTCTTCATTGCACCCCTACTGGAAAGGGATAATTCCAGCCGCGACTACAGAATTCGATACCTGAGGGTAATTCTTAGTCAAAAACTTGTATTTCAGTGTAATCCGATTGTAATCCGTTTCTCTTACAAATTATAGTGATATACAAATGGTTTTGCCCCTATGGGGGATTTTTCCTTAAACTTTGTGTGTTGAATAATTCTTGCATGATTTCATATTGTTTCAATCACACCTAGTTGCATGTTTAGGGTTTATTTGGGTTAAAAGGTGTTTTAAATATAATTTGATCATTTGAACGCAAGCGCCAACTCTTTCAAATTGGTATCAGAGCAGGTTACGCTAATCTATCGCGTATTCCTATTTTTCGCAAAATTTTTCTAAGATATCAATTTTCTAAAAAAATTGATTTTTGAAAAAGTGCGTGTTCAAATGGAGAAGTCATATTATAAAATGCCTATTTTTGACGGGACAAATTATGCTTATTGGAAAGCCCGTATGAGGTCGGCTTTAAAAGCCATTGATGAACGTGTCTGGATTTTGGTTGAACGAGGGTGGACTCCTCCCACCGTGACTGTTGATAATGTGACCAACTTGAAACCTGACATTTCTTGGTCTGATGAAGAAATTAAATGGTCATCTTTTAATTCTAAAGGTCTAAGTGCTATTTCTGGGTCTGTCACACCTGATGAGTTCAAATGCATAATGACGTGTACCACGTCAAAAGAGGCATGGGATGTTTTACAACTCACCCATGAAGGAACTAATGGTGTGAAAGAGTCTAAGTTGCAAAACTTGACAACTCAATTTGAAACAATCACCATGCATGATTCTGAATGCTTTGATGAATTTTATGCTAGACTTTCTGACATTGTGAATACTAGTTTTAATCTTGGTGAACAAATTCCAAATGCTAGAGTTGTTAAAAAGATTCTTCGTTCTTTGCCTAAGCGTTTTATCCCTAAAGTCACTGTGCTAAATTCTATGGGTAATTTAAATACGCTAAAATTGGAAGAACTTGTAGGAGATTTGCAAACTTATGATATTGATATGTTCCCTAAAAATGCTAAATCTAAAGATAAGGGAATTTCACTTAAAGCCCAAGAGAGAATGAGTGAGGGGTCAGCTAGAAAGAGAGTAGAGTCATCTAGAAAGAGAGTCCTCCACCTGCACCGCCATGAGAGAGAGAGAGTCTGCCTGGGTTAGTAAAGAGAATTTGTTTAGAGAGAGTCAGAGTACTCTAGAGAAAGAGAGAGGGGACTTGATCAAACAAGTGGCTAGTCTTACGAGTCAGCTCCATTCCTCCGTGGAGACTCGGAAGAAACTTGAAGCCCTTGTTGCCCAGCTGACTCGTGATCTTGAGAAAGCATAGGAAGTCAAGGTACAAATCGAGGATAGATCTGGGAAGATGGGAAAGATGCTCCTCGGCCCCGCTTTAGGTTTTGGTGATCGTCAAGGAATTGGATATGATGATGCCTCCACATCCCAAATTGCACCTGGTCCAGTTCCTGAGTTTACTACAACTCCTTATGGTCACCGTAAAAAACCGCGAAGGAGAGTTCGACCAAGAAAAGAAAACCAAGGACCGCCTTTGACTATGCTCTTTTGTACTTATTGCAAAAGAAAAGGCCACCTTAGGGAAACTTGCTATAGCATGGGTCGGACACGACGTACTACTGCTCCACCTCGTCATACTGATAAATTTTCTAGTCTGAGAGAGCGAGTTGAGCTCTTAGCTGCCACGACTCAGAGTTTGATGAAAGAATTCCGACGGATGTCTTCGCCGTTAGTGAATGCTTCTCACATTCCAGCTAAAACCAACAACAACAAAGGAAAACAAAAGGTCATCTCGACTTGGTTACCTAAGAAAGATAAAAAGGCTTTTGTTGTTCATATTGCTCTCAAAGCACATAATACCTCTCAGTGGTATTTTGATAGTGGATGCTCCAGACACATGACAGGTGATGCCTCATTTTTTACTACTCTTGAAGACTATCAAGATGGCAGAGTCACCTTTGCAGATGGGAGTAAGTCTAGCATTATAGGACGAGGTACTATCAAGTTACCTGGTTTTCCTAAGCTAGAAAATGTTTTGTACGTCAAAGGTTTGAAAGCAAACCTTCTCAGCATTAGCCAGCTGTGCGACACAGACTTTACAGTAAAGTTTGACCGGGACGCGTGTAAAGTATACAATCAAGCCGGTAAACTTTTGATGCAAGGGGTGAGGACCGAGGATAATTGTTATGGGACTGAGCCCACATCCTCACTTGTCTGTAACAGCGCCACGATCACTCCTATGGATCTGTGGCACCAACGTCTAGGTCACGTGAACGTTAGAGATCTTAATCGTTTAGCTAAAAAGGACCTAGTACGTGGCTTACCATCTCTTGGAAAGTCAACTTCGACCGTTTGTGGACCCTGTCAGTTGGGAAAACAAGTTCGTAGTCCTCATAGGAAGTTGCATTCCATTACCACCTATCGTGTTCTGGAGTTGATTCACATGGATCTTATGGGTCCCACTCGTACTGAGAGTCTAGGTGGTAAGAGGTACATCCTCGTGATGGTAGATGATTTCTCCAGGTACTCCATTGTAGGTTTTCTGAGAGAGAAATCCGATGTTGTAGAGTTTTTAACGACCAAGTGCCGTGTCCTGCAAAATCAACACGGAGTCACTATTAATAGGATACGTAGTGACAATGACACTGAATTTAAGGAAGCAAAAGTAGATCTTTATTGTGATAGCCTTGGGATCAAACATGAGTTTTCTGCTGTGAGAACTCCTCAGCAAAATGGGATTGTTGAGAGAAAGAATAGAACGATCCAAGAGATGGCTAGATCTATGCTTCTAGGTCGTAAAGTTTCTAGGAGATTTTGGGCAGAGGCAGTGTCTACTGCATGCCACACGGTGAATAGGGTTTATTTGCGTCCACACACACTACAGACACCTTATGAGTTGTGGACCGGCAAGAAGCCCAACCTGGCCTATTTTCGTGTTTTGGGGAGTAAATGCTTCATTCTACGGGATAGAGAGCAATTAGGAAAGTTCGGCTCCCGGAGCGACGAGGGAAAATTTCTAGGATATTCATCGAATAGTAGAGCGTACCGGGTATTTAACCTGACGAGCTCTATGATTATGGAATCAATAAACGTTACTGTGCAAGATGACGAACCTTTGACGGTTATTGATCCTAACCTTCAGTGTGAGAATGAGGATTGTTCTGACAGTGATTTACCTGTTCCTCTCTCACACTCTGTGGACCCTACTCCTGTGTTAGGGGACACACCTGCTTGGGTTCGCAAGAGTCATGACCCTTCTTCCATTGTTGGTGATCCCACTCTAGGGGTCAAGACTCGTGCTCAGCTAGAGAACATTGTTAGCCAACTTTACTACACTTCCAAATTCGATCCCGAGAACCATAAAGAAGCACTCAAGGATGAACACTGGACATCTGCTATGCAGGATGAGTTGCTTCAGTTTAAAAAGAATGATGTCTGGGAACTTGTCCCCCGACCTAGTGAGATTAATGTGATAGGTACCCGGTGGATTTTTAAGAACAAAATGGATGAAAATGGTACCATAAACCGAAATAAGGCTAGGTTGGTCGCTCAAGGCTACACACAGATAGAGGGTGTAGACTTTGGGGAGACATTTTCTCCTGTTGTGAGGCTTGAGTCCGTCCGTCTTCTACTCACCATCGCATGTCATCTGCACTTCAAGGTATATCAAATGGATGTCAAGAGTGCCTTTCTGAATGGCATTCTACAGGAGGAGGTTTATGTGGAACAACCAAAAGGGTTTGAAGACCCTCAGCACCCTGAGCACGTCTACTATCTGAGGAAAGCCTTGTATGGTTTGAAGCAAGCACCCCGTGCTTGGTACGAGAGGCTTACTTCCTATCTCCTAGCTCGTGGCTTCAAGAGAGGGGGAGTAGATATGGCGTTGTTCGTCAGGAGAGATGACAGTGCTATTTTGGTTGCCCAGGTCTATTTGGATGACATAGTCTTTGGATCCACATGCTCACCACTTTGAGGAGGAGATGAAAAGTGAGTTTGAGATGAGCATGGTTGGTGAGCTTACATTATTCCTTGGTCTCCAGGTTCATCAGCTAGAGGATGGGATGTTCATCTCCCAATCCAAGTATGCTAGAGACCTAGTGAAGAAATTTGGTTTAGACTCCGCTAAGCATGCACGTACACCTATGAGTACCACTACCAAGCTTAGTAAGGACACTTCAGGAAAGGACGTAGAGCAAACCTTATATCGGAGTATGATAGGTAGTCTCCTCAACTTGACTGCCAGTCGTCCCGACATCGCCTTTAGTGTTGGAGTCTGTGCGCGATATCAGGCATCTCCAAAAGAGTCACATTTACTTGCTCTAAAACGTATTATTAAATACGTAAGTGGTACTCTCTCATACGAGATTTGGTATTCCTTTGATATCGATGACCGTCTGTCCGCCTATTCGGATGCCGATTGGGCTGGGGGTGTAGATGGATGTAGGAGCACTTCTGGTGGGTGTTTCTATTTTGGTTCTACTCTTGTCTCCTAGCTGAGCAAGAAGCAAAATTCCATCTCTTTGTCCACTGCGGAGGCTGAGTACATAGCCGCAGGGAGTTGTTGCAAACAACTCTTATGGATGAAGCAAATGCTGGAGGATTATGGGATATCACAGGACACCATGACCATTTCCTGTGATAACATGAGCGCGATACACATATCCTGCAATCCAGTTCAGCATTCGCGCACAAAACACATCAGGATACGTGAGCACGTCAGTTAGTTGAAGAGAAAGTCGTATCATTGAGTTTTGTCCCTACCGACCGTCAGTTAGCCGATTTTTTCACGAAACCTTTAGATGCCCTTAGATTTGAGAGTCTTAGGAAATCTTTAGGGATTTGCACAGTTGACTGAGGGGTTGGTCTATGTCTAGAATAGGATGCTCCTTCATGTTCATCTCATATGCTTCCTATTGCTAGTCTGTTTTATATGTACCATTGCTTAGTTGTACAGATTTGTTTTATTCTTGTTGCTTTTTATATTTTTTTTTTTTAAAAAATACAAAAAGATTTTCCTTTAAGAAAAATTTTAAGAAAAGCACAAAAAGATTTTATTTTGACAAAAATTTTTAAAAATCCAAAAAGATTTTTGTATTTTACTTCTTTTATGGATGAGAATTTAAGATAGCCAAGTCACAACTTCATTTCATATATCCATGTGACTGTTTGGTAGAGATTTGAGACGCTACATCATTTCATCCATGTGCTTAACATTGATTGGAGTCCTTGAGATGTAATTAGTGATATCTTCCTACATGTTTGACTCCTATATCCTTTAATGCACACATGCACGGCTATATTTGATTATTGCACTTGTCTATCACATATTGGCTTGAGTGTTTCTATCTAAATTCTGTCTATACAATGTACAATATGCGATAAAACTTGACAAGATTGGATTGCATGTAAAAACCGTTTTGGTGAGACTGTGTGTATATTTTCATAACGGGGAGGGGCTGCGAAAGTTGATTCCTATCCTTTGCGCAAAAGCCACCGTTAAAATGGACCTAAAAAATGGAGGAATTTTAATATCCGAGGCCCTAAGAGATTAAAAGAGCCCGAAAAAATTGATAAGGCAATAAAAAGCAATTCATGCCAAATCTGGGCCATTTAGTTTTCATCATCAATTCTCCAAAGTTTGAGAATTTAGTATACCTCTATTATAATATAAATCTGGGGGAGTTTGTTTGGAGAATAAAAACGGGTTTGCACTTCCTTGAAAGTCCTGAAAAAGCATAAAAATCATTTTGGACGTTATTGGTGTAGAAATCACTTTGAGCTTTGATTTGTAGATTTGATATAGTTAATGTCTTATATTTCCAATCTTTTACACCAAAGGAAGCATCTGAGTTCATTAGTTAGGAATATCCAATATTCATCCTGCACATATGTCATGTTTGTATGCTTTGATTTTCCTATCGAATTTTGATCACATCCATTCTTTTACGCTATCACCGACTTGGTTGTTTTATGTTCATTCATGGTGTCATTTTATGCCTTGTGTCACCCCGGTACTTGATTGCTTGATTTATTTCTCTCATCTGTCTATTTGGGGACATCTATAAAAGGGGGAGAATGAGTTATTTGATTATGGGGGAGTTTTGAAATTCTGAGAATATCATCTTAAATTGATATATATGCTTATGTTTATCTCATTTCAATCTTGATACGTCACTTGGTATTTGCTTTGTCTCATGTGTGTAGGTACATCTTTTGATAATCCCATGTTGCACACCCTGCTGAGAAAAGCGGTGAGATTTCTGAAGATTCGAAGAACAAACGATGCAGCCTTAGTCATTTGTACCACTTTCAGTTTTTGGGTTCATGGAAGGGTAGATTTGTATAGGCATTGTGATTATAGATAATTCGGATTTTTTATGTTTGTTCCGGCATAGACATAGGCGGAGATTTGTAAGGACATTTTTGTCCAACATACTTGTATATGTCATTAGCCGTAACACCGTTGCAAAGATTCAAAGTCCATTCATCATCAATGGAATCCGAAGATCAAAAGAAAGGAAGAATTCAGAAATCCAGTCAGCCGGACCGGTCCGCCTGAAATTAAAATGAACCGATCCGCTTCTGACTACCCCGGACCGATCCGCCTTTATATAAAAAGAACCGATCCGCTGAGACCCGGACCGGACTGCCTCGGACTGATCCACCGTGCACTTTGAAGCCAGTGATCCCCGAACCGAATACGAACCGAATCAGCTTCAAATTAAAAGAGTCGGTCCGCTATCGGACCGATCCTCCTAAGGCCCGGACCGGTCCGCCCTGGATAAACTCTGCCAGATCGTATAGCAGATTTTTTAGGGTTTTGACTCCTTATTTAAACCACGATCAGTAGTTGGTTTCGATAAGACTTTCCCACGTTTTTCAAAGCATATCAACCCTAAAGTCTTCACCTATTGAGTCCTATGATTCTAGGTTTTTAGATTCACACATCTTCCATATCTATGTGAATCAAGTTTGGTAACCCAAGAAAACCATTGCTGTTGTTCAACCCTTGTGAAGTGGACCGTTTCTTCCTCTTCATTTCACCCCTATTGGAAAGGGATAATTCCAGCCGCGACTACAGAATCCGATACCTGAGGGTAATTCTTAGTCAAAAACTTGTATTTCAGTGTAATCCGATTGTAAGCTGTTTCTCTTATAAATTATAGTGATATACAAATGGTTTTGCCCCTATGGAGGATTTTTCCTTAAACTTTGTGTGTTGAATAATTCTTCCATGATTTCATATTGTTTCAATCACACCTAGTTGCATGTTTAGGGTTTATTTGGGTTAAAAGGTGTTTTAAATATAATTTGATCATTTGAACGCAAGCGCCAACTCTTTCAATTGGTGACACCGCTAACCTTAACTTAGTTATGCCTTTTTCTCTATTATAGATCTTGATGATGATTTGATCAAGAAAGAAGACGCAAACCCTCCTACAGATACTATTACACCACCACAACATCCCCAAATGATGAGCCTATAGCTGAGCCCATTATTATCTTCGAGTTTTCACCCAGGTTTTCTTCAAATTCAATTTTGGATGAGAAAATAGACTTTGAGGCAATGGATATTTCCCTAACTCTTCTATTAACCCAAGGAGAGACTAGTGAAACCTTATAGAGCCAGAATTAATAGAGGACCCCCAATTGATTGCCTTTAATACAAAAATTCATGTTGAATCTTCCTTTTTTAGAGTTCTTGTCACTTCGAAACCATTGAGAAATTAATCCCTTAGAGTTAAAGAAAATCTCATGGTTGAGGAATTTCTAAATTTTATGAGGCTAAATAAACTATCAGATTTCCATTAGAATTTAGAGGAGATTATAACTAAAGATCCAGTCCACACCTTGGAAATTAGGGGTAGCGGTGTAGAACATCAATTACAAATCGTCATCCGAGATCATCTCCATCCTCCTTCTTGGAAGCTAGAAACCTCATAATCCTTAGACTTGCTTCAAATATTTATTAGGATACTCTTTCAATAACTGACTAACTTCACTTTTGTTAGTGGACTTAGGGCAATCTGCTCTTCAATTTCTAATATTGAAGTCTTAGGGGGAAATGTTGTGATTGCTATACACAATGGGATTCATTCACTTACATATCACCTCTTAACTATTATTTACGCAAAGGCTTAAGAAAACACTATGTTTGTAGATAAAGCCCACTTTTCGAGCCAAAAAGTTAATTTGCTAAGGGTTTGCAAGACTTGTGAGTTATCCAAAGCAAGAAGTCTTCACTTTTATCTGAGAAGGATGAGTTGGAGAGACTACTAGCCAAGATGAATGCTTAAATAGATGAAACCCTCGTAGAAGAAAGGGAATGCCAATAGAAAATTAGCCTAGTGGTAGGAGAAATGCAAGTCTTTACCAATGAAGGTGCTCAATTCAAAGCCAGAGAGGCTCAGATCAAATCCCAAAGACTTGATTATGGGAATTTTGGGACCAATATAAGATCTCTTATATCTAAACTTTTTCATAATATGTAATTTTTCCAATATCTTAATGAAATTATGAATTTTATTCTTGTTTCCTTGTTTCCCAAATAGTTGTATAATAAGGATTTAAGTATCTGGAATTTGTCTTTCTCATCTGAATATAACCATTATTTTTCTGAAATGGTATGATCCTCCTTAAAATATCGTATGAATCTGTAATGGTCCTTTCCATTTTGGGGACTATTTTTCATAGGTAGGAGGATCTTTTGAACCTATAAGGAGGATAGTTTTCCAAACCAACTTCTTCTCTTTAAAGGCTTATTGTTTCTTTTTTTGTTATAGTTGTGAGCTACTTTATTTTTTTGGATTAAGATGTTTTTCAAGGATCTTTCTTCGTCTATATTTTCTAATTCCATGTGGATTACTTAATCATAGCCTTAAACTATTAGATCATTATGGGCAACCACTATCAATGAATCTATAGAGTAATTTCCACTCATACTACAACATTGTGCCCATAATTTAAGGCATATGGAGTTATTATAATGCTTAACCTTTTCAAGGTCATATAATCCCATAAAACCTCTGGAAACAAATTGTGCCAGTCTATTGGATTCTTCTCAATCACTTTGCTCAAGTTATCTTTAATTACTATTTGAGTGGCCTCAGCCTGGACATTTAATTGAGCAAAGTATGGTGGTGAATTTATTAGGGTTATGCCCATCCTTAAAGTGAACTCTATCACCATTTTCGATTTGAAGATAATTGCATTATCTGAGGTTATAGTTTTTAGAATCCCAAACATATATTCAATGTCTTGTAAGAAGACTATTAACTCATTATGAGTAATTGAATTCAAATATTTAGCCTCAACCCACTTACTGAAGTAATCCATTTCAACCAAAATAAAATTATGTAACTTCGTCGATGGGGGTAAATCTTACCAATTACATTAATTTCCCACCCTTTGAATGGCCAAGATTTAACCATATATTATAAGTCAACTGCATGAAAATTATTTAAAGGAGCATGTTTTTGACATTTTTGGCATCCTTTAACAAATTCAATACAATCCTTTAAAATATATGGCCAATAAAACTCATACCTCCATAACAACCATCTCATATTTTCCCCATTCTGATGAGCTCTACACAAACCCTTATGGACTTGGGATATGGTTATTAGGCCTTCACTTTTATTTAAGGACTCTAAAATTATCCCATCAGCACCTTTTTTGAATAATTTATTGTAATAAATAACATAGTTAGTTTCTCTCAACCTCACAGACCCATCAATTTTAATATTTGGATTATTAAAATATTTCACAATTGGTTTCCTCCAATCGTTATGGACATCAATATTTTAAATTTCCGCCATGGCCTAATTGTTATGTAGTAGAGGTAAGAAGCCATCAATACCACTAATTTTTAATATGGCTTCTAAGTCAGTATCAAGTATGAAACCTAATTCCTTTTGAGCCATTTCATTGGCTTCTTCATTTAAAAACCTAGGCATATGATTTAAGGTGACTTCATCAAATTTATATAACAAATTTAATGCCACTTGATTAAATAAAGTCAAGCCCTCATGGACACAATTAGATTCACTAATTAACTATCTTACAACCAGTTGATAATAGCCAAAGACCTCTATATATTAAGTAGTACAGTTTCGAAGGATTTCCAATCCCATTATTACAACCTTATATTCTACTTGGTTATTTAAGCTGGAATTTTCTTCTAATTTGTAATCATGTTTTGTTTTGATATGTTTAGGAGATTTAATAACTATCTATATACCTGTCATAATTTCAGTTTTCAAACCAGCTTCCAAGGTCCTAAAAATACACAACTTATCTCATAGTTCGATCCAATTCATCCTCACATGGATGATTTTCTAGGAAATCTTCTAACGCCTGTCCTTTTACTACCTTTTGAGGCACATAACGTAAATAGAATTCAGACAAAGATAACACCCATTTGCCAATTCTATTTCTTAAAATAGACCTTATTAGCATGTATTAATTAGATAAAACTTTGAAATAACAAAAACCTCTTTAGGCAACAAACAGTACGTTAATTTTATAGTGACAAAGTATAAGGTTAAACATGATTTTTCTATTACATAAGAACTACATTCACAGCCATTTAAAAACCTAATAAGTTAATAAATAGTTTTTTCCTTGTGATCTTCACAGTCTTATGCGAATAAAACTCCAATGGAAGCATTAGAGGATGAAATGTATAATTTCAATGGCTTATCTTCTCTTGGAGGAGCCAAATAAGTGTGTTGATCAGGTACCTCTTGAGTGTTTGTAAATCTAGATCATGCTCATGTTTCCAATCCATCTCTTCTTCGTATGTTAGCTTCAATAAAGGAGAAAATACTATAGTCTTTCCTGCTGCATTATAAATAAATCTTCTAAGAAAATTAACTTTACCCAAAACTTTTATAATTATTTTTTTTATTTCTGGGATCTTTGGAGTTCAAGATAATGTTAGCCTTATTCAGATCAACTTGATTTCCTTTTTTATGCACCAAATATCCATGCAAAATTATTGCAAAAACTCCAAAGGCACATTTTAAGGGGTTCATTTTGAATTGATACATCCTCATTGTTTCAAAAGATTTCTTTAGGTTTGTTTCATGATCAACTATTGAATTTCACTTTATAATGATGTCATCAATATATCACTCTGAAAATGTGACAACCATGTCATGGAAAATAGTGTTCATTTCCCTTTGGTATATGGCCCCTCTATTCATCAATCCAAATGGCATTTTAATCCATTCGAAGGTCCATAGATTATCATAACACTTATATACAATATTATGCATGTGATCTTTAACTATGAAGATCTGGTTATAGACAAAATGACCATCCATCATAGACATGATAGCATGACCCGCTAACCTATCAACCAATATATTTACTACGGGCAATGGATATTTATCCTTAGGAGGGGTTGAATTAAGATTACTAAAATCAATGTAAACTCTTAATTTTCTATTCTTCTTAACTACTGACACTATATTAGAGAGCCATCCTACATACCTAGTTGTTCAAATGAATTCATCCTTTAATATCCTTTCTATTTCTTCTTTGATCTTAGTTATAACCTGTGGAGTTATTTGCCTTGGCATCTACTTCACAAGTTTATATCCTTCTTTTATTGGTAATCTTTGATTCGTTAATTTTCTATCTAGGTCAGATAGTTCACCATACTCCCAAGAAAATCAGTCTTTGTACTCATGTAAAAGGTCTATGACAATTTGTTAGTCTTCTTTGCTAAGATTTTCACTAATGTAAGTGATTCTCTTATTTTGCTCTATCCCCAAATTGACTTCAATCAAGGGATCTCATTGATTCACCCTTAATTCTTCCTATTCAATTGGTGAACTTGCTAATTCACCACTATCTTGAGGAGTTTTATTATCTACATCCTCTTCGAAGACATAGTTATCCCAATTAATTGTATTTTTTTCACCATGACTAGTGCTCATATCCAAATCTCTAAGCTTATATAGAACAATGACCAAACTTCCATTAACATGTTGGATATAAATGGGTGTATCAATAATTAAACAACTATTTTATCTTTGTTAATAAGCCCCATTAGGCCAAAAAACTAGATCATTCAAACTCACTTCAGAGACTAATCCCTATGATGCTTCTGGCACTAATGCCTCTACTTTTACTAGCCCCACATTTTCTTGGTAGAGCCCTTTTTCGATGCATTTGTAACTAGAATGGAAATATAGTGGATCAAATTTCACTTCTTCTACAAGCCTATCTTACTTCATCAAAAGTAATTTCTGATGCATAGAATAATTAATGGATTTGTTAAAATGGATCCAATCTCTAACTAATAATGCATTAAATCTAGGTTTTCCTTTAATAATAAAAAAAGTTGTTTTATATTTTTAGTTCCTACTTCAATGTCAACTAGTAGTGCACCTTTGATATACTTCTTATCTACAGATAAATTGTAGATAATGATTTGAGTTTGTACCAATTGAGTATATATTTATTAATTTTAGATAACATAGAAAATGGTATTAAGTTGGCAGGTGCACCATTATCCACTAATATTTTATTGAGAAGGATACCATTTATCCAAGATTTTATAAATATAGGCTTTATGTTGTGTATTATATGTTTAGTAGGTTTTTAGAATCCATGTACAATATAAAGTGCATAGACAAATTGATCAAAATTATCTACCTTTGATTCAACTTCTTCTTCCACTTCCATGGTGGCTACCGTTTGGTCTCCGTCAGCATCAAACCTCTTAAGAAGGACCATAACCATGTCGATTGGTATTTGTTGAGGTAGGGAGAAAAATTTTATGTATTGTTTTTGTTCAACCTCTTGAACAAGTATTGTGGAATTAACTACCATCATTTCTCCTTTCGCTTCTTCATTCAAAAAGCTTTCCTCAGATGAACTCTCTTTATCCATGCTCATAATCTTCTCCAGATCCTTCAGTCTTTCTCCTAATAGGTCGAAAGAGGTTTGAATCCCCTTTGGTTCCCAATGAAACATTGGGTTTGGCTTTAAAGATGAAGAAAAAAGTCTTATGATCCACTATTTTGAACCATCTCAACGCCCTCTAATTAAAACTAATATTTTCTTTGGATTCTCCTCTGCTGAGTTAGAGAGATCATAATTTCTAGCTCTATTTTTTTGTTGCAACATGTGACACATAATAGGTTCCAATTTCTTCGGTTTAACAACCTTTGGTTTCCTTGGCATATCATTGAATTATTGAGTAACCTTTGGATCTTGAGCCACAAACCAATTAGGTACACCTTTAACCACTGGAACAAATTTTAAAACCTTGGTTAGCTCCAAATTGCCCCTGTGTTGTGGAGATTTGGCCTCTCTAAATCCATGCATTATATATTGATAATTCATTGGTATCTTAGTATTCCCTTAGGTCTGAAAAGAACAAATTAATGGTCTTATTTTCCTTGAAGGTTTGCTTTGAACCTCTTGATATTGTAACATTGGGTCCTTGGATGGGTTGCCATTATCACCACTATAGTTCATTTTTGTTGTTGTTTATTTTTTTTTTTTGACACTATTCAGTATAGTATTCTCCACATTTTAAGCATAGGTTATCTATCACCTTTTGATAAGGATCTTCAATTGCCTTAGGCTTCAGAGCCTTGGATTCAGTCTTTCACCCTGAATTCCACTTGGCCATTATTTCTAGGCATTTGGATTGATAGAACATTAGTCCCCACCTATTTGATCTTGGGGAAGGGGTGATCATGTACCCCCATTATGCTTTCCTCTTTTGTAAATAATTTGATCTTCCCCGCCTAATCAACTCTTGCACCCTGTCACGAAGTACAAAGTAAGAATTTGTGGAATGAGAAAACACATTATGACATTTATAGTAATTTTTCCTTTTCATTTCATATGAATTTTTAGCACATCAGGTGGTCTTAATATCTTGGCTTTTAAGAGAAAGTCAAAAATCTCATCAACCTTAGTAATTTCGAAAGAGTACTTTTTAATCAATCCTTTTGACTTTGGTGCAAAGGATTCTGGCATAGTATCCTTTTTTATCAGTGCTTCATGTCTCATAGTCTCAGTTCCTATATTTTTTGTAGCATCACTTTTAAAATTAGGATCTTTATAATACATTTTAAAGGAAGAATTATTTCTTTTATTCTCTTCTTATAGAAGAGCCTCATATTTAGATACGTTAGCAGTTAATTCTACCAGATCTCTAAATTATATGGCATCAAACTTCTTTCAAAGCCTAAATTCTAAACCATTTTGAGCCAATTTGACATACTCTAACTCAGGCAAGATATTTTGCACTTATTCCTAGCCCTTTTGAATATTTTTATGTATATATTATCCTTTTCATCAGGCTTTTGAGTTATTTTGGCCAAGTTAGCCATGTAAACCTCTGGTTCAGTTTTGAAGAATTGAGTATGAAACATATCTTCTATTTTTTTTCAAGATTGAAGAAAGTTTGGTGGAAATCTTATGAACCGTGAAAAGGCTATATATGTGAGGAAACTAGAAAAACAAATGTACCCTTAGGTAATCACTTATTCTAGCATTAGGACATTGGAAAGTGGACCTAGAAATGTGTTCCATTGTAGACTGACTCTCATACCCTGAGTAGAGGGTAAAATTTAGGAATTTGAAGCCATTAGGAAGTTCAATCTTATCTACCCATTTTGGTTGGAGTTTTTTTTAACTGAGGTCTATACCCCTCGGGATAAACGTCCTCATATTTCATGTATTAAGTCCATAATTTCATTCATTCCCACTCCCCCACTCATTTGACTATTTTGATCTTATTTGAATAAGTCCTTGTCCTTCCTACCTCTGGGGAGAGACTTCTCCCTATTATGTTGTTGTAACCTTCCTTTTGTTAAGTTTTGGATGGTCCTACTGTTTCTATTGAATTGATCACATTTAGACCATTAGTACTAACATATACCCTCATCCCAAGGTTATTTCCAAAATTCATTTTATCATTATTAGGTATATAATACACATGATGGTAAGAATTTTATTGAGCAGTTAGATTTGCTCCAAATTGTGGTGCATAGGTCTCACTTCTCGTTGTCATCCCATTAAGTGAAGTAAATATATTGCTCACCATGGTGATCATATTATTAAGATTGTGTATGTTATCACCAAAGTGATTAACAACTACGTTAGTTGGTGGATCAATTGGTCTTGAATGTTTGTAGGCACACAAACTGCCAATGTAGTTAGAATATTATTGTCTCTAATAGCCATTGGGATGTTCAACTCCTAACTATGAGTCATTGGTCCCAACACTTGAGTTGTTTCAATTAATAATTGTTCTGAAGTGGTAATATGTTGGCTAGTGGAGATAATTTCACAAATATTTTTAGTTATATCTCCGCTTCGATGAATCCTAGACATTTGTAGCCTTTACACAACATTGATGTCGTATTGGGCATGCCATAAATATGTTTGGGTTAGTTTCATAAGCTTGATGGTTAATTAGGATTGCGAGCGTGCCAAAAAAGATTTTTGTTCTTTCCAACCAACTATTTATCCTAGTGATGAATTATCAAATGATTGTGTTACGTTCGAAGCCTCAATTAGGAGGACTTTTGCTCCTCTTAGGGAAGACTTTGAAGTTTATGATAAGTTGTGGTAATTAACTAGGAAAGAATAGTAAATTGCTTGAATTAAAGAAAAGTTAAGCTTTGTAAATAAAAGAAAAGAAAATGTGATTAAAGTAAAAATTTGCGAGAAAGTAAATTATGAGTAAAGTCAAGATTTGCAGGAAAGTAAATAATAACAAATGTAAAGGAAAGAGACATTGAATAAACTTTGAAAGAAAATATAATAACTATCTTACAATCTACTTGCATTATTGAAAGAAATACTGTAAATAAAGAAAGAATAATGAAAGGAAAGGAAAAAGAGGATAAAAGTAATGTAAATGCATTTTTTTGGTGAGTCATCGCTTTCTTGTTAGGTTCGTTGTTTATTTATTGTGTTCCTCGCCCATGCAATGTAAGTGCTCATGTTACCGCTGGTTGATTATTCATACCAATTTAGTTTTACTTCTATGGTTCACTAACGCCCTAATTTAAAAATGAGTAAGTTATCACTTTTATTAACACGTCTCAAGTTGTGACAATTTTAACACATGCATGCTACCCACTACGTGAAAACACTATGATTATAGTGTGGAAATAGGTCTCAAACGGTGCTATGTTACATAATAATCTGGATCTTTTTGCCGATTTAATAATTATGTGAAAACACTCCATTGGTTTGTGTTAATATGGTGTAAAGACTTATAAGATATAAATGAACATCATATTACTGGTGTTTCAAGACCACCCATACACAATGGAATACAACCTGATATCGATAAAACACTAACTAGCTGTAATGGGAGTTTTATAGATGATCAAGATATATGTATCACTTATACTAAATAGCAATTAGTGTCATGTCGTACTAGGAATATCAGGAGAAATAATGAAAGGTTACTTTTTTTGGTGTCAAACACTAATCGAATCCTAGGAACTACAATAATGGATTCCAAGACAAAGGATGTTTAACTTTGATGACTACGGATACCATAAGGATCCGATTTATTCAAATCTAGTTTTGGGAACTTGTAAACTTATTGATGGGATAAGACTCGTCGGGTGTGAACGGACCTATAATAAATTAAAAGATAGATGGATGGGTAGGTGGAAACCTTTTAGGCAAGTCTTGTTGTGACATAGTTTACTCAATAATAAAGGAATTGACTATGAGCAAGCCTTCTCGGTGGTAGTTGTGATAAAGTCTATCAAGATTGTTTTATCATCAAGACTTCATTCTTGAATAATTTTCTTGATAAGTGCATAGTAAGAAGTCGGGATAAAAAAATGTGTAAGCATAAAAGATCCATCTATGGATTTAAGATAACATCAAGGTATTGGAAGGTTTTGTTCGATAAGACAATCAATGTTTTGATTTATAATCAAAGGCGGAATAATAGTTATTTGTATAAGAGGTATGACGAAAACATGGTTGTATTTTTAGTACAATATGTGGATAATATTCTCCTAATCGGGAAGGAGGTGGGTGCATGTCTTATATAAGAGCATGGTTGTCCAAATAACTTGATATATAGAACTTAGGAAAAACCAGTCACATCCTTATGATCAATCTTTCGGTAGATCAGGTAGAAAGGATATAAGGATTATTTAAAGGTGTTTTTATTGATGTTGTACGCACATGATTATACAAGGACATGTTTTATACATGTCTATCTAGAATCTAAGAATTTATGTGTTGTCCTTGATCATAGTTAGTATGTCATATACCGTTACATCTCGACACGTCCTCACTCAATCACCCATGACGGCCACAATCCGAATCCGAAGCTTCAAGTATCATCATCACGCACCCATCATCTCCACCACGTGACTCGTGCATCAACATCGTGCAACTTTCAATGTGTAATGTGCATCTTCATCCGTTCCCAATAACTCCACTATGCTAAAGGTAAATTTTTTAATTAGAGTTACTAATATTCGCATATTTATTTGGTAATTTTTTATAAAATGTTTTTATCAAAAATCAGTCGATTTCTAAGTCAAAAACTAATTTTTAAAGACCTATTGGCGAACTTAGAAAACATAATTTTTTACGCATCAGTCATTCAAACGACAAAGCCATGCCGTTCACACAACAAGCTGATGTCTTTTAGACGACCTCTTCAAGTGACATTACATGTCGTTAAAAAGGTCGTGAGAACCTCGTCTAAAGCATTTCATCTAATGACATCGTATTATTTCGTGTTTTAATAGGTCATTAGATAGGTCACGCGGTCATGGATCAAACAACATCTGTTGTCATTCGAGAGACACCCACGTGTCGTTCGAACAACCTTGCCGACTTAATTTTTTTCTAAATACCTACTTTTATATGAGGTTTTTGCAAGTCTTTTCCAACTCCATTTTTGCAAAACCGCTACGATTTTAAGAATTTATTTTTTAGGTTTTTAACCTATTTTGATTCACCCAAAATCCCAAATCTATATGTGAATCATTAGAAACCCTTATTGCTCATATAAACACTATTGGAGTACGTCTAGTGGATAAGGAAGCCTGTCTCCATTGCTGACCATTGGAGCTCTTAAAGGATCTCTTGCCGACGACAACGAACCGACGCCTACGGGTATTCGTCTGTCAAAAACATGTTGTAAGTATTTATAAGTCGAGGTTTACAAAATATAGTGAAATAAAAAGTTTTTGCCTCTGCTGGGGATTTTTCCTCAAATATGTTTTGTGATTGTTTGGTTATGCATGCTAGATAATTCGTATTAATTTTCAATCAGAAAAAATGAATGTTTTAGGGTCTTAATTAAGATATGGGCATAAAATTGAAATTTAATTAAAGAAGTTTAATCATTGATTGCAAGCGCACTCTCAAATTAGTATCAGAGTCAATTACACAATTATACCGTGTAATCTTTTCACAAAATTTTTCTGGATATCAATTTTTGTCTAAAAATTGATTTTTGAACCAGCGCATACTCAATGGAAAACTTGTATAATCAGATGCTAATTTTTTACGGGACTAATTATGCTTATTGTAAAGCTTGTATGAAATCCTAATCAAAGGCCATTGATGAATGTGTCCGTTTTGTATGAGGAAAGGGGTGGAATCCTCCATCTGTCACCGTAGATAATGTGACAAACCGTAAACCGGTGTCAGACTAGACTGTTGAAGAATTTAAATGGAGCACATATAACTCTCATGGGCTAAGTGTAATTTTTGGAGCCGTCACACCCGACGAGTTTCGACGCATCATGACATGTACCACGTGAAAGGAAGCATGGGATGTTCTTCAACTTACCCATGAATGAACTAATGCGGTTAAAGAATTTAAATTTCAAATTTTAACTACTCAATTTGAAACAATTACCATGCGTGAATCTGAGTGTTTTGATGAATTCTATGCTCGTTTATCTAATATTGTCAATACTAGTTTCAATCTTGGTGAACATATTCTGGATGCCAGAGTTAAAAAGATTTTGAGATCATTGCCAAAGCATTTTATCCCTAAAGGCACTGTGCTATATTCAATAGGAATTTTGAGCAGTCTTAAACTAGAAGAACTGGTAGGATACCTCCATACATATGAAAGTGGCATGTTTCCTAATACGGTTAAATCTAAAGATAAGGAGATAGCACTTGAGGCCCAGGATAGAAAAATTGAGGGGTCTACTAGAAAGCGGGGTGAGTCATCTAAAAGAAAAGAGTAAGAGATGTCAGATTCAGAGTTTGATTTTGATTTAAACGATTTGGCATTGTTTGCAAAAAAAATTCAAGAAATTTCCCAAATTAAAAAATAATGGCAATTTCAAAAATAATAAGAATTTTAAGAAAAATAAATTTGGAAAGAAAAATGATAGAGATAAAAAGGACTTGCCTAAAATAGATAAAGAGAGATGTTATGAGTGTGAAGGTAGGAGTCATAAGGCTTTTGAGTGTCCAACTAGGTTGAAACTTCAAGGCAAAGGCAAAGATGATTCAAATGCCTTCCTTCGTAACGACAGTGAGGTCAAGTCGGTGGATTTTGGAAATGAGTCACCGTATGAATATAACTTCACCGTATTCATGGCTAGTCATATGAGTACAGATAGTGAACCTCACGACGATGAGGAAGCTACTTCACAAGGACACCTTGATAGTGAAAGCGATGTGAGTGAAAGGGAGGATGCTACAAGAGAGAGATAGAGTAACCTACAATGCGCCTACGTCTATTTGTATGCTGATTCATTTAAAACTAAAAAGCGTAACAAAGAGTTAACTCTTAGGATCATCGCCTTGGAAAAAGATTTAAGAGAGACGAAAGAGAGAGTCCTCCATTAGCACTGCCTTGAGAGAGAGATAAATATTATGTTAAGAGAGAGAGAGAGTTTTTGTAGAGAGATAAAGTCAATTCAGAGAGAAAGAGAGAGAGAGAGATATTAGTTTTGAGAGAGAAAAAGTTTACTTAACAAAGAAAGTGGCTAGTCATACGAGTGAGCACGTTGCATTCGTGGAGGCTTAGAAGAAACTTAAAGCCCTTGTTGCCCAACTCACCCATGACCTTAAGAGAGCCTGGGAGGTCAAGGTAAAGATAGAGGACAAATATGGAAATATGGGAAAGATGCTCCTCACCCCTGCTTTAGGGTTTGGTGAAAGGCAAGGAATTGGTTTTAACGGTGCTTCCACGTCTCATATTACACCGGAACCAATTCCTGAGTTTACAACGAATCCATATGCTATCAACCAAAACCCTAAAGAATAGTTTGACTAAGAAAAGAAAACCAAGGTTGGCCTAAGACTATGTATTTTTGTACCTATTTCAAGAGAAAAGGCCATCTTAGGGAGTTTTAGTATAGTTTGGGTCGAACACGACGTACATTTTCACCGCCACATACCACTAGAGATCTTACTTATCTTAGAGAGGAGGTTAAATTTCTAGTCGCAACATCTCAGAGTTTAATGGAAAAGTTCCAACGAATGTCTTTTCCGTTAGAGAATACTTTCAACATCCCAGCTAGAACCAACTATGACAACGGCAAACATAAGGTTGCCTTTTCTTGGGTACCTAAGCACGACATAAAAGCTCTTGTAGTTCATATTGCTCTTAAATCATATAATACACCATAGTGGTATTTTGATAGTGGGTGCTCCAGGCACGTGACAAGTGAAGTTTCATTTTTTACCTACCTAGAGGATCGCAAGGAAGGTAAAGTCACTTTTGGAGATGGGAGCCAATCTATCATAGTAGGGCGAGGTACTTGGATTTCCTAAGCTAGAGATTGTTTTGTGCGTCAAAGGTTTAAAAGCGAACCTTCTCAGCATTAGCCAGCTGTGCGATGCTGACTTTACAGTAAAGTTTGATCAGAAGGAGTGTAATGTCTATGATAAAGACGGTAAAATTCTATTGCAAGGGGTGAGGGATGAAGATAATTGTTTGAATTGTTCCCTAGTCCTTATTTTTCTGTAACAGTACCACAATCAATCCTATGGATCTGTGGCATCAACGTCTAGGTCACGTGAATTTTAGAAAGTTGGAGTGCTTAGATAAAAAGGACATAGTACATGGATTTTCGTCACTTGAAAGGCCAACTACTGCGATTTTTGGACCCTATTAGTTGGGAAAGCAAGCCCGTAGATCCTATAGGAAGTTGAATTCCATTACCACTTCATGAGTGCTTGAGTTTATTCACAAGGATATTACAGGCCCTACTCGTACTAAGAGTTTAGTTAGTAAGAGGTATATCTTCGTGATGCTAGATGATTTATCTCGTTATTACATAGTAGATTTTTTGAAAGAGAAATCTGATGTTGTAGAGTTTCTTGCGACCAAGTGTCGTGCCTACAAAATCAATACGGTGTCACTATCAATAGAATGCATAGTGACAACGACACTAAATTTGAGGAAGTGAAGGTGGATCTTTACTGTGATAACCTCGGGATCAAACATGAATTTTCGACCGTGAAGACTCCTTCATAAAATGGGATTATTGAGAGGAGGAACTAGACAATTCAGGAGATGGATAGAACTATGCTTTTAAATCATAGATTTTCTAGCAGATTTTGGGCAGAGGCAGTGTCTACCATGTGCCACACAGTGAATAGGGTATATCTTAGTCCACACACACTTCAGACGCCTTATGAATTGAGTACTGGAAAGAAGCCCAACCTTTCGTATTTTCATATTTTAGGGAGAAAATGTTATATCTTACGCGATAGAGAGCAATTAGGAAAGTTCGACTCTCGGAGCTATGAGGGAATATTGTTAGGTTATTCATAGACAAGTAGAGCATACCGAGTTTTTAACTTGAGCAACTCTAAGGTTATGGACTCAATAAACATCACTGTGCAAGATGACGAACCACCATCGTTTGTTGATTCTAGCCTTTTGTATGAAGATGGTGTACTTCCTGGTGATGATCCCATTGTCTCTCACATACTCATGGGGGACCCTACTCCTGACTTAGGGGACACACCTTCTTGGGTTCACAAGAGTTATGACACTTCCGCTATTCTAGGAGATCCCACTTTAGGGGTCAAGACTCGTGCTCAACTAAAGAACATGGTTAACTTTTTGTGCTACATGTTTAAATTCGAGCACAAGAACATCAAAGAATCACGCAAAGATGAACACTGGATATTCGCCATGCAGGATGAGTTGCTTCAATTTAGAAAGAATGATGTTTAGGAAATCATCCTCCAACCTAGTGAGAATATTGTGATTGGTACCAAGTGAATATATAAGAATAAGATGGGTGAGAATGGTACCATTATCTGAAACAAGGCTAGGATGGTCACTCAGGGCTACATATAAATAAATAGAGGGTGTAGACTTTGACGAGACATTTTTTCCTATTGTGAGACTTGAGTCCATCCATTTACTACTCACCGTCGCATGTCATTTGCGCTTCAAGCAATATCATATGGATGTCAAGAGTTCCTTTCTGAATGGCATTCTACAAGAGGAGGTTTATGTGGAACAACCAAAAGGGTTTGAAGAATCTAAGCACCCTGAAAATGTCTATTTTCTGAAAAAATCCATGTATGTCTATTGTCTAAAAAAATTCCTGTATGGCTTGAAGCAAGCACCCCGTGCTTGGTATGAGAGGCTTATTTCCTATCTCTTAGCCTGTGGCTTAAAGAGAATGGGAGTTGATAAGATGTTGTGTTTTAGGAGAAGGGATGGTGCTATTTTGGTTGCCCAGGTCTATGTGGACGATATAGTCTTTGGATCCACGTGCTCCCTCCATGCCCAAGTGAGTTTAAGATGAGCATGGTTGGTGAGCTTACTTTCTTCCTTGGTCTCCAGGTTTGTCAGCTATAGAATGGGATGTTCATCTCCTAATCCAAGTATGCAAGAGAACTTGTGAATAAATTTAGTTTAGACTCCACTAAACATGCACATACCCCGATAAGTACCTTAACAAAGTGTAATAAGGACACTTCAGGCAAGGACGTAGAGCAAAACTTGTATCAGAGTATAATAGGTAGTCTTTTCTACTTGACTGTCAGTCGTCCCAACATTGCCTTTAGTGTTGGAGTCTTTGCGCGATATCAGGTTTCCCCGAAAGAGTCGCACTTACTCTCTTTTAAATGTATTGTCAAATACATGAGTGTGACTCTCTCATACGACATTTGGTACCTTTGATACTGAAGACCGTTTATTCACCTATTTGAATGTCGATTGGGACGGGGATGCAGGTGGATGTAGGAGCACTTCTGGTGGATGTTTTTTCTTTGGTTATGATCTTATCTCTACATTGATAAAGAAGAAAAACTCCATCTCTTTATCCACTACAGAGGCTGAGTGCATATCCGTTGGGAGTTATTACGCGCAACTTCTGTGGATGAAGCAGATGCTAGAGGATTGTGGGATTATACAGGAGACAATGACTATTTCCTGTGATAACACGAGTTTGATACACATATCCCTTAATCCAGTCCAATACGTGAGCACTTTATCCGTGAGTTAGTAGAAGAGAAAGTCATGTCCTTGAGTTTTATGTCCACTGACCTTCAGTTAGTCGATATTTTCACGAAGCCTTTAGATGCCCTTAGATTTGAGAGTCCTAGGAAGTCTTTTGGAATTTGCACAGTTGATTGAATGGTGGTTACCATGTCTAGAATATGATTCATTTTTCATGCTCATATCATATGATTCATATAACTAGATTGTCTCATTTGTATCATTTTTGTAGTATATTTTTATTTTTTATATTTTTAGAAAAATACAAAAATATTTTCTTTTTTTTTTTTTGAAAAATTGAAAAATCAAAAAAGATTTTGTTTTTGATAATTTTTTTGAAAAACACATAAAGAGTTTTGTATTTTGTTTACACCCTTTATGGATAAACATTTAAGATCGTTAAAGTCACATGTTCATTTCCATATTCCACATGATTTTTTAATAGTGATTTGAGATGCTACAATATTTCATCCATGTGCTTTACATTGTTTGTGGTCCTTGAGATGTGATTAGTGATATCTTCCTACATGGTTGGCTCCTTATCTCCTTAATGCACACATGCATGGTTTTATTTGAATTTTTTTCTTGACTATCACATGCTGATTTGAGTGTTTCCATCTTTTTTAATTCTGCCTATACAAAGAACCAAATGCAATAAAATGAGAATAATAATAGTAGTACATGTAATAACTATTGCTCGTGAGGAATTTGTTTGTATATATATATATATATATATATATATATGCTTATCTCCTTGCACACATGCATGGTTTTATTTGAATTTTTTGCTTGACTATCACATGTTGGTTTGAGTGTTTCCATCACAATTCTGCCTGTACAACGAACCAAATGCGATAAAACGAGAATAATAATAATAATAGTTGTGCATGTAATAACTGTTGATCGTGAGGAATTTGTATATATATATATATATATATATATATATATATACACACACACACACATTGTATGAAAAACGGAGAAGGGCTATGAAAGGTACTCATAATATCCTTTGTGATTAAGCCACCGTTTAAATCGGGCCAAAAAGTGTGGCATTGAAAAAAGTAGCCAAGGTCAAACTAGTTTAGGTTGATATGATCATTCACAATATAAGAAATATCATTATATGACAATTATTACATTTAAGGGAGTTTGGTTGGATATGTATATCAACAGGTTTGCACTTTCTTGAAAATCTCAAAAAAGCATTAAATTGTTTTGGGTGTTTTTGGTGTGGAAATCACTTTGAACTTTGATGTGTTGATTAGATTGAGTCAATTTTTTATAATTCCACCATTTTTACACCTAAGGAAGTTGTGGAGTTTATTCGTTAGGAGTATTCAAAATTCATCGTGCACATATGTTATGATTGTTTGCGTTGATTTTCCTATTAAATTTCTTCACATACCTTCATTTACGCTATCACCGACTTGGTTATTATTGTGTTCTTTCATGGTGATTCTTTGTTGTATATTTTTTGTAAGAAAAATTTTGAAAAATTGAAAAAAAAAAGAATTTTATTACCTTGTGACACTCTCCATACGCATTGCTTTGTGTTCTTCTTATTGTTTATTTGGGGAAATCATAAAAAGGGGGAGAACAGATTATGAAGGAGATGTTTTTGCTTACTTATTTGATTTAATGATTTGCTTATGCTTAATATGCTTAATTGATTCTGTCTTTATCCTTATCATTATTTTTTCAAAAATTTGCGCATCACGAGTATTTGTTTCTTATCTCATGTGTGTAGGTACAAAATTGAGGATCGTTATTTTGCACACCTTGATGATGACAAAGGAACATTAGAGAATTGAAGCTTTGAAGATGTTGAAGATTTTTGAAGACATATTATTCGATATTTCCATTTATGGGTTTTGGGGGATATTAGATTGTATGTCTCATATTTTTGTTGGGTAGCATAATTCGGATTTTTTATGAATGTACCAGTATAAACATAGGGGGAGATTTATAAGGACATATTTTATAAATGTCTATCTAGAATCTAAGAATTTATGGATGGTCCTAGATCATAGCTAGTATGTCGTATACCTTTACATCTCGGCACGTCCTCACTCGATCACCCATGACTGTCACAATTCGAATTCGAAGCTTCAAGTATCATTATCACGCACCCATCATCTTCAAATGTGTGTCGTTCATCAACATCGTGCAACGTGCAACATGCGTCTTCATCCGCTCCCAATAACTCCACTACATTAAAGGTAAAATGTTTAATTGGAGTTACTAATATTCGCATATTTATTTGGGAATTTTTTATAAAATGTTTTTACCAAAATGAGTCGGTTTTCTAAGTTAAAATTTGTTTTCAAAGACCAGTTGGCGAACTTAGAAAAAATAAAATTTGGTTCTTCAGTCGTTCAAACGACAAAGCCACGTCGTTCAAATGACCTATTTAAGCGACATTACATGTCATTAGAAAGGTCGCGAGAACCTCGTCTGAAGCATTTCATCTAATGACCTCGTACTGTTTCATGTTTCAATAGGTCGTTAGATAGGTAGCGTGATCATTGATCAAACGACATATGTTGTCATTTGAGTGGCACCCGCATGTCTTTCGAACGACCTCACCAACTTATTTTTTTAAATACCTACTTTTATATTAGGTTTTTGCTAGTCTTTTCCTACTCAATTTTCTGCAGAACACCTGCAATTTTAAGACATCCTCTTTTGGGGTTTTAACCTAGTTTGATTCACCCAAAATCCCAAATCTATATGCGAATCATTAGAAACCCTTATTACTCATATTACACACTATTAGAGTATATGTTGTGGAGAAGGAAGCCTGTCTCAATTATTGACCGATGGATCTCTTGAGGGATCTGTTGTCGATGACAACGAACTAACGCCTGCGGGTAGTCGTCTGTCAAAAACACGTTGTATTTCTCTATATTTGTAAGTTGAGTTTTACAACATATAGTAAAAATAAAATGTTTTTCCCCTACTGGGGATTGTTCCTCAAATCTATTTTGTGCTTGTTTGGTTATGCATGCTAGATAATTCGTATTAATTTTCAAACACAATTAGATGCACGGTTTAGGGTCTTTATTAAAATATGGGCATAAAATTGGAATTTAATTAAAAAAGTTTAATCATTGAATGCAAGCGCACTCTTAGATTGGAATCAGTATTCCTAGAAACGATTTTCCTTTCAGTTATAAAATCACTTTGTCACAGAATCAGTGTCTTAGAACACTTTATTCGATAGATATAATAAAGGAAATAACTAATACTTCGGCAGTGGGCAAGCTCATGTATGATATATTATGCAGTAGATCGAATATCTCCTATGTCGTTGGCATGGTCGACATATTTTAGTGTAATAGTTTTATACATTTTAGGTACAAAGACTTATTTTTCATTCAGATAATGATTCTTAGTTTTCTACCTTATAATATGTGTTTAGCTTAGGAGGTGGAGCTATAAATTGGTGGAGTGTGAAGAAATCTGGTGTTGCTGGATCCACTAGGGAGGTCAAAGTTGTTACCACTTTAGAGGAAACTAAAGAGGCAATATGGCTCGATTACTTCCTAAGTGACTTGGGTGAAGTTCCTTTAAGTTCAATTGGATAATACACTTTATCATGTTTTTAGTGGTACAATGAAAAGTTTGGGTGAACACATAACCCATGAAATGGTTAAGTACATTGAGCATATGATTCACTTAATTCGATAAATTGAACAAGGTAGTTTACAAATTTATGACCGAGTTGCTGCAGATAACATCCTATTAATCATTCTACAACAAGGGATATAGACTATCGAGTAGACAGGTTTGAAGTTAGATGCATAGGTGCATGGATTTAACACTAAATGGGAGATTCTTGGGTTTTTCTTCTAAAAACCATATATGATGCTTACTTTTCAATAAAGGCATGCCAGTTCATTTTGACATAAGAATCAGGTTTGTGATAATGCATGATTAAATATATTATATACCATTTGGTCAACTAAACTTAGTGAGAATTCTGGTGAGTTAGGTTTGGCCTAATCATGGGAGACTGGAATTTTGGTGATAGTATAATTGAACACTTCACAACATAAATGGGGAGTTACATCCTATCGGTATAGTTGCTTGTGAAATTATAGTAGTTTATCTAGAATTACGGGAACCTATCTAATGGTTTGAAAACTTTTTTTATATTTCAAAAGAGTATTATAACTGGTACATTCATGAATGTATTGAATAGGCGACCTGTGAGATTCAAGTCTATATGATGACTAGATTAGATTTGTTAAATCTCATAATGTTTTCAAATGGTGCATAAGTTTTTAATTCCGAGGGTTATGATAATTTTAATACTTGCACAATTTTACTTTCATTGTTGTGGGGGAGATTCAATTTTGTGTTGGATCAATAGATTATCGCAAGTTGGGAAATCGTTATATGAGTAGGTCTAAGATCATAATTCGGAAGAATTCACTTCCAAAAAAGGTCTTGGATTATGATACACCCTTGATAGACTTATGAGATTTTTTCTACCAATAAACTCATTGGGTGGATTTTATAGGTAGAGTATCAAATAAGTTTAAGTATGAGAATCAAGGAATACATAATATGTAGTTAAAATCGATTAGCAACAAATTGATTTGATTAAGCGGGTAGTGTAGTATTTACGAGGAGAATCATATTGAGGACTATCTAACTTTGAAAACAAGACCTCTTTATTTCGAGTGATCTAAAGATAATTAAATTGGAGTGCAGTCGTAATTAAGAAATTAATCAAAATTAAATAAAGAAAGGAAATAAATTACGGTGATGTAATTTTGGATTTTTTAGTATTTATTTTAAATATAATTTAGTTATTTAGTCTTGGGTCATTAATATCATTCATTTCCAAAGTAGTAGGCCCAAAACTCTTTAAAAACCTAGTTTAGCCTAAGGCCATGACTTATACCTATATATATATTGGTGTAAGCTAGGGTTTTAAGGTAACGATCTATTATGAAGTGTTAGAGGGGATGAGGAAGACACTATTCACATTTTTGTGAAGGGGTGAGGAAAGAGAATGTGATTTCTCTCATATTTTTCCAAGTTTTCACCTCCAAGAGTGCCCACGCATAAGGCTTACTTTGGGTGCATTATATACAAGAAGATATAAGGCATTTAGATAGATTCTATCAAAGTTTTGGAGACCTTATGAGGGCGACAGGATAATTATCTTCATCAATATATTTTTCCTAATTTTATAATCAAAGAGATACACTAAGGTATCGTGATTCGAAAACCTTGGCTTATGCTTTAAACCTAGTTCTTGTGTTTTAATTTCCAATGCATTATCAATCGAAGTTCCTAACGCTGATTTTTTTGTGTTTTATGTCAATCGCAATCCCCAATATTTAGAACATTGACAATGGTGGTGGATGCATCTAACCAAAATGACAAAGTTGTCATGTTAGATGCTCATGCTGTTGAATTAAACGTTTGAAAAATGGTAAAATGAAAAATTCTAGAGATTGGCTTGATATGGACTGTGGTGGAGAGAGAGTTCGAAAACTCCAACTTGGTTTATGTATCTAGTGGGATTTTACTATCCTAGTGAGTTATATAGCTATAGTTAGTTTATGAGGTGTTTTACATCATTTTGAACTCTTGTATTTTTTCTTTCATGTAAGGAATTATTCCCCACAAAATTTTGGATAAAGAGAATTGGGCATTCACTTCTTGTGACCTAATATAGATTTTTGTGAGTGAAAATTAAGGGTCCACTCTTTTGCAAAAAAAATGGTTATTTTAGAGACCGATTTTGGGTATTCTCTATTGAGGGTTTGGGTAGAATATAAAAGCCTTTTGTGGTGAGATTAATATTATGAGAGTCTTCCATTATTATACTTGGGTATAACTTTTAAGAAGAGAGATTAATTTTATAAGAAATGAACAAAAATTCCTTTCATTTGTAATTTTCTTCTATTTAGTGACACGGATCGCAAGTGGACATGGCCAAATTTTTAAATGATACGTCATAAATATTGCATTTTCCCCCATTAACTTATGCATTTTTAGCCTCCTCAGGTACCGTAATTGCTATAATTATGTTCGTTAATCAAACAAACCTCCGTTTTATGCGCTAACACTTTATTTGAGGTATTATTTAGCTTTTATAGGTGTTACGGTGCTTTGTATGAATTTTGAGCGCGTTCTGATAAAGTTTCATCGAAATTCGCACGTTCAGGGGCAATTCGGTAATTTCACACTTCGGGATTTTCTTCGGAAGTATTCACAAAATTTGTAGCTCTTGGGGGCCAAGCTTCGCATGGACGTGAATGGTGCTCGAATCAGACTCTAAACGAATATTCCACGGACCTTTAATCGGGGAAGAAATATAAGATATTATTTCATTATTATTTTATTTATTAACTAACAATCTAAATAATTCCATCTATGTCCCTTTCTCTTTCAATTACAGCTATCTTCCATAGGAGGTTTTGATTTGGCTCGGGTTCTTGGCTCCTTTCAAATTGAGGACTTTCGTCCGAAATTGGAGCATAGATTTTGGTATAACTCACAAATGTGTATTGTGTGCCATTTTAAATTGGGTTTTGGTTTGGTGGTTTCCACCACTTTTGGAGCTTTGAGGTTTTTGGATATGCAGGTTGGGTTTTGCCTGGGTCTCGATTTTGACATCTAAGTAGCAGGTTTCATTTTACTATAGCAGTGGTGATGCGATGCCTTGGTTTTGAAGTTTTTGGTAGTGGGTCTCGGCAATTGCAGCGAGGAGAAGAAGTTGGGGATGTTGCAACAAAGCCAGTCGACCGGCGGCTAACTTGCGGTCGACTGGATTTGGGTTTAAGCCGTGGGTTGTTGGCAGTGTGTTTTTCCCCTTTCTCCGATCGACCGGTCCCCTGTTTCATTTTGTGCCGAGATTTCTGTTTTACCCTTTTTCTTTTCTTATTTTTTTTCTTTCCTTTGTTTATTCCAACTTAGTATAAATAGGAGACCTTGTTTTATTTGTAAAGGGGATTCATTTTTAGGTTATATTTTAGGGTTTGTAAGGGAGCTTTGGCTTTACTCCCATTTCCTTTGGGTTTTGCCCACTTTGTAAGTTTTTCTTGTACTATTCATCTTCTTCCTTAATATATTTGTTGTTTATGATTTATTTCCATTATTGTCATTAAATTTCCTTGCCTAGATTAACTTTTATTATATTTATTTATTGCTTTATTAGTGTTAAATTAGTTTTATTTATGTCGTGCCCTTAGATAAATAGGGTGGGGGTTATGTTCTGCCATTAACGGGCCTCCAGCTCGAAAAGTTAGTTTTGGGGTAAAATTGCGTTTAATTGAAACCTCGCGTATCAAAAGCGGATTGTTATGCGTTTAACTTTATTTTTCATGCAACATTAGTATTTAAAGAGACAATCCGAATTTAATCCGCGTGTGACCATTTTTTATTAAATGATTTATCAAGCAACTTTGGGTTAAATTCCTTCTTGTGTGATGTTTATGCTTAATTAAAATGCTCGGTTAAATAGCTTTTGATCTTGAATTCTAATTATTAGTAGTTGTTTAGCCCGTGTGGTGCGAATGAGATCTCGACTCTCGTATTACTTTTGCATTGTGTAACTTCTTGATTTTCCCTTTTTCTCCATTCCACCCTTATCATCTTTTACACTTTTATTTTAGAAGTAATAAATCTCTTACAATCTATACGAAATTCCCTATGGATTTTCGATACCTCACTTGTCGATGTGCTTGCGTCGCAAGTGTAGTAGTAGCTTTGGTTTTTGTATTGAGGAGGTGAAATAAAAACAACGATTAGCATTCCTACGCAACAGTAATTTTCACCCTCGATCAGTAAACCGTATAAACGATATTTTCTTTCAACTCCTTTATATTTTCTTTTTTTGGATTGCTATATTTAAGTATGATTTATTTATTGGTCATGGACCATAGTTTAATATATCTCGTTTAACCTAGGTTTCAAACTAGGTTCTTTTGTTATGGCTTCCACGAAAAAGTATGATGTGGAGAAATCTAATGGAAAGAAAAAATTTGGCCTTAAGAAAGTAGAGGTGATGGACATACTCATCAAGGAGGGTTTGATCTATGACTTAGAAGATAAACCCAACACAATAAACAAGGATGAGTGGAAAAAGATCTACAGGGAGGGTTGTTTCGTGATTCAGTTATGTTTGTTTAAGGAAATTGAACACAACATTATGAGAGAGACTTCTAATAAGTTGATTTAGGTAAAGACTGAGGATATTTATTTGGAGAATCTTTGAAAAATTGGATTAATCTAAAAAAGGAATTTTAATGATTTTGTATGGGCCTGATTGCTTCGTTGCACAACCGTCTTATTGTGTCTAAAAAGTTTCTCTCGAAACTATAGATCATTTGGTGACTATGATAATGTACAATAAGAAAAGTATTATTTTGGATGAGGTCATGCCAATCTTCTATCAAACAAAAATATAAGGAAAATTATTGAGGGTGACGGTGATAGTGATACCACAAGTCAAGTATTTAAAGGAAGAACCACAGTTCAAGGAGCTTCTGGTCAAGGTCAAAGGGGAACAAGGATCGAAAATGTTAATGTTATCATGGGATTTTCGCACATCATTTATTCATATCCTAAACTAATGAATAGGAAAGGAAAGTGGAAGGTTTGACATGCATCAGTAGCGGTGGCAGATGCAAGTGATTTGGAGGTTATCGATGATTATGCTCTCATGGAGTTCGATTTTTTAATGAGTCATTTAATGACTTTTAGGTCTTGATTATGATCGTTCAATTCAAATGTATCCCAATTAGGATTCTTTCTCCTCTTACAAAGAGTTGAATTTTGATTATATTTTTATGTATTATGGAAGAGACTTTAAATTTTTTAAATTAGATCAATCAAAATGGGTTGGTTAGAACTTTGTGTGGTGTTCAGAATAATTTGGGTCTTTGAGTGAACCTTATATCAAAGGGAGCGATAGACTCCATGGGTTACAAGGTTGTAATATCGGGTGGATTTATGAGGGTCGTGAAAGGTTCTATTGTGATATTTAAGGGCACCAAGATGATAAACTTGTAGGTTCTCCAAGGGAATATAGTTGCAAATGGCATTATTATGGGGTCTTATCGTTGAGGTTTTAATCTTATAACCACGTAAAGACATTTTATTTTAATAAAGAATCATATTTTTAATCTTGAAATGATAATTACGTTTGTGATAATGCGTTATATTTATGAGTTTAAATATATTGTTTCATGTGTATATCGGTTAATGGTCCTTAGTAGAAATTCGGGTGAGTTAGGTTCAGCTTGATCACAGGAGATTAGAATTTTGTTTCCAATACTATTAAATAGTTCATACCCTAGATAGGGAACTCACATCCTATAGAAATGTTTTCAATACAATCCGAGTAGTTTGTCTGAAAACACGGCAACTTCTCTGATGGTTCGAGAACTTGTACGATAGTTCAAAAGAGAATTGTGATTGGTACGTTTAGGAATGTATTAAACAAGTCCACCATGAGATTCAAGTTGTCTTAATTATACTTAGGTAATCTCACACCATTTTCAAATGGTGAATAAATTCGTAATACTGAGAATGATAAGGATTGGAATGCTTGTATAATTCTTGCTTTGATTGCTACGGGTGGGACTCAATCTTAGATTGAATCAAATGATCCTTGCATATTGGGTGACACTTGGTGGGTATTAAAACCAATTTATCTCAAACCCAATAGGTTCTCCCCTTCGGACCTTAGACCGATGAAAAGGGAGAGGTTTCAAAGTCTAAGACAAGTATTTAAAGTGGTTCGGACCTTAACTGAGGGTCCTACATCCACTATCAAAGGGTGTTGTATCGTTTATTAGATCATAAAGGAGTTATTATAATATATAAGACTTCTTAGGCTTTTATGAAGAGAGTCTGAGTTCCTTTGGGACTTTGTCACTAGTCCAAAGAATCTTAATAAGGAACTAATATACTTATCTAAGGGTTCCTGAGTCCTAATTTATGGATCAGTAAGGAATACAATAAGTAAGATAATTAGAAATGGTCCTAACTATAGCTCTACACTCATGATCGTGGGTTAAGAGCTAGAATAAGGAGTGAACGCTTGGAAAAGCTAAAACTCTTTACTCTGTAGAATAATGATGATTTATCTTGTTTAAACCGTTCTCCATCTCCCCTTATATATGCAAACTCTTTGAGAGAGAATGAGTGGACTTCTGTAGCATGGCTATGGAGTTTTTTAGGTTTGTTACATCATCAAGGAGATGGAGTGTTGGCCAAAGGTTTTGCAGATGGTGTAAGGTAGTTTATGTGTTCATTTAATGCGGATGGGTACCATCAATAATATAGGGGTTGAATGGTGGTAGGAGAAATGGTGTTATGATTTTCACCTGCCCACCAGACAATTTATAGGAGCATGATCTAAGGCCTAATATTTTTCAAGTGGAGTGTTGGCCAAAGATTTTGCAGGTAGTGTACGGTAGTTGTTGTGTGCATTTAATGCAGATGGAAGACATCAATTAAAGTGGGATTGAGTGGTGGTGGTAGGTTAAATAGTGTTGAGCTTTTAACTTACCCAACATACATGTTGTAGGAGCACGGCCTAAGGCCTAGGAAGTAAGTAAATACCATAGATATTTCATAAGATATCTTGCAGGTACATTGCAATGATATATCTCATTATACTTGATTGAGCTATGAGATAATTAAATTGTTGTACTAATAATTATTTAATGGAATTAATTATAGTTAAATAAAGAAATGAAATAAATTATGGGATTAGCAATTTGGGATTTTTTTAGTATTTATTTGGAAGCTAATTTAATTATTTATCTTGGGTAATTAGCATAGTACATATACCAAAGTAGTTAGTCTCGAATTCTCAAGAAACCCGGTTTGGCACAAGCTCACCACTTAAACTAGTATATATTGGTTTAAGTTAGGGTTTTGAGATATATTATTCGTTATTCGGGTTAGAGAGTGGGGAAAGAATATTATTTACATGCTTGTGAAGAGGTTTAAAGATAGAGGGCCATATCTCACTTAAAAGCAAGAGTTTTCTACTTCAAAGGTTCCCACACACCTTCCAAGATTTGGGAGGATCATATACTAGATGATTAAATGTTTTAGATATAAAGATTTTGGAGCACCAATAGATGGAAACCCCTCATCACAAAGATATACTTTTTCTCCATATCGGTTTACAATCGGATCTCCAAAGTTATTGCATTAGTAACCCGAGGTTTGGTTTTCAAACCTAGTTTTGTAGTTTGTTCTTTCTATTGAATAATCATTTAAAGGTTCATGGTCAAAAAACTTTATTCCTCTTATATTGATCCCAAACAATTGGTGTCAGATCTCATGTTATGGAATGATCATGTTTTAGGAAGAATCCATGTGTCCCCAATCAAACCCTAGGTCGCTTGTTAAAAATATTTGCATGGATGAATGTATTTGTGTACCAACATTTTTTATTAGGATGTGAATGTTAATACCCCTTCCATCATGGTCACATTAATGTATTTTGTGTTAATGAATCCAATGGTGGTTTATCCGTAATTATTTTATGCTTTATATTCGAGTTGGTTATAATAATTATGGTTTTACAATTAATGAATTTTATCGATGTATTGGAGGACAAAGTAAGAGGATGTAATTTGTAATTTCATATTATGAATTAGGTTTTAATCCGGTAGATTTTTATGCAAGTTCTACAACATTTGGAATTCATTTATTGAGGTTATGAGGAATCACAAAAGGGTTTCGAAGGTTGGTGTGAAGAAACGAGAAAATAAGAAAAGAAAAAAAGGAGGAAAGGAAAGGCGACACACTGGGTAATTGGGAAGGCCGCTATAGAGGTTACCCTTAACCATTATGGAGGTAGATAGAGGGAGGCACTGATGAATGATAGTCCACAACTTTAAGGTTATCACAGTTTTCTTTTCTTTAGAACTCCTCCCCAGCGATTTTCTTCAATAACAAGGATTCTAACTCAAGAATCCTAATTCTTCAAAGAGCCTTTTCAACGAGGAATTTTAGGCCATGCTGGAAAAGGAAAAAAATTGCCATTCGATTTTATTATGCAATTAACTCCTCATGTGTCGCGCATAACTTCTTATACTTTTTTTTTACACTACCGGTCCTAAGCTTGGATAAAGGAGGAGGGTTGTGTTAGGTAGCTGATAGCCAACGTAAAACTTTGTCAAATCCTTATGAACATGAATCCTATGAATATACGAGCTAATACTAGGGCATTCCCCTTAAGTGATGTGCGCCTGCCATCGGGTGTCTCAAAAAATAGGCAAGGGGCGTTGCGCCTGCCACCGAGTGTCTCAAAAAATAGGTAAGAAGCATCGCATCAGCTCCCAAATGCGACGAGAAATACGCAAGGGTTCCAGTAATAATTTGAACGTGTGTGGGTAAAAAAGCTAGTCCAGGATACTAGACTTAGGTTAGCGACTTGGAACATAGGGACTATGATAGGAAAATGGATGGAGTAAGTAAATATCATGATAAGAAGAAAAGTTAACATAGCTTGTTTACGAGAAACTAAATGGGTCGGTGAGAAAGCTAGAGAAATAGAATATACAGGGTTTCAATTATACTATACATGAAAACATATAAATAGGAACGGAGCTGGAATAATAGCAGATAAGAACTTTAAGTACGATATTGTAACTATTATTCGAAAAGGTGATAGACTTATACTTCTAAATTGGTATTAGGTGAAAATATAATTAATATTATTAGTGCTTATGCACCCAAAGTAGGATTAGATGAGCACACTAAAGTACAATTTTGGGAACAAATGGATGAACTAATTTAGTAAATACCTATCGGTGAGAAAATCTATATAGGGGGAGATTTTAATGGCCATATAGGAGAAGATCTTGTAGTATATGAGATAATGCGTGGAGGATATGATTTTGGGGATAGGAATGACGGGGAGAGTCTATCTTCAATTTTGCGATGGCTTGTGATTTTGTACTAGTAAGCACATGTTTTAAAAAGAGGCTTGAACACTTAATAATTATAAAAGTGAAATGCATAAGGGCTAAATAAATAAAAAATCATTACTAGGAAAGGAGACTGATTAACATGTGCAGATTGTAAGGTTATCCCGAGAGAGAGCTTGACCTCACAACATAGGATAATGGTGTTGGATATAAATATAAAAAATCAATCACAAGTCCAAAAAGAGAATATTAACCAACGAACTAGGTAGTGGAACTTAAAAGGAGAGAAATTAGAATTATTTAAAGATAAAGTATTAAATGAAGCAACATAGAACACTGAAGAAGAGACTAACATAATGTGGAAAAGGATGGTCACATGCATTAGAAGAATATCAAAAAAAATTCTTGAAGAATCAAAAGTCAAGGGGCCACAGTCTAAAGAAACTTGGTGGTGGAATGAAGAAGTACAAAATATAGTAAAAATAAAAAGGGAGTGCTTTAAAACATGGCAAACAAATAGAAATGAAAAAAAAATTGAGAAATATAAATGGGCTAAAAAAGAAGTTAAGAAAGTGGTAAGACATGTTAAGTTAAAAGCGTATGACGATCTTTATACAAAATTAGGAACAAAAGAAGGGGGAAAGTATTTATAAGCTTGTTAAGCTTAGGGACAGGAAAACAAAAGGTTTTAATAACGTTAAGTGTATTAAAAGTGATGATTCGAGAGTCCTAGTCAAAGATGATGAGATTATGGAAAGATGGAAAAACTACTTTGAGAGCTTATTAAATGGAGATAATGGGAGTAGATTAGATATAGAAGAACTTAGGGAGACTCGAGAAAATATATTTTCTCGCAGAATGAGGACAATAAAGGTTATGATTACTCTAAAGAAATGAAAATAGGGAAGGCTTTAGAACCAGATGGTATCCTTATTGAGGTTTGGAAGTTCCTAGGGGAGGAAGGAGTATCATGGATTACAAAATTATTTAATAGAATTTTAATGACTAAAAGGATGCCCGATGAATGGAAAAAAAGTGTTTTAGTACCTATTTATAAAAATAAATGGGATATACAAAGTTGATCAAATTATCGTGGTATTAAGTTAATGAGTCATAAAATAAAACTTTAGGAGAGAGTGATTGAATATAGATTGAGATTGAAGACATCAGTATCTGAGAATCAATTTGTATTTATGCATGGGAGGTCAACAATGGAAGCAATCCATTTATTGAGGAGATTAATGAAGAGGTATAAGAAGAAGAAAAAAGAATTTTCATATGATTTTTATAGATTTGGAGAAGGCGTCTGATAGGATACCCAAAGATATAATATGACGGGTTCTACATAAAAAAGGAGTGCCTCATAAATATATTGATGTGATAAAGGATATGTATGATGGGGTCATGATTATAGTAATAACATCAGTGGGAGAAAGTAGTGAATTTTCAATTATTGTAAGTCTACACCAAGGTTCAGCATTAAGTCCTTATCTCTTTGCTCTTGTTATGGATGAGTTGACTGGACAAATACAAGATGAGGTGCCATGGTGTATGCTATTGCAGATGATATTATTTTAGTGGATGAGACTAAGACGAGAATTAATGCTAGGTTGGAATTGTGGAGAGAAACTCTAAAAATAAGAGGATTTAAAATAAGCAGAACTAAAACAGAATAGGTGGAGTGCAATTTTAGTAGTAATAGAAGGAAGAATGGAGGTGTGGTAAAATTGGAGGGTCAAAAGATACTAAAAATAATCATTTTCATTATTTAGGCTCGATTATCCAAAAAGACGGAGATACTAGTGGTTATGTTACTCATAGGATTAGAGCAGGCTAGGATAAATGGAGAAATACTACTGGTGTTTTGTGTGATAGGCGTATACCTTTGAAGTTAAAAGGAAAATTTTATAGGATGGTCATTTGACCTGCCATGTTATATGGGGCAGAGTGTTGGACAATCTAGAAACAAAATGTGCATAAATGAGTGTGGCGGAGATGCGAATGCTAGATGGGTTTTTGGTAAAACTCAAAAGGATAAAATTAGAAATGAACAAATTCGTGAAACAATAAAAGTAGCTCCTATAGAAGATGAATTGAGAGAAAATTAACTTAGATGGTTTAAACACGTCAAACGTAGACCAATGGATGCTCTCGTAATTTAGTTAGTATTAATGGTAACACAAGGAGTGGGTGTATGCCGAAATTGACTTAGTGGGATATTGTAAAAAAAGAACATGATGTCACGTGGTTTAACTGAAAATATTTCACTAGACAAAATGGAATGAAAAAATAAGATTCATGTAGCCGATCCTAAATAATTGGGAAAAGGCTTTGTTGAGTTGAGTTGAGTTGATTTTATTATGAAATTATTTATTTTATTACATGTCCCTTTTTATCTTATGTTGCATGATTTCGTGTGCTAATTGATTGGATAATTATGGACACTTTTGTGGACAACATGCTTTATTTTATTGAGATCGACCTAGATCATCGATTTTCTTAGAAAATCCATGTTAGTTTATTCTTTTTGGGATTTAATTAAATCCGAGTAATTAATTTTAAAGTTTGAATTAAAGTGAGATCTCTGAGTTTTATTTCAATTTAAAATTTTGAAATCTCATTTTTATTTTTGGAAAATTAAAATATGATATGGAGATATGTAATTTATGCAAGAAAATAGGAAAATTACCAATGACTTAATTCGGGCTTTTGGAATTGAATAAATTATTTTTCATTAACCCTCATGTTTTTAAATAACTATGTCGTAGAGGGGGTTCAACATAAACCCCACCGTCTTACTTGGTATTTTAAAATTTTGATGCGATCAATTCCTCATGTCACCTTGATCTGGCCACCCGTTGGATGGTTTTAATTGTGATATATCATGGAAATTTTAAAGTTCTTAAGATATAGTTTATTGGAATTAATTGTGAGTGTGTTTGGTCCTCCCATTTAGGAAGTTCTTCACGAGCATGTTTAATTTCGTTTGACAAACCAATGGTATACACTTGGACACAACTATTGATATCCCCCCCATTATTGGCTTTGTCATTAAAGATGGGACCAAAAGACGCAACTTTTTAAATATGTTGGATAGAATTTATTGAACTGTCTGGAGTATATAATTGAAAGACGAATGTCTATCTAGTTCAATGTGAAATGATTTAAGATTCCATCGAGAAACATCACTTCATAATGCAACTAGGATGTTCAACAGGATTTACTTTTAAATTGCGGTAGGGGATGACACTTTAAAATTAAATCGAAGTTAAATTTTAACATGTTTATTTTTAAATTAATTTGATTTTTAAAATTATAAGAGATAGATTTTATAATTCATGCTTTACTACATGGGATAATTATGATGTCTTCAAAATTTTAGAGTGAATTCTTATATATGTGAGATTTTTAGGGTTATAAAGTAGAAGAGCAATGGGTTTGCACAATATATTCTCTTAAAAGCATTAAAAAATTTTGCGTTATTGATTTGGGAATCATTTAAACTCATGGCATATTAAATAAGTCGAGTCAATTTCATTTATGTTCAGCGTTTTTACACCTAAGATTGAAATTGAGTTCTTTTTATAGAATTATCTCATTGATTTTGTGCCCCTATGTTATGAATTCCAATGTTGATTTGGCAATAGAAAATATTCACACAATTACATTTCGTTTTCACGATTTGGATATTTTTGTGTTATTCCATTATGTTGTGTTGTGAATACTTTTTATACATATACCTTATGCTTGACAAAAATTGATTTTTTTTAAAAATAGTTCGTATCCCTTTGGGATTTTCATCACATCTACTTCAATGATTATATTTGTGATGATATCTTTGCTTCTTCATGTGATGCTTATTATCAATGCTTAGATTCTAACCCTTTATTTATTATGGGAAAAAATGGGAAGAACAAACTGAAGGGAAGTTTATTTTTTTAACTCGTATGAACCACGGTATTTCTTTGTTTCATGTGTGTAGATATATTTCGCTATCATAATGATCTCATGGACTACACAAGATGAAGACACATTTTTAAATGGTAAGATCGCTTGAAAAGCTCTTATACCAATTTGTAAATGGTGTGTGATATCGATTGCACGTTGATTCGCAAATTTCCAATTAAACGCTTATTTAATTAATTACCAGTTTCTTAAACCAAATTAATTCATCCCAAACATGCATCTATGTGGAATAGATCATGCCATCACAAAATTGCTAATACGCAGATTTCAGGAAAAAAAACCTTTCGGGTAAACCTTTTATTTCACTATGAAAAGGTAAATCGCAACTTACATACACAATGAAATCTGCAATAACTATTCCGCAGAACACTCACATAGGTCTCAACCTAGAATCAGCAATGGATTGACTGCATCAAACCACAATCTTCAGCAAGGAACATCCTCAAGCACTCCCAATGATCGCAGTCGTAGACAGTCAGCACCTCCCTCAAAAGCTACCAAATCAGTCGTAGATAAATATTCCCTATGAGAGAAACTCCAGTAAAATTGTATATTGGGTTCCAAAATGATTCACTAAAGTATTTGGGATGATTTATGAATCAAAACAAAGTTAAAAACACCTTAAAAGGATAAGGCAAAAATTCAGGAGATTGTAGTTTTCGTAGTCTGAAACTCTCAAGTCTTCTCAAGCAAAAAGGACTCATTTTACAGGTATTTATAAAAAAGTTAAGTCGACGGGGTCGCTCGAACGAGATGTCCATGTCCCTCGAACGACATCAAATGTCGTTCAATACAGGGATCGCGACCTATCAAACAAGGTAAGAATACCAAAATAGTAGCATGTCGTTTGATGAAACACTTCAATTCAAACGAGGTATCGCGTGAGATGCTCTATCGCTTAAAGAATTCATTTAAACGACTTTATCCTATCGTTTGAACAACATCAGCGAAAAATATTTTTTATTAAAACTCCACCACAGGGCATAGAAAAATTATTTTGACGGAAAATGACACCTCATATGTTTAAAAACATTTTAGAAAAAATTATCCCAATATTTTAAATGAACCATTAAAGGACTTAAACATAACCTTACCAAAATCTATCTTGCAGAGGCTTGTTTATTTAAGATTGTTGATATTTGGATCTGTCTTTATGCACGATTGAACTTGAACTTTTCTTCGACGGTTGTAGTGGTATACGACATACTTTAATGTAAACAGACTATGTAAAATATGTCCTTACAATAGTTGGACTAGGGGAGAACAAATTTAGTTGAAGACAAAGTTTCAAATGTCGTTCCGTTTTCGAATTTGGGAAGACATTATCATACATTGTCTTAGGGGTTTTATTGCAATTTGGGTTTCGTTTTTATATTTTGTACCGGAATAACCAATGGGGGGATTTGTAAGAGAAATATTTTATAATTACTCATATATCTTAGGCATTTTGGTATTTTGGCATATCCCATTATGAACTAGAGTTTCAAACTAGACACTACATCCGCATTGCCTTCGCGATCATTTGAATATGAGTTAGTGACCGAGAAGAGTTTTTCAATTTTAAGCCGCTGGATTTGTCACCAACTATTTATGGAGGTATTCAGCTTGTGATTTTTGTTTCTCATTCAAATTATATTCTGGGATGTTTACTTTTTAAATCGAGGAAAAAATTGAAAATATTTTTTTTTATTTTTAGTCTCGTTCGAACGAAATATTTATCTCGTTAGAACGACTTTTTTGTCGGAACGGGCTTCGAAGGACCATTGAACGAGTATCGTTTGTTTCATAGAACCAAAGCCATTAGAAGGTCGTTAAACATTCATCGAACGAGAATGGGTTGTCGTGCGAAAGGGAATTGATCTCCCTAGAATGAAACTCATTTTTTCATTCGAACGAGATGCCATTTTCGTTTGAATGATATTGTTGCCTCGAAAATCATGTTTTTTTATAAAAAACTTAAAAATTGCTCGAAAGGGATTTTTCCTCAATCTTTTTCATGTGTTTGTTTAGTTTGATTATTTTCATGGTTGGCATAATTAAATTGGACAATATATTGCATGCACACCTAATTATTAATAAAGAAAAAATTTGGAAAAAATTAAATCTATGTGCGTAACCTAATATACAAACTATCCATACGAACCCGCTCTCTCAAATTGGTATCAGAGCCGGTTACACTAAGTTTTTGTGTGATCTTTTAAAATTTGGTTTTTATGGATAATTTGTATAATAGGCTACTTGTTTTTTATGGGTCTAATTATTCTTAGTGAAAGCTCGAATGAGGTCAACTTTTAAAGGGATGGATGAGCATGTGTAGCTTGTGTGTGAAAGAGGATAAAAACCACCCGCAGTGACTAATGGAAATGTCATAAGTCCTAAACCCCTCATCACCTGGACGAATGATGAACTAAAATGGAGTAATTTTAACTCAAGCGATTTAAGTACCATTTCTGGAGCTGTCACACCAGACGAGTTCTTTCGCATCATGGCGTGCACTATGTCTAAGGAAGCTTGGAATACCTTGCAACTCACTCACGAGGGTACCAATGCTGTGAAAGCTTGTAAGCTACAAAATCTCACCACACAGTTTGAGACTATTACTATGCTAGAGTCTGAATTATTTGATGAATTTTATGCATAATTGTCTGATATCATTAACTCTAGTTATAATTTGGATGACAGAATTCCTGAGACGCGCATAGTGAAAAAGATTTTAAGTTTCCTTCCTTTCAGTTTTATTCCTAAGGTAACTGTCCATAATTTGTTTGGGATATTAAATACACTTAGGTTTGTAGAACTTGTAGGAGACCTTCAAACTTATGAGATCGACATGTTTCCCAAAACTGTTAAACCTAAGGAAAATGGGAAATACTTTAAAAGTTAAATCTAAAAAGAAACATGAGGTTTCTTTTGACTAAGAGTATAATTTTGATCTCGATGATCTAGCCCATTTGCAAAATAAAATAAGAAATTTCTCAATCTTGGAAAAGAAAATACTTCCAAAGAAAATAAGAGTTTTGAGAAAAATAAAAAATATAAATCGGGCAAGAAAAATTTTGAAAAGGAAAGAAAAGAGAACTTTAAGAAAGATAAGAAGAGATGCTATGAGTTCGAGGGTAAGGGTCACAAGACTCACGAGTGTGCTATGAGATTAAAGAGATAAAGCAAAGGCAAATTTGCCTCCAATGCCACGTTTAGTGGTAGAGATGTTGAGTAGGTGGATTTAAGGGACGAATCACCACATGGATGTAACTTCACCGTGTTTATGGCTAGTCATGTTAGTACATGGATTGCACATCACATCGATGAGGAAGTTGTTAAACATGATGACCTCTATAGTGACTCTAGACATTCAGAAGATATTGAGGAAGATGACATTTTAAGTGAGGGAGAGAGTGACCTTTAACATGAAAAACTTAAAGCCCTTGTATCCTAACTCGTGATAAATTTAAAGCCCTCGTATCCTAACTCAATAAAGATCTCAAACGTTCTCAGGAGGTCAAGGTTATTATAGAGGATACATAAAATAAGGTAGGAAAGATGTTCCTCAATCTCGGTTTAGGTTTTACGGAGAAGCAAATAATAGGTTACAATGGTGCACATGCTTCCATACCGCACCATAACCGGTTTTTAAATTTATGGTAGCTCCTTATGGGCCTTGACCTAAACCATAAAAGAGAGTTCAACCTAAGAGAGCGAAATAAGGTAAACCCAAAAAAGTCTATGTTTTCACCCATTGTAAAAGGATAGGTCACCTTAAGGAATGTTACTCAAAGTTAGGGAGAACTCAATGTACACATACTCTTGTGTACCACGTTAGCAACTTTATTAGTCTTAGAGAGAGAGTTGACTGCTTAATCGGGGCTTTGCAAATCTTAATGGAAGAATTTGAAAGGATGTCTATGCCTTTATAGAACTCCGCTAAAGCTATGACTGGACCCAATAACGATAAGGGCAAATAAAAGGTTACCTCCACTTGGGTACAGAAGCAAGACAAAAAATCCCTTGTTGTTCATGTTTCTCTCAAGGTTCTAAATACTTCCCAATGTTATTTTGATAGTGGGTTCTTTAGGCTCATAAAGGGTGACATATCAAATTTACGAACCTTGTGGATCACAAGGAAGGTAAAGTCACTTTTAGAAATGGGAGTAGGTCTAGTATTTTAGGACGTGGTTGTGTTAAGATACTCTAATTTCTAAACGAGATAATGTCTCGTATGTAAAAAAGTTGAAAGCCAACTTAATTATCATAAGTAAATTGTGCAATGTAAACATTGTGGTAAAGTTTAATTGGTCCGAAAGTAATGTATATGATTACTCTAGTGAAATATTACAACAAGTAGTGAGGATGAAAATAATTGCTATGCGATCATTCCCAACTCATTCTTTATGTGAAATAATACCATGATTTCCTCTCTGAATTTTTGGTATTAATGACCAGGTAATGTGAACTTTAGATATCTTGAAAGATTAGTGAAAGAGACCTAGTTTGTGGCTTATCATCATTTAGGAAAAAAACTTCTCAATTTGTGGACCTTGCCAATAAGTAAAACAAATTCGAAGTCCCCATTAAAAGTTTAATACCATGACCACCTCTTATGTTATAGTGTTGATTCACATGGATCTTATGGGGCTTACTCGTTTGGAGAGTTTACGTGGTAAGAGATACATTCTTGTAATGGTCGATGACTTTTAAAGATACTATACCGCGAGGTTTCTTAAATAAAAGTCCGATGAAGTTGACCTCCAGATAACCAAGTTTTATGTCATACAAAACCAACACAGTGTCAATATTAATCAAATATGTAGTGATAACGACACTGAATTTAAAAAAGCCAAAGTGCATAGATATTATGATATAGTGGGAATCAAACACGAATATTCTACTACTAATACTCCTCAATAAAATGGGATGTTTTAGAGGAAGAACTAGACGATTAAAGGAATGGCTAGATCCATAATTTATGGGAGAAATGTGCCTAGATATTTTTAGGCAAAGTAGGTAAATAACGTATGCCATATGATAAATAGGGTATATCTTCATCCACACATATTACACACGATATATGAGTTACGGATAGGAAAAAACCCAACATATCGTATTTCCGTGTCTTTGGGATTACTTACTACATCTTGAGAGATAGAGAGTACTTAAAAATGTTTGACTCTTGTAGCGACGAGGGGATATTTTTAGGTTATTCATCATCGAGTAGGGATTATAAGGTGTTTAACCTTTTAAGCTCTAAGGCTATGGAGTTAATAAACTTTAAGATTAGAGACAACAAGTTGTTAGTGTCTATTGACCCTAGCCGCCAGTGTGAGGATGATGTACCCCTGGTGATGATCCTAATGTTCCTCATACTTCCTTGGTGAACCCCACTCTTGATTTAAAGGGTCCACCCTCTTAGGCTCGTAAGAGTTTTGACCCATCCTCAATACTTGGTGATCCTACACTAGGTGTCAAGACTCGCACTCAACTTGAGAATGGCTACACCTCCTTAATCAAGCCCAAGAATTTTAAATAAGCACTCAAGGATGAGCATTGGATATCCGCTATGCAAGATGAGTTTCTTCAGTTTTGCAAAAATGATCTATTTTAGAGTTAGCCCCCCGACTTAACGAGACTGATGTGATAGGTACCAAGTGGATTTATAAGAATAAAATGGATGATAATGGTACCATATTTCGCAATAAGTCTAGGTTAGTTTCTCAAGGTTACATACATATTGATGGTGTAGACTTTTACGAGACATTTGCTAATATTGCTAGGCTTGAGTCCGTTCGCTTACAACTAACCATAACATGTCATCTACGCTTCAAGTTATATCAAATGGATGTTAAGAGTGCCTTCCTTAATGACATTTTACATGTTAAAGTTTACGTGGAACAATAAAAGGGGTTTGAAGTCCCAAAGCACTCGGGACACATATTTTATCTTAAGAAGGCCCTATATGGTCTAAAGCAAGCACCCCATGCTTGATACAAGAGGCTCATTTTTTATATCTTAGCTCAAGGCAAGAGAAGGGGAGTAGATTAGACGTTATTTGTGATAAGATCGAGTGGTGGGATATTATTTGCCCATGTCTATATGGATGACATAGTATTTGGATCCATTTGCTCCCGATGTGCTCACACTTTTTAGGAGTATATGAAGAGAGAGTTTGAGATTAACATGGTTGGTGAGCTTAAATTCTTCCTAGGTTTCCAGGTCAATCAGCTAGAGGATAGGATATTCATATCTCAATCCAAATATGCAAAGGACCTAGTGAATAAGTTCAGTTTAGACTCCGCTAAGCGCCCACACATCCCTATGAGTATATCGACTATGCTTGGAAAAGACACTTTAGGCAAGGATCATAAAGCAAACCCTTTTATAAGAGCATAGTAGGTAGTATTTTTCACTTGACCGTTAGTCATCCCAACATCGCCTTTATCGTGGAGTTTGTGTGTGATATCAAGTATTTATCATGTGTCGAATACGGTATTTTCTTCTCAATCCTACTTAATAACGAACTAAATGTAAAAACATATAATTTGTTCTTATAAGAACCATTGCCCGAATTTCGTTTCCAGCAAAATATTGATATATATTAAGAAATGGAAAGGGATTACCATTTGTAATAGAAATATTGTAAAAACATATAATATTGATATATATATATATATAAAAGAAATGGAAAGAGAAAAATTCTCTTTGCGTTAAAAGCCACAATTTGTAAAATAGCCGAAAAAGATTAATGTCACACAAAAACAAAAGTTCCAATGCCAATTTCTTTTATTCTATTGATGCTTCACTCCATGTGAGCATTATGAAATCTTCAAAATTTGAGAGTAAATTCCTACAAATATATATATGAGATTTTGAGGGTGTTATAAAGTTGAAGATCAATGGACTTTCTTGAAAATCATTGAATAGTTTGGCATTAATTATTTGAGAATCATTTAAATCCATGGCATGGTTCTTAAGTCAAGTCAATTTCATTTAAGTTCAACATTTTTACACCTAAGGTTGAAATTGAGTTCTTTCTTTAAAAGTATCTCATGACTTCGTGTGCCTGTGATATGAATGCCTATGTTGATTTGTCTATGGAAAATGTTAACATAATTACATTCCGTTTTCACGATTTGGATATTTTTAGTGTTATTCCACAGTGGTATATATATATATACGAAAACTTGTTATACCTGGAAAAAAATTAAATTTCAAAAATAGTTAGTATGCCTTTCGAAAATTCATCTCATATGCTTAATTGACTATCTTTGGGATGATTATTTCTTTTAGATTTATCTTATGCTTATTATTCAGATCAGTTTCTTACCCTTTGTCTATTATGGACGAAAAGGGGGAGAACAAATTGAAGCAGAGTTTATTTTTTTCTTTAAACTCATGCGGATCACGGTATTTTTTTGTTTAATGCGTGTAGGTCTCTTCCTCTTTGATGATGATTTCATGAACTACATAAGATGAAGACACGATTGGCTTAAAGGAGAAGAAATTCACTTGAAGACAAAGTTTAAAATGTCGTTTCATTTTTTAGTTTGGGAGGACACTAGGATACATTATCTTAGAGTTTTATTGTAATTTGATTTTCGATTTTTGTTTTGTACCAGAATAGCCAAAGGGGGAGATTTCTAAGGGAAAGATTTTATAATTTCTCATAACTTAGGCATTTTGGAATTTTGGCATATCCCATTACAAATCGGAGTTTCAAACCGAACACTATATACAGGTTTGCCTCTACGATCATTTGAAGGCACTTTAGTGATCGAGAATCATTCTTGGATTTTAACACATGTAATTTATCACCAAAAATTGTTAGGGGTATACTATTTGTGTTTTTTATTTATCATTCAAATTACTTTCTGGGATGTTTAGCTTTTAAATCAAGGCATTTTTATAAACAAATTTTGAAAATGATTTTTTTTATTTTTAATGTCGTTCGAATGAGATAGTAATCCCGTTCGAATGAGATAGTGATCTCATAAGAATGAAAGTCCATTTTCGTTAGAATGAGCTTTGAATGACCATCGAACAAGTATTCTCTATTTAACAGAACCAACATCATTAAAAGGTTGATCAAACGAGAATTGATTATCCTTCAAATGATAAACGATCTCGTTAGAACAAAAGCGGTGTTTTTTTTCTAACGATATGCCATTTTCGTTTGAATGAGATCGCCGCCTCAAAAATTGTGTTTTTTCTCTAAAAATAATTCTTAAGACTTTCCGTGAAAATAAATTCCCAATATATGTTCTAAAAATGTTAACCTTTATGTTTTAGAAAAAACATTTTTCTTTTCCAAATCATTTATCCCAGATATGATTTGTTGAGTTTGTTCAAACTCAAGTTCCATACTTGCTACATCAAACCCTCATAGAGTCACACTATACAGATGATTTGTGGAGTTCAGGCTCTATGGCTATAGAAGAAAGGATCATGCATCCTGAGGCTGATAAGTGGATATCGAGGGAAGATCACTTCCTATGGATGGTAGTGGGCAATGCCATGGCTGTTGAAGAATTAAAGACTATGAATTATACTTAGTGAGTTCTAAGTAGTCTATAAGTCATCGAGTCTGTCAATTTCTTAATAGTGCCAAAATCTTGATTTTGCCCAAAATGGATTTTTCCACAATTTTCTTCATCTGTTGTTTAGTTTGATTATTTTCTTGGTTTGGCATAATTAATTTGGAAATTATCTAGCAAGCACAACTAATTATCAATCATGATAAAATTTGGTAAAAAAATGAATTTTTATGTGCGTAACCTAATATACGGACTATCCATAAGAACCAGCTTTCTCACCATACGAGCACCATCGCTACTCGACTCGGTCCAGGGCGATGGGTCATCACTTTTGGACATTAGCTTGGATATAAATATACCTATTTGGGCCAAATTTTCTTGGTCTTTTTCCGTGAATTTCCTGTGTTGGGTTTTTATTTCTTATTGGGTTGTGTGCATAATATTTCTGACCCATTTAACTAATGGGTTATTTGGAAGATTTAATTAAAAAATTATATTAATTAATTAAAACCTCATATAACTCACTTTACCAACCTTGGTGTCCCTTAGATGCGTCATTTGGTAACTTATTTAAAGGCATGTTTGGGTCTTATCTTGGAAGATAATTCAGAGTGTTTTTGAGAAATTTTGAGTGTCAAGAGTATTATTTATTTCGCATTTCAAAGTCGGCCTATTATTTTGTTATTATTCTTGTTCATTGTGTTTTTATATTTGGTGTGATAATATTTCAAGAATGATATTTTTATATCCAGGGAGATGAAAATTGAGATTCATGAAGCAGTGTTGTGAGGTGAATATCGTCTTCAATACAGATTGTTTACCACTTATCTGTATCTATTTTTTAAGTCATTTTCCAGTCATTCTAAGCATATTTCAGTTTTGAATTGTTTTAATTTGTTTAATGTTGTGATTGAAGTTTTTTACGCTCTTGTTTATAATTTAACGAGTTTATGATATTTGGGCAATACATTATATAGTAAATTTATTAAATAAATAAATTATCTTAACACTATTAATCTTCCCATAATCTTTAGACAACACTCCTCTATTGGAAAATTTATTTCATATTGTTCATGCCAATGATTTTCTCAATTGCATAGTCCTAGAGAATAAGAAAAAGAAGTAAAATCAAGCAAACGTGGCAGAAGTGGAGTATTTTTCCAATAATGTTACCGAAATGAATCTTTTAGCAATGGTGTATGAAGTGAACTTTATTGGATATACGATGGAATGGTGTGTAAACATTTGGTTGATTTTTCACACATGTTTTGAAAATAACAAGTTCTCTTATTATGAACCAAATCATCACGAAGAACAACTTTTCATGGGAAAATTTTAAGTGAAAGAGAATTTTTTACTCAAAACGACTTCAATGAAAGAACTTGGTCTCAAATGTGTTGCCTATATTAGTCATTCGCAAGAACCTTATTTCTCGATCCTTTCTTCGCAATAAGGTATTCAAGTTGGTGCTTGAATCCAATAAATTTATACAGACTAAAATGAAATATATGTGGGTAAAATGGTATTTGAGCGATGATCCCTTTAAAACAAAAGTAATAACAATGATACATATTCTTAATAAGAAGGATATATAATTTTCATATTCGATTGAGTTTTGTGATATTTGTCATGGAAAATTAGGTCATGTTAATTATGATACACTGCGTAAATTAATTCATCTATACTCAATTCCTAAATTTAGTATTGATATAAGCGATGAATGTTAAATTTGTGTGGAATATAAATTGATGAGAAATCCTTTCAATTTAATTAGAACAACTATTAGTCATCTAGACTTATTTCACACTAATATATGTGATTTAAAGCTATTGAAAACTAAAATAATCAAAGATTATTTTACTAATTTTATAAATAATTGCACAAGATTTTGTTTTGCGTATTTTTTAAGATAATACAAGGCACTAGAATATCTAAACACTATAAGAATAAAGTGGATAATCAACTTAGCAAAGGATTAAAGTGTTACGAAGTGAGAGAGGCGGTGAATATGACTACCTTTTGGAAATTAATATTCTAAACATAAAATTATTCACCAAACTACCACTCCTTACTCACCATAATTTAATTGTATTGGTGACCATAAAAACCAAACATTATAAAAGTTGATGAATGCTATGTTGATATGTTCGTGTTTACCCCAAAGCTTGTGGGGGAGGCATTTATTTTTCCAAACTACATTATTAACAAAACTTCTCATCAGAAAAACTATAATGCACAATATGTGTTGTGTAGTGGTCAAAGTTTCTATATATATATATATATATAAAGTGTGGGGTATCTTGCAAAGGTGGTTGTACATAAATCCTAAAAAGGCTAAGATAGACCTATGACTGTTGATTGTATTTTCATTGGATGTTCACTTTAAACTAATGCTTATTGTTTTCTCATGTGTAATTCAGAGAATCTTAAGATTCATGTTAACACCATTATTGAATCAAGGTAAATATATATTTCTTATAGATATATTTCCTCATAATATGGTGTGTGAATAAAGTCATTGTAAAGGAGATTATTATACTATATCTAGTGGTCACCATGAGCCCATAGATGAAGAATATATAGACTAGGGAGATCAAAATGAACCTAGGTGTAGTAAGAGATAAAGGATTTAAAAGTACTTTGGTATAAATTTTCTAATATATTTGTTAGTAAGTGGGGAATTAAGATTTGATGAAGATATCTTTACTCCTAAAGAACTTTAGTGGAAAGAGGTTGTGAGTAGTGAAATTAAATCCATCATGCAAATAATAAATGAGAGTCGGTGGACCTTCCATTAGGAAATAAACCTCCAGGTTGTCAATGGATCTCGAAGAGGAATGTGAAAACTGATGGATCAATTGACGAATTTAAGTCAAGGATTATGAAAAAAGACTAAGTAAAGATAACATGTGGATTGCTTTGATAATTGTTCACTTATTATGTTAATATCATCCATTTGAATGCTTATTATTGTTGTAACATCACATAATCTCGAGATACATTAAATAAAAGTTAAGATGACGTTCTTAGATAATGAATTTAATAAATAGATTCATATTGAACAAACAAAAGGTTTTGTCTCTCCAGAGCAAGAGAAGAAAGTATGTAGACTTGTTAAATCTCTTTATGGATTGAAAGATGCACTAAAACAATGGAATGAAAATTTTGACAATGTGAAGATGTCAAATAGATTGAATTTCAATTAATGTGATAAATAAGTATATGTTAAAAACACTAAGTGTGGATACATCATTTTTTATATGCAAATGATACGATTATTATGGATAATAATAAAGTTATCATTAAATCTATAAAGAATTATATATAGCAAGTTTGATATTAAAGATATGATTGTGGAAGATTTGTATTAGGAATTAAAAATTCTAAAATATAGATAATGTCATTTATTACTAATCTCATTATATGGAAAAATGATAATTTTGGAAAAATATAGTACTAAAATTGATAGAATATCAAAGGTACCAAATCTTTATTCGTATAAACATATTAATGAAGGTGCATCTCAGTTAAAGTATTCTCAAATAATTGGTATTTTAATGTATGCTATGAACTGCATTCGCCAAGATATTTCTCACTCAATTATTAAATTGAGTATGTACGTAAGTGATATCAGAGAAGACCATTGTAAATATATTATAAGGGTTCCTATACATCTAACATTTACACTTAGTTATGCGATAGACTACACTCAATATCGAGTTGTACTTGAGGGATATAATGATGACATTAGAGGTTAAACATTTTCTTGGATATCCTAAAAACAAACTTGTATTTCCATATCCACAATGGAATCCTAATTACCTTAAGAACAAGCATGATGGTTTCAATTATTTTTAGAGGATATTATAATGTGGTCAAAATATATGAAAAAAATCTGTATATATTGCAATAGCCAATCAGCTATTAGGAGGTCACATAATCATATGTATAATGGTAAGTCTCGATATATCCATCGAAGATATGATACCATAAAAAAGTTTCCGTCAAATTGAGTAATCTCCGTGGATTATGTGAAGTCTAAAGATAATTTTATGGATCAGCTAACAAAAGGATTAACAAGAGAGAATGTATACTTATTATCAAGGGGAATAGATTTATTATAAAGATTTATATTGACAGAAACTCGACGTAGTTGAATGGATATCCCATGATATTGTTTTAAAGGCACAATAAAGTTATGACCGACTCTCGAAGTGAGCAATGATAATTGTTACCCATTCGTATGACATAATAGTGTCATTTGTAGTGGTTTAGGGTAGGTGTTTCTATATATCTATTATACCTTGGAAATCAAAGGTGGGGTATAAAAAGATCATCTTATTAGGAAGTCGCCTATGTGAGTGTGGAAGGTAAACTTCTTTAAGAATTTTGATATATATAAGTTCTCTATAGCACTGATGAAACTAGGAATTTTTTAGGATAAAAATTAAAACAACTAATACAACCAACAATGATTGGAGAAGTACAATGTGAGCTCTATTATCTTGATTTACACCAAATATGAAACAATTCAAGATATCACATTCACCAATCAGTAAGTAAATTCAATCATACTCACCAAGGGAGATTGGAGACCAAAAATAATCACTTCTAATGTAGAAATTAAGACACCCGGTAAAATTTATAAATAGATTGATCGTTCTAATAAAAAAATCACGAGAGTAAAAAACAACTAGTAACATCCTCAACATGAATGAAATAAATAGAAACGATACAAGTATATAAAATATGAGATAATAAAATACTAAATAAATTAGAATATTTTTTATACTATCCAACTGATAATAGAATCAAACTCCAACTATGGAATATAATATATCTCGATATCTAACTTTTAAACTCTGAATAAAAAATGCATCTCGTAAAAATATTTGACTCAAAAAATTTAAAATAATACAACTGATTGAAAAAATGAAATGTAAAAAATACACAAATGTAAAGGATTTACAATGCTCGACATCAACATCCTAAGAATGATAAATAAAATGGTGCTGAAGAAGCTCCTCTAATTAGTAGCTCAATTCTATGGAAACAAGCCTAAGACCAATACAAATATTTCAACAATAAGGATGAAACCTATCAAGTCTATGGTGCTTAAGAATATAACTACATTTGGTATACAATAATAATAACACATCTTCCTCCCATATTAAGTTGATTTTAAGTTTTTAAGTTACCCAAATAAAAAACAATGTGATTTTTATCCCAAACTTGTAGGAGCACCCATGTGATTTAATTTCATATTTTAATTAAGTAGTCTTTAATTTAACATTATGAACTTCATCTATTGTATCAAGAATCCTTCACTCTACAATAATCTCTTACATTCACAGTTTCTCGATTACTAAACATTATTCTCTTACATTAACGCTCTCAAGTTATGATTTTAAATATGTATCTCTAGTGTAAAAGTCTTTAACATTTTCGAGTGAGAGTTCAACATATCCTCTAATTTCATTTATAATATTATTCCCGAGTCAAAATCTCATGGTTATACATCACTATTGTAAATCATAATCCAGTATAATCACCTCAATATATAACTTAATGGAAATCACACAATCTGAAATATCTATGAGTATACACAACGCACATCAAATCACATGGTCTATGCTCAATCCCGCAATTAAAAGTACAAAGACATGTCCCTAATGCCTTCGGGGATCACTCATACGTACTATGTATAGTTATACGGCGTACAAACCCTATAACCTCAAAGTATTAACAAATGTATGACCTCGTGCCCAAAGCTATAGGAGAGGATCCCCCATTGTCCCACTCGAGAGAGAGGTAATTCAACATGTAAGATTAGGGTAAATAGGATCTAGGGGGCCCATCTCTGTCATTAGGAATATCACACGTGGTCAACATTGTACGTGACCCATCAAATCCCTTAAGTGGGTCACTCACGAGCACACAGACATCCACAATATGATTGCACATAAGTCAAGAAAATCAACACAATCCCTACTCAATTTGGTACACAAATAAACTTTTTTATTATAAGTTAATATGCATGTAATCTATAATCATTTATATATAATACTGTCTTGAACTAGTAAGGATCCAAAGTCTAGGTATCGTCTCATACCTAACATTTATAAGGATCATTGTAAATCAATAACTACCCTACTTGATGGGTTATAAATATGTTCTTAACTATCAAAGGTTCTACACAAGCATTAAGAATATTTGGTGTTATAAATCTCATCCCCAAACCAAGTCCCTAAACTAGGTATCATATCCAACCCACTTTTAAAAAAATCTATTTAAATCAACCACTACCCTACTCGATGGGTCACAAAGGTTCTCTCATTTTTTATCTGTATACCTTAATCGTTGAATGTTACTCACCGTTACAAATGTGGACTTAATCCTAAAGTATCTAACTTAGGATTCAATCACCAATACTATTCTTATAATATTTATTTCCATCTATCTAAAGTCTTCAACTTAAATAAATCTATAATTCCCACTTAAAAGTCTATAGAATAATTTTTTGGCCGAAATAATTGACTCAAATCGATTCACCCCAGACCGAATCAATTTGCCTCGAACCGAATCGATTCACCCCTAAGGCTAAATCGATTCACCCCTATAGCTTCTAACTTTTCACCAACTCGTTAATAATGGCCCTAACTCAATCCAAATAAACCTAAAAGCCTTTATACAATAATACTAACTCATCTCCTTTATAGGTAAATATCAGACAATAATTAGTAACCTATTTCATTATGTTATAGGTGACTAACAACTCATTTAAAGATCAAATATCAGAAATTATAAAATGATAATAATAATTTTATGTTCTACACAGGAATGATCTAATTAGCCTATGAATTCTCATCGATTTACACAATTACATGTGAGGTTTTAGAAATTATAACAAGTATTACAGGCATTTAATAATTTCTAAGTCAGATTACCATGATTCAAGTGTTAATTGATTGATTCTTTAACAAGGTTACATGAGTTTTATAATACAAAACTAAGGTTCATTATTAGATTACTCTTAAATATGAATTAAGAATTTATTATGAATAAAGTCCTATTTATACTTTTATCTTTACATATTCCAATTTACTACTATCATTCTAATATAAATCTAATCATATTCTTAAACAAATTAAACTTATCTCTGATTGGTTGAACAATCAATCCCCAATTTCCCCTAATTCTTCAAGCCAAAACCTTAATATTCAAGCTAAGGTTTCCTCCGCCTCTTCCTTAGCAGATAGGGCTCTGTTAAATATGTATTATGATAATTAGGATAGGTTGTATTAAATCACAATTCCCTAAATTAGTCTAGGGAACTAAAATTACCTCATTGAAAAAGGCCAAAATGAGCTCCAAGTGGACTAAAACTTGGCCCTACAAAAACACTACCCCAACGGAATAAAATATCACTATAATAAGTTCAAATCAAGCTATATAAATATCTCACGAACCTAATCGAATGATAAAATATTTTACAAGTTAATCATTTATTAAGTCGATTTATTATCTTATTAAATATTAAATTAATTAAATAACTAATATGTGAAGGTTATGATTAAATCTTAGTTACTAATTAATTTGATTGCAACTTGGTACTATAAGAACCTACTTCACGATCATTGAGACCCGATGCCAAGGGAATAATCCAAATTCTTAACCTCTTGACCATTCACTAGTCGCCTATAAGATTAAGTCATTTATTATTTATCTTAATGAATTATTATGAGTTCAATCAAATTTATAGCAATACAGTCCAATTAACACGTAACTCAATTACGTAATACAACATATGTAACATCACACAGTCACATCTCAATTTACTAAACAACATATTAAATGTCCAACATCTAAAATCATAAAATAACATACTGCATGTCATATGAAAATAACAATTCATCAATATTCTATAATAAATTTTATAATTAAAGAAAAATGCTATAAAAATACGAGGTATTACATAAATATTTCGAATGGAATCTCTCTAGTGTATGCATAGATTTTTTAGGTTAATGATGGGAATCCCCAAACCAGCTTGCACGCACCACAAGACTAATCCCTTCGACTCAGAGAAGACTCTTATAGAGATTTCTCTCTGGCTCATGGACCTTTACAGGAAACGAACCAGTGACCTCTGGGGAGAAAACCTAAGAACTAACTAGCTGAGTTGACCTGAGGGTTTTGTATGTATAATTGGTTCCATGTTTATTCAAACAATTTCCATTCAAGTGGGTATTGATAGAATAAACATTTTTGTAGTTATTAATTGGGTCACCTTTAAACCCTTATTAAGATGATACTCACATGTTTCTCAAAATAATTTTGGTGAGAATATGTTCAACTCTGTGAGTAAATTAAATTTTATATTCACATTTTAAAAATAATAGAGTATTGAATGAGGTTTTTTAAGTACCCACTTATAACTTGGAAAGTTTGTTGGAGTGTAATGGAAAAGCTTTGTCCCACGTAGAGAGTTTATGAAAAATGGACAGTGTTAATTTACTGTAATAGCTTAAGGCTTTAAATAAATAACTCATTGAAAAAATTAATTAAGTATATAAATTTAACGAGGAAATTCGATATCTCTGTTAATTTGATTTGAAAAATATTAATTAGTAACTAGAGTTAGCTTTTGCATTTTATTTTTGTGTATTAGTAAACTATTCGAACTAATAATACTTATGTTCCAAATGACTTAATAAAATCAATAATGTGGCTGAAAAACTAATTTACTTAAGCTTAAATTAATATAATAACATATTGCCATTTTATTTAAATTTAACTTAGGATGATTTATGAGGAGGCCCTATATTTCTTGTGATGAGTCGAGAGTTCCCATGTTATAGTTTGTGTTGGACATATTATGTGGAGTAAATAATTGTGATAGTTTTATGGATTACATAGCTAGAGTGAGAAATATAATCCTCTTAAGCTCATAGGGTTGATTGATTCTATGGTTCCTTATAAGTGGAAGTAGGATATATAGCACTATTTAAGGATGGTTGAGTGCTCATAGGTAGAGTGTCATGTGCTAGTTAGGTTATACTAACAAAGGATGTATTATAGTGGTGGGAGTTTGTTACCAGTCGTTATGCCTATTCTGAGTTTTGGAAGTTAATTGAGCATAATATATGAGATTATTAATGAAGAATGATTTTCTTATTCTGGTTCAAGACAAATGCATCGTAGCCCGGTGTGAATAAGGATTCACTCGACTATCACAATATTTACCCGAGGAGGTTAATACAAAGGTAAAGAGGTTGGATCTATTTATTATTAGATTGATTTAGAGGATTAAACATTGACTTAGAGGACTCAATAGGTTCTTTTGGGGAAGCTAGTGACAAGCAACAAAATGAGTGTGCTATGTGTGAATATATAGCTTAAGTGAAAGTCGGTCTCAAGAGTAATAAAACTCGGTAAGTCGGAGTTAAATCTTCAGGGAATAGAATACTCGCGATGAGAGAAGGGACGGTATCTTAATTCTAGTCTTTGACTCACAAACAGAAGGAAAAGCTGATGTATTATTGTGGGAATTGATTTGTAACTACCGAGACAATTTAAGCTATGAAATTGAAATTTAAACTAATTTAAGCGAAGATGAAATCCGATTTTAAAATACGTTTGGAAAATGTGGTTGGGATTTAATCCCCCGTACCCTGGGTTTTTTATGATGAATGAAAATCTCTTTGAGTTAATTAATTAATTAAAGAAAAACCGTCAGACCGATTCAAACCACCAAATATGTTTGGGCATTAACCCGTGCAATAATTGGTCAAAAATTGATATCCGCGATTAAAACATTAGCTGACACGTATAATGAATTCTCATATACTTGGGTTGCTTTCAAGAAACCAGGTTGAGAGATTTGCACAATTAGTCCAGGATAATATCAACCTCGATGAATTAATTAGTTAATTATTAAAAAAATTATATTCAAAGTTTGAAACCCTAGGTTGGGTTCATGTTCCCCAACCTATGAAAGAATTTAGCTAGACATGAAGAATATTTCTAAGAAACTTATACTAAGTATGAAGGAATTCATAACTAATATATGAAGAAAAGAGGAATTGAAATTTAGATAGCGATTGAGAAGAATCTAAGATGCATGAACAAAGAAATCCCAACTAAGCAAGAAATTGCAGAATTTAAATGAACTACACTTTATTGAATTGCAAATGCGGAAATTACCAGGTGCTTGTATTACCCATAACTATCAAAATAATATCTTGAATGCCCTATTTAAACACCCAAAATGGCCAAGAGGCTAAGTCAGAGCCCTAACCAACTTACCTACAAAATATGAAAAGATAAAATCCGCAGCAAAATGAATCCATCGACCAAACCAAACCCCTTCGAGAAAACCTCTTGGGAAAGTGAATCAATTCTCTCCAAAATCGAACCGGCTTGGTTTTGGCTACTATTCTGGCACTTTATAAATGCAAAAAAAGTTCTCCTTTTTGCAATTTTGACCCCGAAACTTTGCTCAATCTTCAAAGTGATGTAACTTCTACACCGGACATAAAATAAGGTGCATTTGTTCCTATGTTTTCGTGAACTCGAGGTCTAGGATTTTCATGTTATCGATTTCTACGGGTTTTGGATGAAAAATTATTAATTTTCCCTTCACTATCCTTTCTTATCCTGTCTTCCTCATTCTGTGCTATTCTCTTCCATTCACTTGCATTAATTACCTATAAAACACATTAGAAATACAAAAAGTAAGAAACAGTTGCCAAAAAGGTTAGTTGCAATTAGTATGAGCTGAGTCTGGGATAAAATAAATGTTCGAAACTATAAAAATGTCGAAATTGAAGTGATAAATATGAAATATTAATTTTGGATCAACCCCTATAACTCAAGACGTAGCTGGTCCCGAGCAATGTAAGAGAATAAAAAATAAGGACAATAAATAGCATTTATTAACTAAGGGATAGAATAGCTTTCTTGCATGCATGCGATTGCATTAAGCATATGCAACAAGCCATTAAACCCCTAAGCTACCCTTATAGGACGAGTGGTGTCTCGTGAGGGTTTGCAGTGAATTTAACCACAAAACTCAATTTGTACCACATGGAACGACTCAAGGGTAAATCAAAATAAATAAAAACTGTACAACTAAAATTCCAAAAAAATAATTAAAAAAAATTGTGTGAAAAATCTCAATTCATAGTGTGCAAGTGCGAAGCTGAAAATTAACCATCAACATCCATCGATTGATCAGAACGTTACTTTTTGATAATTCGTTTTGATTTTAATTTCTCGTGGGATAAACTTACAAAAAGAATCACTCAGATAATGGCTTTATTTTTCTCTCAGTGTTAATGAAATTAAGAGTAAATATAATGGACACGATTTCACACACACTAATTGAAAGACGAAAATTTTTACGATGAAAATGTCTCATGAAAGGATTACGGTTGTTAGAAAACGAAAAAATATCATTCTTTATTCACACCAATTTGTCTCATTATATATATATATATATATATATATATATATATATATATATATAGAGAGAGAGAGAGAGAGAGAGAGAGAGATAGAGATAGAGATAGAGATAGAGATAGAGAGAGAGAGGGAGAGAGAGAGAGAGGCTCTCATACATATTAAGTATACATACTTGCTAGCGGAAACGTATTTTTTAAAAATATTAAAAAAATTATTTTTGAGTTGAATTTTTATAAGTCATATTTAAACATTTCAAGGGACTCATATAAAAAAATTCAACTCCAAATAATTTTTTTTTCTATTTAAAAAAATTATTCAAACTTCCATAGCTTTTAAAGTGATTTAAAAGTTACAAAAGTTTGACCGATTTTTTTTAAATAGAAAAAAGATGTTATTTTGAGTTAATTTTTTTATATGGGTCCTTGAAATGTTTAAATACCACAAAAAAAAACTCAACTCAAAAATATTTTTTTTCTATTTTAAAAAAAGTGGTATGTATACTCGATATGTATGCACGATATGTATTAGAGCCTGTTTGTATACATGTACATGCGATGATTGATTTCGCTATTCGGACAAGTTAGAACTTTCTATTTGTTAAGGGTGTTTTCGATAATTATGGAAATATTCAAAATTTTCGGAGTTAGAAAATTCTCTTATAAAAATCCGTTGGTACTGTTTCGGGCTTTTGCTCATTTTTTGGGGATAGTAAGGCCAATGATACTAGTGGTAAAAGTTGAATGGGTAGGGACAAAGGCATGGAAAAATGTATGATGGATAGTTCAAATGTGTGTGCTTTAAATGTTTGGCTTATGGGCTTACAACTAATAGGTTCCCTAATGACAATCAGGAAACTTAAGGGCCCCAGAGATAATTAGGGAAGAAAGGACAATGTCCACATTTCTAGCCCCACCGATGAGACTATCATTACCCTCAACAATCATAGCTTCACCACTAATACGTTTATCATGTCTCACCTTTAAATGCTCATCCTCTGTCTCATGAGCTTCTGGGTATGTTTCCTATTCTCGTTCATATGAGCCGAGTTTATTTGATAATCGAGCATTAAACTCATTCGTTATCCATAAATTTGAAGTATTCTAGATTACTTGATATTATGGTAGATACACTCCTATATATAGATACATTTTTGGGTAGAGGTACCTCATTATGCTATATTTGTAATAATGTGGGGATATATATATTGAGTGCTTATGTTTTATCATCAATCTATTGGTGTTAGATATGCATCCATATGATGTGATTTTGAGGCTGGATTGGTTCTTATCACAATCATGTTTATTATAACATGAAGGATATAGCCTTTTTATTCTTGGTTAGGAGATGTATTTGATAGTGATGTTGATACCTAATGGAGGGTCTATAACTCTTACATTGAATATGGTAATTCTTCAATAATCACCGTATCATTAGAGCATAATTCAATTATCTATGACTTTCCTGGTGTGTTTTATGAGATATTTAGGTTACCTTTGACCATCTTATAATGATTTTTTTCATTGACTTAGACATTACGTAATATATCAATAATGAAGTAACCATACCATATATGACTTCTTGAGATGAGGGAGACATATTCAACAATTACTCAAACTGCATCAATTCAGAGGAGTACGTCAACATGGGGAGCCCTAGTCAGCATATTTGTAAAGAATAAGGATGGATCGTTTTGTATATATAGTGAATGTTTATAATTGAACAAGGAAACGATCTGGGATAATTATTCATTATCATGAATCTATGATTTGTTCGATCACTTGAGAGGTATTTTATAATTCTCAAAGATAGAATTGAGATCCGATTATCATCAGTTGCATGTCAAGCAGGAGGATATACCCAAAACTGCATTTCTTACTCTCTATGGATCATAGGAGTTGAGGGGGGTTTGTTGTTTGGGTTAACCAGTGCTCCAACATTGTTTATGGACCCTATGAATGTGATACCCCGCAAATTTCATATTTAAAGTGATATGTCTTAAATATAAAATTTTATAAAAGCAAACAATTAATAATTATTCTATGCATGTAAATGAGCATAAATAAACATCAACTACATCAATATGGTAACAATAAACATCTAAGTTGTTAACAATAAGAATATGAAAAGAATAATAAAAAATGATAATACCCAAATACAAAATAAATCTTCAAGTAAACAATTGATCAACTAAAATAAATTAAATGGTATATGGTATTAAAATCAATGACTAAATAATAGTCTACACCAAAGATCCGCAATAAATAGCCAAACCAAAGAAGTAGAACTACAATTCTACTCCTCTGGTTCGTCATGATCCAAACCTAAAAATATTCTCAAAACTAGAGGGTCAACACCAAGCAAGAACTTCTTACATGATCCCAATCATAGGATCCATATAATAATAATAAAACCATGTCATTCCAATGAAAAAATAATTAGGTGATAATCCTAATCCACGTTATTATATTGTCAATAATATATTTATGTTTATTATAACTAACGAGTAAACGACATAGTTCACTAGCAATCGTTACTCTATTATAATCTTTAAAGTTATACGCTACTCCATCCTCATTGTCCCAAGTTTTCGTTACCTCCTGATCAAACTAAACTCCATGCATGGGATGTCTTAAAATTAAATCCAAAGAAGGAAACCCCTACCACACTTTTGTTTAGCCGAATATTTTTTTAGAAGGAAATAGTATGATACTTTTGAGTACAATAAATCATAATTAAATAATTATAGAAAGCCTGGATATTAAAATCATGAAAAAAATGAACACAACACTTAATATTTTTGTGGTTAGGAAAATGGCTACGTCGATAGAGGGGGTTCTCAGATATTTTTATTAATTTCTCAAAGGTTCAAAATTACCCTTTGTCCTTCGGTGGGATTTGTATTTATAGCAGCAAAAACTAGTTGAGTTATACAAGAAACTCACCTAGCTCCTTATTGGCCCATTGGTGATCTTGTTTATCTCATCCGAGACTATAGGTAACCAGTTGAGTTCTTAATTATCCATGTGATAAACCTTTGTTATTATCCATACGGCACTGGATTTGACTGGGGCAATGTGTTGGTCATGTTCGGGTGGCCAAAAGTTGTGATTCTATGAGTTGGTCCCCATAATTGCCCCTAAAATTCTTTGCCAAAGATGGGCTGAAGAATTTTAAATCCTTTGTAGGCCCAAGTTGAGCCCAAAGCTTGAGATGTCTAATTGGATACGTTAAATATTATTTGAAACCGGCAAGGGTAAGATGGTCATTGCAAAACAAAACCGTTGAAATCCTTCTTGAGCATCGTTCCGTATGATTGATTTGTTGGAATTCGAACGTCACTTAGTTTCAAACTCTGTAGCGTCGTTTTGCCCATCCATTTATGCTCAAAAGACTTCTGAAGCTTCTGTTTTTTTACTTGATTTGTAAATTCTCTTCATTTCTTCTTGCTTTTTCATCTCATAGTTCTTTTCTGTTTGCATCCACTGTATATTCTTCTTTTATTCTTCTATTCTATGAAAATTGTTTACACTCTCTATGAGAAGAACTTAGAGGATTTCATAAAAGCTTATTACATCCCTTCTAGGGTTATAATCAAATGTGCCCCCATGCCTAGAAACTACATCGCGGTTAATGGTGGCCACTAGATTCATACTCTTATTGTGGTTCAAGGGCGGTTAACGTTTCATCCAAACCAATTTTTCTTGGAGTTTTGTGATTATTTTGATGTCGTTCCAGATCAACGTGCTCCCAATAACTAGGGCATTGGAAATGGAGTTCATGGGATTAACAAACTTTATGGGACTAACTTGGGGATCCCATATATAAATTATTGTTATTCCTGGTCCCACGTCATAAAAGGTGTTTTATACCTGAAGGCAAGGAAGGACAACAAGGTTCTAGTAGTTAACCTTCCTAATTCCAATAATGGATATTAGGATCAAGTTTTTATCACTCGTAATTGGAAACATCCTCCTCTCTTAGAGGGTGAACAGTATCATGGGTTTGTGTGCCCAAAATAGGGGAGTGATATAGGTTAATACTTTTATTTTCATGCCTTTTATGAAATTTCTACTAAATATGGTGACTGATAATGTTTTTTTCTTTTCTTTATCTGAGTAACTCAATCAAAGAAGAAAGAGCCCTCCCTTGCTTAAATCAACAGGGAAAAGCTATTGAAAGTTTAAAAGTTACGGGAACCCCTAGTTCTAGGAGGTTATCATCCTCGCTCTGCCTCTTTTTTGCTTGAATATAAGAATTCTATTGGTAGCTTCACAGCTCGTCTATTAGACAACATCCGTGATCTCCCACTCGTAAGTAAGGAAGCTTATGTTTTTTTCTCCTTTGAATCACTAGATGTTGAGTCCATCCCTATTGAGGAATGGGATTCAATGGCTCATAAGAGGAGAATTTTACTGTTTGAGGACGATGATGTTGATATTGGTGCCTCCTCCCCCAAGACCATGTCCTTGAAAAAAACTGAACAAGAAGGCCCCAGAGATAAGAACAAGAATGACAAGGATCTCATTCCCTCGTTACCCTGCCCTTTCGTCTATGAGGTCTTCACAGATGTTGTCAGTAGATAAGAATCCTTCATTTGCCTAAAATTTGTTAAAGGGAGATGTGCTCACCAGTGATCGTAAATTAATTAAGCAGTTATCTTATGAGAAACTTACATCCCATGTCGCTCAGGCATTGTCATTCATAAGCCCATAAACTATTTTTTTCCTCCTATAAATGGCTAGATGCCTTTTTGTGTTATAAATATCTCCCTTATTTGTTTGTTTATAATTTGGGAAGATTATTTTTTTGGATAGTCGTTTTGACCAATCCAAATTTAATGACGAGCTAATTGATACTCTTCAAAATTCTTAGGAAACCCTTGCCTCTACCAAGAAGGCTTGTGATGAGAAGAAAAAGTCCACTGGTGATGCCATGAGCTCACTGAAGAACGAGTGTGATCATCTGAAGGCATCAAGGACCAGCTCAAGGCCAAACGCGATCATTTAATATATAAAATCTGAAGACCTCTCCTCTGCTAAGGAGGCAAGTTATGAAAAATGATACACTGAGGCCTTTGAGGACGTCAAATGTTAATTGGCCTTCATTCGAGAATCCAATTTTAAGAAAGGTTTGGATGCTGCCTCGGTGAGGATGAATGTCCCTATTGATTCTAAACTCTTTGGTGATCATAATCTAGGTTCTCCATCAAAGGTTGATAAAGAGACCACCACAAGTGTCTCGGTCGATCAGAGTGGTGATGTTTCATCCAAGGGCCAGGCCCTAGAGAGAGAGGAGCAGGTGAAAAGTAAAGGAACTTAGTATAAGACTAATTATTCTCATATGCTCTTGTATATTTCTTTTAATCGCTGTTTGTAAGGGCTTTGCCCACTTTTGGTGTTATTAATTAAAATCTATTTTTTTTGCTAATTGCAATATTGTCTAGACACTTTGTTGAATATTTTTTCGTTCGCTTTTTACTTTCTATAGTCCACAAACATTATCGAGGACAATCCTTCTTCTCTGTAAATTTAGATTTCCTCCTTGGTTGGGATGCTAGCACGTCTCTGTTTGCAAGGCCTTTAATAAGATGACTAGTGCGTATAAAGACTAGTCAGCCTTATTGGCCATGCTAAAAACTGATGTTAAGGACCTGGGGATGTAAGTACCCTCATACAGGAGGAGGTGAATACTTTAAAGGCCCATCTAGCTAGGGAAAAGGACATCGGAGATGTTGGCCCCTTCTCTAAACTAACAATGATGATCTTAAAAAGAAGCTCACTGATATAGTGGAAAAATAGCTCATGTCATCATGATAGGACTCAACCATGATAATGTCAAACTGCATTATTTGTTCAGGATGGGTCCTCGAGCATCATAGGTTACGGTCTGTGATGAAGGTTGGGTGGATGCTTCTGTCAGGATAGAGGAGGTAAAGAGTGAAATTTACAAGCATGGTTCGCTGAAAGCCTTAAGTATTTTAAAAAGTACTCTCAACTTTAGTATATGTACCATGTTGATTGTTTGGCTTACTGGCATCCTCCTTTGGCAGTGAAGAGAGTTAGGTTCCTTTGGATGTTGTTCCTCTTCAGCTGGCCAAATATATTTTACCTCTCACAATGGTGATGATGAGTTCTTATCAAACCCTGATGATAGCCAATGAAGAGCAATTGTTGCTTTTCTCACATGCCGATCGTAGCATTTTCGTCTTTTTTTGTATTTTTGTTATTATAGATGATATTTTTTATAACCTATAATTTTATTATAATAATTTATTTATTTCATATAAATACTTTGCATTTTTCCATTACATTATGCCGAGAATGTGTTTTGTTGTCTTATTTTATCTTTTAAGTTGTGTCGTCACACTACCATAAGCCTAGAACATACTACGGCAAAAATGCAAGTTGTTTAACAGACATCAACCCATTCATAATTTTATTCGATCAAGTTAGCTTTAGTGCCTAGGGATCCCCGTAGGTCTTTTATTTTCCTCAGCAATCCATGAGGTCCTTGTTTTTTCTGTGATGAAGACCTAGAGACCTTAGGTTTAATTATAATTAGTCATTTACAATTATAATTAAGCTAAAGTAATATTGATCGGTATTTCGATTGTTAATGCAAAATGTGAGTCGATCATTTTGGAACAATGCTAAATAGTCATAATGTTAAATAATTGATTGAACCACTTGGATCCTAATTAATCATTTTAAATCAAACTCTAAGCACATAAGCTCTGAAATACAAATTTACCAAAACTAAGTACGCTGGAAATAAAATCAAAAGTAAAATTTCTTGAGATTAGCCTCATTCTAAGCTCTGGGTATCTCTATGCTCTTTATTGTTTCCAAGTGATGGGCTCCTTGCAGATCATCTCTGATCATCTTTAATGGTCCCTCCAAGTTACATCCCAACTTTTTATTCGAAGGTATTTTGGCTCTATCGAGGACTTTTATGAGGATATAATGCCAAACATGGAATTTCAACGGTTTGACTCCCTTCTTATACTGCTTGGCTACCTGTTATTGGTAGGAGGCCAACTTTATAATGGCATGTTCCCTCCATTATTCTTCTAGGTCAATTTTAATGCTCATAGATTTATCATTCTAACCTTACTCGATAATGATAGTCTTTATGGTTGGCAGACTATCTTCTAAGGGGAATACAACTTCCATACTATAAGTTAGAGCGAAGGGCATTTCACTAGTAGGTCTCCTCGACGTAGTGTGATATGCTTAGAGAACATGTGGAAGCTCATCCACCTAATCTCCTTTTGATCTTTTCAACCTCTTTTTTAAGCCATCGAGCATCATTTTTTGAAAGCCTCTACTTGTCCATTGCTTTGGGGGTAGGCCATAGAACTAAAATGGTGTTTGACTCCATCGTAAAAACCTTAGAAAGTACCACTTTTAAATTGCGTGCCGTTGTCCGTTATGATTGTCCTTGGTACCCCAAAGCGAGTTATGATATTCCTCCAGATGAATCTAATCATATCAGTGTCTCTGATGTTTGCCAATAGCTCTACTTCAATCTATTTTGTGAAATAATATGTGTCGACCAATAGGTACTTATGATTTTTGGTGAAGTTGGGAGGGGCCCTAAAATATCTAGCCCCCATTGTGTGAGTGTCCATGGACTAGTTAGAGACTTCAGGCCGTTAGCTGGTTTATGAAGCATGGGAGAGAAATTTTGGCACTTTTCACACTTTTGGGTGTAAGTATTTGCATTTTTATATATATACGGTCACAAGTATCCTTATTTGATTGCTCAAAAGGCCAGAGACCTTCTTCCTATGTGGCTCCCATAAATCCCATCGTGTAGCTCATAGAGAACTTGGTCGACATCTTTTGAATGCACACATTGAAGTTAAGGGCATGTGAAGGATATTCTATAGAGCTTTTCCCCAAGTTCAAGGTAGAACTATGCAACTTTTACCCGAACTTGATGATCTTGTTTTTTATTGATCGGTAAGGTTTCATTCTGTAAATAAGAAATTATCGGGTCCGTCCATTTCGAACCCTTTTCTGCAGTGAGAACGTGCTCGGATGTCATTGTCTTTGTAATTCTAGGCTTTTCGAGGAACTCATTGTTGATACCAAAATTAGTATGCTGATGTGGACAAATAATAAGAAGACACGTGTCAATTTACGAGGCACAATAGCAACGAGGAAGATCATTCCCCCGACCAACATACTCACTCCGAGCAACAGGTATACTCCGAGGAACACTAGTCTTCCGAGGAACACCAACCCTCCGAGGAAATCTTGTCCTCCAAGGAACTCCAATGCTCCGAGGAACTCCTGGACGACGAGCAACTAAGGCGGTTCGAGCTTCATCTCGACCTCAGCATTAATTGCCAGATAATCAACAGTTCAACTATTCATTGAATGCTTATCATCTTGACACACACGTCTGAAGAACCTTAAATGAATTACCCTTTCATATGTATATCATTTAATGTATCACCTTTTCATGTATAGCCTAAAGGCTATAAATACCTTGTATCACCCTCATTCAAGGGGACCTGAATTTCTTGAGAGCACTTGTAATCGAGAATTCCCAAACACTCAGCAATAACATAACAGTGGACGTAGGCCATTCATATAAGGCTGAACCACTTTAAAATCTTTTGTTTCATTTATTTATCTGTGATTAAATAATTAGAGTAATCTAGTTTTTTACATCAACAGATTGGCGCCGTCTATGGGAATGATTGTTATTATCGTTTTTCACCAAAAATCATTCATCATCAAATGGCAGATAATCCGGAATCCAGCAATCGAAATGCTGGAAATGCTGGAAATCCTTCAAATCCCTCTGCACCTCTAGATATGGCTGGGATTATGACGAATCTGGCTCAAGGACAAACAGCCATGCAAGAAATAATGAGGCAACTCATACAAACCCTTCATGGCGGTGCACCTGCACGTTCAGGACAGCGAAGTGGTCAGAGGCAAACTTATTTACTTTCTTTACGATCCAGGCGTACTGAGTCATATCGTAATGAGGAGTCTGATGATTTCTCTTATCAACCTGGGCGAACTTCGTCAATAAGGGCTACAGATACTGATCAACGTATCACTCTCTCTTCAGAAAGACCCAGTGCCTTAGAAAGACTAAGTAGGGTGTCTCCTTTCAGTCGATTAGGCCCTAGGAGGAATAGGAGTCCACCTAAGACCATGTCGAGGAGTTTTCGACGACCATCAGATCTAAGAGAAGGATCAGCACAATCACGACCAGTTGCTCGTCAAGATAGATCTCAGGAGGCCACATCAGAACAATCAATTGCTCGAACTAATAAGCCCGAGGAAGGAAACGATGCGTGGAAAGGTTCCATTCAGCGATTGGAGGATAGATTGGGAGAAATGGCCAAGGCGAAGAATCCCTTACAACGAACTTTTATTCAAGGGACACCTTTTGTCCAGGCCATTGTGGGTTTTCCTACCCCATCGAAATTTAAAGCACCAGTAGTGACCCCCAAACATGATGGAAAGACAGATCCTGTTCTTCATATAGAGCAATATCAAGCTGCCGCCGATATCTATGCTGTCCCCAACGAGATGAGATGCAGAGCATTCTCAGGAACTCTTACTGGAGCTGCCCAGATATGGTACAACAATCTTCCTCGGGGTAAGATTTCAACTTTCTTTCAGTTGGCCGAGTTGTTCATCGACAATTTCTGTTTTGGAGCAAAACCAGTAAAACGAGTAGCACACTTGTTAAGTGTTAGACAAAAATCTGGTGAGAGTACTAGTGATTACATAACTCGTTTCAATGAGAAGCTGGAAGTTATAGATTATGAGGAGAAGACAACAATCACCGCCTTGATGAGTGGGTTGTTGCCTAATAAGTTGTATTACACTTTGGCGAAAGATCCACCTAAAACTATGTCAGAGTTGATGGCAAAAGCGGCCAAAATCATGAATCCCGAGGAAGCTATGGCTGCAAAGAAGAATATGGTTAAAGACACCAAGGTGGAAGTCGACAAGTCTAAAAATAAAGAGCATAAGGGCAATGGCGGTGACAAGCGTTCCAGAAATAATAAGTCATCATGGGAAGTCCTGAAGAAATTCGATAATTATACTCCCTTGAAAATGGGTATTAATCATGTCTTGGAAGAAATCAAGAATAGCAAGGAGGTAAAATGGCCGAAGAAACTGAGGTCAGACCCTGATGCGAGGAACAGGGATAAATATTGCGAGTTCTACAAAGATCATGGCCATATGACTAAAAATCGCATAGCTCTTAAGAATGAAATTGAAACACTCATCCGAAGAGGAAAGCTAGCAAAGTACGTTGATCGGGGAGGTGAAAGAAGAAATAATGATCGAACTAGAGAGATATCTAGATCTCCTCGTCGAGCAGAGGAGACAAAGAAGAGAGGCTATGAAGATGATGCCGAGGATGACCCCGATCTTCCCAAGAAACCAAGGCAGCCAGAATGAGAGGTATTTTCCATACGTTTTGGGTCATTTGATTGTAATGTTATTACAGGAGGAGATGCTGGAGGATATCTTACTGCAGAAAGAAAAGCTTACCTCGGAGAGGCACAAGCTTGCTCGTACATTCAGCGAATAAATTTGGCCGAGGAGGATCGTCCGAGGAAGGTAAACAAAGAGAAGTTGGTTATTGTCTTTTCAAAAAATGACCTGGCAGGTGTTCTTTACCCTCACGACAACCCTTTGGTGATCAAAATGAGGATGAAAGAAGTAGTGATTTCAAGGGTGCTGGTAGACAATGGCAGTTCGACAGACATCATGTATTATTCCTGCTTTGACAGTTTAAATTTGAAACTATCTCAATTGGAACCTTATCACAGACCTCTTCTGGGTTTCGTTGGAGAGAAAGTTTTTCCACTTAGGACGATCAAGTTGGATATATTCATTGGAACTTGGCCTGCTTGTCGAACAGAGAGAATACGCTTCTTTGTGATGGATAAGAATGTGAAGTCAGCCTACAACATGATCATGGGAATAGTTGGTTTGAAGAAGTTCGAAGCAGTCCCATCTACAGTACATCAATGTTTAAAATTTCCAACAAATTTCGAAGTGGGAGTGGTGAAAGGTGATCAAAAAGTAGCTCGAGAATGCTATTATTCATCTGTTGAGCAAGAGGATCTTGAAGAGTCAAGCAAAAAGACTACTACTTACCAGGTGGATGAAAGTACAGAAATTGAAACACTTGATCCAAGAGATGAATCCCAACTTGTAAAAGGACAGGTGATGGAATCTACAGAAAATGTTATTCTAGACGATGAACACCCTGAACGAGTAACCCAGATAGGTTCATCGTTGGATGCTTCAATAAAACAGGAGTTGATAACTTTCTTGAGAAACAGAAAGAAAACTTTTGCGTGGAGTCATGAAGACATGCCAGGAATAGATCCAAACTTCTTATGTCATGAGCTCAATGTGAATAAGGAGATCAAGCCTGTAAAGCAGAGGAGAAGGGTATTTATCCCCGAGAAGAATCAAGCTATTCAAGAGGAGGTCGACAAGCTCCAGAAAGCTCAATTCATTGAAGATGTGAAGTATCCAGACTGGTTGGCAAATGTGGTGATGGTAAAGAAGAAAAATAATAAATGGAGAATGTGTGTTGATTTCACTGATCTCAACAAAGCCTGCCCAAAGGATCACTTCCCATTCCCCAGAATTGACCAACTAGTGGATGCTACCTCGGGGCACGAGCTGCTCAGCTTCATGGATGCTTACTCTGGTTACAACCAGATCAAAATGAAACCTGAAGACAGGGAAAGCACTTCTTTTATTACCCCTAGGGGAACTTATTGTTATAATGTTATGCCTTTTGGTTTGAAAAATGCAGGAGCGACATATCAGCTGCTGATGAACAACGTTTTTGCTGAACAAATCAGTTGCAACATGGAAGTCTATGTCGACGATATGCTGACAAAGAGCAAGAAAGCTGCTGAGCATCTCGTTGACTTAGGTCAGACCTTTGATCAACTGGATAAATACCAGATGAGGCTCAACCCGACGAAGTGCACCTTTGGAGTACGAGAAGGAATGTTCCTCGGGTATATCGTCAACCAACGAGGCATTGAGGCAAATCCAGCAAAGATCAAAGCTCTTTTAAGGTTGCGATCTCCAACGACGAAGAAAGAAGTGCAGAGTCTTACAGGACGAGTTGCAGCGCTCAATAGATTTGTATCTCGAGCAACTGATAGGTGCCTTCCATTCTTCAAAACACTCCGAAAAACTTTCGAGTGGAATGATGAATGTGAAAAAGCCTTTCAAGACTTGAAGAAATATCTGGGAACACCTCCACTGCTGTCCAGACCAGTGATGGGAGAAAAGTTGTACTTATGCCTGGCAGTATCAGAGAATGCAGTCAGCTCGGCATTGATCAGATTGGAGAATGAAGTCCAGAAGCCAATTTATTACACAAGTAAGGCTTTCCGAGGTGCAGAGATCAGGTACCCAAAGTTGGAAAAATTGGCATTGGCATTAATTGAAGCAAGTAGAAGAATGAGGCCTTATTTCCAGGTCCATACCATCGTCGTATACACCGACATGCCATTGAGACAAGCCCTTCATAAGCCATAAAAATTAGGAAGACTGATGTATTGGGCAATAGAGCTTGGTGAATATGATATTGTATATGAACCCAGATCGTCATTAAAAGGACAGGCTGTAGCAGACTTTATAGCAGAATTTACATATCCTGATACCCCCGAGGAGCAAAAGTTGCTCGCTAACCAACCTGTGGATGTTACAGTATCAACAGACATGAGTCCAAATCAACTCCGGTTGGTAAAAGGGCTTGTGGATGTAGAAAGATCATCAAATTCAAACCCAGACCAACTCCGGTTGGTAAAAGGGAAAGAAGAGATGGTCGACGAAGAACAAAAAATACCAGGGGAGGATGAAAGGAAACATCAGATATTTCACCGAGGAACTCTGTCAGAAAAGAAATTTAAAGACGAGTTACCTACATGGAGATTATATGTAGATGGGTCATCTTGCACAACAGGTTGTGGGGCAGGAATTGTTTTGAACACCCCATACGACATTGACGTGGAATATGCCTTACGATTACAATTCAAAGCTTCCAATAATGAGGCTGAGTATGAGGCCATAATAGTAGGTCTTAATTTAGCAAAGATTATGGAAGCGCAACAAGTGAGGGTATTCAGTGATTCTCAATTAATTGTGAATCAGATGATGGGAACGTATGCAGTTAAAGGAGAATTAATGGTCAAGTATCATGCAAAGGAGATGGAGTTGTTGGCAGAATTTGATGCCATTCAGTTGATCAGAATACCAAGAATGAAGAATGCACAAGCAGACGCACTGGCCCGACTAGCATCAGCTACTCGTACCGAGTTGCGAAGAACGATACCAATTGAGGTGTTAGAAAGTCGAAGCATAGATGAAGGCCTGACGATGAATGTTATTTCCTTTGATTTAGGACCATCTTAGATGGATCCCATCAGGGCATATGTCGAGGAAGGAGAATTACCGGAGGATAAGATCGCTGCCAAGAAATTGAAGTTTAAAGCTGCTCGGTATGTACTAACTAATGGTGTTTTGTATAGACGAGGAATTATGGCAGGTTTGCAAAGATGTGTACATCCCTCCGAGGTGAAAGAATTAATTGAAGAGATCCATGAAGGGTCTTGTGGAGCCCATGTAGCAGGGCGGACACTGTTGCAAAGGGCGATGACGCAGGGATACTACTGGCCAACGATGAGGGCTGATTGTATAGCCTATGCTAAGAGATGTGATAAATTCCAACGTTTTTCTTTCGTCCGACGAACTCCACAAGCATTGTTGACACCCATAACTTCCCCTTGGCCTTTTGCCATGTGGGGAATTGATTTGGTTGGACCACTGCCAATGACCCGAGGAAGATTCAAGTACCTCGTCGTCGCAGTGGATTATTTTACTAAGTGGGTAGAAGCTGAGCCTCTTATTGATATGACATACGATAAGGTGTACCAATTCGTTTGGAAGAATATCATCTGTCGATATGGTCTCCCTCATGCCTTCATCACAGACCATGGAACACAGTTTGATAACGAGGAGTTTGCCGCCTATTGTCATCAGTCAAACATTTTGAAGGTTCATTCAGCACCAGGCCATCCTCAAAGCAATGGACAGACTGAAGTGACAAACAAAACATTATTAAATGGTTTGAAGAAGAGGTTAAGTGAGGCTAAAGCTAATTGGATTAATGAGCTACAATCAGTATTGTGGGCTTACCGAACAACTCCCCGAGCAGCAACTGGAGAATCACCATATATGCTGGCGTTTGGAAGTGAGGCTGTAATACCTGCTGAGTTGGGTCTCCCAATACACAGAGTGCTGAATTTCAATTCCCCGGTCAGTGACTTGATGAGAAGATTAGATTTGGACATGCTCGAGGAGGTTAGAGAAGAAGCATCCATTAGGAATGCTGCATATCAACAATGAACAGCTCTGTTCTACAATAAGAGGGTGAAGAAATGCGATTTAAAAGAAGGAGATTACGTGCTAAAGAAGGTCATTCAGAAGCACAATAAATTGGAAGCAAATTGGCATGGACCTTACCGGGTTACAGAAGTTGTTCGACCAGGAACTTACCGAATAGCAACTCTAGAAGGAGAGGAATTCAAGAATGCATGGCATGTTGAACACCTACGCAAGTATTATCAGTAATGTAAAATGTAAAGCAGTTCTATCAATATGAATAAAACGATGATGTTTCACCATCTTCTCTCCTTTTATTGAAAGTTTTTCGGGGAATACTAGTGTACAACACTACGCTGCTCGACAACAGCAAAAAGAAGATGATAGTTTAGACCCACGACCAACTCCGGTTGGTAAAAGGGCGAGAACAAACTATACTCCTTTGGTTAGGAGGCATACACTAGCGTGACCAACTTCGGTTGGTAAAATAACTAGTGGACATTGATAGTTCAGACCCACCACCAACTCCGGTTGGTAAAAGGGCGAGAACAACTATACTCCTTTGGTTAGGAGGCATACACTAGCGTGACCAACTCCGGTTGGTAAAATAACTAGTGGACATTGATAGTTCAGACCCACGACCAACTCCGGTTGGTAAAAGGGCGAGAACAAACTATACTCCTTTGGTTAGGAGGCATACACTAGCGTGACCAACTCCGATTGGTAAAATAACTAGTGGACACTGATAGTTCGAACTCAGACCAACTCCGGTGAGTAAAAGAGCGAGAACATGTGATTCCTAAAAATGCCAATCTCGGTTGGTTAAGAAACAAAATATGCCAACTTATGTTGGTCGGAAGGTAAAACTATTCCAGAAAATACAAAATATTCCAAACTGAACCAAGTATGGTTGGTCGGGATCAAAATCCACTAATTGTAGTTGGTCGACGAGGATAAAATTATCGACCTTGGTTGGTCGGACACATTTTATGAAAAAATTTACCAAGTATGGTTAGTCGGGGATAAAAACTCTCACTAATTATAATTGGTCGACGAGCACAATTTAACAACCTTGGTTGGTTGGAAAAATTTTAAACATTTTTATACTCATTACTTTATTATTAAGTGATCGAGCAACATTACTGATACTTGTAACTTTTTATTACTAGATTGGTCGATGAACCACAAAGTATTGTTATGCAATCACAAATATAAAAGTGTTAGACAAGTACAAAATAATAGCAATACAGATTTGCAAACAGAAAATGAAAGTCTTTCATTAAAATTCAAAACGAATTACAAATTACATGTATACTAACTATTACATTGAGATCCCTACTCTATTGGTTTCTTTCCCTCAGCTTTTGAAATAGGTTCCTCGCCAGCAGGTGGATCATTTAAAGTCTAAGGAGAATTAATAAAATTCAAGTCCTTCAGCATTCTGACATTCATTACTGAAGGTGTGTCCAATAGATGCTTGGGACGAGATACCTAGATCTGAGAATGAAGATTGTAGTCACCGAGGTATTGTGCAATTAAGCTCCGAGGAATAGCACGAGCTGGGATCCATTCCTTGTCCAAATTGAACGGTGTCACAGGCAAGTCAAGTACCCCAGGGTCATAATAGTCCCATAAGTAATGTCCTTGTTTAAGTTTCAACATGCATAAGGCATTCAACCAGCCTTGTTTATAGCCCTCATTAGTGGCATTCTGGATACGAGCATCTAAATGGAATAGCGCCTCGTTGTACCCAGCCATCTAAAATTCCCTGGGCTCCTTATGGAATTGAAAAGTTAGTCTCTCCAACTGCTCGTGAAGGTTTTTTGAAAAAATATCCTTATTCTCTAAAGCAGACTTCGTCGCAGTAAGTTGATCCTCCAAAGTTAGGATTTTCTTGGACATTTCAGACAAAGCCCGATCTTTTGCATTCAACTGGTACGCTTGAGTTTCCAATGTTGACAGAGTACGAGCTTCTTCAATACTACGAGGAGTTCTTGATCGACTCCGAGCAGATGGAGTACTTCGTTCCTCGACAACATCCTGGGCAACTCTTCCTCGCCCACGAGAACCTCTTCCTCGTCCCCGAGTAGAAGTAGAAGTACCAGATCTTCGCAGGATATCCAACTCTTGCCTTAATTTGGCATTCTCAACCTCTAAGAAGGAAAATCCCTCATCGGTCACTGGGATTACCGTCGTTGAAGAAGAGGCTGTAGACTTATATTGTGCTAGCTCTTTTTGCAAATTATTATTCTCTTGCTCCAGCAGTTCAGCAATTTGTCTACAAGCTTCAACTTCTCCCTTTAGGGTCCTTTCCCTGACATCATACCCAGAAAGGAGTTTGTCGTAGCCCTTCTCGGCAGAAAGTTGTTGATATTTCTTTTCATACCCCTCATGTAACAAGGCATTTGACCGCTTGTACTGAGTCTGAAGATCTTCTAGAGTATATTGAAGCTCCTCGATCATATCATAGTAAGCCACGTTATTGGCCACAGCTCGATCAAGTAAGCCCTTCAGGTATTGATAAGCTTCTACTGCCTACTCTGAAGCACCATGGCCAAGGATGTCGGCAACTTCTGATGCACTTAGGTCTGTGTGACCAGCTTTATAATATTCATGGCATTGCTGCATCAGCTTTGTATCATTGGCAGATATCAGTTCCATTCTAGCCATAAACTAATAAAGAAGAGAAGTCAAGAGTTAATAAAAAAAACCGACAGAGCATCAATAATGTAGAGGAACAAAAAGAGGTGATTTTATTACATCATCAGAAAGAGTACATCGTTCAGAATACAAAGTACAAGTAAAAGAAAAATAGAAAGAGAGTACCGAACAACTTCACACCTTTTCATTGTCTCCCAAGACTTTCTCGGGAGGCTGGGACGAGGAACTTGGTTGCTCGGTGGAAATAATGAGTTGGTCGGCAGGAGCTGGAACTTGTTCTGGAGGAGCTGGCAGAGATGAAAGCTCCTCGTCAGCAGGCTGGGTAAGGATGAGACCACCCACTACCAATGAAGATTCTTCTGAGGCAGCTTCGTCCCCTTCTTCATCCTAGATGGCTGGGGGAGGACCAGGGAGATGCTGTTGAAATAACTCGGAGTCCTCGCTCACCTTCAATTCTTGCAAAACAGCAACCCAGCCATCTCGGAAGTATTTCAAACTTCCATATTGCACCTGAGTCATCATGGCAGCTACTCCCTTGTTCCACCCTTTGTCCCAACCTTTGTTGAAAGACTTCTTTATTGCCATCTTTCTTTTCATTTTCTCCGAGGAGAGCTTCTCGGATAGAAGGTCCTCGGAGGCTTTCAGCTTGGCCTCCAACTCCTCCTTCTGACGATTTGCTTCGCGCAGAAGGGTCAGCTCTTCCTCAGCTGATTTCAGCTTATTTTCAAGCTCCCCGAAAGTAGTGAGCTTCTCGGCGTATTTTTTATTCTCTCTTTCCAAGTCCTTCACCTTGTTTCCCAACTGTACTTTCTCTGCTTCAGACGCAGCCAAATTTTTCTCCCATTCAACCTTATCCTCGTCATGCTTCTGACGGGAATCCCTTAGAGATTTGGTAGCTTCTTCCAGTGCTCCCTCCACGGTGGACGAGGAGCAAGAAGCTTTGATTGCTTCATCCTTTTTAAGGATTATATTGAAACAGATCGTCAACTGTAATCAGAAAAAGGAAACGACATCAGAAACAAATATGGGAAATAACAAAGGAAAATATGAAAAGCTCAGAGTAGAGATACTTACTGAAGCAAGATGACGAGCAGCCAGAGAAGTAACCATATCCCGAGTAAGGTTGTCTTCATTACCCTGCACCTCGGGAATGGTCAAGGACTTTGCCGAGCTCATTGTAGAGCTCGAAGGAATGATGGTTGGAACACCAGCTCCACTGGATGGGAGCTAGGGAATGGCTTCAGAAAAACTAACCGAGGAGGATTTCTTCAGTCTCCTCGGTGTCTTCTCAACAACCTCAACCAAAGAAGAACTTTTGGTTGGAGGGATGGTGATTACTTCCACAGGTGCATCCTTCTGCACAGGAGCCACTGGGGGCTTCTCGATAACCTTCTGAGGAACAGCAGAAGGGGCAACATCCACTTTCTTTGTCCCCTTTAGGACATCAGCTTTATTTCTCTTTCCATCTCCAGCAGAGGAGGTCTCTTCAAAGAGAGCATGAACTTTTCTCTTGCCCATCTTCTGACTCAAAGGAATGTGAGAGTCTGGTGAAGAGTCTTCAGAAGCTGGCAATGGTTCGCTAATGCTAGCCATAGGACGAGTAGTATAAGAAGATGTATAGCTCATGTACTGCAGCAAGTATGAAGCAGACCTAATGTGCTCGTCTGCAACCTTCTGATGCAAATTCCAGATATGTTTTAAATGCTTGATATTAACTTCTGTTTCTTTTGGATTTTTTCTCTTGTTGTCAACTGCAAACAAAAACATAGTGAAATATCAGTCATACATTTTGTCAAACACAATGAGATCATAATTTCAAAAAACAAAATAATATGAAAATAACCTATCCCATTGCCATATGGGGGGCATCTGGGACCCTCATACACTGCATCTCCAACCATAGGGCCATGTTGCCAATTTTTTATAACTACTCCATGTTCAAAATAATCCCTGTTAGCATCTGGGAGGTTGACTACTAAAGCCCTATTCAAAAATCTAGTTTTTAAATAATAAACATTGTCTAAAACAGCCCATCTATAACAGTACATAATCTCAGGAATTCCTATACGAGTTCTCCATGTGTTGGGGGCTATCTTTGCAGGGACAACATCGAAATACTGATAGAACTCTAAACATAAAGGATTTGGTGGAAAAGAAAATCCACATTCAGTAATAAAGAGGCTAGGGAACCAATGTCCCTCAGCCAAATCAAAATAACTTGAAGGCTTAGAAAGACTTTCCAAAATTACCCAAGAAGGAATAGAAAAGTCAGAATGGAATTTATCCAGAGATTCGATAATATAAACCATGGTGAATAAAAAGAAATAAAGGAGAAGGAAGAAAATCTTACAGGAAAAAGGAGATCTTTTGATAAACAAACGAAGAAAGGGGTGAACGCACAGAAGAGAGAAAAGCTATAGAAAACTCGAAAGCCGAAATTGAAAAGGTAGAAGACGATGGGATTGCCTCTGAGGCTTAAATACTTTGCCTTGGGAAACGGCGAAGGAAATGATTACAAAAAAGAAACTATTACGCTACCGGCGGCTAAAAGGACAAAAAGGGCACGAAGATCGAAGCGCTTATAAAAATGCAAAAAGGCGGATTCTGGGAATTTGGAAGGAAATTCAAATACGAAGAAAAGGCTCCTAAAACCCAGGAAGGTCATTTAATATTGCCATATATCGAGAAAGAATGTTCCATACTCCTCAAAGTTCGAAATATGAAACATTGGGGGCTTCTGTTGATACCAAAATTAGTATGCTGATGTGGACAAATAATAAGAAGACACATGTCAATTTACGAGGCACAATAGCAACGAGGAAGATCATTCCCCCGACCAACATACTCACTCCGAGCAACAGGTATACTCCGAGGAACACCAGTCTTCCGAGGAACACCAACCCTCCGAGGAACTCTTGTCCTCCGAGTAACTCCAATGCTCCGAGGAACTCCTGGACGACGAGCAACTAAGGCGGTTCGATCTGCATCTCGACCGCAGCATTAATTGCCAGATAATCAACAGTTCAACTATTCATTGAATGCTTATCATCTTAACACACACGTCTGAAGAACATTAAATGAATTACCCTTTCATATGTATATCATTTAATGTATCACCTTTTCATGTACAGCCTAAAGGCTATAAATACCTTATATCACCCTCATTCAAGGGGACCGGAATTTCTTGAGAGCACTTGTAATCGAGAATTCCCAAACACTCAGCAATAACATAACAGTGGACGTAGGCCATTCATATAAGGCTGAACCACTTTAAAATCTTTTGTCTCATTTATTTATCTGTGATTAAATAATTAAAGTAATCTAGTTTTTTACATCAACACTCATATTTAATTGTTCTCCTTCTATTGGAATCCATTGCTAAACGGAGGGCTACTAAGGCATCGATGTGACTATTGTGCCCCAAGGGGAATTATTTAATGTGGACTTCCTCAAACTTTGATATTAAATCATGAACCACCTGTAGGTATGATGCCATCCTTTTATCCTTCGTGTTGAATTCTTTAGTAACTTGGTTCGAGACCAGTATTGAATCGTAGAACACTTAAAGGTGGTTTACACCCAGCGAGTGAACCTTACATAGTCTGGCTATAAGAACTTTGTACTCAACTTCGTTATTGGAGGTTTCAAAGCCCAGCCTGATTCCTTGCTCGATCATCACAATCTCTAAAGTTATGAGCATAATCCCTACTCCAGCCCCTTTAGAGTTGGGGGCACCATCGAAATACGATATCCACTTCCTAGATTGGTTAAGCCCATAGTCTTTCAACTGGTCAACAACTTATTGATTAGTAGAGGCTTCTTCTTTGACAAATTATTCTATGAAATCAGTTAACACTTACCCCTTGATTGTTGTCCTTTAGTGATAGTGCATATTAAATCTTTTGAGTTTGATTGACCATTTGGATAAGCATCTAGATAGGTTGATCTTGTGCAGAACAGTTTAAAAGGGAAGGACGTGATGACTATGCTTTAACTTTCGGGATGCGATGACCAGTAACTATGCCAAGTTCTCCAGTGGTAAGTAGCGCTACTCAACATATAATAGCATCTTGCTGACATAGTAAATGGGGAATTATTTGCCTTCTTTCTCGCATACCAAGGCTGAACTGATTACAAGGCTTGAAACTTCTAGGTAAAGGCAAAGAGGATCCCATGGGTGTGGAATGGCTAACTGCTGAGGTTTGCCCGAATAAGACTTGATTTATTTAAGTGCTTTTAAGCATTCATCATTCTAGGTGAGGCCCTTTTCCTTTTTTAGCAGTTGAAAGAACGGTTTGAAATGCTCGAACAACTTGGACATGAAATGGTTTAGAGTTGCAAGCATCCCAGTTAGATTTTAAATCTCTCGCATTGTCTTTGGTGGCTGAACATTATTGATCGCTATTATCTGGTCAGGGTTTTCTTCGATCCCTCGTTTGCTCACCGGGTAGCAGAGGAACTTTTCTTACTAGACCCCAGATGATCATTTTCTCGCATTGAGCTTCATCCAATAATTCCTCAGGATTTCAAAGGTTTATTCTAAATCTTTGAAGTGGTTGTTATTTCTCTTTCTTTTGATGATCATGTTGTTAATTTATACTTCCATTGTCTCTCCCATTTGTTTCTTGCACATCTTGGTGACCAGTCTCTGGTATGTGGCTCCAATAATTTATAGGCCAAAAGGCATGACATTATAGCAATTCAAGCCCGGTGGGATGATGAATGAGGTTTTGTTTTGGTCAAGGACGAATAGGGGGATCTAGTGGTACCTCGAGCAAGTGCCTAAGAAACTCATTTGTTCGTGGGCTACTGTGGCATCGACCAATTGGTCTATCTTTGGCAAAGGGAAGTTATCATTATAGTATTAAGATCGATGAAGTCCACACAAATTCTCCAATTATCATTGCTCTTCCAAACTACCACCAGGTTTGAGTGCCGTTTTGGGAATTAAACTTTTATGATGGATATTACCTTCAAAAGTTTCACTACCTCCTTTTTCACAACCTTGGCCTTATCTGGGGAAGTACGACGAGCCTTTTGTATGATCGGCTAAAATGTTGGGTCCACATGAAGGCGATGGCAAGTGATTTTGGGATATATCCATGGCATGTTATACGTCTCCCACGAAAAAATATCTAGGATCCGTTTTAGAAAAATGATTAACTCCTTGCATTCTTGGTCGAATAAAGTGGTTTCGATTAAAAACTTCCTCTCTGGTCGTCTCTCATTAAAAATTACTTGCTCCAATTTCTCAACTAATATGTCTAAGGGGTGGATTCTCATCTCTTCTACCCCTGGTCAGCCATGCTTTAGTTTCTACTTGGAGGTAGTGGATTTGTCCTGAGATGTTTTGGGGATGACTTCCTTCTCTTTCTTTTCTCTTGTTTATGCCTGATAACGGAGATGTAGTATTTTCGAGCAATAACTTAATTGCCTTTGATCTTCATTATGCTCTGGTATGTAAGACACTTGAGTTTTTTATGGTTGGTTGAGGGGACTTCCCTCATGGAGTGTAGCCACCCTCTCCCAAAGATAGCATGGTAAGGGGAGCCGATATCTACCACTAAAAACTCGATGATTTTAGAAATGTTACCTATCCTTATTGGCAGGACTACCTTCCCCAATAGCATGGTCATCTTTCCAACGAAGTCGACCAGTGGGACAGTTATTTCTTTTAAATTCATAATCTTTAGCTTGGGCTTGTGAAAAATCTATAGGTACACCACTTTCAAAGAACTCCTTTGATCCACTAGTAGCTTATCCACGTCCTAGTTTACAATCTTGAGAATGATTACTAGTGCATCATAGTGTGGGGTTCTGACCCTGATCATATCATCCTCTGTGAATACTATGTGCTTATTATAATCCATATCTTATGGTCACCTACGTTTACCAGCTTGGCTTTTGGCGAGATCTATCTTAAAGGCCTCTATGACTACCGTGACCTTTTTGATTTCCATATGAACTGCGTTACCCTGGATCTACTTGAGGTCGGATTCCCCATGTATAATGAAGAAACTCATGCCCCGCTTCCTCATCTATCATATTAACGGGTTTTGGGTGACCATTGTTGGCGACCTAATCAACTTTCTTCTTAATGCACTCTTTGAAATGACCCGCTTGGGTTAGCTTCTCTAGATGAGATTTTAGGGCCTTGAAATTCTACATGCTGTTCCCATTTTCCTTATGGAAGGTTCACCTGAATACGTTGTTCCTCTTTGACAAATATCCTCCCATCTTTTTTGGCCATTTAAGAAATTGTTGGTCCTGATCTTTCCTAGGATTTTATGTATCTAGCTCCACGGTGTGCGAGGTGTTGACCCATCAATCTTCAGACCAAAATTCTTATATACTTCTTGTGACATTATTTATTCCGATCATGTCTTACTAAACGGCTCCCATATTTTGAACGATTCTGGTTGCGTCCAGTATTCCCCTTTCAATTGTGAATTTTACTCTCCTGAGGGCTAGGAGTTCGACCATGGCATTTCCAGTTCCCTTAGAGGAGTTCTTTCTCCATCTTCTCTAATCGTCATTGAAGGTGTGAATTCTCCTCCATTTGGAGGCGAATTACCCCTTCTTGCTAGTGGCATCGTTTTTCATAAGCATTAACCATCCGTGAGGTTTATGTTGTTATAGGATGCTCATTGCTTTGCTCGAAGAGTTGATCTTTTGGTCAAAATATAGGATTTCTATCTTGGATAACCTCAAATTTGATTCTGAGTGGAGCTAAGTCAGCTTTCACATCTCCAACAAGGAGTGCACTGTTAGGGTGCTGAGACATTATGTTCACTCTTTTATTCTAGCTTACTTTTCTAAAAAAAACTTGAATCCCATAAACGGTGCCAATTGTGAGACAAGAAATAACAATTAAAGAATTCTAGAAAGCAAGGGTATTAAAAGAATTAAAGAAATAAACACAACACGTAAGATCTACGTGGTTCAACAACTACCTATATCCACTGATGGGGTTCTCAGTTTTTCTATTAATTTCACAGAGGCTTCAAATTACATGCCATTTTGTCCTAGGGTGAGGGTTATATTTATAGTAGAAAAAATTAATTGAGTTGTACAAGAAACTCTCCTAGCTCTATATTAGCCCGTTGGTGATCCTGTTTATCTCGTCTGAGAATATAGGTAACCGATCGAGTCCTAAATTATCCATGTAATAAGCACTAAATTTGACTGGGGCGGCGTGTTGGTCCTGTTCAGGCCGCCAAAAGTTGGTCCACTATGGTTTGGTCTCCATAATACCCTTTAAGGAGGTATTTATAATCACAATCCCACAATCAGTTGTATTATTATCGTAGAGAACCAAATTATCTCATTCACCAACCTATTTAAATATTAAGTACTAAACCATCTACCCAACCATTCTATTATAAATCAATCAAACCATCTCTCTTAACCATCCTAGTAGAGTAATCAACCATCTCTTAATCATTTTGAAAGAGTAATCAACCATCTCTTAATCATTTTGAAAGAGTAATCAACCAACTCTTAATTGTTCTAAAAGAGTAATCAATGAACTCCTAACCATTCTAAAAGAGTATGCAACCAACTCTTAACCATCCTAGATTATTCAATTATCCCACTAACCAATAAGTGAGGCCCCTCATAAATAAAATAAATTAGCATGGGTACTCGCAACATGCTACAGATATTGTTAATGCCCAAAGTTGAAAATAAAATAAATTATTATTTTTTTAGAATTTTAATTTGGCAATATGTGTAATGTCCCATAATTTGAGTGAATTAAATAAAGTAAATTATGAAAATTAAATAAATTATGAAATTGGTATCTATCTGTAGTGACTTGTGACATCACTAATTATATTTCAGGTGTGTTTCATATGTGTTATGTGTGTATATTATTCAAAATTAAATTAAAAAATACACAGTAATGAATTAATAATATTTAATGAATAATTTAATAACAGTTTTGTGACTCATAGGGGTTAAAAGCTTGGGAGGTTAATTTGGTACTTTGGACTGACGTTTGGGACATTTATAATATTTATTTAGGACTTAAAATAATGGAATTTAACCCATATGGGTTAATATATGGCTTGGGCTATGTTTTGGACTATTAGGAAGTAGTTTTGGGCTTATTTGGTCGAGGCCCATATGGGGCCTAAACCCAATTTCGATATTAACCCGTTAATAAGGTCATTAGGTTAAACCTAATCCATCCTAACACCTTTAAAGAGAAAACACTAAAGCTACAGAAAGGACGCAACTTGGAGAAAAAGGAATTGGCGCAATTGAGTTGGATTTCACCCCATATTGGAATTTAAGCAAGTTTACTTAGTATTTGAATACAATTCATTGGAATATAAAGATAATTATAAGGAAATTTAATTTAGTTAATTAAATTACAAATTATAAAATTAATTTAATTAAATAAATTAGTTCGTGCCCATGTTCATAGTATATTATGAAATTGTCACACTCCATTCGAAATTCGAGTTAGATTGAATCCAAGATTACTAGGATTATGCTAGACATTGATAATTGATCAAAAGCCCCTTAGTAATTTCATAAATTGAAATGAATTTAAGTTGAATTTGGGAAAAGTGATAAACTGGGGTTCTTAAGACGATTTTGGGATTTAAGAGTTTAAACCATGCTAGGATCGACTAAAATCATTAGAGAATTGTTAATATTGATGTTAGAACATTTATACCTAAAAGAAGTTGGGTTTGTGGATGGTTAAACTTTGAATTTGGGTTTGAAGGATAAAAATGCAAGATTTTATTTTAGAAAGATGATGATTATGGGTTAGTATCATTCGAACAAGAATTAGTCTCGTTTGAAAGAGTTAGGGTTTCTTGTTCGAACGACATTTGGAAGTCATTCGAATGACCAGTGTAAACTCATCTGAATGAGTAGTGTAATGCCGTCCAAATAACATTTATTTTGAATTTTTATTTCTTAATTAAAATGGGATAATTAAGTTATTAATATAAATTTAAGAATGGTAACCTTTATTTGATTAGGATTACTTGTCTTATGTATTACGTGTAACCATAATGGGTGTGAGTACCCGTAGGATACATACTAGGGGATATACTTATGGGGAACATAAACACGAACCGTGTTAGTACCCCGACAGATAGAGACAGTCTTTACCTTGGTCATAATTACATTAGACACTACGTGATGAATATACCCGTTTTTTATAGGGAAAGTTCACAAGGTGATCATTTTATAGAGCTTTGGGTATGAGGCCATATTACTGTTGTGAAGGCGTAGTGATTATCCATTGTAGATGCTTTAAGGTTATAGGTGAGGTATAACCTATAACTATACCTAGTATGGGTGAGCAATCCCATAAGACGGTATGAATAGGCCTTCGTTATGTGTGGGCTCTAGGGGAGCCCATTTATAATGTGCGTGGTATGGATCGTACTTATGTGGATGTATACTTAGAGTTTGTCTATCTTACTTTATATGTTTATATACTTGAGATGTATAAAACATTTAATAATGAAACATTTACCAATATCCAGTTAAGATGAATAATACGTAATAATTGGGTTCATTTGGTTTTGGGATTATACGCATGAGAGATTTAGGGTTGTTTGGGTTAGAATAACTTAAAAGTAACTAAAATACGAAATAAAGGTCCATAGTTATATTGTAGCCTAAACTCCTTTATTTTCTTATACTTTGTAAACTTTCTATTAACGTTGTTGTAGAATTATCCTTCCAGAACATAGGCCACCAGTGCATCCTCACCCCTAATTTAGTCTTATCCTCCTTTCAGTTACCACTCAAATAGGATGAAGATGTCGATCTTGTATTCTCATTATTGTATTCCTATCTATTTATCTATCGTTCCTAATTTATGTTTACTAGTATTGAGTTGATATTACTATTACATTTGTATAAGATTTCATTATAATATATGTGGGGTGCAAACCGTAGTGTCCCAAATCCCAGCGGTGCAAGTAGGCCCAACCCAGATATATAAAGCGCATCGCTCAAGTCAAGATTAATATCACATGGGATAAATATGGAGATCTCAATCTTGTTATCTATACTCTCAAAGGATATCAACATAGATCAGAAAATGGTCAACCAATAACTAGGAGAGTTTGAACATAACTCAATCACTCCTATCATTAAAATAAACCCTTACCCCAGGGCATTGGGGGCATGTAAATTTTTATTTACAAGTTATGAGAATTAAAATACAGAGAGAAACACCCCGTGGACGTAGCCAGTTGTCGAACCACGTTAATCTTTTTATTGTGAGATTATTTTATTCCTTATTTGGTTTCCCATTGCTTACAACCCTTCATTGTTATCAATTTCACTCATAATTTGCGTCGTCTGTAGGAAGTGATTTTTTCGACCTAAGAAAATCAAAATAAGTAAATTAATCAATGTATCACCCTCATAGTTCACCTTTTATGGGCAATCAATGAGTCGGACTCTCATTTTATAGAGTTAGATATGAGATCCATCTACACAAAAATTAGTCTTCGACCATCCATGATTCCTCCCATAAGAGCAGTTCTGAGCAAAGCAACGAGCAACCCAAATAAACATAGATCTTACGATTGGTTGATGGTTATGAGGAATGCCTTCATTAATAAAAAGAGGCAACACACCTATCCTTCAGGTGTGTGGAGATATACACGGGCATCATGGTCGGATACCTACACACAGTCGGGGAAGGAGTTCGCACAGCGAGCAAGATAATTCTAAATATGAAAGTCATTTGACAATGCAAAACTAAAATAAAGGACATCGTATACACGATAACAAAAATTTGGTTTGAAGGTATATGTATATGCACCTAGTTTATCATGGGTCTAGATCCACCAAGGAGATGGAAAGGAGGGCACGCATCACTCAGATGCAATCCCCCTTTTTTAGGACAATTGAGGATGAAGATCACTGAAATCAGTTCGCAATCCCAAGGTTCAAGATATATTATGGGAGATCTATCCTATAGACCATCTGCGTCAATCTAGGCAAGTGATGACTCTGTGGAACCATAATGATGCCTCATATGTCAAATATTCCCATTTAGCCTAAGAGATGTCACACAAAAGTGGTTTGAAAGGCTGCCTCACAGTTTGGTCAAGAACTTCAAGCTACTCAAAGGCCTTCATAGCTCGTTTTATCACAAGAAGTTCTCACCCAAAGAGAGTGGATTCTCTTCTCACTATGAGGAAGAAACCCAGGAGACTTTATGAGATTATGATAGGCACTACTGGAAAACCTTCAATGAAGTCAAAGATTGCTTGGAGCAATATATTATAGCATCGTTCAAGACAGGTTACCCCATAAAACCATGTTGCACCAGCCTCCCACCAAGAAGGAGGCGGACACCATCGATGATCTTATATGGCAAGAAGGAGGCAGAGCCAAGACAATGTAATTCAGATGGAGATCATGAAGGTCACTATAGTTATGGAGGCCTTTAAAATTGACCATATCAAAATGCTAGTCAGCAAGTGCAGACAATCAGAGGACATGGACTATAATAAGCAAATAATATTTATGGAAAATGGTTTAATCGGAGTGAGAAACCCACACCGCGATGCGCTATAACCCCCAAGATTGCAAACTGGGACCTGGATAAGCTACTAGTCGATCAAAGGAGCTCCTTTGAAGTCATATACTTTGATCTTTTTCACAAGCTCAAACTGATGTCTGAAGATTTAAAGGAAGCAATGGTTCCCCTTATCGATTTTACTGAAAAAATTACTATTTCGTTGGGAAAGGTGGTCCAACCAGTTAGGGTCAGTAATATCTCAAAATTAATTGAGTTCCTAGTGGTGGATGTTGACTCGCCTTATCATGCCATTTTGGGAAGAGGATGGTTGTATGCCATGCATGTTATTCCCTCCATTTATAACAAAACACTCAAATGTTTCATGAAGTGAAGAATAGTGAAAATCTTAGATAACCACACCATTACTCGGAAGTGTTTTATCCCTGCCATCAGGCCTAAATAAGAGAAGAAAACAGTAAATTATTTCATTTCTGAAATGTCTCGAGATGGAGCTATATAGTACAAATAGCAATTAAAGTATGGAAGACCACAAGTGGAAAAAATGAGAGTCAACCCCACAGATAGGGTCACAAAAATTGGAGATAGAGTTTGATGAGATACGGATGAAAAGGGAATTCTTAATCGGTACCACATTATCCGAGTAGAAGAGAAAAAAGTTGATTTATTTTTTGAAGTAGAATCAATATGTTTTCGCATGGAAGTTGTATGACGGAACTGGGATCGATCCTAAAGTCATTTGCCACAAACTTCACGTTGATCCCACATATTCGTCGATTACACAAAAGGCTACCTGAATTACACCAAAAAAAGAAAATGCAGTGGAAACGGAGGTATGGAAAACTTCTAGAGGCAAGGACCATCAAAGAATTTAAATTCCCAAAATATTGTGTCATCACGTCGCGTCACGCAAGTCGAATCACTACTTTAAGCTCATTCAATCGTAGTCATCACATCCTTCCCCTCCAAAGTCGTCCTCTGAAAGGCAGACCTGTCTAAACAGATGTCCAAATGGTAAATCAAACTTAAAAGATTAAATATACTCTATCAATTAAGAAAGACGATTAAGGGTCAAGTGTTGGATGATTTCATCACAGAATTTACAGTAGTCGATCAGTTAAGGAGTTGGGAGATGGACCAATCTAGAAAATGGATACTTTATATGGATGGCACCTCCAACACTAAGGGGGTAAGAGTGGTAATCGTTCTCATCTCCCTATAAAACTCCATGATCGAGAAAGGGGTCATACTTGGCTTTGAGGCATCCAACAATGAGGTGGAGTACGAAGCCTTCATTGCCAGACTACGCAAAGCTCACTCGTTGGGAGAAGGCCCACCTTAATATATACTATGATTCAAAGCTAGTATCCAACCAAGTAAATGGACATTTCAATTCTAGGGATGAACGAATAACGACATACCTAAAGGATAAGTAATCGACTCCGATCTCAAAAGAAACATTGAAGTGGAGTTCCTTACAAAATGCAACATCACGAAGCCCCTGGTCGTCGAATAGATTCTCATCGTGCAAAAAGTTCCAGCTGGTTGGAATAAATAATCACTTAACTACAAAGTGACATCATGTCGTCCAATAAAAATAAAACACACCAAGTCAGGGTTAAAGCTGTGCAATTTTACCTAGCGCCTGAAGGAAAACTCTACAAAAGATTCTTTATAGGATTTTACCTCTAATGTGTGCATCCAAGTGACATCAACCACGTTCCGTACAAACTATATGATGGAATCTTCAGAAGCCATACTGAAGGAAGAACTCTTGCCTTTTAAGCGATCAAAGAAGGGTATTGGTGATTGTATATGCATAAAGACGCAATCTCTTACATCCGAAGTGTGAGAAATGCCAAAAGTTCTCCCCCGTTATCCATTATTCAAAAAATGACTTAAAGTCACTGACTAGCCTATGGCCATTCACCTAGTGGGGCTTGGATATTATAGGGCCACTCCCAACAGCACTAGGAAATTGAAAAAACCTCTTGGTCGGCATAAACTACTTCACAAAATGGATTGAGGCTGAAACATTGGCGAACATCAGGGACACCAATATAATAAGTTTCATTTAGAGGAACATCGGGACACAATTCGGCATACCTATGAAAATCATCACGAATAATGGCACATTATTTTAAAGTGGACCATTTTAAGGTTTCTGTGATAGCCACAACATTAAGCATCACTTCAGCTCTGTAGCCTCCTCCTAAATCAATCGATAAGCGAAGGTTTTCAACAAAAAAATGCTTGATGGCTTGAAGAAAATATTAGATAAGGAAAAAAGAGCTTGGTCGGATGAGATTACTCACGTCTTATGGGCATATCGTACTACTCCCAGAAGACTTATTGGAAAAATGCCTTTTGCTCTAACATATGGGATGAAGGTTGTTATTCCTTTGGAAGCTGGTCTGCCAACCATGAGAACTACTATTGCAAAGTAGGTTTTGAATGAGGAATTCATGAAAGTTAAACTTAACCTAGATGAAGAATGAAGGGATCGGGCCATGGTAAAGATGACCTCTTACCAATATTGGCTAGCTAAGCAGTATAAGAAGGCTGTCAATCTGAAAAAATTCCAGGTCGACGATTACATCCTCATGAAAGTACTCGGCAGTTCTAAAAAATTTCATATGGAAATTTAGGACCTAATTGGGAGGGGTCGTTCAAGGTCATTGGAGACGATTTTCAAGGTGCCTACCATTTGAAAACAATACAGGCTAGGAACATACCAAGGGCATGGAATGCAGCCAACCTCAAAAGGTTTTATTTTTGAATTTTCTCTTTCATATTTATTTCCAGCATAGATAATTATTGCAAATGTTTAGACTCCTATATATTATACATTTAATTTTATTTCCAGATGTGCTTAGAATGATACCCAATTATTTAGACTCCTATTTTATTTATTTTAAATTTGGTCAATCTAGCTTAGATTTTATGGGTGTCACAATATGAGTTCTTTATGGGAGAAATGTTAAATACAAAATTTTTCCATTATGTTATTTCCTATGAAAACACGCAAAACATTTCAAACTATTCATTCTAAAGGAGACAAAAGTTGTCGACAAATCTACCCTACTCGAGTTTTCTCAATTTGTAGACCCTAAACCCTTTTTAAGCTTTGAGTTGAACATGAAGGTTTTAGTAAATTAAATTATACGTAATACAATAAGGTTACATAATTTTCCAGTCGTACTAGATATTTTTAAAAATCCAAGACTATCCTAGACCTCCAACATAACTCATAAACCAAAATTAAGAAATTAACACCATAAAAACCTCAAACCCCAAAAGTAAGAATTATAGCATATAATTCATCCAATAAACACATTTGAATATGAATTCATTTATCCAATTAATTTATAATATTATCCACTTATGAACTTTATCAAGGTTAATATTTTCTTAATATTAGATGAAAATGCAATTTTACAAAAAAAAATTATACAATGAAATTTTACAAATAAATGAACCCCAATTCCATTCACAACAATTTTCACAAGCCAGTTTCCTTGTATAATTTTTTTTTCAAAATATTTCGCAAGAAGAATAGGGAGTGGATTTGATAGGGCTCACCAAAGGCCAAAACAAATTATGCATTATGATAATGATTACTTCATCGAGTGGGCTGAGTTTGAGCCCCTAACATACATCATGAAAAAGAAGACCACAAATTTCATCTGCAAAAATATCATTTTTATGTTTGTCTTGCATATAGCCATCATCTCCGACAATGGGAAACAATTCAAAAACCCTAACTTTGGAGAATTTTTCTGGAGGACATCCCCGGGCTAATGAACAAGTCGAAGTGACCAACATAGCCATCTTACAAAAATTAAAGAAGAGGTTGGAGAAAGCCAATGGTCTATAGGTTGAGGAATTGATAAGCATCTTATGGGACTATATAACCATGTTCATAGCTGCAACAGGAGAAACTTCAACATCCCTTTCCTTTGGCATTGAAGTAGTTATCCCAACAGAGGTCGAGATACTAACACAAAATGTGACTCAGTTTGAATAAGAGATAAATGGTTAGGGTCTTCGAAGGTCCTAACATGAATTAGAAGAAAGATGAAAGGTTATGTTGATCAGAATAGACACTTAGAAGAAAATAACGACCTCCTACTTCAATAAGAAATTCCATTACAAAGAATTCAAAGTGGGGGACATGGTCTTGAGAGAGGTCACCATCAAAACTAGAAATTCGAGCCAAGGGAATCTGGCATTTAAGTGGTAAGATCCCTATATGGTGGTTATAATAGCAAGATCGGGGGGTTATTACCTAAAACCATGGGTGGGTATGAGCTCCCACACCCTTGGAATGTAGAGCATCTCAAGAAATATTTTTGACGATGTACTCTACCATTGATATGAAATGAAAAGAACTATTTTCTACATATGACATCCTAATACGATGTTCAATATGAGTTACAAGGCTTCAATCCCATGGATCTAAATTAAACCTAAGGTCTGATGGCCCAATGTTAGTTACAAGGTTTCAATACATGGTCCCGAGTCTAGTATAAAGGTCTCAAGACCCACATTGAATTAAAAGGAGTAAATACTTGGCTCTAAACACATAGCTAAGGTCCACAATATCTCAGCTCAATAACTCATGGAGTTTTAAGTTTTTCGTCCTTAGCACCTAAAGTCCTAAGGTCTTAGAAAGAGTTGCAAGGCATCTATCCTTAGCTTTAACTCACAATTAAAGGTTTAAAGACCCAAAAAATATTAATGGAATTATTAAGGATTTCATCCTTAATTTTGTTCAAACTAATTAAGGTCCAAAAACTCATAACCGTCATCTCATAGGCCATGTACGCACTTAAAAAATGTTTTCAAATAGAAGGATATTAAACAAAAGCACTAAAAACCATAACTAATCATCTTTTCAAACATCGTGTATTAAATCATTGAAAAAGAGTTTGAGAATTAAAATCTTCCGTTCCTAAAAAAAACATTGTTTTTTTGGGGGGGGGGGGGGGGAGGGGGGGTTCTAGGTATTCGTATGCAAACATTTGTTCAAAATTCCAGATTTATAATCGAAGGTGAAAGACACCAACTTTCTAAGGGATTCATCCTTTGTTAATAAAGGTTTATAAGTCTTATAATCGATTGTGTATCGTCATGTTTTTTGCCACGAGGCTTTTATCCTAGCAGGTAAAATTACAGATGTCTTAGGACCCATTATGGGGCATCAAATCCTAAGTCTAAAGGTCTTAGGACCTATTGGGGGACTTCTGAATGTAAAAATTCTTAACGTTTAAGTTCTTAAGGACCTCAGAAGAACTATAGTTTTTACTTTAACGCTTTCATCTTTAGTGACACATGTTTGAAAGGTCTTAGAACCCTTTATGGAAAAACTTCAGAGTCAGAAAGCTCTTATCTTTACAGGTAATGGTGAATCTAAGGTCTTTAGACCATTGACTAGCTTACTTTTCAACTTTTATTCTTAATTTTTTTTTTTTTGGGGGGGGGGGGGGGGGGGGGGAGTGCTTATGTGCACAAAGTTTGAGGCATTCACTCTTAAAAAGTACGAGTTCATAATCTTTTATAGTTCAAAGGTCATATTCTCCATAAAGAACCTTAGATTTGGCTTAGGAAGTTACTGAAAGTATACATCAGAGGTCTATGGGCCCTCAGACTTAAACCAATAGTGGTGTTACACAAATTATTTATTTTACCATGAAATCTTGGGGGACTAAGGGGAATGCTACCTACTTGACATACCTCGAGCTAGATTTGTGAATGCAAACATTCCTTGACAAAGAAAAATAAAAGCAAGAAAGAAGAAATAAGCAATGCAGAAATAAAAATTTCCAAAAATGAACTATTATCATTAAAGATAAATAGTTTGGGGGTTACATTAGATGGCCCATTGCCAAGCAAACAACAATAACAACAAAAATACATAAAATCCTTCCTAAGCCTTGGGATAATTGGGATTTTCCTTCATAAGGGATTCTATTTCCTTATTTGGGGGGCTTGACATGGCTTGAGGAGTTGGGGATACTTTATGGACCCCTTATTATTCTTTGGCAATGGAGAATTTAGCCGTTTCACCCCCACTGTTACTCTCACTATGAGAGATTTTATCAACAGAGTGGGGGAATTTAAGGAAAAAGGCCAAAGATGAGCACCTTTGGGAAGAGCATTTGAACTTTGGCTTTGTAGGCCTCAAACCTTGAGATATACTTATGGAAGATAATTTTTTTATAATCCCAAGAGGTAAGGTACTATAGAGTGTGCTTTATCTTCTGACAGAATAAACTTATTTAAATATATTTCAATCCCATAAATTTCAGTTTTAATTAAACCCTAAACATGAATCTACGTGATTCAAAATAAGCATGTAAAGAAAAAACAATTTCAGGAAAAATCCCTGCAAGGAAAAACCTTTATTTCACTAAAGTTTAAAAATCGCAACTTACAACACTTTAGAGAAATACTACAATGAATTCTCGCAAGAACCCAAATGATTGCAGCCTTTAATCAATAATTATTCCCTTGAGAATCGTAAGAACCGCAATCCTCCTCCTTCATCAGTGAATACCCTCAAGTATCCCCAATATCAGCAATGAAGAAATCTCTCCACAAGAATAACTTCGTTATAGAAGTGTTTGTGTTCCAAATATTATTCACAAAAGTATTTGGGATGGTTTTGGTGCATCTAAAACAAGTTTTAGCCCTAAAAAGTGAAGACTATTTTGCAGTTGTTCTGCAGTTTACGTAAATAAAAAGCCTTAAAGAAAAATTTCCATGAAACAGGTTTTTATAGGCAAATAAAAAATTTGAGGTGACGGAATGTCGTTAGAATGAGATCCTAAGGTCGTTTGAATGAGATTGCTATCTTGTTAGTAGTGACTTCGAATGATCCTATCAAATGACCTTTAAACATGAAATAATATGCATTCGTTTGAGTCATATGAGAAGTTGGGCATCAAACGAGGTATCGAACGACATAGCAATGTCGTTTGAATGACTAAAATGATTTTCAAAACTCCGCCTACAGTAATATTCAGAAAATATTTTTAATTTTGAAAATGTCTCGTTTTGTAAAAAACAGTTTAGAAAACATATCTTAATACTTAGTAAAAAATCGAAGTAACAAAAAACTAAATCCATACTAAAATTATTCGAGTCGTAACACTTTGTTGAATAAGCAGGATATTTGAATCCATCTTCTTGAACTTGTGAACTTGAATTTCTTTGACGGTTGGAATAGGATACGCCACACATGATGTAAACTAGGTACTAGGGACATGGTGGAAAATGTGTCCTTACACGTTCGCATCCAGTTTGCTCTTCGTAGTGGTGTGGATCATCCCTTGGAGCTTATTGTACTTCACTCCAAGCTTATAATACTCACTTTGTGCCTCATGCCTTTGAAAATCAATAAGTCCTTCACATCATTGAGGTCCAAAACAAAATTATTTAGAAGCTACATATCCTAAGCAACATAAAGAAGTTTATCCAAGGTACTTTAGATCTCGAGAACTTTTTCCGGAAGTGACTCCACGACCAACATGTGCTCGATCATAGCCAATACATGGGCTTACTTAACCTTGGCCAAGGAACATCGGTCGGCATTAAGAAGGGAGTCAATTTCCTAGAGGGTATTCTTGTTAAGTAATTATACATGAAATAAAGTTCTTGAAATTTGTTCAAAATTCCAGCTTTATAATCGAACGTGAAAGACACCAACTTTCTAAGGGATTCACCTTTGCTAATAAAGGTTTATAAGTCTTATGATCGATTATTTATCGTCATGTTTTTGCCACGAGGCTTTCATCCTAGCAGATAAAATTCTAGATGTCTTAGGACCCATTATGGGGCATCAAATCCTAAGTTTAAAGGTGTTAAGACCCATTGGGGGACTTTCGAATGTAAAAATTCTTAACGTTTAAGGTCTTAAGGCCCTCAGAAGAACTATAGTTTTTACTTTCAGGCTTTCATATTTAGTGAAACATGTTTGAAAGGTCTTAGGACCCTTTATGGAAAAACTTCAGAGTCAGAAAGCACTTATCTTTACCGTTAATGGTTAATCTAAGGTCTTTAGACCATTGACTAGCTTACTTTTCAACTTTTATTCTTAATTTTTTTTAGAGGGGGGAGTGCTTATGTGCACAAAGTTTGAGGCATCCACTCTTAAAAAGTACGAGTTTATAATATTTTATAGTTCTCAGGTCTTATGCTCCATTAAGAACCTTAGATTTGACTTAAGAAGTTACTGCAAGTATACAACAAGTATACATCAGTGGTGTTTCATAAATTTTTTATTTTACCAAGAAATCGTGGGAGACTAAGGGGAATGCTACCTACTTTACATACCTCGAGCTATATTTGTGAATGCAAACATTCCTTGATAAAGAAAAAGTAAAGTAAGAAAGAAGAAATAAGAAATGCAAAAGTAAAAATTTCCAAAAACAAACTATAACCATTAAAGATAGAGAGTTGGGGGGTTACATTAGATGACCCATGGCCAAGAAAACAACAATAACAACAAAAATACGTAAAATCCTTCCTAAGGCTTGGGATAATTAGGATTTTCCTTCATAAGGGTTTCAGTTTCCTTCTTTGGGGGGGCATGACATGGACTGAGGAGGGAGTAGGGGACACTTTATGGACCCCTTATTATTATTTGGAAATGGAGAATTTAGCCGTTTCACCCCCACTATTGCTCTCATATCAGAAATTTTATCAACAGAGTGGGGGACTTCAAGGAAAAAGGCCGAAGATGAGCACCTTCGGGAAGAGCATTTGAACTTCGGCTTGAAATAGTATGCCTCAAGGACATTGACTCCCTTCAAACGACCCTATCAAATGACCTTTACAAACATGGAACAATACGCCTTCTTTTTACCAATATGAGATGCTGGGCATCAAACGAGGTATCGAACAATATGCCAATGTTGTTTGAACGAAAATATTTTTGAAACTCCACCTAGAATAATATTCAGAAAAGATTTTTAAGTTTGAAAATGCTTAGTTTTATAAAAACGGATTAGAAAACAAATCCCAATACTTAGTAAAAAATCTATGTAGCATAAAACAAAATCCATACCAAAATTATTCGAGTCATAGAACTTTGTTGAAGAAACTTGATATTCGGATCTAGGGGTCGGCACGGTCCGAGTTTTGACAATTTTTTGGATTGGACCGAATTATTCGATCCTACTTTTACTGAGATCGTATTTGGACCGATTTAATCGGTTAACCTATTTAATTAGTTTAGGATAATTTTGGTCTGGTTCGGTTAAAAAATCGATTCAAATTTTTTTTTTTATGATTATTTTAGAGTGTAAAATTTTTTATATAGATTTTTTAAGGAACTATTTTAAACAGTTTTAGTGAGGGAATATATTTAATTTTTTTAAAGATATGTTTCTTTTTTAAAATTTCTTTAGGGTTGTTTTAAAGAAATGTCCCTGTTTGTTAGTTCCATCCAAGAGGCAAACCCAGTAACCCAGTCCATTTTTTATACGGTAACAAAATTAATTTGGGATCATCCATAAACCAAATACCCAGTCTATAATTAACTAAAATTCAACACCAAATACAACAACATTCAATACCTAACATAATTAACTAACAATATAAATATTAAAGAATTATAAAAACATACTAAAAATTCGATATACTCACTTGAATTGGGATCGATTGAGGCTGAGTGCATTATTTTGTTCCATCGTTCAAGGTTAAGGTTGATTCGGTCAAAATCTGAGATGGGTTGTTCAGAGGAGAGAAGAGATGGGTTGACCTGCTCGAAATCTAAGATGGGTTGAGGTTGTTGAGGTTTATCCGATCAAATATAGGGGAGGAGAAGAGGCGAATAAGGGGGAGGAGAAAAGGGGGGGGAATGGGAGAGGCGAATAGATTCTATAGCAAAGTCTTGAACACACCCCTCTTTATTTAACCCCTCCCCTTTGTAATGTGAACACAGCCCCTTCACCTTGCGATGTGAACAAAGTCTGCTGGATTTCATTTCTAGACGGAGCTGAGTCTCCTCTGTATTCTAGATGGGTCTGTACCATAAGCAATCGGATTACTATTATGCTTGGTTTCCTAACACAAGGTTCATATATATGATATATCTATATAAAATTAATATATATTATATAATATTAAAATAAATGGTCCGATCCTAAGAACGAATTTAAAATGTACATTTTAGATCGAATAGAATATATTTGGGTCTCTTAAACTAGGACCGAATTCAGATCGATTTATAAAAAAACTATATTTGTGTGTCCGGTTCGGTTTGGTTCAATCGGTTCGGTCTTTTTTTGTCCACCCCTATTCGGATTCATCTTCTTGAACTTGAATTTCTTTGGCAGTTGGAACGGGATACACCATACACGATGTAAACAAGCTACTAAGGACAAGATGGAAAATGTATCCTTACAAATCTCTCCCTATGTCTATTCCAGTACAAAATAAAAATATTCGAATTATCAACAAAATCCTATATAAATCTAATACCCTCCCATGAACCCAAAAGTGGAAAGATACTAAATATATAAGTCTTCAAAATCTTCAAATTTCAAATCTCCTTGATTTTGTTCCTATTTTTGTGTGCTTTCCAAATGATCATCAAGTACCTAGGCATAATAAACAAAGAAAATACCTTCATGACGTATCGAGTTTGAAATAAGATAAAAATCATAAATCAAATTAATTCAATTCTCCCCCGTAATTCACAATTCGCTCTCCCCCTTTTTATTTTTTCGAAATAGACAAGGAAAAGAATAAATCATAATAAACCAGAGTGGGTCACAATAAGCAAAGAAAATTATCACAAACATATATCAAATAAACTCATGCAAGGAAAATCTCAAAAGGTTCCACAGACAATTTTTTAATTTTCAAATTTTTTCAAAAGAAAATAATTTTACAAAAACAACACACTATGAATTACCACTGAGATAACCAAATTGTCGAAACGGAATGAATGGGTGTGAAAAAATTTGATAGAAAATGAACTCAAACAATTATAACATATGTGCACGATGAATTTTAAATACTCTTAACAAATGAACTCAAAATTGTCCTTAGGTGTAAAAAGGTTGAATTCATATGATCTCGACTCAATCTAATCAACAAATAAGTCTAAAATGATTTTCACACAAATACTTCTAAAACTATGTAATGCTTTTTCAAGACTTTGTTAGGACGTGCAAACACATTTATTTCCAACCAAACTCCCTCAAAAGATAAACATGATCTTATTTTCTATTTTTATTTTAAAAGATCAATCAAACTAAACTATTTGGCCCCTTTTTGGCATATAATTATTTTACTGCCTCAATTTTTTTCTAGGGCTCTTTTCAAATGGTGGTTTTCACGCTCGCAGCCCTTTCCCATGCACACTCATATTTTTTTTCAATACTAAAAAAACTCTCACGGGCAATGGTTCTTACATGCACTACTTTCATTGTCTCGTTTTATCGCATTTGGTTCGTTTTAAAGACACATGTGATAAACAAGAGAAATAATCAAATAAATCCATGCATATGTGCATTAAAGGAAATTATGATTCAAACGTGTAGAAAGTAATCGCTAATCATATCTTAATGAGTCCAAACATTATAAAGCACATAGATGAAATGATGTTGCGTATCAAAACACTCTCAAAAAGTCACATGAATAATGAAATAATATTGTGACTTGGTCATCCTAAATGTCCATCCATAAATGGTGTAAAAAGAAATAAAAAAAAATCTTTTTGTGTTTTTCAAAAATAATTTTTTTTGACTTTTTCACTTTTTCTAAAAATTAGAAAATCTTTTTGTATTTTTCCAAAAATTTTCAAGAAAAACAACACTCTCTTTGGATTTTTTAAAAAATATATCAAAATGGAAAAAAATAAATGCAATGGTAGTACACAATAGCAATAGGCATAAAGATATAAACATAAAAATCAACCTATGCTAGGAAACAAGTCTAAACCTCAATCATTAGGTCCGGAGGAGTTTTCCAAAGGTGGCGACATCCTATGAAAAACATCCATCAAATCGTGTAAAGTTTTAACCAAATACTCAAATTGCTCACGAAAATGCTTAAAATCTCTCATGTGATGCATGGGAGCATGTGTAGTACCATGTGTGGGAGTGCGTATAGGAGCACATGTAGTAATTTAACAAGGTATTAACTTATGAGACACACTACCCAACTTAAAGCAAAATTCCCTAAGGTGTCCTCCTTTCTTTCAATGGGAACAAACATATACAGACCTAGTAACACCTTTCTTAAAACATTTAGGATGCTCTCTCCTATGGGAAAACGGGCCCCCAGGTGGATTAAGTTGAGATCCATAAGGATGTATAACAAATTAGGAAACAACTCGGGTGCAATATGAGAAGTGGAAGCATCGTCATTACCTATTCTTAGTCTCTCAACATTACCCAAAGAGGGATCGAGCACCATCTTTCCAACCTTCTTATATGTGTCCTCTAAAGTGACCCTGACCTCACGGACATATTCGAGATCTCTCTAGAGTTGGGATACACGAGCTTCAAGTTTCTCATAATTCTCCAATGAGGATTGAAGATCTCTCGTAAGACTGGCCATGGTGTTGGTCAATTCACTCTTTTCCCGACCTAAAATGATCAACTACTCACACAAAAAAATTCTCACCTTCTATAGTTGACTCGTCGATGCCTCCACACCCTCAAAACTTCTATCTCTCTCTAAATCTATCACCCTAAGAGACAACTCCTTATTTATCTTTTTCATCTTCAAAGTCTCGGTGTATTAATCACTAAAATCTTTTTGGATATCACCCTCACTCTCACTTCCAATCTCATCCTCACACTCACTATCTCTTGGCTCAAAACATCATCAATGCTCTCATATTTACAAGTGTTCTCATCGTCATGGGAAAAACTAGATGTGCTCATGTGACCAGACATGAAAGCAATGCACTTTTTATGTGATGATTCATTCCCGAAATCATTCAACTCGAAGTCACTATCACTAAGAGTGGTCGTATTAGCAACTTTCTTTCCCTTTCTCTTTAGCATAGAGGGACACTCAAATGCCTTGTACCCTTTACCCTCGCACTCATAACATCTAACCTCTTCCTCTTTCTCACCGCTATCCTTGACATCAACTTCCTTTTTGTTCTTCTCAAAATTCTTTTATTGAAAGAATTATCTTTGGAAAATTTGAGAAACTTTTTTAAAAAATTCTTAAACAAGGCCAAGTCATCAATATCTACCTCACCCTCAGAATCAGAATCAAACTGACAAACTCTCTATTTTTTCTTTTTATTAACTTGAGTCTTTAAAGTTATCCCTCTATCCTTAGGCTTAATGATTATAGTAAGTTTGAAGGTCTCCTATGAGTTCTTCTAATCTAAGAGTGTCTAAGACCCCTAAAGAGTTAAGCATAGTGACCTTAGCAATAAATCGGGATGGGAGTGACCACAATTTTTTTCACAACTCTCAAATCATCAATTTTCTCACCCAAATTAAAACTCGTGTTAACAATGTTCGAGAACCTAACATAAAACTCATCGAAACACTCAGACTCTAACATAGTGATAGTCTCAAACTGGGTGGTCAGATTTTTCAATTTCGACGCCATAACAATGTTGGTACCCTCGTGTGTCATTGAAGGATATCCCATGCCTTCTTTGACGTGGTGCACATCATGATACATCATAACTCGCCTGGGGTGACGACTCTGAAAATAACACTAAGGCTCCGGGAGTTATAGGTACTCCACTTAAACTCATCATTAGTCCAATCAAACACAGGTTTGGGATTAATAACATTACCAATGGTGACAGTGGGAGGATTCCACCCTCTATCACAAATAACCTAGAGTCTTTCATCGATTGCTTTTAAACTAGATCTCATGTGGGATTTCCAGTATGCATAATTTGTACCACCAAAGACAAGCATCCAATTATATAAGTTATCCATCAGAAAATTATAATTTTTCAAAAATTAATTTTTCAAAACGATTGATGTCATAATTTTTTTTGCAAAAAATGGATCACTCGATAACTTGGAGCAACCTCCTCCGATACCAATTTGTAGAGTGCGCTTTATCTTCTAGTGGAATAAACTTATTTAACTAGATGTCAATCCCATAGAATTCAATTTTATTCAAACCCAAAACATGCATCTATGTGATTCAAAATAAGCATGTAAAGAAACAAAAAGTTTCAGGAAAAATCTTCTCGAGGCAAAACCTTTATTTCACTAAAGTTTGGAAATCGCAACTTACAACACTTTAGAGAAATACTACAATTAATTCCCGTAAGAACCCACAAAGACTGCAGCCTTCAATCAGGAATGATTCCCTCGAGAATCATAAGAACTACAATCCTCCTCCTTCAGCAGTTAATACCCTTAGGTATTCCCCAAATCAGCAGTGAAGAAAGCTCTCCGCAAGAATAACTTCGTTACAGAAGTGTTTGGGTTCCAAAGATGATTCACAAAAGTATTTGGGATGGTTTTAGTGAATCTAAAACAAGTTTTAGCCCTAAAAAGTGAAGACTATTTTGCAGTTGTTCTGCAGTTTGCGTAAATAAAAAGTCTTAAAGAAAACTCTTCACGAAACAGGTTTTTATAGGCAAACAAAAAAATTTAGGTGGAGGAATGTCGTTAGAACTAGATCCTTAGGTCGTTTAAACGTGATTGATATCTAGTTATAAGTTACTTCAAATGACCCTATCAAATGACCTTTAAAACATGAAATAGTACGCCTTCGTTTGAGCCATATGAGAAGTTAGGCATCAAACGAGGTATCGAACGACTTAGAAATGTCGTTTGAATGACTCAAATGATTTTCAAAACTTCGCCTACAGTAATATTCAGAAAATATTTTTAAGTTTAAAAATGCATCGTCTTGTAAAAAACATAATTTAAGTAATACAAAACTAAATCCATACTAAAATTATTCGAGTCGTAGAACTTTGTTGAAGAAGCTTGATATTTGGATTCGTCTTCTTGAACTTGTGAACTTGAATTGCTTTGACGATTGGAACGGGATACACTATACACTATGTAAAGTAGGTACTAGGGGCACAATGGAAAATCTGTCCCTACAAGTACGCATCCAGTTTGCTCTTCGTAGTGGTGTGGATCATCCCTTGGAGTTTAGTGTACTTCACTCCAAGCTTATAATTCTCACTTTGTGCCTCATGCCTTTGGACATCAACAAGTCCTTCACATCATTAAGGTCCACAACATAATTATTTAGAAGCTACATATCCTCAGCAACATGAAGAAGTTTATCTTGGGTACTTAAGATCTCAAAAAAAAATTCCTGAAGTGACTCCATTACCCATATGTGCTCGATTATAGCCAATACATGGGCTTACTTAACCTTGGCCAAGGAATATCGATCGGCATTAAGAAGGGAGTCAATGTCCTTGAGGGTCTTTGTAATACCCCGTATTTATGTGTATTTCTACTTTAATTAATTCAAAAATTAATTAAGAAAATAGACTGATTTAAATTACGCGAGTGAAGTAATTTAATGTGGCTTATTTAATAAATGTGATAATTAGATATTAATCGAGAGATAGATACTGGTTAATATTTTGAGGAAATTTACTAAGTGTGAATAGTAAATAATAAATGATTGTTATTATAGGACATAGAGAGTGATATGTACATATTCGAGTTTATCTCACCAGGAGTTGCATTTAGACTATTTTGAGATGAGAAATGAGAAATATATTTTAAGTGTTTCGAATGGGAATTTATAGGTCACAAATGACTCCGAATGGATCGAATTAGTCAAAATAGTGTACTCGAAATTATAATTTGGGTCCCGAGGCAATTTTGGACCAATCTGGCACCTATTAAGGGCATTTCGGTCATTTTTCAAAAATAGGTGAGGAGACTTACGAAATTTAGAGCCATATATATGATATGTAGATATTGGGGTTAGGGATCATAACACAAAAGATTAAAGAGGTCATTAGAGAAAAGAGAGAACCATTTTCCCAAAGCCTAAGTAGAGAATTGTGAAGGTGGTGTAGGGTTTCTTTCACCTCAAGGCAATTGGAAAGGAAGATTGGAGGAGAAGCAATCAATCATCAACAAAGAAATAAGAAATCAGATCAATCAATCTAAGGCATGTGTTTATCGCAAATCAAATTGATGTTATGACACCCATGAGTAGGGATTTCATGAATAAATTTATTTTATCTAAAAACCTTTGATGAAAAGTACCAACTGATTTCATGTTTGGGTGAAATTGCATGTAGTTAGGGTTTATATATGTAAAGAATGTTAAATCAAATGAGTTTTGATTATTACTATGGATTTAAATCTGGGTTTTAGATTGAATGAAATTGATGAACACAACTAGATTTATAAAAGATTTTTGGGGGTTTGATTCATTCTTGATTGATTTCGGTGAAGTTTTAATGTGTTTGAAACGTTAGAAATCATCTTAACTCAAGTAGAAATAGTTAGGAACAATCGATTATGAATTTGGTGAAGAATTATGAGGTTTGGGTGAATAATAAATGGTGTAAAACGTCGCTGCGAAACAGAGAGAACGAAGTTGTAGAAAAATGGACTGGTCTGGCCCAAGAGGGTGCGGTTCGGTTCAGCCTTAACTAAATAGCGGACCAATTCGGTCCTGGGAATCCGGATCGGTTCAGTTCTCTAAATTTTTGAAATTTTCCTTTTTTCTTGTATTCCTAAATGGACGTGGTGGAAAATCCTTAAGCACTTGTGAAAATAATATTGGGAGACTTATTATTTTATAGTAGGCCTACAATGGGAGTACGACTTCGTCTTAGAAAGAGAATTAAGACGGGAATGGGATTGGTAAAAGTAATTCGTAATTAATTTGAGAGATGGATAAAGAATTACGGGAAACTAATGAAACTATGTACATCAGTAGAGTAAAGATGGTAGCTACTTAATTATTATATAACACGGGGTAACTAGAACCTTAGAGTTGTGTGAACACTCAAATAATTACGAAAGTGAATTAAATTCATAATTAAATGATAAATTACGGTGAATATTAGAGAGAAAAATATTACGTACTAGTATAAATAATTTGGTTGTGTGCATACCTATTCTATTGATACTTAGGCCCTGTGAATACTTAAAGTATGCTAAATTCTGTATTGGGTCGATGATTATCCAGACCAATACATGAAAGTTTGATTTGGGGTCGATGATTATTCGGACCAAATCGAAGATGAATGATATTGGGATCGATGAGTATTCGGACCAATATACATATGCTTAACATTTACGTTGGGGTCGAGGGATATCCGGACCAATGTAAATGATAGGATGGGTGGGGTCGATGATTGTCCGTACCAATAATTTCGTAGTTTATGTATTGTGTGTGAAATATATATACTTCAAGATATACTACTTATGTGCGAAAGTAGACTTGTAGATGATATATATATAGATATACATCTAAATGGTAAATTAATTAGAGAGAAACTTAATGACAAGATAAATAGATTGGGGATGATCTACAGTAAAGTAAGTAGTGAAATTTAATATTAGAAGTTGAATGATAAATTCTGAATTACTTTATAAATTAAAGGGTGAGACTTAATTATGATGCCTAAATGTAACATATGTGAATGTTACCTATGTAATGAAGGATATTGCGAGATATATGACTAATTAATCGTATTGGATGGGCACTGGAGGATAGTATGCTATTGATAAGATCAGTTATATACTTTAGTAGAGATATCTAGGGAGTGGTAGCTAAGTGGGCTAAGTATGGAACGTTAGGCGTGCACATTAGATGAAAGGTGACAAAACTCAAGGGAGTGTGCGTGAACCTGACATGTGTAATCAATAACCGATTATATATTGCGATAAATTACTAGTTATATGTCTTAAAAATCTTTTGAGTACTAACTCTTGCTATATAAATGTTTTTAAAAACCTTTTAGGTGTCCAGCCACAAGGGCGCCATACTTGATTTCATTCCAGGGATTCAGAGTTGTATTACTGTGGATGCTAACAGGATTATTGAGTAGAAAACTCTTTCATTCAGATCTAACAAAGGATCTCATTCTTGTATCTCATGTATAGACATGTTATCAATTAACTACATTGAAGTTCCAGTTTTGTATCAGTTTTACTTAGTAGTTAGATTATGGAATCTTACTTGGTTATAGTTATTGCCGACGGTTTATTTTACATAGCTTTGATGCATTTAAATATTAGTGATGGTTTGGATTTTAGTATCTTGTGAATGTTGTTTTAGTTTTCAAACTATTCTTTTATCTTGTTTATTTGAAAGATAAAATTTGGCACCGATTTAATTGACTTAGTTAATTAGTATTTAACTTGGTTTTCGACAGTGATGCAAAGAATGAACCATATGAGAAACTTATTTTAATTCGACAAAGGCCTTATCACCCGATATTTAATTAGACGGGGTGTCACAGTCTTCTTGTTAAGAAGTCGATCCAACTTAAGAGCCTTGATTTTTCACCTCAGACCCACTCGATCTTTCTCCAAATTAGTTACCTCAAATTTCTAACTATTGATCATTTAATTCAGCTCCCTTTGGGTCATTCCCATTGGCCATCCATCCTTAGATATTTATTTCACCCTTTCTGACTCTCAATGGCATATAAAGGCCTCTGTTAAATACTGAGCCTAAAAAAGGAAGAAAATATGATAATAACGTATTTCAATACAAAATTTACTAAGGAAAAGCAAAATAGATGTAAATGTACCTTGTCCAAAAGGTGAATCAACTCGCCAACATTGGTTGAGGGCCCTCGACCCCTCAACGTGGTCACCCTCCATATTGGATCAAGTGGTCTTAGCTAGAAGAAGGAGATATGAAGTATTCCTCCACTTAGAGGTCAGCAACCCCTCCATCTCAACAGTATCCAACCCTTTCGATTGTCCAAAGGCCTCTGTGTCACCTACCATGCCCCCTCCTTTTGAAGGGACACCATAACCTCCTTACCTTTTGAGAAGGGACCACAAAATATTTCCTTAACTTGTGAGACCATAGGACTTAAGTACCCTAGAGTAAAATAATCATTTTAGGTTACCCTAAATGTCCCACATACACCCGAATATGCTTGGAATAAGGGAAGTATTTCAATAACAGGCCCCAACAACGGGCCTTCATTAGAGTCTGACTTAAGCTCAACCTTCTCTACCAATTTAATGCATAATCGAAATGTCCACCATCGTATTGAACTTTAAGTGCTTGGTATACTTAGACCTCTTCTTCTTATTTAACGTAGGCTCAGTAGAAGCTTTCTTAGAGTTCAACCGTGCCATTTTCTATTACTCACGTTCATCTACGAAATCATTATGAAGATCAAAGTTAATTACTAAGGTTTAAAAATAAGGGTAAAAATAGAAGAAAAAGAGAGGTACTTACTTGTAGAATAGTTATAGTCTATCAAAATTGTACCTCCAACTATGGGGATGACTTTTTAAATCATGGGGGGAAGCTCAGCCTTACCCCTAGGCTTTTTGTCTTCGCTTTTGCATGCCTAAAGAACCTCAGAATTGAGGGCAGTAGCAGCCTTCCATTTTTTTAAAACCAAAAGAAAGGGATTAACCCAAAATGACTCCCTAACCACGATCTTGGGAGATTTAGGGATGCCTCCTAGCTTCAAGGCTTTGGTATCATGCCTCAACCCATTTTTAAAAAGTTGCATGGGAGTTACAAGGTGTTAAAGAGGGTAGAGACCAACTTTAGGGACTCATTGCCCTATCCTCTCCCTCCCTAATGGGCTCGATAGACACTGCAAAAATAAGGAACATAGGTAAAGCTCCGATCTGAGGTTAGTAAATTAGTTCAAATACCAAGGCAAAAGTAAAACTTAGTTTAGCAACAAACTGAGGAGTGCACCAATTGGTTGGGTAACTTGTCTTGTGCTCTGGGTACCTATACTTTGAGTTTTTTGAGTCATTGTGTTTATACTTCACGAAGACCATTGCCATCTTGGGGGAGAAGTACTTGAGACCTTGTCTTTGGGTTTGTGTTTCTCCTAAACCCTATAGAGCTTGAAGAACTTAGCTGGAGTAATATTGTGTGTTCCCCCAATTGACCCCCTGAAGTACAAAATAGTAGATATCAATGACCTTTAAGAGTTTGCCACCAGTTGAAAAGGGGATATCTCAATGGCCTTCAGCATCCTCATCACCGAAAAAGGTAATGGAAACCTAGCTCTATGCTCCAAAAAACACTCATTGAAACATATATTTACACTCATTAAAACATACATGCTTGGATATCAAGGACCATTCCCTTTCCTCAGCTCTTATGTCCCTCAAAGTGACAGACTCAAGGATTTAATATGTCTCCCTAATCTCCACCAAATCGCGTTTAGTGATTCAAGAAGTAGAATGGGCTCTGCTAGAGAAATTATAGCCATGACACCTAAATAATTGATTACGTAGGAGCCAAAGGTAATAATCCCGATGCACAGATGGGCTGAGGCCTTAGTATCTTATTCGACATCATAAATAAGGGAAACGTGAGGCCAAATGGTAGAGAATGTGAGGTTTATGACTTTAAAAGGATAGATATTTTGGATAGACATTGTCAATGAAGGGAAGGAGATAAAATAACTATTTTCTCAAAAAGATCTAGAGGAAGATATATAGCTATAGTGAAAGTTCTAGTCCAATTGGCTCCATTATAGCACCCCAGGCTCGACGCTTCGCTCCTTTCAGTCGCATCAATACTCGCAGCCCCCTTTCACACTCAATGCATGCTCATTTCCAATGAAATCTAATTATGGAAAAAATCTTGGTGGTTAGTTACACTCCTATCACTAACTTGGATAATGGATAATTGTTTCCCTATGTAATTCTTACAAAGAGAAATAAGGATATACTGATGATACCATAATTAATTATTGGTAATCTAAGGCTCCTCAAACCCCCCCAGCTTCACTCACATAAGAACATAGGTCGTAAGGTCAACCTCTAACCTCTGTCAGACCACTACTAAGCTCCTAAATACTCCATTGTCTACAAAAAAGGATCATTATAGTATTAGAGGCCTCAACCACCTCCTCAATCTCCCCGAATGTAAAATTGTTCCAATATATATCCACAACCAAGCTCAAAGAGCTCATCATAAATGTCCCATTAGCTCTGACGCACCTAAAAGACCTTAGTCTGAATGGCATAAAGAGGACATTTAGCCCTCATCCCAATAAGGTATCGCCACAACATACCTCAAGATCATCCTATGGCCAATCAAAGACGATTCCAAACCTCCCAGACATCTGACTGAGCCCCTGTAGTTTGTTTAGCGGGTTAGTGAAAAGAATAACACTATTCCATATACCTCCACCACTTAGCTCTACTTTAATTGATGACTCCCATGTACATTAAATGCACCCATTAACTACCTTACACTACCTGCAAGCCTTTATACCACACTCCACCTTGGTACTATAGCCATCAGACCTTATAAGGAACCCCACCCATGATGTAGTCCACTAATTCTCTCTCCAAGAGACTGCATATATAAAGAAGGATTGCGAGCAGTTATCATATGTTGAAATCATCATATACTAGTAGAACAATGGAATTTATCTTGTACAAGTGTTTTCTCATTGTGACATACACGTTTGACCCACTGTTGAGAGCATTTAGCTATAAATTGGATCAGTTCCAACCTTCTCATTGATTGTACCCCCGTTGAGTCCCATATTAATACTTTAGGAAGCCTTATACAAATACATCAATTACTTCCTAAGGTCCTCTGAATTAATAAAAAGGACCTTATGAACCTCATAATCTCTTTACCAAAGCTCAATAGGTCATCTAGATTATAATTATCATTTTATGATCTAATATACCGTAAAACACCATTTGACAGTGGATGTAGGATTATCGATTGAGATCTGAACAACTTTACATACTTGTCTCTTACTTTGACATATCTCCCTTTAACCCGTCTAAGGTCCTGAGGGGAAAACCTATTGGGTCACAAGTCTCTCAAAATTTTGATGTCCACCACTAAGTTTTGTAATATAACATATTTATACTAAGAGGTGACTAACTAGTACTTTAAAAATATTAATATTGTTGTTCTCACATGATACTCCACCATGGTATTCAAATGGGCTCCAGTTATGTATATTTATCCACTAATAACTAACCTAAAAGGGTTCATAACCTATGGGCACTTATTTTTATTATTTTGAGTGTGTTTTGCCCATTACCAAGTCCTCAAAGTAAGTTTCCACAAAAATTATCTAAATAAATAATAAAAAAAATCTCACTACATAAATTAAATGTAATTCACTCCCAACTTTTCAATTAAATTCCTAAAATATCATATTTATCCCCTGAGATTTTGAACCATAATTCAAACTTAGATCCAAACAATTTCAAATCTCAACTTAGGCACTAAAATTAACTTATCCAATTTAAATATCCACTTACTTCGATAAAGCCCAAATATATAATTAACTTTACTAAATATGTCGATCCATAACATAATTCAAATAAAAACTCAATCAATATATCTTAAGTCCAATATAAATCCAAATAGATATAAATTAAGCTCTCTCTCTCTCTCTCTCTCTCTCTCACACACACACACACACACACACACACACATATATATATATATATATATATATATATATATATATATATATATATATATATATATATATATATATATATATATATTCAAAATAAGGGGTATTGCAACCTATTTGAGGCTTTTTCTAGGTAGAGAGTTAAGAGTGTTTTATGTGAAATTTTAAGAGTTAATTTTTTTATTCTTCATTTCGAACATAATCTGACGTTCTGCCAATGTTTTGGTTCACATTGTCTTACAATTTGGAGTACTAGTATTACATCTATATTGATGTATCATGAGTGACAAACATAAAAATCTATGACACACCATAGTAAGGTGAATATCTTCTTAAGGACAAAATGTCTAACACTTGCCTAAATTTATATATGAATTCATTCAAAAAGGCACATTAAGCATGATTCGGTTTCTATAGTTTAAGTTGTTTGAAATTTGTACTAGAAGTTGTGTTTGAAGTCTTTTTTGTTTATAACTTAATAACTTAATGTTTATGCAATAAATAATTTATAGCAACTATTAAATAAATAACGTCTTTTTGCATTACTAATTTTCCAACAACTATTCCTCTACCAATGTCATTATCATGAACAAAAGAATTATTTTTTAGAATAAATTAACTAAAATTAAATGAAACATTTTTGGGGAATAAACATTAAGGTACTGTTTGGTTATGAATTTAAAAACTATTTTTTGTGTTTAAACACAATTCTGGTTACAATTTGCATTTGACATACATGTTTTTAAAAATCGAGTTTGAAAATTCTTGTGTTTAAATTCATATTTTCTGACCATAAAAAAATGTTGTTTTTGGAAACTTGTTTATATATATATATATATATATATATATATATATATATATATATATATATATATATATATATATATATATATAGAGAGAGAGAGAGAGAGAGAGAGAGAGAAATATTTTGTAAGAGAAAAAATAATAATGTTCATTGTGTTATTAAATTTGTCATATTTCGTTACACGTCTACATCATCGTGTACATTCTCAAGAGCTTTTTCAAGTGAATACAAGTTAGTGACTAAAAGCAATAATCGAAGATCAAAGAGTTGAGATCATCATCACAATCATATGGAGAAGGTATATGAGGTTAATTTTGTGTAATGAATTTAAACATGAGTATTTCAAAAGTGTCTGAAAACATTAAAAAAAATCAGATTTTTTTAAAATATTTTTTGAAAAATTTGCAAAGTCATTAGAGGTCGCTCGGACTATTACACGATTCTAGTTAGAATAGCATCGAACGGGATTGGTTTTTGCAAATGTTGTCCACTTTATAATCTCCTTGGAAAGTTCGTTTAATGGGTGTTCGGAGGATATAGGGTAGTTCATTTGAACAAAATGTACCTCGTTCGAACGAGTCGACGAAATTTTGTTTTGTAACCTGATTTCAAATGCAATCTTTCAAGTATATCTCTCGGATATTTTTCTCCACATATATAGAGATACGTTCTTGCAATTTCTATCAAGCCTTTTATACATCTTATTTCTATCAAACTCTTTTATTTTCAAAATCTAAACCCCTTGTATGATTTGATATCACTTTATCAAACCCTGAAGAATACATCTCTTATTCTAAACCTTGTGGAGTTAATTCTTCACTGCTAAAGATAGGAAAAGAGTTTCCTGAGGTTGATCGGTGCACACCGAGGCAAGTGGAGATTGATATGTGGACTATTATTGGATCTTCATCGCTTTCTATTAATAACGAGGATGCAAGAAATACGTGCAATTCATGGTGGAGTCTAATATGTAAGTTTGTCTGTGTCATTTTGTAATACATAGTTGTAACAGTGCTGAAAAATAGTTTTATCTGAAAGGAACTTTCTCCTCATATCCTGTCTTATGGTTTGTGATTTATTTTGATTCAATTTATATTCATATATCTTGAAAGTTTAGGTTCACCTAATTAATCAAGATACGATTGTGATTAAATTAAATTTGGCTTGTATGTGACATAATATATGATTTCTACATATAACTGGACCACCCCACAAAACCCGTTTTTCAAATTGGTATCAAAGATTATTTTTAAAAGTTATTTAGATGAATCTTGGTGGTTATATAAATAATTCGTATAATAAGGCACATTTTTATGGCAAAAATTATGCATATTGGAAATCTCAAATAAGATCGTCTCTAAAATCGATCAATGAGCGCGTTCGGCTTGCTGTGAAAAGAGGGTGGTCCCCTCCCAATACTACTAATGAAAATGCCATTAGTCTCAATACAGTCGCTAATTGGACTGAGGATGATCTTATACTGTGTAATTATAACTCTCGAGGTTTAACTGTTACTTTTGGTGTTGTCACAAGAGGGGAATTTCGTTGCATGACGTTTAAAGAATCTTGGGACATTCTCCAACTCACACACAAGGATACCCATGATGGGAAAGCTTCTAAGCTTTAAAACCTCACCATACAATTTGAGACTCTACTCATTCTTGAAATTAATACTTTTGATACATAATATGCTCGTGTGTCTAATAATATGAATTCTAGTTTTAATTTGGGTGAACGAATTCTGGAAGTGAGAGTTATTAAGAAAATTTTGAGGTTCTCCCATTTTGTTTTAATGCGAAGGTTGTCATCCTTAAATCTTTGGTAATTTTACACACAATTAGGCTAGAAGATATCGTAGGTGATGTCAAGACCCCAACCCAATAATAGTAGGGAACGAGTGTCTTGACATGCCACCAAGGCAACAAATATTCCTAATTAAAAATTTCTCTTAAAATATATGCACTAGAAATACAATCACATGGTCATGAATAATAAAATAGTGAAAGTGAAGGAATTACATCATCAAAGCTTTCTAAAGGAAACCTCGTCTCTATTTAAATAAAAAGTAATAACGAGTTATAACTTAACATTCAGCAAAATTCAAAAGTTATTTCTAGAGAACCAACATGCTCTAAAAAAAACTTGAAACTAAAACTTTTACAAAAATAACAAAACTCCAAAACATATGTTTTCAATAAGTCCTCATATGTTCCTTCTTCAACTTTACTTATAACCTAAAAATGTTTAATTACATAACATCAACCAAAATATCAATGATATTCAATATCTAAACATTTTAGGGTTTTTTTCCAAAAAAATTGATACCTATTCAATTTATATATATAATGAACAGTTCAGAACATTTACAAAAATTGAGCATCTTAATTATACAGCTTTAGCAACCATGTATGATCTAATAACCAGACAAATACTATTACCCAGATGTTTTCACCTGGTAACATCACAGACAAAAATTCATGATTTCTAGAATAACCCATTATTTAGGGCACACCAGCGATAAACTAGTTGGGAAGGTACCATCCAAATATTTCCACCCAGTAGTCAAAGCCAATATAGTAAGAGATTTTCCATAGGTCGAATCAATAATTTCATAATTTAAATCATAGGTTTATATGGAGAGATATAAAGATATAACAAATGATGGAATCATCGGTATCAGATGCATTTTGAGAATAAAAACATTTCAAATTATATATATATAATCAAAAGGCACAAGAAATGGCATTGAGTACTCAGCTAAAATAGAGGTTTTAAATTACAAATTGTTGTCTTGGATCACATGTTAATCTAACAAATTCGATAAAGGTTTAAGTATACGTTCTGAACAAATTCCAATTCTAAATATTGTGTTCCAACCCTAAATTAAATTGTTGTAAAAACTTATTAAAATCCATTTTTTAAACTTTTTAAAAATTCATTAATCGTAATTAAAGAATTCAATTCGTAGTTCTTCCTAATCAGTCGATTCCCAGTACAGTTGGTGGGTCACAGGGGCACCACTTAAATACCAACTCATCTAGACAGAATATTTATGAATTCATTCTTAGTAGAGAAGTAAGGACACAGGGTCGCCACTTGAATGCCATCTCATCTAGGCAGAATTTCATTGGGCTTGACTTTGGATTTACTTAACAGGATTCCATAATAAAGAGTAATTACTCAATAAATGATTTTAAAAGTATATATAAAATTTTGAACAAGTTTACATATGTCAAAAATAAAATCTACATAGATTACTACCAAATTTTATATTATTACCAAATTTTAAGTTTTCATTCATTGTGAATTTAGTGTATTTTACCAGCATTACTACTAAGTAAAGCTATAAAATACGAAATTAAGACTATAAAAATGCATTAAAACATTTCAATAAAATCATACCTAGGAAAGGAACTTTTCTTCAAACTTATAGAACTCTTCTTAAGATTTCTCCCAAGCTTTCTATCACTCTTACTTACTATAATTATCAAGGAATTGGTGTGAGTTTTAAGCGATCCAATAGACCCTAATTATAGGTTTGTAAACATATTATCGTGTTGACATGTGTCAACGTGACTATGATTTTACAGTGGTGAGCCAATACTAAGGTTTCGCGTGCCGAAATGGTCTTGCAGTCTTAATATCACCAAATGGTGACAAGCGTTTTGGCTTTCTCTGTAAAGACAACACGTGTAAGGTGGAGAACGAGGTGGAAAGGTGTTAAGAGTAGAAGAGTAATTTTACACTTAATGGGTATTTTAGTAGTTTCATAACAAGTTATTTTTCAAATTTTCTTAGTAGTCCTTACAAAATGGTCTTTTAATATTTTATTTTAGTCCCCAAACTTTATTTAAATAATTCATAAAGTTTAGCAAAGATAAAGTTCTACCCCAAAACTTATCATTTGCCTTAACAAATGCCATACAACTACAAATCTACTAAATTTACAGTTGATTCTTCACATTCAAACACGGGGGTTCCTATATTGAGAATCTAGGAATACCAAAAAATGTAATAATTTAACATTTCTCATATAGTAAGTAACACATAATTGTAAAACCAAAATATAGCTGATTATATAAAAGTGGGGCCATTACATGATCTCGAAACTTACAAGTTGGACATATTATCTAAAACCAAAAGAAAAAAGGAAGGAATAAATTTAAAAGCTAAATCAAAGTAAAAAAGGTTTCTGACTTCGATTTCGAAATTGATTATGATGATCTTGTCGTGTTTCCTAAAAAAAATCAAAAAGCCTCTCAAATTCAGAAATGAAAATTCTTCCAAATTGAAAAATAAATTTTTGAGAAAAATAAAAATTTCAAAGCAAGAATGTAAGGACATAAATTTCTAATTGAGTCCCTGTATTATTTTGACTTAATTTCGTGAACAAAACTGTGTTTGTAATATGTCATAGGGAGAATTTTATTTTGTCACGATCCCACTTGGTCTATGACGTATTGAAGAAATTGAAGACGTTGCGGCAAAGCTTCAAAGAATTAATCATGCCGATGTTTTATTGGTGCAAGTTTAATCGTCTTCAAAGTTAATTGCATTCTGAGATCACTCAGGTATGAATGCGTATAATTAATGGTGCTCGGAATTATTTTATAAAAGATAAGGATGCAAATTTATAAAGAAAAATGTTTTAAAATGGTTTAAAGTGTTTTAAAAGGTTTAAACTTCGTTTTATGATGATAAGCTCGAAATAGAGTTGGACTAATTTGAATCTCTTTGTTCAGAGACGTTTTAATAAGAAAGTCAAACCTTCGCGCTGTCGCTCGAACGACATTGGATCTCATTCGAATGACACGTTTTTCGAGACAATATTTAAATCCTATTTAAACAGTGTTTTCAATATAATTTCGTCTGTGTGCTTTCTGGAAAAGAGTTTTACAAACCAGAACCTTGTTTGCACATGTTTTCTAAGGTTTACAAAGCATAAACACATCCTTAGAGTTTGAAAAGATCCGAGTTATCATTCTTATATGTTTAAGTGATCTTGCTGCACCAAAGTTATTTGTTCTACACATTAAACACAAAGGGTTTTGTGGTGAAGAAGCGACGGACATCGTGTTCGACATCGTAGACGTATCAAAGCCATATCGGTGGACACCGAGACATACGTGGACGCGTGTGTTGTGGACAGGTATCGTAGAAGATGAAATTTTTGCGTGGGCACTATTGAAGAACGGTTAAAGATTAGAAGCAGCGTTAAGACCCGTGGGGATAGAGTCTTAGTGTAAGGCTAATCTGTCTTTATAAAACCATTGTTCATAGTGATTGTCTGGCTTGGGCCGTCCGAGGTTGTTTTCCCGTTTTGGGTTTTTTCCTCATAGATCCGGCGTTGTGAGTATTCTTTACTTTACTTTACTTTACTTTACTTGCTTTAATCACTAGATGCATGTTTAGGATTAATCAAGATAAACCTAGTTTAAAAGTAAGAATTGGGTTTTCACAACTTGGTTTGGCGCATAATTAAAAGTTGGATCTTTTTAGGAGAAAAATTGGTTTGAAAGAAAACACACATATATTGGGCCACTCACATCTTCAAATTGGTATCAGAGCTAGAAAACATTTTTATTTGTTTTGTGATCCCGTGTGTTTTCAAAGATGAATTATGGATATAATAAATTTTCTCGAACTCCTGTTTTTTATGACACTAATTACACTTATTGGAAGATGAGAATGAGATGTGATTTAAAATCTATTGATGAGCGTGTTTGGCTTGCAGTTGAAAAAGGTTGGACACCCCTTGTCACTATTGTAGGTGAGGTCACTAGTTTAAAGCCTGTTGAGTCATGGACCGAAACTGAACAAAGACTTGCACAATATAATTCTAAGGGTCTGCACGTTATTTATTCATATGTCACACAGGAAGAATATAATATAATTATGACTTGTGAAATATCAAAAGTGGCTTGGGATATTTTGGCACTCACTCACGAGGGCACTAGTATGGTTAGGGCGTCAAAACTTTAAAATCTCACTACACAGTTTGATACCATTAGGATGTTAGAGAGTGAGACCTTTGATGATTTTTATGCTAGGTCGTCCAATATTGTCAACTCGTCATTTAACCTAGGTGAGAAAATTCCCGACAACCGTGTCATTAAGAAAAATTTTAGGTCATTGCTTAGTAGGTTTGATGCAAAAGTGACCATTTTAAACTCCTTGGGTAGGTTAGAGTCAACGAAACTAGAAGAGATTGTAGGTGACTTACAAACCTATGAAATCAACATGATTACCTCCAAGCAAGTACCTAAGAAAGAAAAGGGTATTGCTTTGAAAACCCGGAAGGAGGAAATTAAAGTTTCGGATTCTGATTTCGATTTCGATTTTGAGGATGTTGCTTTGTTGGCAAAGAAATTTAAAAAATTTATTAAGTTTCAAAAGCAATCGAAAGATGCCAAGAAATTTGAAAAATTCAAGAACAACAAAGTAGATCCTGCCTATAAGGATAAGTTTGAGAAGACTAAGAGAGATGAGTCGGATAAGTGTTTTGGGTGTGAAGGGTACGGTCACAAGGTTAAGGAGTGTCCCACTAGACTTAAGAAAGAGGGCAAACAACCCGTTGTCTATAATTCCACCTTAAGTGATAGTGAACCGAAAGAGGGTGAGAGTTCCCCCATTGAGCGTAACTTTGTTGCGTTTATGCCATGTCATATGAGCGACGACGATACAACTCATGTGAATGACACTTCTGAGGAGGTTTGAGTGTATCCCATGTTAGTGAGGGTGAAGAGAGTGACGAGGAGTAGGTAGATGTGAAAGAATTATAAAATTCGTTTAATGAATTGTATGCCAAAACGGTGAAGGTAAAAAAGGCTAACTCAAAATTGCAATCTAAGTTGAATGAGCGTGCCATAGAAAATAATGATAGTTTGATTGAGGATCATAGGGCACGAGAGAAGAAGTTTAGGGAGAAATTAGAGTTTGTGGAGAAAGAGAGAGATAATCTCCGTGGTTTGATGGAGTCCTTGAAAAAGGAGATTTTAGAGTTTGAGGAGTCTAAGCGTTTGCTTAAGTCCAGGATTCATGAGTTGGAGGAGAGATTGAGAGACTCGTCTAGAGTCAAGTTTGATTTAGAGGTTAGGTCAAAAAAATTAGATAAGATCCTAGGCACCGTCCAAATTAAGGAAGATAGGGGAGGTATAGGTTTTGATGAGAGAGTTGTTCCCATTCCCCCCACACGTGTGAGAAACACTAGGATGGTTAGAAAATGTCCACATAAAGGTAATCATTCCCACCACCGCTACACTTGCTCGTTTTGTGGTAGGAAAGGTAACCTTAGGCGTTATTGTTACGACCTTAGACAAGCTCCTAGGAAGTTTAAGAATAAAGTTGCACTGGTTACCCAAACCCCCATGCGTCATTTTATACCTACTTGGGTTAGGAAATCGGATTTAGTGGCTTTAGGAATTAAACTTCATGATTCTCGTTTGGGTGCACTTGATTCTTCCCATGCCAAATCTAAAGGATGAAAGTGTTGCCCTGTTTGTCATATGCTAGTTTGCTTCATGATATATCCATTGCTAGTATTATGACATGTGTATCATTTTGTATTATAGTTTTCATTTGTTTGAGTCCTATTTGAAAAATACAAAAAGATTTTTTTTTTAGAAAACTTTTGAAAATCTAAAAAGATTTTGCTTTTCTTTGAGTCAAAATATGTTTGAAAAGCCAAAAAGATTTTTGTTTTTTTTTTGTTTTTGAGTTTACATGTTTGATGTGGCATATTGGTGTGCTTGGACCCCCCCATCGTTTCATTATCCATGTGGCTAGGACATTTGGTCATTATTATCGATGCTTAGAATGATCTTAACCATTGTTTATATGGGGCTGTTTCGAAGTTGATATGCATTTTGATTCGACTTTGTATATATGCCAACATTGCACACATGCACGAGTTTATATGGATGTTTGACTTCTCTTACATATTTGAATTTGGTGAGGCGTTCTTATCTCAATCTTGTCATCTATGCATAAGTAAACTTAAGGGGAAGTGTCCATGTAATAACCGTTTACCGTGAGAATTTAAAATTGGTAAAAAATGATGAGTGATTCACAAGAAAGGGCTGCGAGAGTTCAAAATTAACTCGTCGTGAAAGTAATCGTTTAAAAGAGCCCAAAAGAAAATGCAATATGATAAGAAAAGGGCTAATAAGATTTTCTCTAAGATGAGAATGCTAGCAACCTCAAAAGAACTTTAAAAATATGATATTATTGAGGGAGTTTGGTTGGAGAAAATTTAAATGGGTTTGCACAACTAATCCTAATGTTGAAACATTGCAATTTGACGCTATTGTTTGTAGAATCGTCAAAATTCTGGATTTGTGTGCATGTAGTATGTTTAGTTCATTAAACTCACTCTTTAATTGTCATATGACTATGATAAAGTTTGATGATTTATCTCTATCAATTAGAGCTTCTTGATCATTTCGATGTGTTGAAATTGTGACTCATTTGTTGTAGTTTCACGCCCATTCATTCCATGTACATGTTTGAGAACATCGGTACTATGTTTGCATGTAACTCGCATTTTTAGTTTTTATGAGTTTTTGCATTTTTGTGTTAAAAGCCTACTATTTTAACACTGTTTTGATTCTGTCAAGCCCTTCTTGGAATTTTTTTGTGGAAATTTTTGCACTGGGCAATACTTTGTATTATTTCTGGGAATCTGGGAAATTTTAGCAGGTCGTGCGAAGTCGTTCAAACGACAACTCATCTCACGCGAACGACATATGTACTTCGTTCGAGTGACATCCTCATCTTGTTTGAGCGATGTCCCTAGCTCGTTCGAACGACAGAATCAAAAATGGTTTCTGATTGGTTTGCAGTCCTTTGGTTTTATTTGGTATATTTTTGGTACCGCGGGAAGCATTTCTGGACTGTTTGGTTATATGCAGGTTCTTTTATGTTCCAAATTGGTATTTTGCATATGAGTCCATTTATCACACCTGATTTGATTGGTATACTCTTTGTGTGATTCCTTGGTTTACTAGCTACTGATTTATCATTGATTGATCATATTTAGCTGGTTGTTTCATGATTGTCTAGCGGTTTTTCAATTCTCAAATTGGTATGAACTCGATTAAAATTGGTTTATCTTTTCACCAGATTGTCTATTCGAGACAAAAATGGGGAGAGATGTATGTGATGTAGGGGGAGATTTGTTGAGCTCTACTATTGATATCTGATTACATATTGTTTGATTATATTTGTTTCAAATTGGTATCAAATAATTGCTCACATGTTTCAAATGATTTGTTCTTATTAGAAATATAAATTGGTATCATTTGTTCCTCCATACTTCACTGGGTACCTGTTTGTCTGTTTCATGTGTGTAGGTATACTTTCAGCGATTCGAGATTTCTAGTCTACATCACATTCAGACAGTTCATGCTTGCCGGTGCTACATATTCTAGTCCGTGTCCTGTATTTTTTGTTTTTGGAATTATGGGATGGGATTTAGGCGTCATACGGCTTAACGGCCCGGTTAGGCATTTCACTGGTTTAGTTTTGTCTTGGAATAGTCAAAGGGGGAGATTTGTAAGGACATAAATTTCTCCCTATATTGTTTTGACTTAATTTCGTGAACAAAAGTGTGTTTGTAATATGGCATAGGGACAATTTTATTTTGTCACGATCCCACTTGGTCTATGACGTATTGAAGAAATTGAAGACGTTGCGGCAAAGCTTCAAAGAATTAATCATGCCGATGTTTTATTGGTGCAAATTTAATCGTCTTCAAAGTTAATTGCATTCCGAGATCACTCAGGTATGAATGCGTATAATTAATGGTGCTCAAAATTATTTTATAAAAGATAAGGATGTAATTTTTATAAAGAAAAATGTTTTAAAATGGTTTAAAGTGTTTTAAAAGGTTTAAACTTCGTTTTATGATGATAAGCTTGAAATAGAGTTTGACTAATTTGAATCTCTTTGTTAAGAGACGTTTTAATCAGAAAGTCAAAGAAAGCCAAACTTTCGCGCTGTCGCTCGAACGACATTGGATCTCATTCGAACGAGATACAATGTCGCGCGAACGACATGCTTAAGTCATTCGAATGACACATTTTTTAAGGCGGCATTTAAATCCTATTTAAACAGTGTTTTCATCATAAATTCGTGTGTGTGCTTTCTGGAAAAGAGTTTTACGAACCAGAACCTTGTTTGCATATGTTTTCTAAGGTTTACAAAGAATAAACACATCCTTAGAGTTTAAAAAGATCCGAGTTATCATTATTATATGTTTAAGTGATCTTACTGCACCAAAGTTGTTTGTTCTACACATTGAACACAAAGGGTTTTACGATGAAGAAGCGACGGACATCGTGTTCGACATCGTAGACGTATCAAAGACATATCGGTGGACACCGAGACATACGTGAACGCGTGTGTTGTGGACAGGTATCGTAGAAGACGGAATTTCTGCGTGGGCACTATTGAAAAACGGTTGAAGATTAGAAGGAGCATCAAGACCCGTGGGGATCGAGTCTTAGTGTAAGGCTAATCTGTCTTTGTAAAACCATTGTTCATAATGATTGTCTGGCTTGGGCCGTTTGAGGTTGTTTTCCCGTTTTGGGTTTTTTCTCGTACATCCGGCGTTGTGAGTATTCATTACTTTACTTTACTTGCTTTAATCACTAGATTCATGTTTTGGATTAATCAAGATAAAACTGGTTTAAAAGCAAGAATTGGGTTTTCACAACTTAGTTTGGTGCATAATTAAAAGTTGGATTTTTTTTCAGAGAAAAATTGGTTTGAAAGAAAACACACATATATCGAGCCACTCACATCCTCAAAGAATATTTTCGAGAACTATCCATAAAGAGATAGAAGAGAGTATCCAAAGAAATTTGAATCGGAGAGATGATATGAGTGTGAAGGGAAAGGTCACAGAGCCCATGAATGTCCCACTAGGCTTAAGAGATGGGACAATGATAAAGTTACATATAATGCCACTCTAAGAGATAGTAATGTTGAGTCCATGGATACTTGGTATGAATCACCTCATGACTCTAATTTATGTGCATTAATGTCTAGTTACGTTAGCACTACTAGTACGTCTCATGTTGATAAAGACATTTTTAAATGTGATAGCCTCGACAACATGTCAAACCATTATGGAGTGTGCGAAGATAATGATTTTAGTGTGGGTGATGACTTAAGTGAGGGAGAACGTGGCCTCCAATCTGCATACTCCAAACTTTACACTGTGTCTTTAAAAACTAAAAAGCAAAATAAAAATTTGACTCTTATGGTGTTGACTTTAGAAAAGGAGCTGAAAATTTTGAAAGAGAGTGAGGCCTTGGTGAGTTAACTCGAGAAGTTGAGAGTATCTTTGAGTGAGAAATTTGTTTTGGTGGGTAGGGAAAAGACTATTTTTATCAACAAAGTCGCAATTCTTATAAGAGATATTCAAGCATCATTGGAGAATCATGAGAAACTTGAAGCCTGTGTTTCTTAACTCGAGAAAGATCTTAAATCTGTCCCGAACGTCAAAGACAGTTTAGAGGACACATATAAGAAGGTTGGCAAGATGTTCCTAGGTCCTGCTTTAGGTTTTAATGAGAGGCATGACATAGGTTATGAAGGTGAATCTACTTTACATACCGCACCCGAACCAATTACTAAGTTAGTATTAGATCCTTATGGGCCTCGACCTAACCCATCAAGCAGAACTCATCCTAGGCGTTTTAACCATTGTCGTCCCGAAACAATCCATATTTGTACCCATTGCTAACAAATAGATCACCTTAGGGAGTTTTATTTCAAGATAGGAAGAGTCTCTCACACACATTTTCCCACTTACCACCTTAGAGACCATGTTAATCTTCGAGAGCAAGTTGAGTTTCATATCAAGACTTCTCAATATTTGATGGAGGAATTTCAAAGGATTTCTACTATTTTTAAGAACGCCTACAAAACAAATGATTGAGGTTGGAACTTGTTTCTAGTTAAGGGTGATTTTCATATTGTGATTATATGTTCTTATAACTAGATTGTATTCTTATGTGTATATCTTGAAACATTCAGAAATATTTTCTTCTTTCTTTTTGAATTATTTTTTCAAAATTTTCAAAAATATTTTATTTTTGATAAAAAAATTCAAAAAGATTTGTTTAGTTTGTTTTACACCATATATGGATGCACATTTATGATGTTCAAATCCTAAATTCCTACTATCCTGTCATGTGACTAAGTCATAGTGTTCTTTGACTTGGCTACATTTTTTGTGCTTAATTTTACATGTTTAGCATTGTGTCGTTCATTTTGTATTACTAACTTCATGCTAAATTCAATATATCATCATGATTATATACATGCACGAACTTTTGAACATCGTATTTGCTTGTCATATGTTGAATAGGATGTTCTCATCTCAGTCGTTCTTAATAACGAACCAAATGTATTATGAACTAGTTGTGCATATATGCCCGAATTTGTTTTCGAAAAAATGATTTATGTTTAAGAAGTGGAAAGGAGATATAAAAAAAGCAGTCTTATTTGTATTAAAGGTCACCATTGACAAGAGCCTGAAAGATGATTTTGACACATAAAAAAGAAATGTCAAGGCCAATTTTTGTTTATGTTTCATTGATGCTTCACTATACACGAGCAATATGATTCCTTTAAAATTTTCTAGAGTTTATGCTTAAAATGTGATATTTTGAGGGTGTTATAAGTTGAAGATCAATGAGTTTGTACAATAAAATTCCTTAAAAAATATTAAGTAGTTTGGCGTTATTTATTTGAGAAGCATTAAATTTCATGACATTTTATATGAGTTGAGTCAATTTCACTTTGTTCAATTATTTTACATCATATGTTGAATTGAGATATTTCTTTAGGGTTATCTCTTTGACTTTGTGCAAAATTGTTGCATATGCCTATGTTGACTTTTTTATGCATATAGTTCTCAGAATTTCATTAGACATCCATGATTCGGATATTTTCGTGCTACTCCATAGTGTAATTGTTTGTATTTGTACTTATATGTATATTTTTATACTCAAGAATTTCAAAAAAAATCAAAAATAATTTATTGGTTTTTTGAAGTTTCATCGCATATGCTTAATTGTTTATTCTTTTTTATGATAAATCTTATTTGGACTCTTGTGATGCTAAGTTTTCAGGTTCAGCTTCTAACCCTTTGTCTATTTTGGACCAAAAGGGGGAGAACATATTGAATGGGAGTTTTCTTTGTTTTAAAATCCATGCATCACGATGTTTCCTTTGTTTCATGTGTGTAGGTAGTATTTCACAATGATGATATCATGGATTACATGATGACGATTTTTGGCATTGATAATTTTACAAGTATTTTTTCCTTTTCGGGTGTGGGAGGGAGATTAGTTGAACTTGTCTTAGTTTTTTTTCGATTTTGTATTTTTTACCATAATAGCCAAAGGGGAACATTCATAAGAGCAAAATTTATAATGTTCATTATGTTTTTAAGTTTGGCATATTTCGTTACACATCTACATCATCATATACATTCTCAAGAGCTTTAAGTGAAGAAAAATTAGTGAACAAAAGCAACAATCGAAGATTGAAGAGTTGAGATCCTCACTACAATTATATAGAGAAGGTATATAAAGTTGATTTGTGTAATCAATTTATTCAAGGGTATTTTAAAAGTGTTTAATAAATAAAGTATTTTCCAAATTGTTTTTAAAATATTTTTTAAAAAACTTGAAATCTCGTTGGAACGACATTCGAATGAATACATGATTCTCATTAGAACAACTTCAAACGAGACTTAGAATGATATAGATTTTTGCAAAAGTTTCCTATTCTAGAATCTCTTTGAAAAGTTTATTTGATGGGTGCTCGAATGAGATAGGGTACCTCGTTCCAACGAGCCAATAAAAATTGATTTTTTTACGTGATTTCAAACGCAATCTTTCAAGTTTATATCTTAAAGATTTTTCTCCCTATATATACATATACGAGATTGAATTTTCTATCAACCTTTTAGACATCGTTTTATTATTAAATTCTTTTATTTTCAAAATCCAAACCCCTTGGATGATTTGAGATCACTTTATCAAATCCTTAAGAACACATCTCTTGTCCTAAACCTTGTGGAGTTAATTTTTCATCACTAGAGATAGGAAAAAAGTTTCCTAAGAGAGTTTACTTTATTTTAAACTCCATGTGTAATGATATTTCCTATTTTCATAACTATATGTCATTTTTAGCAATGATGATATCATGGACTACATTATATATATTTTTGGCATAGACAATTTATAAGTGTCTTTTCTTTTTCGAGTTTAGAAGGGACATTAAATGAACTTGTTTTAGGGGTTATTTTTCTGATTTTGAATTTTGTACTGGAATAGACAAAGGGGGAGATTTGTAAGAGAAAAATTTATAATGCTCATTATGTTTTTAAGTTTGGCATATTTCATTACACATCTATATCATCGTGTACATTATGAAGATCTTCAAGTGAAGACACGTTAGTGACTGAAAAAACAAGAGAAGATCAAAGAGTTGAGATCGTCACTAAAATCATATGAAGAAGGTATATGAGATTGCTTTGTGTATTCAATTTATTAAGGGTTATTTTTAAAGTGTTTGAAAAAAATAAAATATTTTTCTGATTATTTTTAAAATATTTTTTTGAAAAATTTGTAAAGTCATTGGAACGACATAGGATATCGTTCGAACGAGTACACGATTCTCATTAGAATAACTTCGAACGAGATAATTTTTGTAAACGTTAGTCGCTCCGAAATCTTATTGCAAAGTTCATTTTAATGGGTGCTTGAAAGAGTTAGGGTATTTCGTTCAAACGAAATATACCTCGTTCAATCGAACCGGAGAAATGTATTTTTTTTATCTGATTTCAAATGCAATCTTTCAAGTTTATCGCTTCGAGATTTTTCTCCCTATATATAGAGATACGAGCTTGTAATTTCTATCAAGCCTTTTAAACATCTTTTTGTGACAAAACTCTTTTGTTTTTCAAATCCAAACCCCTTGGATGATTTGAGGTCACTTTATCAAATCCTAAAGAACAGTTATCTTATTCTAAAGCTTGTGGAGTTAATTCTTCACTGTCGAAGATAGGAAAAGAGTTTTGTGAGGGAGTTTCCTTTGTTTTGAAATCTATGCGTCATGGTGTTTCCCTTGTTTTATGTGTGTAGCTCATTTTTCACAATGATGATATCATGGACTATACAATGAAGATTTTTGGCATAGACAATTTTACAAGTGTTTTTTCCTTTCCGGGTTTGGGAGGGATATTAGTTGAACTAGCCTTAAGGATTATTTTTTTGATTTTGTGTTTTGTATTGAAATAGTCAAAGGGGGAGAATTTTAAGAGGAAAATATATAATGCTCATTATGTTTTTAAGTTTGTCATGTATCATTACACATCTACATCATCATGTACATTCTCAAGAGTTTCAAGCGAAGATAAGTTAGTGAATAAAAGTAATAATCGAAGATCGAAAAGTTGAGATCATCAATACAATCATATAGATAAGGTATATGAGGTTGATTTTGTGTAATCAATTTATTCAAGGGTATTTTAGAATTGTTTGAAAACAAAAAATATTTTTCCAAATTGGTTTTAAAGTATTTTCAAATTTTTTTGCAAAGTCATTAGAATGATAATGGATGTCATTCGAACGAATACATGATTCTTATTAGAATAACTTTGAACGAGACTTCGAATGAGATAGATTTTTGCAAATGTTGGTCGCTCTAGAATATCGTTGGAATGTTCATTTAATGGGTGTTCTAATGACACTGGATATCTTATTCGAACGAGATGTGCCTCATTCGAACGAGCCGCCGAAATTTATTTTTTTACCTGATTTGAAATGCAATCTTTCAAGTTTATCTCTTGGAGAATTTCCTCCCTATATATAGAGATACAAGCTTGCAATTTCTATCAGGACTTTTAGACATCTTTTTGTGATGAAACTATTTTGTTTTCCAAATCCAAACCTCTTAGATGATTGGAGATCAAAACCACGTGGAGATAATTCTTCACTGCTGAAGAGAGGAAAAGTGTTTTCTAAAGGAGTTTCCTTTGTTTTAAACTCCATATGTCATGGTATTTCCTTAGTTTCGTGTGTGAGGTCATTTTTTCACAATGATAATATCATAGCCTACACAATAAATATTTTTGTCATGGATAATTTTACAAGTGTCTTTTCCTTTTTGGGTTTGGGAGGAACATTAGTTGAACTTGTCTTAGGGTTTATTGTTTCGATTTTGTGTTTTGTATAAGAATAGACAAAGTGAGAGATTTATAAGAGAAACATATATAATGCTCTTGATGTTTTTAAGTTTGGCATATTCCATTACACATCTATATCATTATCATCATGTACATTCTTAAGAGCTTCAAGTAAAAACAAGTTAGTGATCGAAAACAATAATCGAAGATCAAAGAGTTGAGATCATCATTACAATTATATTCAGGGGTATTTTAAATGTGTTTGAAAACATGTTCAAATCGTTTTTAAAATATTTTTTGAAAAATTTACAAAGTCGTTAGAATGACATTAAATGTTGTTCGAACGAGTACACGATTCTCGTTAGAATAGTTTTGAACGAGACTTCGACGAGATAGATTTTTCCAAACATTGGCCGCTCTATAATCGCATTGAGAAGTTCGTTTATTGGGTGTTCGAACACGATAGGGTACTTCATTCGAACGAGATGTACCTCGTTCAAATGAGCCGACAAAATTTTATTTTTTTTCCCTGATTTCAAATGCAATTATTCAACTTAATCTCTTGGATATTTTTATCCCTATTCATAGAGATACAAGCTGGCAATTTCTATCAAGCCTTTTACACATCTTTTTGTGATCAAACACTTTTGTTTTCCAAATTCGAACCCCTTAGATGATTTAAGATCACTTTATCAAATCTGAAGAACACAGATCTTGTTCTAAACTATATGGAGTTAATTCTTTACTGTTTAAGATAAGAAAATACTTTTCTGAACTAATCGGTGAACAACGAGGTAAGTGGATCTTATTTAAGGATGTGCACAAACCCAAATAGATCGAATGGACCGAAAAAACCGAACCGAACCCAAAACACTTGCGGATTTTTTTTAATTCGTTCTTAATTCGTTCTAAAAATATATAGGACCATAAAATTCGGGTCACTCTCGGTATTGGATTGTAAAAAATTATTTTGAACCGGAACGCTTTCATTATATATATATAATTTTTTTAATTTCCTAACACACGCACATAGCTAGTACCAAACCCACTCCCACATATGCACGGTGCTTTTGAAATCCAACCCAATCCTAATATAACCCTAACTTAGTTCTTATTTTCTTCTTTCTCTCTCTGTCTCTACAAACAGTCACAGGCTCAAAGCCATGTTATTTCTACGCATAGCCACGACCCGACCGCTCCCTCATCTCAGCTATGATCTGTTATTTCTCTCTCTCTCTAATCAAGGTACATACTATCCTAGCCAAACGATTTGTTATTTGAGATATCATTTGTTATTTTTTTCAAAACCCATCCATACGATCTGCTAGTTCAAGACCAAATTGGATCTGTGATTTGTGATGTTGTGTGTGATAAGGTTTTTGATGCTCTTGATTGTAGGGACATTTGTTATTTGAGTCTTTAGTTCAAGACCAAATCATTTGTTATTTAAATATGTTAGTTCAACATTAGTTCAACATTTCAACATCTGTTATTTGTTATTTCTTTCAGAAACATTTGTTCAACATCTGTTATTTATTATTTATTTCAGAAACATTTTGCTGGGTAATATGAGGCCTAGTCTGTTATTTGTTATTTATTTGTAATTGTTGAAATGTTGGATAATATTGAAATGTTGAAAATATTGAAATGTCACAGACATAGTCTATTATTTGTTTGTAATTATTTATTTGTTTTGATTGTAGGTTGAAACTTACCTCGTAGGTTGAAACTTACCTCGTAGGTATCCAGGTATCCTTTTTATGGAGGAACCATGCTCAAAATCAAATGTATGGATATCTTTTTTTAAAATTTTTTTATGGAGATATCTTTTTTTAATTATATTATTGTTTATGAGTCTTTTTCTATTATTTGGAGCTTTTGATTGTAGGTTGATGATCCAAAGTCCATCAATGCTACCGTGCATGGACCAATTGACCTTAATGCCGAGCCGCTTACATCCCCACAGAAAAAAAAGAAATACTGGTCTACGGTATGGGATCATTTCACGAAGAACAAGGACAAAAAAAATACTATGGCATCATGTAACTATTGTTGTATCACGTATGCTTGTCATGCTAGAAAAAATGGGACTAAAAATTTATAAAGCCATACTCCCTTGCGTCGAGTATATCAAAAAACGTGTTTGGATGTTTTAGATGACAATAACAATGGAGCGTATCAATGTTGATAATGCTAGCTTTAATAATGGTACTGTTCATCATTTAAAAAGAAAAATAAAAAATTACAAAGGCACCGTATTAGAGCATGAGCATTTGCATATGAGGTGTTGTGCATATATCTTAAATCTAATCATAGGTGGTGGTTTGAGGGAATTTGATGAGTCAATTACGAAAGTGAGGATGGTCGTAAAATATGTGAAGTATTCTACATCTAGGTTGGAAAATTTCAAGAAATATATTGAAAAGGTAAAAATAGAATAAAAAAGTCTATATGCCTAGATGTACCAACTAGATGGAACTCCGCTTACATGATGTTGGAGTCCTCTTTAAAAATTGGGAAAGTCTTTGAGAGTATGGATGAGGATGACGAACAATATAAAAAATATATTGGTGAGGAAGATAAAAATGATGAGGATATTGGAGGGAGAAGGGTGGGGGCACGAAAATTGGGTTTGTCAAATAGTGAGGATTGAAATAAGGCGATAAGTTTTATGAAATTTCTTTCAATATTTTATCATACAACTTTAAAAATTTTCGGGACATTATATGTTACCTCAAATGCCTTTTTTCACGAGCTTATCATAATTCAAAGCAAGTTGATATCTTTGAGAAACAATGGAGATTATTTTTTACTTAGTATGGCGACGAGCATGCAATCAAAATTTGACAAGTATTGGAATGTCGAAAAGATAAACTTTTCAAGTATTGATCAAAGCTTGCACATTTTTTTTGTTTTAAAGAACCTGTGTTTTGTTTTTGGCTTTTAAAAACAACGTGATTTTTTTTTGTTTTTAATGCAAGAATTTGTGTTGCTTTTTTTAGCTTTACCCCTGAGGTTATTTGGAGATACCCCATTAGAATTTCAATAATTAGATTATATGTTTAATAATTGGACTTAACCTACTGTATGCATAAGTTATAAGCGAGTCAATGCGTAAGGTACAAGTGGAATGATGCACATGTAGGGGGTTATGTCAAATTAGGCATTATGTGAGTGGACAAAGTAAAAAAAAAAAAAAAACTCTTTATTTTATTAAACCTGACCATTTATTTTATGTTTTGTACCTTTTAACCTTATTTTTGGGCTTTATTAAAAATTTTATTTTTGTAAAATTTTCAAATTGAGGCTGTCGCCCCACATCGTGTTGAGGCCGTAATTAACTTATATATATATATAAAAGTAGAGCCGATCAGGTGCAGACCAACTTAACAATTTTACTAACGGACCACCTCAAAATGACATAGTTTTGGAGTGTTTTGAGGTGAAGTGAGAGGCTTTTTTTTTTTTTTTGTAATTTCACTTTCATTTTCACACAAAACTGCGTCGTTTTGAGGTGATATGTTAGTAAATCCGTTAAATTGGTCTGCAGTTGATCCTCTATGTAAGAAAAAGATAACGTATTCATATATTACAAGTAAAATATGCGTGTATTTAAGTTTATGTATATTATATGCATTAGTATACGTGAGTATGTTTTTACCTTTTTTTTAAATAGTTTTTATAACAACATCACTGAATACATGAAAAATATTTTTTTTTGTAGTATGCCATAAGGTGTCCGCGCCAGCGTACGCGCACCTCGACTAATCCCCATTCACGGTTCGTGGTTTTCGCTTGCCAAACATTATTTTGACAGTGCCGGGGATCGACATGGGGATCAAACTCAATTCACCCTCCAAAACTGTCCCAGTGACAACCATATACTACTACGCCAAGACACTTGATTTGAAAAAGATATATAAAACTTATTATAAAACAATAAAACTATGCGTATCCTCATCTCTTTTTCATACACTTTGCATTAAAATTTTATATTTAATTGGTATAGGTCTGATCAAAAAATAAAATAAACTTCTTATTACCTTACTTTATTATAAAATGAAAATAGAAGTAGTTTTACTCATTCTAAAAAACATAACCAAACAGCGTACTCGTATATTTAGATCCGGAAAATACAGACTTGGGAGGGGTATGATTATTCCAAGACAAAAATAGGGAACTTAAAGGGAAATTAAGCCAATAATTATGTACGAGAGTATTGGCCAATGACTATTTAGGAGGAGCCTTTTGCATATTCTGTGGTCCGTAGCTATCGACAACAACTGAACACTTAAGTCTCAGACTGCTCCTGAAAACGCACTTAAACCTTTCTCTGGGTTTCTCTGCATTCTGCTTACCACATAAAACCAGAAACCAAGAGCTTCTCTCTATTTACCTAAAGGTCACATAAGCTTTACTTTCATTTGCATTTCCTATGAATTATCCATCTCCAACTGATATAGTTTTCACACACATGTGTACTATAATAAACATGACCAACTTTTAGGTGCAGGATTTAATGGTCTCTTTTCTTTTGTGACTTTCTTTCTTTTTGTTCAACTCCATGCATTTCTCAGGGTTTTATCTCTCTTTCTCTCTCTCTCTCATTCACACATACACACACACACACACACGTTTAACTATGAAGTTTTTATGAGGTGGGCTTCTGACTTAACAGTAATTTTCCTTCACGGTTTCTTTCACTGTCTTTTCTTGAATTTTTCTCAAGTTTCTATTTTTTTTTTTTTGGCTCAAATTTTTTTTCATAAGATCAAACGTGGGGTTTCTTTGTTTTTGTTGGTGCATGTTGGCAGTAAGAGTAGGATCTGATGCCATCAACATACTCTTCTTCTCTTTGTTATGATTGATAGAATTTTTTTATATTTGTAGGTGAGAATATGATGACTACTACTTAACGTCCTTCTCTTTAGTTCACAGTGTTTAACACCTTAAATTTGAACAAAATCAATGATCCAACATTATGGGCATGGAAATTTGAATATTCTTACCTGTTAGATTCTTTGTTACAAGGTAATCATGTCTTTGATTTGAATCTAATGAGAAACAGTTGTGTTTTTGAGATTAGTTGCCTTGTGTATATGGATACATGTCTATGTAAATATATATAAATTTTATATGCAGATCATGTGATGGTTGATTTGATGAAAAGTTCATGTGGGTCCTGCAGAATTAATTAGATTTTGATTATTGCTGATCTCAATCACTCATTCGCGGCTTGAGAAAGGATGCTAAATCAGAGCTATGGTTTGCACTGCTAATGATTTAGTGAGTTGGAAAGATTTTCCAAAGGGACTTAGGGTTCTTCTGCTTGAAGAAGACACCAAATCTGCCGCTGAGATTAGATCAAAGCTTGAGGAAATGGACTATATTGGTTAGACAATCTGATCCACTACTTTTTACTTTGTGAACTACAAATTTGGTCGGTGACTCTTTTCACATTACATTAGTTTTTTCTGGATAAAATTGGTCCCCATTTTTGTTCTAAAAATAGTCATGTTAAGTGTTCCAAGCTGATTTAGGTGTTGGGATAGAATTTTTGTAGTAAATGTAGCTTTGGAATTTACTTGTATATGACCTGGAATTGATTTTGACTGTGGAGACTTTAATGAGGATTTGATCCCTGGGTGGTGTGCAATTACATTCATTCTTGAAATGGTAATTAAAACATTAAATTGCTTGCTGCATTTGAAGATTTCTGTTGTGGTTTGAAGATTGACAATTGTTGTATGATTCTTTCTACTTTTAACTCATCCACCTCATCCACCTAAAAGAAGGAAAGAGAAAATGAGATTTGAAAAGTGGGTTCAGCTACACAGTAAATCCACATCATCACTCTGGCCAAGACAACCGTTTAATTTAATACTCAAACTTCTTATCTTCTTTTCTTTGTTGTTTTTCAAAGTAGGATTTTTTTTAATCTCCTTCTTTGATTTATTGAGATTTGGTATTTGTCATAAAACCATATTTATCTACTTGAATATCAATGGATAATGCAGTCTCCATGTGAGAGATTGCAGATTTCATGCCAGTAGTTTCACTGTGTAGCGAGGAGTTTACCTCTTTGTTGAAAATACCATTTGGGAATTGATGAAAATACCATTTGGACTAGTAGATCAACCACTCTCATAAATTAAGAGTCATTGTTTAAAGTCAATATTTTTAAGAAACTAATAATTTTCAGATAATTAATACTTAACGCCAAAACTTATTAAACTCTAATTCAATTTGGTATATTGAACGTGTGTGATTCTTAATTTAAGACACACTAGAAAAGAAAGAGTGACTCTTCATTTGAGGAGGGAGTAATATTTGCCTTGTACAACGAAGAGGCTTGAATCATCCCTTAAAAAGTTGTGAAGTTATAAGACAGATAAAAGTTACTTGAGCCACAAATGAAAAAAAAAATGAGGACAATGTTCTTTCAAAGTTACATATATGCGGTCTTCTTGAGTTATGGTTTCATTTGGTGTAAATAAGTAAACTAAGACTGTTACTTTATTCATTTACTTCATTCATCTGGATCTTTTTATGTCAGTATTCCCAAAATATTTGCTGCCTTCTTAGATTATAATATTAGCTCAATCTGCTTCTTCCCCCCTTTCTCTTTACACACACACACACACACACACACACATATAGGTACACGTACACGCAAACATACATATATATATACATACGTATTACACGCATGTGATAATGTCGATTTTTCATTACCCTTTACAGTATCTACATTCTACAGTGAGGATGAAGCTTTGTCCGCCATTTCAAACAATTCTGAGGATTTCCATGTTGCTATTGTAGAGGTACTGAATTTCAATCGAATAGCAAGCATCCTAGGGAAAAAAATAAAAGAAATGGCAAGCAAACATATATTGTGAAATCTTCAATGTTCATGCATGAGTTGTTTTAATTCATTTATGCTCATAAAATCATAAATAAACGTAGCATCTGGAAAAGTATGGGGAAATAGTTGAACTGCAACTCCTATTCAAGGCAAAATAATCGTTGTGCTTCACATAAACATCACATGATTTTAATTATTTCACTCTTAAACTGAAAGATCTTACTTATAGACTATAAAAATAGAAAATTCTTATTGTAATTGTATTCATTCCATTATCGCAGGTGACTATGGGCAACAGTGATGGGAGATTCAAATTTCTTGAAACTGCAAAGCACTTGCCTACCATCAGTAAGTGAAATAAACTGTACTTTTCATGATTTCAATTTCAGAGGTTCATTAATTTTCAGTGATTATGCTTAAGGCTCGGTATTGTGTTTTCTATCACAACTCACATTGAAATTGCTTCTTTGAGTTTCATTATCTTCTGGCTAATTGCTAGTTTTTCTGTTTCTTGATTATCGACTAAATGAATACAAAAATGAAAATTACACGACATGGAATGTGGTCATTCTATCTCTGCTCTTCGCGATATTTAACAACTTCTGATATGATGTTATTACTCTTTGGTTGCAGTGACTTCAGATATGCAGTGCCTGAGCACCATGATGAAGTGCATAGCGGTGACATTTCTATGCTCTTAACATTTTTCAGACTATATTCCAATGATTGTTATAAAGTTTTTAGTACCCTACTCTGCTCAAGAATCATTTTTAACAATATTTTGACATTTCAAATCAAATCCAATTTTGCCCCAAATATCTTATGTAGTGAGGGCTGTAATGAGGGGGGCGGGCTGCCCTGCTTAATTTATTCTTTTATATTTTTGTATTTTATCTTTATCTCATACGAGTTGGTACTTATCTAGGAGGCCTTAGCTTTTATTATAAATAAGCCCATCATTGTATTCATTCAATAATAATGACATCAAAGTGGTATTAGAGCTATGTCATTTGTAGCAATGGCATATGACGTGTATGACGAAGGGTGGGTAAACCCTAGCCCTAGCCAACCACCACAACGTGATCGTGCATCCTATGGCGAGCTCAAGAAGGGAGAGTTGTGGCAAGGGGCTATAGAAAGGGGATGGACTGCCTTGCTCACTTCATTCTTTTATTTAGTTTTATTTTTTTTTATCTGTCTCATAGGAAATGGTACTTATCTAGGAGTCCTTGCCTTTTATTACAATAAGGCTCTTGGCCCCTCATTCTAATTTTGCAATATTAATTAGCATTTATTAGAGATTTCATGTTTTACATCATCTTAGCTGTAATTTTTTGCTGAATTTACTGATGACATTGCTATTCCAAAATATGTATTCATTCAATATTAATTAAAATAAGATATTGCTATTCTAGATTCCATGTTTTACATCATCTTAACTACTTTTTCTTTTTTACTTACAAAAAAAAAAATTTAAACATGTTTCCTTTGTTTGGTGTTCTTTTAGCTTGGTGCAGTTGAGTTCTTAAAAAAGCCACTATCCGACGACAAACTTAGAAATATATGGCAGCATGTAGTTCATAAGGTTAGTTTAGTTCTAACTTCAATGTGTTGTTTTACTATTAAGCTTTGTTTGGATGTCAGAAAGTATAGAGCGAAACACAATAAATTTTCCATTCCTTCTGTTTTCCTCTATACTTCTTGAGATGCATTCATAATCTCATTTTGTTAGTGGTCTAAAAAAGAGATTCCTGATTTTTTTTGGTATGAGCAGGCATTCAATGCAGGAGAAAAGAACGTCTCCGAATCGCATAAGCCCATCCATGAATCTTTGGTTTCTATGCTGGAGATTGAATCGGAAGATGTAGAACCAAAGAATCAACTCTCAGTTGAGATTCAAGAAAATAACCAAGAGTTGTCAGCAGGAAGTGATAAATATCCAGCCCCTTCAACCCCGCAAATAAAACAAGGAGTGAGGTTAGTTGATGATGGGGATTGCCATGATCAAACTAACTTTTCAACTGACAAAGAGAGCATGGATCAAGACGGGGAATCAAAATCTGTCGAAACTACTGTATTGGAAAGCCCGCTTTTGAGATCGGGTATTAGTGTTAGTAACGGGGAGGACGAGTTAGCTAATGGTTCTAAGGATGAGATTAATAGTTCTTCTTGTCCTCTAAATAAAGATGAAGTCCTGGATATTGTTGGAGATGATGGAAGCCCAAATAAAGCTTCTGGGGTTTATAATTCGTGTGGGACTAAAGCTAATCGAAGAAGGATGAAGGTAATTTGGCATATGGATGTTGCAATATAATATTTTCAAGGACATAATTCAGAGAAGTCCCTAAACTATTGCTCTGATTTCAAATGGCCCATTGGTGTTGCAAATAACCCGCTAAACTATGAGAAAATTGTAGGCAGAGCAGAGATTGTAAATAACTTAGAGCATCTCCCGACATTCCTCACATATGTCATATTTTTGTCAATCCGCATCACTTAGTTGCCAATTGACAAACTCTCAAAGTAAAAAAAAAAATGTTTGTGGCAAAAGCACAACATGTATGGCAGATGACCCATGCGTGTGTGTATGCAGATAGCGGATCGACAAGAATTACATCATTTATCAAGTTTTTTGCTTCACACAAATTTTGGAGAAATGTGTAGAGTGAATATTTCATGAAAACTTTGGAAATTGCCAATTTTCATATTTTGCCATAAAGTCGGGAGATGATCTTAATATTGCAAAACATCACTTGATTCCATATGAATATTCAAAACCAGTATTCCAATACTTATCCGGAGTTAAATTGTGTTATAATGTTTGTAAATATGGTTTATCTCTGGTTGGTTTCAGGTGGACTGGACACCTGAATTGCATAAAAAATTTGTACAAGCTGTTGAGCAACTTGGTGTAGATCAAGCCATCCCTTCTCGTATACTAGAACTGATGAAAGTAGACGGTTTGACCAGACATAACGTAGCGAGTCATCTCCAGGTTAGAAGAATTTTGTGTTTTATACTTTATAACGCTCTTCTGGTTTGATCTTTAGGCCCTGATTGGTTTGGGGTTTTACTCTGATGAAAAATATTTCACCCTGAATGAAACAGGGCCCTGAAGTCATTTTCTTGTGATGTCATATAATAAATTCTCCTATGAAAAGTCTTGATTTTTTTTATATGCTGCATTAATCTTGGGATGAGAAAATAATTTTACAAAATCAAGTAGAGAAGGCTGAATCCATCACTTGTATAAGAGAAGTGCTTATATCAAAGAGCTTCATTATTAGTTAACCCCAGTTCTTTCGCTTTTTTTTAACCGAGTTCAATTCTTCATGGAAATTTTATAAATGTGACTCTGACTCTTATGTTCAGAGGCCTTGTTCAGGCTATTGGTGAGGGTTTTAATGGTTGGCAGCTGTGAAGCAAGGACTAGACACGTGATACAACACAAATCGGGATACACGATTTTTCCAAAATGTAGGATACAATACTCTAGGATAAGCATAATATAATTTTTTAACTATATACATTAATGAAATAAAATAAAATTTGTTGTGTGGAACACATAATTAAAAATTTAGAACATACTTGACATGAAATTCATTAAAATCATGTACAAACAACAATACAAATATAAATTCAAAAACAAAATGAATTATGGTTTACACAAGTTGGGATTTTTTTGAAAATTTTGAGTCCCGATTGTTCTTTTTGTAAATGAATATGGTATCATCCTTTTTTTTGATGTTTTACAATTAATGTTTTTAGTTACTCCCTCCGCCCCGAATTAATAGTCATTGTTTCCGTTTTAGTGCGTCCCAAATTAATAGTCATGTTTCTATGAATAGTATATAAAACACTAGGTGAGATTGCAAACTTGTCCATCTGAACAACACCCATATAAGAACAATGATCTAAGCGCATGTATTCATCATTTTTAGAGGATAAATTTGGAAAGTAAAAACTTTTCTTAAAATGTTTCGACTTTCAAACGGTGACTATTAATTTGGGACAAAGGGACTATTAAACATTTGAGCCCATTTTAAGTTTTCAAAATACTAAAAAATTACCCAGTCCCCAGAGTATCCTAACGTGTCCTCAGCGTGTCCGGCGTAAAAGAAATAGCACACTCTAGGACACACGTGTCCAAGCGTGTCCTATGTCCAACATGTGTCAAACAAGATTCGCTGCCTTCGGGCGAGTGTCCGTTCTTCATAGTTTTCCTGTCACTGAATAAACACCAGCAAAAATGATGACCTTGCGTTCGAGTTTTGTAGCGAAATAAATTTGTCAACTTCCTGAAGTGTGCCACTTTTGATTTAATCTCTCAATGCGAAAAACTAATCAAAATGACTCTCCTGTTTCTTCTCAGTGCCAAATTATCATCAAAACCAAAAATCAAAATTATGCTACCAAGTAATAAAAGTAGCCCTAGTCAAATAATATCCCATAACTCAAGGAATTGAGGGGGATTTTGAGAATTCTCCTTTATTCCGCTGCTTGTTACATGAGAAGTTCTCTGTCAAGGAATATTGCTAATACCATTATTTAGATGTGGGATTCTTTCAATTTTTGAAGCAGAAATATAGAATGCAGCGGCGAAACATCTTGCCGAAGGAAGATGACCGAAGATGGCCTAATCCAAGAGATTCAACCCAAAGGAGTTATTATCCACATAAACCCGTCATGGCTTACCCTCCACACCATTCTAATCGCTCCCTCCAAGCCGGTCAATTATATCCTGCTTGGACATCTCCAAGCACTTACTCGGCCGGTGTACCAATGTGGGGCGCACCTTACAATCCTATGTGGCAATCTGCAGAAAGTTGGCAGTGGAATCCTTATCCGGGAGTAAGATTTCTTTTACTCAAAATTAGGAATATGTTCCATCTTTTTTAGCATTTTGAAAACCCAATAGTCAATTGTGTTTGCATGTCATGAGAATTTGAAATACTTAGAAGAGTAAATTGCAAAAAAAAAAACTGAACTTAATTTTGCAAACCGTCCTTGAACTGTTCCATCGTTTGGAATTTCCCAATCTCAGGAACGGCCCTGTACTTATGCAGTGGCACACAAGGGCAAAAGGGTGTATTTTCAATTTTTTTTTTAGTTTAAGGGGTTATTTACAACACTAGGGAGTAGTTGCAACCAGGACGAATTTTACTCTATTCAGAATGATTCATACGTGTAAATGTTATGATGTTTCAGATGCATGCTGATGCATGGGGTCGCCCTATGGTGCCACAGCCTCTCGGACCATATCCGTCATTTCCACATGTGGTATGTTGATGTGATCATATGCCTTCATTTTATGCATTGAGCAATGCCACTATGATATGTGCATGTGCGCTAGTCTATCATTAGTTCACTATCTAACTTGTTTGGTTTTCTCAGTTTCAGAATGCTGACACAATGCGGGGTAGCTACAGCATGCCTCGGAATTTGCTTGACCTTCATCCGGTAATACACCTTTTCATTCTACAGTGTCCTAAAATAATTGTGTTCAGTGTCCTAAAATAATTGTGTTCAGTGTCATTCTTGTTAGAACAAGATTAAGGAAAGTTTAGTTTTAAGATTTATCAAAAGATTTATAAAGGTGCAAAAAATTTGAATGATATATTAATTATTGAGAAAGAAAGAAACAACGAAACTGCAAACGATAACCCAGATTTGTGGAAAATACTACAATAACAGAAACTTGATATGGTTATCTTCTCAATATATAAACATATACCAGAGTAAATTTAAAGTTCACGCGGTGTGAATTAAAAGCTTGCACGGAGACATAGGCACGGGTTGATATTCATATTATTCATTATCTGAAATTAAAATGGCAAGGCAAAAAAGTAGAACTAAAACTTAATGGCTTTTATCCCCATTTTGTAGAGGTACAAGACTCGAACCCATGATACATTGCTTTGAGCGGGGCATGCACTTGCCATCAGACCAAGGTCTGACCTGGGACAAGTTCGTACAGTGATAAAAGTCAGACATGATTAGATAAAGATTAGGAGAGACCCTACATGGGGCATGTTATTTGACTCATAGACAATGTTTAAAAATTTGCCCGAGCCAGGCGAGGCCTCAAATTTAAAAAAAACAAAAATGCTATTGAAACATAATTTTTTATTGAAAGTGGAGATACCGAATTGGGTGGAAGGTTTCTATTGGTTAGTTTGTGGGGTCCACGCCAGTGGGATAAGGGAATCGACCAATACCACGCTGCCACGTGTGTTTTCAGTCAAAATTTATGTAAAAAATTATGTTCCAATAGAAGAACTCTAAAAAAAAAGGTACATATATCAAATAGTCCTTCAAACAGTTTTTAATACTCATTTAGTTCAATTTTTTTTTATTTTGCTTCAAAAAGTCATTTGCCACATATTTTGGAGGGAGTGCCGCTGGCGCGGGATCTCTAAAAATAAGAGAATATTGAGTGCTTGAGGGACTAAATGGGTTAAACTAAAAATATGTGTCCTTTTTAAAAAATATATATTTATAGGAGGAATTATTCAATAATTGACCCAAAAAAAATCAATAAAATATTATAAAATCAATTCCAATAAATCACAAAAATAATGTAAACATAACAATTTTCACCAAAAAGATTCATATCAATATCGCTAACACTAAAATAGGTCTAATATCACCAAGAGAAATTAATGTATCATCATCAAATAATTAATTATTTAGAATGTATTGTTGATTAATAATTGTATATCAAAACAATATTATAAATATAAATTATTGATTAGTATGTACATATAATCAGAATATATATATATATATATATATATATATATATATATATATATATATATATACAATATTAGCATATATTAATATTAATCAATATATTTATTTAAAACAATAATTATTTACATTATATTGATTAATGATTTTGTGTGAAAAAATTATATGAAAATATTTTTATCAATTACATAATCAAATTAGTGCATATATCTATATTTATTCAAAAGTACAAATTGAATAATTGTAAAGGAATGTCCAAAAATTAGTTTATTTAGTACATAATCAAATTGGTGCACATATATCTTCAGAGTATGTATATATATACTAATTGTCTCTCTCTCTCTCTCTCTGAGAGAGAGAGAGAACCCGGCTCTCCAACATAGCTCACTTAACATACCTATTTTTTTAAAATAATAAAAAAAATAATTTTGGGTTGACATTTTTTATATGGATTCATGACATTTCAATGTGCCCCTATAAAAATTTTCAACACAAAATAATGTGTTTTGCTATTTTTTAAAAATAGGTAAAAAAAACTGGTAGTTTTAAAGGGTAAAAACTATCAGTTTTTTTACATATTTTTTTAAAAATAACAAAAAAACATTATTTTCAGTTGATTTTTTTTATAGGGGCACACTGAAATATCATGAACCCATATAAAAAACGTCATCCCAAATTTTATTTTTTACTATTTAAAAAAAATGGTATGTTCATAGGTATGTTGCTAGGAGGTATGTTGGAGAGCCTGACTGTGTAATTTGTATATTGCTGATGCGAACCGTTTTTGAAAAGATAGTAAAAAAAAAATTTGGGCTAATTTTTTTTTATAGTTTTTAAACATTTCAGTAGGAATTTTTTTGCTATTTTTAAAAATCGGTCAAACTTTGTCAGTTTTTAACAACTTAAAAACTGACAAGGTTTAACCTATTTTTTAAAATAACAAAACAATTCATTTTGAGTTGAATTTTTTTTATGGTCCTACTGAAATATTTAAAAATCATATAAAATAAATCAGTCCGAAAAATATTTTTTTCTATTTTAAAAAAATAATCCGCATAAAGGGTATGGAAAGTGGGTATGCATGAGATCCTCTCTCTCTCTCTCTCTCTCTCTATATATATATATATATATATACAGTTCTGCTCTTCTGCGGATTAGTCCGCATTTTAAGAGTGCGGATCGAACATGTGTCACCTGAAGGTGCCCCTAGAAATTATCGCCTAAATTATAGGCACACTCCCTCTCTTTTCTGGACTCACCGCCAGGTGACAAATGTTCGGTCCGCACTCTTAAAATGCGGACTGATCCGCACAAGAATAGGACTGTATATATATATATATATATATATATATGACATTGAAGCGTAAGCCTCGTTTTGGCCTTCGAGGCTCAAGTCTCAAGGCGATTTTTCCCCAATTCTCCTCGAGACTTGAGCTTCGAGTCAATGTGTATACATTGCTCATAGAAAGTAAAGGAAGCAAATAGGTACACAGCAACCCTTAGGAGTAGGCTAAATATAAAGGTTGCTAAGCAATATTGGCTCCTCCCTTCACCGGCTCCTCCACTCGGCTAGTGCAATTATGCACTAAGAGTTACAAAAACTACACCGTTTTATCCCACCCAACTCACTAGGAACATTGTTCCACCTGAAATTTATAGACCCACTTTACACAACACAAAAACTATGTAGTTTTTGTTTGTTTCTATATGTTCCGCCTCAAGTGGCCCCACAGAAAGTGTAGTTGTTGGTTGTTTTGTTCATGGTATACATTAGCAACGGCTTTATTAGAAAGTTCAGCCTACGCATAAGGTTTAACCTTATGATGAAATGCATTTATGGAGGTGTACCCATTAGTGTTTCTCTAAATGCTATTCAGAATAGTGCGCAAGTGTATCTTTTTAAAATGCTTGAAACTGTTTTAGAGTGTCATTAAGAACACCCTAAATCTGCCTCTTTTTCGGTCATAAAAGTTGGGTTTGTGCCAGTAAGGTGGGAGCAAAAATTATCCCTCCTTCGTTTTATCGAGAGAAGAAAGGGAAGGTAAATTTTATTAGGGGAGAAAAGAAAAGAAGGAAAAGTTAATAAGAAATAAAAGAAAAGAAGAGTTAAAAGAAGTTTAGGAGAGAAAAAAAAAAAATTCTTGTGTTTGCGAGTTTAAAAAGAAAATAATTTTTTTAAGAAGAAGGTACAATTAATTAAAAAACTTTTTTTTTCTCTATATCTTTTTTATTTAGAAATTAAGTTTTGAAGAGAAAGGAAGGGGAAACTTTTTTTTTTCTTCTTTTCTCTTATTTTAAACTTCCAACTGAGAGACTTGTAAACAAGACCTAAATCAAAAGGTAAATGGAGTCAATTTCAAATAATATATCTTCCCCTTCTATTTAAAAAAATGGTGATTTCTCCCTTGTGCATACATGTAATTTTACTAAGGTGTCTTCTTAATTATGCCTTTTTAAGTATATTTCTCGCTTTTTTAACAGGAAGCAAGAAAATTACTCCACAAATTTCCCCTTGACAATTTTTACGTGTTTTTTATTTAATTTGCAGGCAGAAGAGGTAATTGACAAAGTTGTGAAGGAGGCAATAAGCAAGCCATGGTTGCCCCTCCCGTTGGGCCTCAACCCTCCTTCTACGGACAGTGTGCTCACTGAGCTCTCCAAACAAGGCATCTCGGCCATACCTCCTCACACTCGTCCCCGCTGATGTGGCGCCACCTCATTGGTTCCTAACCGCAGTGGGGTCCTACCATCTACCAGTTGATTTGACAGACCAATAGACAAAAGAAGACGAATGAAAGATCTCTGTGATCCCAATATCCCTTGAGTTGTGCCACATTAAAAAGTGTCGTACATTCACATTCCCATTCCCATAGAAAGATGTGGTTGTAATTAGAGAGAGCCATGGTGGGCAGATGGGATGGGACCCCTGTTTGCGTTGTTGGGTGCAACCTGCTGTTTCTGATGTACAATAATGGAGTTGGGTCATGGGGATGATCTTTGATGGGCCAACAAATGGATTTGTGAATAAACTTGACACAAATTTTCATTACTACTGATAGGACTCGTTGTCTATCATCAAGACCCACTGCATCTATGGACAATTTGAGGTAGGTACTTTAACGGAACATTAGTAAGGAAAAAACCTTTTTTGTCTGTTTATTTCTTTCATAAAATAATTTCTCTTTATTTTATTTTGTTTACTAAAATTTCTCTCGAGTATTATTATTTTCTTGTAAAATCTCTCGTTTATTTTTTGTTGCTAAAACGCCAATGTTTACAACAAATGCATTCTTTGTGAGGTTTTTTGGTGGGTGGGTGGTCGTTGGTGGCGGTAGTGGATGCTCTTCCTTGAGTGAATTACGAATTCTAATTATTGGTGTTAGAATATTTGCTCCACCAAAACACTCCAAAACTTTGTCGTTTTGAGGTGGTCTGTTAGTAAAGTCGTTAAGTTGGTCTGCACCTGATCGGCTCTACTTATACTTGTATACATACATACATATATATAAGCATTTACACATATGTACAATAAGTTATTTTACTTGTAATATATGTGTATGTTATCTTATACATGTATGTATATATAAGCATATACATAAATATATAAGCTAATTACGGCCTCGATGCGGTGTGGGGCGACAACCTCAATTTGAAAATTTTAAAAAAATAAAAATTCTAATAAAGCCCAAAAATAAGGTAAAAAGGTTCAAAAAATAAAATAAATGGTCAAGTTTAATAAAAGAGTTTTTTTTTTTTTTTTTTAACTTTGTCCACTCACATAATGCCTTAATTTGACATAACCCCTTGCATGTCCATCATCCCATTTGTACCTTATGCATTGACTCGCTTGTAACTTATGCATACAGTACGTTAATTCTAATTATTAAACATATAATCTAATTGTTGAACTTCTAATGGGGTCCAAATAACCTTAGGGGTATAGCTAAAAAAAGCAACACAATTTCTTGCATTAAAAACAAAACAAAGAACGTTGTTTTTATTTAAAAACTAATACAATTTTCATACATTACAGCCAAAAACAAAACACAAGTTCTTTAAAACAAAAAAAAAAATGTGCACGCTTTCTTGCTTATAGTAACAAAACATAAAGTCATAAAAAAAAACTTTCTTGAATGAAAATCAAAATACGGATACAAATTTTTTTACAAACAAAACAATGAACACACTTTCATGCATAATCTCCAAAAAAACCAACAGAAAGAGACGAGGGAAGGCAGAGGCTAGGGTTTAGCTGTAAGAAAATGTAAAATGGGTTTCGTGGGGTAGTCCAGTTATATGTTAAAATCGTAGATTAGGCCACACACAAGCCAAATTCAATTTAATCCAAATTTTATATTGATTAATTAGGTGAACTTAAACATGCAAGATATATGAATCTAAAACGAATCAAAGCAAACCACCAAACAAAAGACATGATATGAGGAGAAAATTCCTTTCGGGTAAAACCGTTTTCAACACTGTTACAACTAGGTAATGCAAAATGGACTTACTGACTTAAACTCTATTAAGAATTGCATTTATGTCTTCCTTCCTCGTTAATTGAAAGCGATGCAAGTCTATCAACACCCTACACAAAAAGATTAGGGGTGTTCGCGGTCCTGTCCGGTCTGATTTTGAGGTATTTTTGAGACTAGACTGTATTAATCCGTCCTAGAAAATTATGGATCGAGGTCGGACCAGAATAATCGGTCTCGGTCTTATTCGATTTTCAAGCGGTCCGTGTTCGGTCTTGATCCTATTCGATCCATAACCATAAAACATAGCACATTTTTTTTTATTATTAAAAATAACTCTTTTTTTTGTAAAACTGCATTTTTTATTAAAAACAACACATGAAAAACTGCATTTAAAAAACTGCACATGTTTTTTTTTAATTAAAAACAACTATTTTCTTTAAAAAAACATCATTTTTCTTTAAAAAAAATGGCACTTTTAAAAAATACAACACTATTTAAAAAAAACAACACTTCAATTTTACCATACCCATATAAAATAGTTAATAATATCCATAGAAAATAACAGACAACTAATACCTACAAAATAATGTGCTACAGATACAAAATATGTCCGCCATATAATTAATACATCAATAACAAAGTATCATGTTTAATTAAAGTATTACAAATTCAATACATTCTTCAAATATCTAACACATCCATGCCGCCACGCGTTAAGCTTCTCCACTTGTAACTCCTAACAACTCTACAAATTATTAAAAACAAGTTTATCAATAATAGCATTTAAACAATCAAATAAGATGAAACATCACAATATAACAATTTGTTACCTGAATCAAGTTTCTCTAGTTGTTGAATGTCGTCCAACGAATCTCGAATATTGATTAGCTTTGTTGAGGAGCGCAGCCAATTTTGACCACAAACAAGTGCCTCCACTGTATTTGTTGATAATGAACTATGACAAGAGTCAAGAACACGACCTCCCGTCCTAAATGCGGATTCGGAAGAAACGGTAGACACAAGAATAACTAATATATCACTGGCAACAAGAGAGAGGATTAAATATCTATTTTGATTATTTTTCCACCAACTAAGAATATCAAAATTTGTAATATATGTCTCACATGTTTTCAACATATATTTTTCAGCTTCCGACTTAGCCCCAAAGTTATCTTCCGCTTCCAAATATTTTTTATATTGAGATAACAAAAATGCACGCTCATCCATGTTATCATCATCATTAAGCACGATAAAAGTTGGTGTTGGAGTTGTATTGCCCGGATTTGTATTAGAAGAACTATTTCCATGATACCAATCAAAAAGTCGAACTAAAGTCCCTCTTACTTTCCTAGTCAAGTCTATTGCCAAAATAAAGCCATGCAACTCTCCAAAAAAGTACTCAACTTACTTCAACTTATATCTAAGATCAAGAATAACCTCAACAAATAAGAGAGTTTATTTTTTCGACATTCCAATACTTGTCAAATTTTGATTGCATGCTCACTTTCATAGTAGATAAAAAATAATCTCCATTGTTTCTCAAAGATATCAACTTACTTTGAATTATGATAAGCTCGTGGAAAAAGACAATTGAGGTGACATATAATGTCCCGGAAAATTTCAAAGTTGCATGATAAAATATTGAAAGAATTTTCACAAAACTTCTTGCCATATCCCAATCCTCACTATTTGGCGAACCGAATTTTCGTGCCCCCACCCCTCTCTCTCCAATATCCTCATCATTTTCATCTTCCTCACCAATATATTTTTTATATTGTTCGCCATCCTCATCCATCCTCTCAAAGACTTTCTCAAATTTTAATGTGGACTCCAACATGATGTAAGTGGAGTTCCATCTAGTTGGTACATCTAGGCATAATAGACTTTTTGATTCTATTTTTACCTTTTCAACATATTTCTTGAAATCATCCAATCTAGATGGAGAAGACTTTACATATTTTATGGCCCTCCTCAATTTCGCAATTGACTCATTAAATTAGCTCAATCCATCACCTACAATTAGATTTAAAATATGTGCACAACACCTCATATGCAAATGCTCATGCTCTAAAACTGTGCCTTTGTAATTTTTTGTTTTTCTTTTTAAATGATGAACTGTACCATTATTAGATCTAACATTATCAACCGTGATACGCTCCATTGTTATTGTCATCTAAAACATTCAAACACGCTTTTTGATATGCTCGACACGAGGGAGTATGGCTTAAGAAATTTTTAGTCCCATTATTTCTAGCATGACAAGCATACGTGATACCACAATAGTTACATGATGCATATGATTTATTTTATCATTGTTCTTAGTGAAATGATCCCATGTCGTAGACCCGTTTTTCCTATTTTTCTGTGGTGATGTAGGCAGTTCGGCATCAAGGTCAATTGGTCCATGCACGGTAGCATTGATGGACTTTGGATCATCAACCTATAATAAAAAATTCACAATAACAGGAAAAGACTCATAAGCAATAATATAATTAAAAAAAATATATCTCCATCAAAAAGTAAAAAAAAAAAAAAGATATCCATACCTGTGATTTTGAGCGTGATTCCTCTATAAAAAGGATACTTGGATACCTGTGAGGTAAGATTCAACCTACAATCAAAACAAACAAATATTTACAAATAAATAATAGACTATGTCTATGGCATTTCAATATTTTTAACATTTTAATATTATCCAACATTTCAATAATTAAAATTAAATAACAAATAACATAGTAGACCTCATATTACCCAACAAATATTTCTGAAACAAATAACAAATAACAAATAACAGATGACGAACAAATGTTGAACAAGTGTTTCTAAAAAAATAACAAATAACAGATGTTGAAATGTTGAACTAACATATGCAAATAACAGATGATCTGATCTTCAACTAAAAACTCAAAAAAATTGTCCCTACAATCAAGAGCACCAAAAACCTTATCACACACACAAATCACAGATCCAACTTGGTCTTAAATTAACATATCGTAGGGATGGGTTTTGAAAAAAAAATAACAGATGATATCTCAAATGATAACAGATGATATCTCAAATAACAGATTGTTTGGCTAGGATAGTATGTACCATATCAGAGGGAGAGAGAGATAAATAATAAATCATAGCCCAGATGAAGGAGCGACCGGGTTGTTCGTAGAAATAACAGGGTTGTGAGACTGTGGCTGTTCATATATATATATATATATATATATATATATATATATATATATATATATATATATATAGAGAGAGAGAGAGAGAGAGAGAGAGTAAAAAAAGAACTAAGTTAGGGTTATGTTGGGATTGGGTTGGGTTTCAAAAGAAGTGTGCGTGTGTGGGAGTGGGTTTGGTACTAGTTGCGTGCATGTGTTAGGAAAAGAAGTGTGCGTGTGTGGGAGTGGGTTTGGTACTAGTTGCGTGCATGTGTTAGGAAATTAAAATATATATATATATATATATATATATATATATATATATGTTGATGTAAAAAATTAGATTATATCTAATTAATTAATCACAAATAAAAAATGAATAAACAAGACAAAGGGTTTTTAAAGTGGTTCAGCCTTATGAAAATGGCCTACGTCCACTATTTTGTATTGCTGATTGTTTGCCTTGAATATCGTTAATAGCCTTACCAAGAGATCCAAAGCCCCCTTCTTATGAGGAGGTTACAATGTATTTATAGCCTTGAGGCTGTACATATGAAAGGATAATGCGCTGTTATCTAGTAGACATATACATCTGTACGATAATGATGCGCATTTAATGCGTAGTTGTCTTTTGATTCTCTTGATTTGGATGCTCTGCACGCTAAGTAGCTCGGACTGCTTAAGTTGCTCGGCACGTTAAGTTGCTCGGAGCGCCTGAGTAGCTCGGTGACAGTATGTTGTTTGTTGGAAGTATTTGTATTTAACACGTAGGTTGACACGTGTTTTCAAGTGATTGGTCCACGTCAGCAAACCTAATTTGGTATCAACAGAAGCCCCCAATGTTTCACAGTTGAGGTTGAAGGAGAGTGTGGAATATTTTGCTTGAAAATTGCTTGGATTACTGGTCTTCATGAATTTTAGGAAGGTTTTCCTTGTATATAATTCCTTTTTGAGCGCATAATATCAAGCTTCATAAATATTTTGAATTTTCACGATCACTTCGATATTTGTGCCCTTTTCTTATTTTAGCCGCCGGAAACGCAAACGTCTTCCCTTGTAATCATTGTTTTTCTCTATTCTCGAGGTAAAGTATTTAAGTGCGACAGAAATCCTATCGTCTTTCACTTTTCAAATCTGTATCTTTGAACTCTTCATTCTCTCTATCTTGTGCCTTCGTTCTTTCCATCGTTCATTGTCAACTGATCTTTCTTCTGTAAGATTTTCCTCTCTCTTCTTTATTTACTTTATTCGCCATGGTTTATCTTGTTGAATCGTTGGATAAATTTCGGTATGAGTTTTCAATCCCTTCTTGGGTCATTTTGGAATAACTATTTGTCCTTCTGATTTATTTTCCTTGGCGGAGGGACATTGGTTCCCAAGTCTTTTTGTAGTCGAATGTGGCTTTTCTTTCCCGCCAAATCCCCTGTGTTTGGAGTTTTGCCAATATTTCGATATTGTACCTGCAAGAGTAGCTCCAAATACATGGAGGATAGTTAATGGCGTACATAGGTTGAACCAACTTCATGGAACTCGTTTGGGGATTCCAGAAATTATGTATTGCTATAGATGGGTTACCAGTGATAATACTTTCTATTTAAAAACTAGGTTTTCCAATAGAGCTTTAGTTGTCAATCTTCCCGATGACAATAGGGATTATTTTGATCATGGGGTTGTGATGAAAAATTGGCAACACCCACCATTAAATGGAGATGATGTGTACCAAGATCCCAGGTGTCTGCTTTATGGCAATGGGATAGGTTGTTTTTATTTTTGAAATCTTGTTTTCTTTGTATTCGATAAAATGCATCACTGACATTAATTTTGTTTGTTACAGTTGACAGTAAAAGGAAACCTCCAAAAGAAACTGATGTTAACATAAAACATTTAAAACTTATCTGGGGCTTGCATCAATCTGTTGATGGGGATCTGCTTCTTATTTGTTGCAATACAGAAGCTACACTTCATCGTTCATTGCTCGTCCTGTGGTGGTTGATCTTGATTGGATACCAACCTCTGAAACCAGTGTGGGAGGTTCTTCTTCTGACTTAAGCATTCCTATTATTGATCTGATGAAGAAGAGGAACGCTCCCGCATTTTTTGACAAGTCTACCTTTGTCACTGAAGAGGCAAAGAAGAATAAGCAAGATGTCCCAGATGAAGGGGCAAAGAATATAGATGTACCCCCCTCTACTGTTGCCAAGGAGGCTGGCAAGAAGTCCCCTGTGCCTCCAAAAGAGACAACACCTTCAAGTGAGGTTGTTGCCATCTCACCAATGGAGACAACACCTTTAATTGAAATTGCTCATGCTCCTCTGAGGAGATTAAAAAGAAGTTCTACTGAGAGACCTGTTGACCCTATCTCTCAACCTTCAAATGTTGAAGGTAATGTTTCAGCTTTCATTCCCCCGAGCTCTGCTATGGGCTTGATCAAGTCTTGGACTGTCCCAGAATTTCAAGGTCTTGAAGACACCTGTTCTCGCGAGAGACTTACTACTTTGGCTACTCAACACATTACGTCAATAAGTAACGTTAGCCTAGTTCTTTTATTTTCTAGTACTATGTGCATATATTGACTCAAAATTCTTCTTCTTTTTTCAGCTCGTGACGTGTTTTAATAGGAGTTTGAAAAAAATGAAGCCATCAGGGCTTCCACCTCCTCGGGTGGGGTAGAAGAAGCTTTTGCTGGATTAACCCAGTCTTTGAAGCAATCTCGTCAAAAGTACGAGGAAGACAAAGATGCTTGGGAGAAGCAATTCAAATTTGTTGAATTAAATAGAGATCAGGCTGTGGCTGCCTCCAAAGAGTTGGAGAAGAAATTAAAGGAAGCTGAACAAGGTAAAGAGGAGCTTGAGATCAAGCTTAAATCTGCTGAGGAAAATGTTGCTAAGCTTCAAGATGTTGAGCGACATAAGATAGAGGTAGAAGAAAAGCTGAAAGCTTCCGAAGAGCTCCTTAGGGAAAAGACTTCCTCGGAGAGAGAAAATAGTAAAGTTGTTGTTAAAAAATCGTTTAGTGCTAGTTGGGACAAGGGTTGGAACAAGGGCCTGGCTGTTATGTCTTCTCAAATGGAGTATGCCAATGTTAAATATTTTAGGGACGGATGAGTAGCAGCCTTGAAGAAATTGAAGGTTGCTGAAAATTCTAAGTTGTTCCAGGAGCATACTCATGGCCCTCCTCCCTCTCCTGGAGAAGAAAAAGAAGATGAAGATGCTTCAAATGAATCCTCCATGATGACAGGAGAGCAAGTCCCTGTTGTTGTCGTTGTTCAGCCTTCCGAGCAAGTCCAACAAGCCAGCACATCTGTCGAGCAACTGCCATTGCTCTCCGAGCAACCAACCCCTTCATCCAAACCGTCCGAAGAAGTTATAGGAAATAAGGAGAAGGTTTAAAGTTGTTCGGGTATTTTGTTTCTTTGTTTTCCTGGATGTAACCCTGATTTGTGTTTTCCTTTATCATGATGAATAAAAAATTGAACTTTTGTTGTTCGTCTGGAATTTCTCTCTTACTTGCTCTGTTCGCATCATTGTTGATTTTGTTTTTCATTTTGTCTTTGCTAGTTTGTGGCCAGGATGGAACTCTTATCGGCTCATGATACAGAGTTGACGAAGAAATGCAATGACTATTTCAAAGCTGGTCATGTAGACTTTACTGAGGCCCAAATAATTGACATTCTCGGGTTAGATGCCTCTAAACGAGCAATTGATGCTTACCAGTACTTGAAGTGCCTACTTGATCGTGTTGTAGCCAACAATGTGGCTTACTACGAAATGATTGATGATCTTCAAGGAACGATCGAGAAACTTCAGCAGCAGTATAAAGAATCTACTACACTTTTGCATCAAGGCTATGAGAAAAAGTACCAACAATTGAGTGCTGACAAGGGATATGACAAGTACATTTCAGCTCATGAAAAAAGGGAGAGTGTGTTAAAGCTTGAAATTCAAGAATATAGACATATTGCCAAGCTGCTAGAGCAGGAGAACATTGCTTTGCAGGAGGAAATAAAACATCTCAAATCTGCTGCTTCTTCTTCTTCGGGAGCCTTGGTCCCCATAAATGAAGATGTTTTTTTCATTTTTAGAAGTAGAGAATGCTAACTTAAGGAATGAGTTAGAAACTTTGAAACGAGCAGGATCTTCCACACCTGCTCGTGGTAGAGCAAGATCTTCTTCTCGTGGATGAGCAACTGCTGGTCGGGTTAATATTAAAGAAACAAGAACTCAATTGGCCTTAGAGAATCAAGTCGTTCAATTGATGGCGAAGAATCAAGCTTTGGCAGACATGTCTAAGAAGATTCTGAGTTTCACTGACCAACTCTCTAGTCAGAGTTCTGCTCTGGAAAGTAAAGAAGTCCTGGTGAAGAAGCTCCACGAGCAACTTGAGAGATTGACTTATCAATTTCACAAGCAGCCCAGGGAATTTTGGAATGCTGGGTATAATGAAGCTCTGTATCATCTTGATGCTCGTTTGCAGCAATCAAACAACGAAGGATATAAGCAGGAGTGGTTGAATGCCTTATGTGTCCTGAAGCTAGAGCAAGGTCATTTCCTGTGGGATTATTATGAACCTAGAGTTCTTGATTTACCTGTGCCTCCTTTCAAACTTGGCTTTAATTGGATTCCAGCCCGTGCTATCCCTCGAATTTTGATCTCCAAGTTCTCGGGGATTATAGGCTTCATTCAAATTTTGAGATATCTCGTCCAGAGCACTTGCTTGATCGACCATCCACCAGTAATGCCAGAATGCTGCGAGATATGAACTTTATAAACTCCCCTTATGCATTAGATGATCCTCCAGTTGGGGAAGAACCTGTTTCAAAAGCGGAGGGAAAGAAACCCATAGAATAGGACATTTGTAATGGATCAAATTTCATATCTTATGTAATCTGCTTTGCTTTAATAAAGAAAGATTTAGTCTTTTGCCATTTCATTTCCTAATTTAAAGATAATGTCCTTGTTATTCGTTGATGAATATATATATACATATATATATATATATATATATATACTGTTTCATTTTTAGATAATGGAACTTGTCCCATTTGTTGTTTGATTATAGTGACTTGTTACTCTTTGGGCCTAAGCAATGGAATGATTTCATCCCATGTTCCTGCTTAGTTGTAGTAATCTCGCCTGGATTACCTTGTTGCCTAGACAGTGGATGCCCCAGGAGGTCGTCCATCTTCTCGCCTAGTTTGGTACCAACCAACCGGAGTTGGTGGTCAATGAGTTGCCGACCAATCGGAGTTGGTGGTCAATGAATTACCGACCAACCGGAGTTGGTGGTTCATGAGTTGCCGACTAACTGGAGTTAGTGGTCAATGAATTACTGACCAACCGGAGTTGGTGGTTAATGAATTACCGACTAACCGGAGTGAGTTGTCGACCAACCAGAGTTGGTTGTTGATGAATTGCCGACCAACCGGAGTTGGTGATAAATGAATTACCGACCAACTGGAGTTGGTGGTTCATGAGTTGTCGACCAACCGGAGTTGGTTGTTGATGAATTGCCGACCAACCGGAGTTGGTGGTAAATGAATTGCCGACCAACCGGAGTTGGTTGTTGCTGCTCTGAATGTGTATAATATGTAGTGTGTAGCACTAATATTCCGAAAAAAATTCAACAAAGGAGGAAATATGGGAGAAAAATCCTTTTATTCATATTGAAAGAACTGTGTTACATGTGGACGTTCATTACTGATAGTACTTGTGCAGATGCTCTGCATTCCATGCGTTCTTGAATTCTTCTCCCTCCAAGGTTTCAATTCTGTATGTCCCAGGACGAACAACTTCAGTTATTTTGTAAGGTCCATGCCAGTTGGCCTCCAGTTTGTTATGCTTTTGGATCACTTTCTTCAGCACATAATCCCCTTCTTTCAAATCGCACTGCTTCACCCTTTTGCTGTAGAACAAGGTTGTTCGTTGTTGGTATGCAGCATTCCCGATTGCTGCTTCTTCCTTAACTTCTTCGAGCATATCCAAATCTAAACGCCTCATCAAATCACTTATGGGAGAATTGAAATTAAGCACCCTATGTGTAGGTAAACCCAATTCAGCAGGGATGAGAGCTTCACTCCCAAATGTCAACATGTATGGAGACTCCCAGTTGCTGTTCGTGGTGTTGTGCGATAAGCCCACAACACCGAATGTAGCTCGTTGATCCAATTTCCCTTTGCATCATCCAGCCGTTTTTTCAAACCATTCAATAGGGTTATGTTCGTTACTTTAGTTTGCCCATTGCTCTGGGGATGGCCTGGTGCGGAGTGAATCTTCTGTACATTGGATTGGTGACAATATGCAGTGAATTCTTCGTTTTCAAATTGGGTTCCATGGTCAGTAATGAATGCATGTGGGAAACCATATCTGTAAATAATACTCTTCTAAATAAATTGATAGACCTTGTCATATGTCATATCAATGAGAGGTTCAGCTTCCACCCATTTGGTAAAATAATCCACATCAACCACGAGGTATTTGAATCTTCCTTTGATCGTCGAAAGTGGCCCGACCAAGTCTATCCCCCACATGACGAATGGCCAAGGAGAAGTGATGGGTGTTAATAATGCCTGTGAAGTTCTTCGTATGGAAGAGAAATGTTGGCATTTATCGCACTTTTTAGCATAAGCTGGGCAGTAAGCTCTTATCGTTGGCCAGTAATACCCTTGTGTTGTTATCCTCTGCAAAAGAGTCCGACCTGCTACATGGGCCCCATAGGATCCTGCATGAACCTCTTCAATCAATTCTTTCACCTCGGAGGGATGGACACATCTTTATAGTCTTGCTATAACTCCTCGTCTATACAAAATGCCAATGGTCAATACGTAACGAGCAACTTTAAACTTCAGTTTCTTGGCTGCGAGTTTATCGGTCGGCAAAGCCCCCTCTTCAATATAGGCCCTGATGGGGGTCCATCCAAGAAGGTCCCAAGTCGAGGGCATTGAAGTTCATCATCAAATCTTCGTCTATGCTCCGACCAACCATGATTTCTATTGGGATTGTTCTTCGTAGCTTGATGCGTGTGGCTGATGCTAGCCGAGCTAGGGCATCGGCTCTTGCGTTCTCCAATCTTGGTATTCTGATCAACTGAACTGCAGTGAAATTCGATACAACTTCCATTGCTTTTGCATGATACTTAACCATTAATTCTCCCTTTACTGCATGCACCCCGAGAATTTGATTTACGATTAACTGTGAATCACCGAATACAATGACCTGCTCTGCCTTCATGGTTTTGGCCATATTTAGACCCACGATCATAGCTTCATATTCAGCCTCATTATTAGAAGCCTTAAATTGAAAACATAGAGCATACTCCATATCAATTTCATCAGAACTATTTAAAACAATTCAAGCTTCACTGCCTGTGGCACGCGAAGAACCATCCACATACAGATTCCACACAAGTACTTCATTATCAAACTCTTGATCATACAGAGTTCCTCGATGGAATATTTGATGCTTCCTTTTGTCTTTCCCCGACACTTCTCGCTGCTCATTGATTTTCTTCTCTTGATCATCTACTGATGGAAGTTGGTCGGGTGTTAAATTTGACGATCCCGTAATATCCACGGGTTGGTCTGTATTAAGCTCCTGCTCTTCGTAGGTATCAGAGTGGGTAAACTCTGCGATAAAATCTGCTACTGCCTGCCCCTTGAGCAACGATCTAGGCTTATAAACTATGTCATATTCACCAAGTTCTACTGCACAGTACATCAATCTTCCCGATTTCTCCGGTTTATGCAGAGCTTGTCTTAATGGCGTATTAGTGTACACCACTATAGTATGGGCTTGGAAGTATGGCCTCATCCTTCTGCTTGCTTCGATCAGTGCCAGTGCCAACTTCTCCAACCTTGGATATCTGATCTCTGCTCCTCGGAAAGCTTTGCTGGTGTAATAGACTGGTTTTTGTACTCCATCCTCCACTCTTATCAATGCCAAGCTGACTGCATTCTCTAAGACTGCCAGGTATAAGTATAATCTTTCTCCCATCCTTGGTCTAGATAACAATGGAGGTGTCCCCATATATTTCTTCAACTCTTGAAAGGCCTCCTCGCATTCATCATTTCATTCAAAAGTTGTTCGAAGTGTTTTGAATAATGGGAGGCATCTATTTGTTGCTCGTGACACAAACCTGTTAAGTGCTGAAACTCCCCCTGTGAGACTTTGCACTTTCTTCTTTGTAGTTGGGGATCGTAGTTCCAATAGGGCTTTGATCTTTTAAGGGTTCGCCTCAATACCTCGTTGGTTAACAATATATCCGAGAAACATACCTTCTATTGATGCCGATAAGATAATGCCATTTTAGTGGCATCAACACCTTCTCGTACTCCAAATATGCACTTGGTGGGATTCAACTTCATTTGATATTTCTCTAGTTGATCAAAGGTCTGACTTAGGTCAACTAGATGATCAACAACTTTCTTGCTCTTCGTCAGCATATCGTCGACATAAACCTCCATGTTATGACTGATTTGCTCTGCAAACACCTTATTCATCAGCCGTTGATATGTTGCTCCTGCATTTTTAAGTCCGAAAGGCATAACATTATAGCAATAAGTTCCCCTTGGGGTGATAAAAGAGGTACTTTTCCTGTCCTCAGGTTTCATTTTAATCTGGTTGTAGCCAGAGTAAGCATCCATGAAACTTAACAATTCATGCCCCGAGGTAGCGTCCACCAGTTGATCGATTCGAGGCAAAGGAAAATGATCATTTGGGCAGGCTTTATTAAGATCAGTGAAGTCCACACACATCCTCCACTTATTGTTTTTCTTCTTCACCATTACCACATTTGCTAGCCAATCAGGATATTTGACGTCTTCAATAAAAAAGGCTTTTTGTAGTTTCTCTACTTCTTCCTGTATAACTTGTCTTTTCAGGGCTGAACACCCTTCTTCGCTGCTTCACTGGCTTAACCTCCTTGTTCACGTTGAGTTCGTGGCATAGGAAACTCGGGTCTATCCCTGGCATGTCTTCATGACTCCATGCAAAAGTCAGTTTTCTGCGCCTTAGAAATGCTATCAGTTCCTTTTTTATTGATTCATCCAATGACGCACCAATTTGGGTTGTTCGTTCCGGGTGTTCTTCGTTCAGAACGATATTTTTGGTAGCTTCCATGACTTGGCCCTTCACGAGCTGAGACTCGTCTCTAGGGTCTAATGTTTCAATCTCTGCATCTTCTATTTCATCCACTTGATATGTAGTAGTCTTCTTCCTAGATTCTTCTCGTTCCTCCTGTTCGGCAGATGAATAGTAGCATTCCCGAGCTACTTTTTGGTCGCCTTTCATCACTCCCACTCCAAAGTTGGTTGGGAATTTTAAACATTGATGTACAGTAGATGGTGCTGCTTCGAACTTCTTCAGACCTACCCTTCCCATGATGATATTGTAAGCTGATTGGACATTTTTATCCATTACGAAAAAGCGTACTCTTTCTGTTCGACAAGCAGGACATGTACCAATAAGCATATTCAACTTGATCGTCCCAAATGGAAAAACCTTTTCGCCAGTAAAGTCGAGAAGGGCCTATGATATGGATCCAACTGGGCTAACTTCAGATTCAAACTGTCAAAGCATGGGTAGAACATGATATCTGCCGAGCTACCATTATCCACCAGTACTCGTGAAATCATCACTTCCTTCATTCTCATCTTGATCACCAATGAGTCATCATGAGGATATAGTACACCTGCCAGGTCGTTTTTAGAAAAGTCGATGACAAGTTTATCCCTATTCATCACCTTCTTTGGGTGATTATCTTCAGCCAAGTTTATGCGCTGTGTATGTAAGAGCAGGCTTGGGCCTCATTGAGGTAAGCTTTCCTCTCCGCAGTCAGATCTCCACCTCCTACATCTCATCCTGTAATAACATTACATTCAAATGACCCAAAATGGATTGAAAATACCTCGCGTTCTGGCTGTCTTGGTCTTTTGGGGAGATCGGGGTCATCTTCTGGATCATCTTCATGATCTCTCTTTTTGTCTTCTTTTACTCGACGAGGAGATTTAGATCTTTGCCTTCCTCGATCGCTGATCTTTTCACTATTTTGGCGATCAACATACTTAGCCAATTTTCCTCTCCTGATGAGTGATTCAATTTCATTCTGGAGAGCTATGCAACGTTTGGTCGTGTGACCATGGTCTTTGTGGAATTCACAATATTTGGACTTGTCCCTTTTGTCAGGATCTGCCTTCATTTTCCCTGGCCAGGCTAACTCCTCACTGTTCTTGATCTCTTCCAGAATGTGATTTATATCTACCTTCAAGGGAGTATAATTTCCATATTTCCTCATCTGCTCCAGCACTTGCTTACCTTTCGACTGCTTGTCGCCACCATTGTTCTTCTGATCCTTCTTCTCGGTTTTACCAGCCTCGCCCCTGGTCTCCTTAGTGTCTGTATTCTTCTTCGCAGCCATGGCTTCCTCAGCGTTCATGATTTTGGCTGCCTTTGCCATTAGTTCTGCCATGGTCCTGGGCGAATCTTTGGCTAAAGTATAGTACAACTTATCTAGTAACAGTCCACTCATCAGAGCAGTAATTGATGTTTTCTCCTCGTAATCGATTACCTCAAGCTTCTCGTTATTGAAACGAGTAATGCAGTCCCTAGTACTTTCTTCTGGCTTCTGTCTAACACTCAGTAAGTGTGCTACTCGTTTAACTGGTTTTGCTTCAAAACAGAAATTCCCTATGAAAAGCTCTGCCAGTTGAAGGAAAGTCGCAATCTTCCCCCGAGGAAGTTTATTATACCATATCTGAGCTGACCCGGTGAGAGTTCCCGAAAACGCCCTGCATCTCATCTCGTCTGGAACCGCATAGATATCGGCAGCATCTTGGTATTGTTCTATATGGAGGTCATGATCAGTTTTTCCATCATATTTAGGGGTCACCATAGGAGCTTTGAATTTTGATGGTGTGGGAAAATCCAGAATTTCTTGTACGAATGTTATCCCTTGGACAAAAGTTCTTTGTAGAGGATTCTTGGCCTTAGCCATTTCCCCTAATCTGTCCTCCAACCTTTGAATAGAGCCTTTCCATGCACCGTTTCCTACCTCAGGCCTCTTTGTTCGAGCAACTGATCGCGTTGAATTTTCCTCTTGGGATCTTTCAATACGGGCTGGTGGTCGTGATTGGGCAAAGCTTTCCCTTAAGTCGGATGGTCGTTGAGAGTTCCTCGACGCAATCCTAGGAGGACTTCTATTCCTCCTAAGGACCAATCGATCAAAAGGGGAGACCCTACTCAACCTTTCTAAAGCGCTAGTCCTTTCTGGCGTTAGAGTGATGTTCCGTTGAGAGTCTGTAGCTCGTATTGATGAGGTCCATCCAGGTCAATACGAAGGATTACTAGATCTTTCAGTACGATATGAGTCAATACGTCTAGATTGAGAGACCTCCGGGAATAACGTTCGTCTAGTTCTTGAAGATGGCAAATGGGTATTTCTCTTAACACTTCGTTGTCCTGATTAAGCCGGCACTCCACCGTGGACAGTTTGTATAAGTTGACGCATAGTTTCTTGCATGGTCGTTTGCCCTTGGGCTAAATTAGCTAGATCTTGAAAATTTGGGGGAGTATAAGGGTTTGGAGGGACCCCAGTATTTCGATTACTGGACTCCGGATTCTCAGCCATTGATAATGAATTGTTTTGATGAAAAACGCTAAGTACAGTCGTTTCCCACAGACGGCGCCAATCTATTGATGTAAAAAACTAGATTATATCTAATTGATTAATCACAGATAAAAAATGAATAAACAAGACAAAGGGTTTTTAAAGTGGTTCAACCTTATGAAAATGACCTACGTCCACTATTTTGTATTGCTGACTGTTTGCCTTGAATCTCGATAATAGCCTTACCAAGAGATCCAAAGTCCCCTTATTATGAGGAGGTTACAATGTATTTATATCCTTGAGGCTGTACATATGAAAGGATAATACGCTGTTATCTAGTAGACATATACATCTGTACGATAATGATGCGCATTTAATGCGTAGTTGTCTTTTGACTCTCTTGATTTGGATGCTCTGCACGCTAAGTAGCTCGGACCGCTTAAGTTGCTCGGCACGCTAAGTTGCTCGGAGCGCCTGAGTAGCTCGGTGACAGGATGTTGTTTGTTGGAAGTATTTGTATGTGCCACGTAGGTTGACACGTGTTTTCAAGTGATTGGTCAACGTCAGCAAACCTAATTTGGTATATATATATATATATATATATATATATATATATATATATATATAATGAAAGCGGTTCGGTCTGTTCCTAAACCGTTTTTTACCATCCAAGATCGAGACCGACCCGAATTTTGTGGTCCTATATATTTTTAGACCGAATTAAGATCAAATTAAAAAAAACTCGCAAAAGTGTGTTCGGTTCGGTTCGGTTTTTTGGTCCATTTGGTCTATTCGGGTTCGTGCACAACTCTAGTTGGTGGTAGTAGTGGATTCACTTCCTTGAGTTAATTACGAATTCTAATTATTGTTGTTAGACCATTTGCTCCACCAAAACACTCTAATGTCATTTTCCTCCACCCAAGTATGAAACTACTTCAAGGCTTTGGGCAGAGGCTAATACTCACTACATTTTCTTTCCCGATCTTGACTGGCCCTCACGGCATTCTAACTATCCCTTAGGGTCTGTTTGATTGCCATGGAATTATTTTTCATGGAAAATAATAATTTTGGTTCCTATTTTAATTTTGGAGTGCTTTATTTCAAATACATTCTATAAAAATAATGTTCATAAATACGAAAAGTGTTCCATATTTATATCATTTTCATGTAAAACATTTTTTACCCGAACCCCAAAGAACTGTTTTCCATGTAAAGCTCCAAAAGTAAGATCATATTAGGGTGTGTTTGATTGACATGGAAATTTTTCCATGAAAAATAGTTGTTTTGACTAATGTTTTGCTTTTGTAGTACACTGATTGTGAATACTTCATGTAAGAACAACACCCATTCACATAACAAGTGTTCCATCTCAAACTTCGTTTTTAGTGGAAAATATTTTTTATCCACCCATCAAAGAATTTGTTTCCATGGAAAATAGAAAATTAAGACCAAAAACTCGTATGTTTTTCCATTCATTTTTTGACTTCTCATCCAAATGGACTATTTTTCATGCATTTTTCATGCTTGCATCAAACGCACCTTTAGTCTTGCCTTTTTTCACTCATTTTTCAATTTTACATGAAATTGAACTAATTTTCAATTATTTTTCAACTTTGTTATCAAACACACCCTTAATCAACAACCATTTCTCAACAACCTTTTTAATGGTTAGGCTTACCGAATCATATAAATACCCTTTTAATTTAAGAATTTTCACCACCAAATTCATACCCAACTCCATAATCTTGTTTGAAATATCATCCTTAAACTCCTCGATCTTGCTCTTAACTTTACAAACACTTCCATCCTATCGAAAACTCTCCATGAAAAACGTATCCACCCACCAACAAGAACAATTCAATGATACCAAATTCTAAGAAATATAAAGACTCCATTAATGGATCGAATAAAAGAAGGGGATCTTCCTATTAAGTCCCATTTGAAGGGGATATTTCCTATTAGGTCCTATCACAACATTTTTTTCTTAATAGGTCCCATTTGTGCATACAGTGAATATTCACTGTATGTTTACAAATGGGACCTATTGGAATAATAATCTTATTTCATGGGACCTGATGGAGTAGAAAAAAGATGTTAGGACCTATTTAACTATATACTTAGTGAACGAGACTAATTGGTAAAAACCCCATAAAAGAAATGGGTATGTGGTAATGTTGCCTAAATCTCAGCTTTCATTAACTTGTTTTAAAGGTGTTCAGAATGCACACCAAATCAATTAAACCGACCGATTCAATCCAATGCAATTAAAAAATTGATTTAAATGGGATTGGATCATATTTGCAAAAAAGCTCGATTGTAATTGGACCGATTTTGATTTTAGTATTCAAAAGCGATTAAAAAATTGAATCGAACCAAACCGACCTATTTATTTATTATTTAAAAATGCCACGTGTCATTATTTTATTGGGTGCGTTATGAATTCCACTGAAAATACAATACACCTTAACATACACAATACAACCACTACACTCCACTTTAATCCCTAACATAAAAAGTACTCTCATAGTCAAACCACATCACACATGACAAAACACAAAAGAAAAAAGAGTTTGAAATTCTATTTCGAACTCTTACCCTTCTCACTCAACTCTCATCTTTTTGTTGGAGACGCTCCAATCCAACTCACCCCATCCCCCTTCACACACTCTCTGCTGCTAGTAGGTGTTGTTGCTGATACTTCACCTCGCCCCCACGCTCATGGTTGGCACATGTACGGATTGTCTCTTCTCTCTCTCTCTCTCTCTCTCACTATATATATATGTGTGTGTGTGTGTGTGTGTGTAAATCCAAACTATTTATACATATATACATAATACATAATACATATACATACGGTTTAATAATTTATAGATCTAACTGGTTTTGGGGGGGGGGGGGATTTATAGATTTTAAATAAATTTTGGGGGGATTTATAGATCTAAACTATTGTAACAACCCAGGCCATTGAGCGACTATTTTATATTATTTTGCCTCATGGGCTAATTTTATAAAATAGGGGAAGTTGGAGTAAATATTATTTCCCGTGATATTAAGGGATAATATTTACTATGATTTGTCTATTTACCGTTATGCGTAGGTAAATGCCATTATATTGTGTTTTATTGCGTCGTTATATGTTATACGACGGTTATGACTCATATGTAAATTGAAGTATAATTAATGAAATAAAATGAAATTGGAATATTTAAAATAGTTCACGTTATTCCGAATGCCAAAATAGGGAGTGCGGCTGTTTTTAGAATAGTCGAGATAGTCGAAATAAGTGCCAAGTGGTATATTTTTGAGTTTCAGGCATTTTTATCAGTTTATGACTCAATTATGTGGTTACGAGTCATTTTAATGGTGTATTAACACTTAAAAGAGGGGGATTAATGTTTTAGAACCCGTATAAGTCTCCCCACCCCTCTTATTTCCTCATTCTTATGTTAGAAGCCAAGAGAGAGAGAGAGAGAGAGCTTGGGAGAAATGGAGAAAAAAGAGAGAAATGGAAGATTTGGGCTGGAATCCGTGGCTACCAGAGGAGGATCCGAGACTACAACCTCGAGGCAAGTTTCTTACTTGCTAGATATTGATTTAATGTGATAATTTGCATGTATAGTTAGTTTTTGGGAGATTTAAACCATTTATGGGTTTTGGGTGTTTTTTATGTTTAATCCCTTAATCTTTGATTTAATTTGGTTTGGGGGAGAAATTATTAGTTAGTAATTATGTAGAAGTGATTTGGTAGCAATATTTGTTGTTGTATTTGGGTGGAATAATGAATAAAAAGCTTGGAGGCTCGTCCGTGGCCGAAACAGCTTCTCGGAGAAGAAGTTGCCCGCCATGACCGATCGATCGATCATGGGGGATCGATCGACGGCCAAGGGTCGATCGATCGACCCCTTCTGAATTGGTGAGATTTTCCTAGTTTTGTTTTAGCCTTTTCTTTTAGGTTTGAGGTCTAGGAACCTTCCCTTGGGAAGTAATGGGGAGTCCTAGAGGGTTATTTTGGGTAGGCAAATGTCCTAGACTAACATGAGGACAAGTGGGCTTATCCTAAGGGCTAGTTTGTGTAGGTTAATATCCGAATGATTTAGGAAGTTAACCTAAAAATAAATTGGAGAAAAAATGTTAATGTTGAGACTTTTGGGAGTCAATTATTGAGGGAGACTCATTTTGATGATTTATGGTTTTGTGTTGAACTTTTGGAGACTAGTTTGAGGATATTGGCACCTCGGGTCTTAGGTCATTAATAAAATATGACTTAATGAATGAGAAATGCATATTCTAAAACTTGGTACTTAATGTCTAAGTAAATGGTTTTTGAGAATGTGAAAATAGATGTTTTCAAATGGAAAGAAAAATGATTTTTCATAAATGTTAATTTATGAAAACACACCTCTCTAAATCGCTATCATAAGGGAAGTTGCGCGCGTGTGGTGAAGCCCCCTGGCTAATGAATGCATGGTTGATATATCCCTAGGCCATATGACCGGTTATTATATATTTGTTCTGCGCTAGCGAGGTAGTTCTGGGTGTGGTTATGACTCACTCGCAGGGGTATGGCCGCTTCTTGACGTTTCGGTAGGTTCCCAGGTTGTCTTGTTTGATAGGCCTGAAAGATGATAGTCATTTAGGGGGGCGCCCAGTGGGGAAACTGGGAGGGGCGGTCTTAGAATCGTTATATGTATGTGAATATAACTATTCTTAATAATGTGGGACATTATTGTTATTAAAGCATTTTATGATAATAAAATGGCTTTAATTTACATTTCCCGGATGGAAGAAGGGAAATGGGATTGTAAATATATTTTCCGGATGGAAGAAGGAAAATGGGAAGATATGAAATGAAAGAAAAGCAATTTTATGTTAATAAAGCTTGCTTTAAATATGTGTTTTTCCTGGATGGAAGAAAGGAAATAAAATTGGTAAAGAAAGTTTTGAAATGAGATTAAATTGGTAAACATTTGATAAAATGAATTACCATATATGTAATTCCTAAAGAAATTAGGAACTGTGCCTTTAGGTGGTGAATGAAATTGTTATGTGTACTTAATTAGATTAATATGTATATATTGTTTTTGTGCTGAGGGTCTAATGGATCTCGACGATCAACCTTGCCTAATAGTAGTGTATCGGGGGGGGGGGGGGTTCCTTGTTTGGATTTCGCTTCTCGAGACACCCCACGCACGAATAGGGCATAATGTTGAGACTAGGGAGAAGTTAGCCCTTCGTACTTGGGTTAACTAGAGCATCATCATTGATTTTGCGCTAGGTCGTGCTTTTAGAATGAGAGGTGAGAAATCTTTATATTATATTGCGAGAGAATTACACACTTAACTGTCATGCATTTTAGTCACATGGTAATCATATCAAATCGGGCCCTGACCCGTCTATATTTCTTTATTTTTTGCATATATTCCTTGCCGTACAGGTGCTCTACCGCAAGGACGCCCGAATTTACATTTCCATTCCAGTTGTCATGGAGCTACAGCATATTGCGGATGTTGTAGGCTATTTGTATTAGACGCCTCTATCTTTTGTACTCTAGTTATGTTCAGTTATTTATTCGGGCGTATTGCCCACAATTTGCATTCATTTACTATATTGTAATAATTGAATTGTAATACTCGGTGTAACTATTTGTATTGGTTTGTTCACCGACAGCGTATTCGGTGATTATTTATTATATTATCCTTCCGTTAGCTATTGATTTTTGGTATCCACCGTAGGTGTTTTTTTTCTTTTATTTACAAAATTTAAATTTGACAGTCCGTTTTCTAAAATGATTGGTGGTTATCTCGTACTACTATTTTAATCGACAGTGATGCTGAGGATGGACCATCTACGATTCCTGTGATTATTAGAGTATTGGGCTAGCCACCTATTATTTTAGTAGGCGGGTTGTCACAGATGGTATCAGAGCATTAGGTTCTAGAGTCCTTAGGAATCTGTGCGGACATATTACGCCTTCAGTGTTACTTCTTATTTGATATAGAGCCTTAAGATTAAGATCGTTGATTTCTCTTGTGAGATTTCGTTCTCCTGCTATGATATGAGAACCTCGAAAATCTTTTGCTCGTTCGTGTGAGACTCGTAAGTCGTCAGATGAAGGGCGTCTAGGAAGGCCGTTGTGAAGGCGTCATGAGATGGGGTTACTAAGAGCTGTAAATTGTGGTCGGGGATGAGTGCCTCTTTAGAGGTCGCTTCCTTCGTTGCATTATTTTATATTGCTACCGCGACTACTAAGTACAGCAGATAGAGTTTTCCAAGTACCGCTGCCAGTAGAGAGTCGTACTAAGCTTGGGATTCCAAGCGACGTCAATTTGGAGTTGAGAGGTCCTTGACGAGGACCACCTGTTGAAGTCCGGTCGGATTGGAGGAAGTGTAATCTCATTCGGTGAGAATATAGGGTATAGAAGTGCCCAGGTGCGAAGATTGGAGGAAAATCTTTCACCCATTGGAGTAAGGTTGAAGTGGCAGAAATGGTAGTCGCCATATTTTGGTGGGGCAGGAAAATTTACCCATAGAGAAACACGGTAGATATTTTCAACAACGAGTTTCTTTGGGACATCAAGAATGATAAGAAAGTAGATTCTCAAGTATTCACTTGAGGCTCGGTCAGAAGCCGACCAAGGAAACTTTGTATCGAAGTGGGTTGGTACAAGGTAAAGAGAGCCTTTTAGTGGAAAGACGGGCTCACGTATAAGAGTTGCTAACACTCCTAGAGAAGTAGTGTTCATGAGACCCCATTGGTGGACATCCACCTGGGGAAGACTCATTGAACTAAGGCCAAGGAGGCTAGAAGAATGTTCCCTTTATTGGGGAACTTAAGGGAACTACGCGAGTAATCGCTAGGGTAGCTAGAGATGGAAGTAGTTTGGTTCGATTAAGACTATAATAGTGTGTCTAGGAACCATTAGTGGGGGCCAAGGAGTTTGGCAAGAATGTTGGCCGGAATTCCACCTTAGCTGAGGGTGGAGCATTCCTTATGATAAGATGGAGTAGTATTGTATTAACCCTAGATTCGGGTGTGTAAATCGAGCTTGTGGTATTATCGATATTCTTAGTTTGATTGGTGCGATAGCAAGCAAAAAAAATTGCAAGGCTATCCTATTTTTAGTTCTAAAGAGGAGCTAGCTGTTCTATAATATCTCCCCTGGATACAGGTTGAGACTTTATAGAGGCGGTTTAAGGTAGGTAAGAAGTTTAATTTCTTGTTTTGAATGTCTTGATTGATTGCTTGATTGCTTGTATGCTTTGTTTGTGGTTGTTGTTGCCTTATCTCCACGACCAACAGAGTTAAGTAGTAATGCATTGGATATGTTCCTTGTCTGGATTTCGCTTTTGCGAGACGCTCCACGCGTGAACCTTAACGACGTTGGGAGTGGAGAGACGTTGCATTTCTTTTCTTCTTTTCTTTCTATCTTTTTGTTGGTTAGACGATGGGTTGGAAGGGTTTAGCCGAGAATCACGTAATTGAGTGATTTAAGGGCTAAGTTGATGTGCGAGATAGAAGCATTGTGATAGTCCTTCCCTCTGATCGATGTGTGGGAGACTTGGATAAGAAAGTCGAATTGAGACTTATGGTTATGCCTTAATGAGAAAGCCATTTATAAAGATGTATGTGTGTATTGTGGGATAAAGGGTTGGTAGCATTTTACAGAAAGTGAATGCCAGGTTAGTTAAATTTTCAGTTAATTGAGATGGTAAGACATAGAAGTCTAAGTGCATTAGTAGGGTTACGAGTTAGGATTTTAGCGGTCCCGATCATGTGTCTTCGATCGTTACATCTCGATGACTGACGATGCGAGGTAGTAGTGTAACGGGAGGGTTCCTTGCTTGGATTTCGCCTCGGCGAGACGTCCCACGCATGAAACCGAGCAAATGTAGGAAGTCGGGAAAGGTCTTGGACACTAGGGATATAATTAGTATAATACCTATTTGACTTGACTAGGATATATAGATCGACTTTAGGATTATTAGGACATAGGGCCCTTGGGGCATGTGACATTGTTTTAGGAAGGTGGTAGGGAGTTGACCACAATAGGTTTGTGGTTTAACTCTAAGTAGGATTATGTCCCCATGAGAAGAAGTATGGGATCTCGAGTGACTCGGAATATTACGCTATAGAAGGTGGGGCCTCTCTTAGGTAGAGCGTTACGTCGGTAACCTATCTTTCGAGGAGTTGAAGTATGAGTTGACTTTTACTCCTGCACTCGTGTTGTTATGATCTAGAATGGATTTAACGAACGAGTCTCTGCCTGGAACGGGAAGTATTAATACTGGAGCATGGACCCATTGTTTATGTGTCTCACAAACATAAATTTTGTGAGAAGTATTATCCCACGCTTGATTTAGAGTTCTTAGCGGTTGTATTCGCCTTAAAGAAACTGAGGCACTACTTCCTGGGCAGAAAATTGGGTCATTTTACGAGCCAAAGGGTGTTGTAAAATATGTGTCGGGGTGGAAGAGTTGGTGTTTAAAGTTCGTAAAGGACTATCCATTGGATATTCCCTTTCGTTAAGGAAATGCGAATGGGAGTAGTAGATGAGCCGAGGAGAAAATCGTCCGAGAGATTAGTTGAGGCATGGAATGCCAAGTGGAGCGAGCTTAACCGAGGGGACGCTATAGTAAGAGTGTTCATGTCCGTGGTTGACCAATTCACCTACTAGTGTGAAGAGACTAGTGGTGGAACGAGGAAGGATGGGAGTAATAACTTTTATGGGTCGAATTTTCGTACGATAGTTCGAATCGTTTCCTATAAGTATGGTGCCGTGTGTGTGGCCTAGCGTAGTCGGCTGAGAAATTCGCCTATTCATTGGAATGGAACCAGCGAACGATATATTTCTTGGGCTTGGAGTGGTCCGAGAATATTTCTTTAATGATTGGGCTCATTGAGCCGCATACTTTTAAGGGCTACGCCAATGCGAATAGAAGTGAGTAGCGTTGCGGTTGAGCGATTATGTGTTAGTGTAGTTATTCCCTGGCAAGGGTATAATGTGATTCGAGAAGAAAGGCAATTTGTGGCGAGACATGTAGTTATCTCCTTCCGTAGTAGAAAGGTAGGATCGATAGTTCATGAGGAACGATTTGGTGCTATGATTAGAACACGGAGAATGTAGACTGAGATTAAAAAGTGATGACCTTAGTCCTAGTCCATTGGGGACGCCACACTGTCGAGGGGTTTGCTAAGTTTGATAGAACGATAATTAGTATAGTATACCCTTTGTATGATATGGGGTACGCCTAAATTTTGAGGGAAAAATTCCCTTATAGGGGGGAGTATGTAACAACCCAGGCTTTTGAGCGACTATTTTATATTATTTTGCCGGATGAGCTAATTTTCTAAAATAGGGAAAGTTGGAGTAAATATTATTTCCCGTGATATTAAGGGATAATATTTACTATGATTTGTCTATTTACCGTTATGCGTAGGTAAATGGCATTATATTGTGTTTTATTGCGTCGTTATATGTTATACGACGGTTATGACTCATATGTAAATTGGAGTATAATTAATGAAATAAAATGAAATTGGAACATAAAAATAGTTCACGTTATTCTGAATGCCAAAATAGGGGGTGTGGTTATTTTTAGAATAGTCGAAATAAGTGCCAAGTGGTATTTTTGAGTTTCAGGCATTTTTAACAGTTTATGACTCAATTATGTGGTTATGAGTCATTTTAATGGTGTATTAACACTTAAAATAGGTGGATTAATGTTTTAGAACCCGTATAAGTCTCCCCACCCCTCTTATTTCCTCATTCTTATGTTAGAAGCTAAGAGAGAGAGAGAGAGAGAGAGAGAGAGAGAGAGAGAGAGAAGATAGAGCTTGGGAGAAATGGAGAAAAGAGAGAGAAATGGAAGATTTGGGCTGGAATCCGTGGCTACCAGAGGAGGATCCGAGACTACAACCTCGAGGCAAGTTTCTTACTTGCTAGATATTGATTTAATGTGATAATTTGCATGTATAGTTAGTTTTTGGGAGATTTAAACCATTTATGGGTTTTGGGTGTTTTTGATGTTTAATCCCTTAATCTTTGATTTAATTTGGTTTGGGGGAGAAATTATTAGTTAGTAATTGTGTAGAAGTGATTTGGTAGCAATATTTGTGGTTGTATTTGGGTGGAATAATGAATAAAAAGCTTGGAGGCTCGTCCATGGCCGAAACAACTTCTCGGAGAAGAAGCTGCCCGCCATGATCGATCCATCGATCATGGGGGATCGATCGACGGCCAAGGGTCGATCGATCGACCCCGTATGAATTGGTGAGATTTTCCTAGTTATTTAGCCTTTTCTTTTAGGTTCGAGGTTTAGGAACCTTCCCTTGGGAAGTAATGGGGAGTCCTAGAGGGTTGTTTTGGGTAGGCAAATGTCCTAGACTAGTATGGGGACAAGTGGGCTTATCCTAAGGACTAGTTTGTGTAGGTTAATATCCGAATGATTTAGGAAGTTAACCTAAAAATAAATTAGAGATAAAATGTTAATGTTGAGACTTTTGGGAGTCAATTATTGAGGGAGACTCATTTTGATGATTTATGGTTTTGTGTTGAACTTTTGGAGAGTAGTTTGAGGATATTGGCACCTCGGGTCTTAGGTCATTAATAAAATATGACTTAATGCATGAGAAATTCATATTCTAAAACTTGGTACTTAATGGCTAAGTAAATGGTTTTTGAGAATGTGAAAATGGATGTTTTCAAATGGAAAGAAAAATGATTTTTCATAAAAGTCAATTTATGATTACACACCTCTCTAAATCGCTATCATAAGGGAAGTTGCGCACGTGTGGTGAAGCCCCCTGGCTAATGAATGCATGGTTGATATATCCCTAGGCCATATGACCGGTTATTATATATTTGTTCTGCGCTAGCGAGGTAATTCTGGGTGTGGTTATGACTCACTCGCAGGGGTATGGCCGCTTCCTGACGTTTCGGTAGGTTCCCAGGTTGTCTTGTTTGATAGGCCTGAAAGATGATAGCCATTTAGGGTGGCGCCCAGTGGGGAAACTGGGAGGGGCGGTCTTAGAATCATTATATGTATGTGAATATAACTATTCTTAATAATGTGGGACATTATTGTTATTAAAGCATTTTATGATAATAAAATGGCTTTAATTTACATTTCCCGGATGGAAGAAGGGAAATGGGATGTTAAATATATTTTCCGGATGGAAGAAGGAAAATGGGAAGATATGAAATGAAAGAAAAGCAATTTTATGTTAATAAAACTTGCTTTAAATATGTGTTTTTCCTAGATGGAAGAAAAGAAATAAAATTGGTAAAGATAGTTTTGAAATGAGATTAAATTGGTAAACATTTGATAAAATGAATTACCATATATGTAATTCCTAAAGAAATTAGGAATTGTGCCTTTAGATGGTGAATGAAATGGTTATGTGTACTTAATTAGATTAATATGTATATATTGTTTTCGTGATGAGGGTCTAATGGATCTCGACGATCAACCTTGCCTAATAGTAGTGTATCGGGGGATTCCTTGTTTGGATTTCGCTTCGCGAGACACCCCACGCACGAATAGGGCATAGTGTTGAGAGTGGGGAGAAGTTAGCCCTTAGTAGTTGGGTTAACTAGAGCATCATCATTGATATTGCGCTAGGTCGTGTTTTTAGAATGAGAGGTGAGAAATCTTTATATTATATTGTAAGAGAATTACGCACTTAACTGTCATGCATTTTAGTCACATGGTAATCATATCAAACCGGGCCCTAACCCGTCTATATTTCTTTGTTTTTGCATATATTCCTTACCGTACAGGTGCTCTACCGCAAGGATGCCCGAATTTACATTTTCATTCCAGTTGTCATGGAGCTACAACATATTCCGGATGTTGTAGGCTATTTGTAGTAGAAGCCTCTATCTTTTGTACTCTAGTTATGTTCAGTTATTTATTCGGGCGTGTTGCCCACAATTTGCATTCATTTATTATATTATAATAATTGAATTGTAATACTCGGTGTAACTATTTGTATTGATCTGTTCACCGACAGTGTATTCGGCGATTATTTATTATATTATCCTTCCGTTACCTATTGATTTTTGGTATCCACCGTTTTTGCAAATTGAATTATCTAAGTGTTTTTTTTTCTTTTATTTATAAAATTTAAATTTGACAGCCCGTTTTCTAAAATGATTGGTGGTTATCTCGTACTATTATTTTAATCGACAGTGATGCTAAGGATGGACCATCTATGATTCCTGTGATTATTAGAGTATTGGGCTGGCCACCTATTATTTTTGTAGGCGGGGTGTCAGAACTATTTTTTTGTGTATTGTATAATTTTTAGGGATGATTGATGCCTAATAATATTTCTCAAAGAAAAGCCACAGAACTAGGGCTGTGTTTTTTTTTCGAACATTCTAATTTTTTTGATATCCGATCCAATATTTTCTGATTTTGGAACGTATATAAGGTTTCTGATTTCCGATTTTTTTGAAAAAAATCGGATCGAAAATTGGAAATAATTCTGAATTTCCTATTTTTCGATTTTTTCGATCAGATTTTTTCGAAACTATGCGGATTTGATTTTTTCGAATTATTTCTGATTTTTTTCGGAATATTTTTCGATGTTCAATTTTTTAAACATTCTCATGTGTCCCACATCGGCTAGGAGAGGAAGAGAGGCCCAAAAAAATCCTCTATAAACGGAGAAAATCCCTATATCCTCTATACAAATGAAAAAATGGTTAAATCCGTATATATTTACATGTTGAGTTAAATCTTTTTTTCGATTTCTTTAAAATGAGAATTTCGAGTAATCGAAAATCCAATATTAATTTTTTTGAAATTTTGGAATTTTCAAAATTTCTGAATTTTTAATATATGTTTTGAATTTCCGATTTTTTTTCATTTTTTTTCGATTTTTCGATTTTTTTGAATTCGAAAACTCTTTTGATTTTCTGAAAAAATTGGATAGAAAATTGGAACAAATATTTTATTCCCGAAAAAATCGGAATTTTTTTCGAAGGGTCATTTTCCGATCCGATCCGGTCGAAACACAGCCCTACACAGAACACTCATCTACAACTTCTTGTTGGTACGTATAATGGTTGCTTTTTAGCACTTTTTGGATGGTTTGTAAAGCTTTTATGGCATGCTACTATTATTTAGAATTTGGGGTTTGTAAAACTTTTGGATGGTTTTATAAAGCTTTTAATACCTTTTGAATGCTATGATACTTTTGGAGATTGTAATGCTTCTCTAAATTATAAGCTAATTTGCTATTTAGTTTTTTTTTTTTCGGGGGGGGGGGGGGGGGGGGCAGTTTTGGAATGTAAATTACTATTTTGTTGAAAATTAAACTACTGTTAGTGTAAATTTAATTATGTTATTTGGATTGGATTAGATTGGATAATTTTGTTGGAGATTTGCTTGGATTGGATTGGAAGCCAATTTAAACAATTAATTATAAATAAATTGGCTAGTTAAAATCGATTAAAAAAATCGATCCAACCCAATCATGGATTGGATTGAATTGGATTTAAAGTGTAAATCGGATCAGAGTAGATTACATATTTCAAAAATCGATTACAATTGGATTGGACTTGATTTCACTAAAATATGTCCGTTTCTAACTGATGAACACCCCTAGTTGGTTTGTTAAAAAAATTTGCGCCTTCATAGGCCAGGTTATATGAGGTTTAGCATTGGTCACCTCACTCGAGTTGTGCTCCCACTATTCACCTAAACGTATAACATGGAGATTAAGGAATCTTTCTGAGAGTGCGCTTGTGATCTTAATGGAATATTTATATAATTAGGTATCCACCAAACACAAATTCAAATTTTATATTTTTATCCTAAGACATGAATATATGTGATAAAACAGATAAATTCAAGCATTCAAACAAACAAGGCAATTTGAGGAAAAATTCTTTGCGGGAAAACCCTTTTTCAACACTTTAGAGTTTTACAAGACACTACTTATAAAACCTTTAAAGAATATGGCTCTATACTGACTCGTCCACATGTGACGGTCCACCCTCGGTATCCACCAATCAACCTTTGTCTTCGTTCAGCAGTGATCCCCTTGAGAACCATAAGGTCAACAATGAAGAATGTCTCTCCACAAGCGTAACTTCAGATATACTGTATTGTTTCAAATGTACTCACACATATATATGGGATGAACTTTGTGAATCAAAAGGTGTTTTAAACCTAAACAACGTAAGGACTTTTGCAACACGTATGCAGTTTTCGATTTGCAAAAAGTATCTCTAAAAAACTTACTGTATGAAGCAAGTATTTATAAGATGTCACAAAATTCGAGGCGGTGTCATTTATTCGAACGCAAATAAGCTTCGCTCGAACGAGAATATCATCTCGTTAGAACGACATCAAGGTCGTTAGAATAAAAACCCTATCTCGTTTGAATGATCTTCAAACGAACTTCTGACAATGCCAAACAGTATGCCCTCATTAGATGCACGTTAGATAAAATGTTAAAATGAGACTTCTAACGAGTTTGAAATCTCGTTCGAACAAGAATGACTTCTCATTTGAACGAAGTCAGTGAATTTTGAAAAGAAAATTAAACATAAAAAATTGCTTCGTTTTTATTAAAAATATCTCCCAATATAAATGTAAATAAATCTAAACTCCTAAGTTATTTATACCTTCATAATATGGAGATCATCTTGAATTTTAGGGATGTTGGACATTCGGTTCTTCATGACTGCTCGAATCAAATGGTAACGGGACACGCCAAAATCAATGTAAGCCTAAGCTATGAGCAAATGACAGAAATTATTCTCTTACAAATCTCTCCGTTTTGGCTATTCCGGTACAAACATAAAGCCGAAACCCAAATTACATTAAAATCCCTTAAAACAATGAAAATACCCTAGTACCCTCCCAAACCCTAGAAAATGGATAAGTACAAAATAAGGATGTCTTCAAATGATTTCAAATTATGTCTTCAAATTTCCACTTCTTCTTATTCTTCTCTTGGGCACTTTGTCTTCATTAAGTGTAATGTGAATATGATCTTCCGATAGTACCTATACACATGAAGCAAAGGATATATCCGTGATGCATAGAGTTTGACATATAAAATAAAATTCATAAAAAATCCTACCCTATAAAACAAACTCATGTAATCTCTCCCGTAATTTGTTCTCCTCCTTTTATTTTGTCCGAAAAAGACAAGGAGTAGAAACTAAAGCATGAACATGGAGAGCATCACAAATAAAAAGAAGATATCATCACAAAAATATTTGAATGACAATCATGCAATGATAATCTCAAAGTCTCCACAAACTATTTTTTATATTTTTCAAATTTTTTTCAAGTATAAAATTTTACAAATACAACACACCATGGAGAAACACAAAAATACCTGAACCATGAAAACAGAATGTAGGGGTATGAACATAGCCTACAGGTTAATCAACATAGACAAACATACACACATGTGCACGGAGGATTGAGACACCACTAACGAAGGATCTCAAATTATACCTTAGGTGTAAAACATGGTGAACTCAAGTGAAATTGACTTTACATAATCAACTAATTAAGAACGTAAGTGATTTTCACACTAATAACGCCCAAAACTATGCAATGTCTTTCGATATTTTTATAGTATATGCAAACCCATTGATCTTTGACTTAACTCGCTCAAAATCTCACATATTGCAATTATTCTCTCAACTACTTTGAAGAAATTAATGCTCATTTGTAGTGAAGCATCAATGTTCTAGAAATTGTCCTGCCACTTCTATTTTTATGTGCCTTTAATACTTTGGAATCTTTTTATTGCAAATGATGGCTTTTCACGCAAAGTCAACCAGTCTTTCACCACTCGCTTCTATCGTTTAATATATAACAATTTTATATGAAAAAATTATTTTTTTATTTTATCAATCCGAGCAATGGTTCTTACATGCACAACTTTTATTATCTCGTTTTTTACATTTGGTTCATTTTAAAAGCACAATTGAGATGGAAAATACTACAATCAACATGTGACAGGTAAGTGCAATACTCGATTAAGTCCGTGCTCGTGTTCATTAAAGGTGAGAAGGAGTCAAACATATAGTAAGTTGTCATCAAATCACATCTTAGTAGGTCCACACATTATAAAGTATATAAATGAAATGATGTCACATCTTAAAACACTACAAAATAGTCACGTGGGTATGGAATGAATGGGTGACTCGAACATCTTTAATCTTTATCCACATAAGGTGTAAAAAAATACAAAACTCTTTTTGGATTTTTTCAAAAATTTTATCAAAATAAAATCTTTTTGCCTTTTTAAAAAATTCAAGAAAAACAAAACTCTTTTTGGATTTTTCCAAAAGTATATCAAAATGAAAAATATAAGTACAATGATAGTACACACTAGCAATAGGGATATATGATATGAGCATGGAAAACACCCTATTCTAGTAACAAGTCTCAACCTCAACATTAGGCCCAAAGGAGTTCTCCAATAGAGATGACATCCTATGAAAAACATTCATCAACTGTTGTGAAGACTTGACCAAATACTCTACTTTCTCTATAAAACTATCAAAATCTCTCATGTGATGTGTAGGATCATGCAGAGAACATGTGTGGGAGTGCGTGCAGGAACTCGTGCAGGAGCAAATCGGGGAACATACCTACGAGACACTCTCCTTAAATTAAAACAAAACTCTCTAAGGTGACTTATTTGTTTGCAATAGGAACAAACACACACGAGCTTAGGTCTACCTTTATCAAAGTGTCTAGGACGAGCTCTCCTAAGTGGGTTCGATCAAGGGCCATAAGGATCTAATACAAACTCGAAAATCGGCTCGGGTGTGACATGGGAAGTTGATGCACCATCATAACCTATTCCTTACCTCTTGACGTTACCTAAGGCAGGACCGAGGAGCATCTGTTCAATCTTCTTAGATGTGTCCTCTAAAGTGACTTTGACCTCTCGAGCACATTCGAGATCGCTCTCTAGTTGGGATAAATGGGCTTCAAGTTTTTCACTAGTCTCCAATAAAGATTGAAGATCTCCCGTAAGACTAGCCACTGTGTTGGTTAAATTGGTCTTTTCCCGGCCTAAAACGATCAACTGCTCACATAAATAAACCTTTACCTTCTCGAGTTGACTCACCGACGCCTCACACACTCTCAAAACTTTTACTTTTTTCTCCAAATCTAACACCCTTAGAGACAAATCCTTATAGATTTTTTGTTTTCAAAGTCTCGGTGTAAAGATCACTAAACGGCTTTTGGAGACCACATTGTCCCTCACTTACAACCTCATCCTTACTCTCACTAAAATGGCTCAAAACATCATCAAGGCTTTGAAATTTAGATATGTCCTCATTGGTGTGGAACAGACTTGAAGTGCTAACGTGACTAGACATGAATGCAACACACGGTTCATGTTGTGATTCTCTCCCTGAATCAACAGACTCGATGTCACTATCTCTAAGAGTGGTTTTATATGCAATTTTCTTGCCCTTTCTCTTTAGCCTAGTGGGACACTCATGTGTCTTGTTCCCTTTGCCCTCGCACTCATAACACCTTATATCTTCTTCTTTCTCACCGCTACTCTTGACCTCATTTTTATTTTTATTTTTCTCAAAAATATTTTTATTGGAAGAATTTTCTTCGAAAAATTTGAAAAACTTTTTGAAATTTTTCGCGAAAAGGGTAAAGTCATCAAAATCAACCTCAGAATCAGAAACAAACTTTCTCTTTATTCTTTTTCTTAGTTTGAGTCTTTAAATCTATCCCTACATCCTTAGGTTTAATCATTTTAGGGAACATATCTATCTCATACGTTTGAACATCTCCTACAAGTTCTTCTAACCTAAGAGTGTCTAGAATCCCCAACGAATTAAGCACGGTGATTTTAGGAATAAAGCGGCCAGGAAATGACCTCAAAATCTTTTTCACTACTCTCATCTCTAGGATTTTCTCACCCAAATTAAAACTATAATTGACAATGTCCGATAGATGCGTATAAAACTCATCGAATGACTCAAACTCTAGCGTAGTGATGGTCTGAAATTGGGTGGTCAAATTTTGAAGCTTTGATGCTTTTACAGCGTCGGTACCCTAGTGAATGAGCTGGAGGGTATCATATGCTTCCTTAGACGTAGTGCACATCATGATGCGTTGAAACTCGTCAAGGGTGACGACTCCAGAATTAGCACTAAGTCCACGAGATTAAAAATTACTCCATTTAAATTCCTCATCAATCCAAGAAGAAATAGGTTTATGACCAACAACATTATCAACTGTGACAGTAGGAGGAGTCCCCCTTATTTCATAGACCACCCAAACACATTCATATATGGCCTTAAAAGCAGACCTCACCCTAGCTTTTCAATATGCATAGTTGGTACCATCAAATATGGGCATTCGATTATAAAACTTCTCCATTAAAATCCGGTTTTTCAAAGATTGACAATTTCTCAAAAAATTAATAGCAAAGAAAAAATAATTTTGCGAAAAAAGATCACACAATAATGTTGTGCAATAGGCTCTGATACCAATTTGAGAGTGCGCTTGCGAGCTTAATGGAATATTTATATAATTAGGTGTCCACCAAACACAAATCCAAAATTTATCTATTTATACTAAGACATGCATCTAGGTGATAAAATAGATCAATTAAAGCATTCAAACAAACAAGGCAATTTGAGGAAAAATACCTTGCGGGAAAAACCTGTTTCAGCACTTCAGAGTTTTACAAGACACTACTTACAAAACCTCTATAGAATATGTCTCTATCTTGAGTCATCCATAGGTGGCGGTCCACACTCAGTATCCATCGATCAAGCTTTGCCTTCCTTCATCAGTGATCACCTCGAGAACCACAAGCTCAGTAGTGCAGAATGTCTCTCTACAAGAGTAACTTCAAATATGAAATACTTTAGGCTTCAAATGGATTCACACTTATATTTTGGATAAATTTTGTGAATAAAAAGGTGTTTTAAACCTAAACAAAACTTGGACTTTAGCAACAGGTATGCAGTTTTCGATTTACAAAAAGTCTCTCTAAAAAACTGTACAAAGCAGGTAATTATAATACGTCACAAAATTCGAGGCGGCATCATTCATTCGGACAAAAACAAGCTTCGTTCGAATGAGAATAACATCTCGTTAGAATGACATCAAGGTCGTTAGAATGAAAATCCTATCTCATTTGAATGAGCTTCAAACGAACTTCAGACGAGGCCAAATAGTATGCCCTCGTTAGATGCACATTAGATAAAATGTTAAAATTAGGCTTTCAACGAGTTTGACATCTCGTTCGAGCGAGAATAACTTCTCGATTGAACGAAGTCAGGGAATTTCGAAAAAAAATTTAAACATAAAAAATTGCTTCGTTTTTATTAAAAATATTTCCCAATATAAATGTAAATAAATCTTAACTCCTAAGTTATTTATACCTTCGTAATGCGGAGATCATCTTGAATTTTGGAGATGTTGGAGATTTGGTTCCTCATGACGGATCGAGTCAAATGGTAACGGGATATGCCAAAATCTATGTAAGTCTAAGCTATGAGAAAATGCTAGAAATTACACTCTTACACTTTCAAGTTCATGAAGCGTTTCCTTGCTTTGAAGGACACTTTAAATTGGAACTCCGAAATCCAAGCATGGTGAAAGTCGCGAAAGAAAGCTACGACCACGTTGATATTGGGTATAAGTGCTCTCAACAAATTTGAGCCCAATTTGACCTTTGCACTTGTTGAGAAACCTTACATGCCTTCCTTGGTTGCCATGTTGTTGGAAAACAATGCCCTACCTACATTCACTCAGTTGAGATTTAGCGGCCCATTAGTAGGAACACCACGAAAGAGAAAAGGAAATCCTATAGAAACCCCTCCACCACCATTATTCCCGAGTTCGTTGCGAACTTTTATGTGTGCTTGCACTTTAATGATCATAAAAAGTCAGTCAAAGCCGAGACTAAACAAACATTTTTGGAGACAGTGCGAAGAATCTCCTTAAAGAAATAAAGGGCGATGTAAGAAAAATGAAAGAAGATAAAGTGAACCGTGAGTAATTAGACATTGATCCCCATACACGTGCATATTGGGATGGCCGGATGAGAGTGTGAAGTCTCGATAGTAACTACACAAATAAAATTAATTACAAAGTTTTAAAAGATCATTTTTTTTATTCTCACAAGGGAAATAAAATAAAGATTAAATGTCTATGTGACAAAAGGTTTTATCAAGTTTAAAATCAACCAAGTTTTATCTTTTTAGTTAATATAAGTGATTAATAAAAATATAAAGAAAAAATAATCATATAACATCGTATTCATAAGGAATGAAACCCACTAACAAAAAAAATCTTGGGCCGATAAGAATGAGAAATGTACCGTGGTAGAGTTTTACAAAACAAAAATTGCGACTCACAAAACTAACGCACAACTTCCATGATATACTCCTCCACACCATATCAGGTAGAGAAGTCACCAACAGATGGAGCACTCTACACAACTTCTATTGGTTTTGGTCTGCAACCCATGTCTTCAAATCTTTCTAAATAACCAATTTTTTTATTATTGAAGAGAAATTTATTCCTAGGAAATGAAGCCACGAGTAACCACAAAAATTACAATTAAAATGTGTGAGGGTATCGAAAAGGTTAAAGAGATGTAAGGTACTCTAAATCTCACAAAATATTTTTCTTGATCAAAAGAAAACCTTACTCAATAACAAATAGATTTTGAAAATAATTTTTTCAAGCCTTGAGTAGATAAGGAAGAAATCTTATTTTAGGTTTTCTAACAATGAAACCAAAAAGCTTGAAGAACACAAAGAAGACGAAATATGTTTTCGCTCTAAAAAATATTTTTCAATGTAGGCAAAAATGTTTTTCACTCACTTGATTGGAGGTGTTTAACACACAAATTATATATAGACAATATAGGAAAAATTTGGGTTGATGGGACTTGCATGATAAACACTCAAGGGTCATAGGTCAAACCTAGGGTTGCAATATTCCAAGAATTGGTCCATGTCAACTTCTCTGAAAAAATCTTTTGGAAAAGGTCTCAAAAGGTGTTCATTGCACTTTTTTCTGGATGTTTTGCCAGAGGTACACTGTAGTGAAACAATATTGCACTGGAGTGAGACTTTGGAGACTAAAAATGCACAAACTCCCAAGATAATCCTAGGCCCATAACCATGATGTTCATTGGGGGAAAATTGACTTTCGTTGAAGTGGTGGGTCCTTTCTTTGCAACAAACTTTTAGCGAGTAAAGTCACGTAAAGAGTCAGTGTATTGCCCAATTTTGCATAAAATGGTGTGGAAAGAAAAGTGCATCTTTGCTATAACAAGTATGCAAAGGCCATAATTCCCTTGTTTCAACTTATAAACCAAGTGAATTCTAAATACATATAAAAGATGCATTTGTAATGTAACTTCATATAATAATAGTATATTTTATCATGTATTGGGCAACTACAAAACCCAAAATTTAAAGATGTTTAGATATGGGGTAAATCTATATCTGCTAGTCCAATATATCTTTATTATAAGTGGTGTACATAAGTCAATGGCATGAATGGTCCAACATGAGTAGTTCTCGGGAGCTCTTGGACAAGCCTCAAAGAATGTTTTGGTTACAACCTAAAAAGCCATGGCACATGAGTACAAATATATATCTTATGATATCCCTTTTGTCAAATTCCGAGACAAAACTCACAAAGATAAAATTACGAGCAAAATGAATCAAATCCATCACATATGACACGACTTTACTGGACCAAGGCATACAAAATAAAATAAAAATCTATTTACAAGTTATAGAATCCAAGACACTCATAAACTTCCTCAAAGAGCTTTATATACCTAGTTTTTGTCACACACTAGAAAACTCATTGATATACGACAATGTAATATAAAGACAATGAAAATATGAGTACTACGATTAATCATGAGAATATATCAATGTAGACATGTAATCGTCAAACTACTAAAGTAAATCCCCTTAAACCATGCAATCCATATCAATAAACATGATATAATATAAAAACACTCTGCCCTAAAGGATAACTCCCCAAAGGTACTCAACATGCTCAAGACATGTACTCCCCTATCTACAAACTTATCCCCTTTTTTTTGTCATGGATGATATAAATGAAAGAAATAAGAATATAATGAGATAAAACAAAATTAAACATAAAATCATAGTAACATGTGATAAACAAACCAACAAAATGAGAGTAAACCATATAGTGAGTGAGAAATCAGTGTGAAAATCAAAGTTAAATATGCTATAACATAGGCAAGCCTAAAATAATCACATAAATAACTAGACAACTATATACACAATATATAAAGAGACAAAGACATATGACATATTTTTTTCTAAACTGAATAAGATATCACAAAAAAATACAATTTAGGATTACATATAATGCTAGAAAATAAAGCCTAGTCCTAACTCTCAAACTACGTAAAGCCCTTAACAATCATGCTAAATCTCGATCTCTTTTTATTATCTTCCTCGCTTCACAGAATTTTTGAACACTTGACTAGACATCTTACAAGGTGTCACTAACTTGATCCCATTAAGTATTGTTATCCTGATCGACATCATTAAAAGATTGTTAAGAAGATGTACCTTCATCAAAAAAACTACAGAGTTGTGCCTATATAAGTAAGCAATTGCTGAAAGTCATCACGGGTAAGAAAAAAAAGATTACACACATGGGCTTATAGTATGGAAGACTATCTCATCAAACTATTCTTGAGAAAATGATTATGCACCAGGTTCATGAGATAAGTGAGATGAACACGGAGAGAGGTGAGAAGAACACGAGGTTGAAAAACAACTGTAATCTCATAACTTAGAAATCGAACGATGATAAGACTTTAAAATGATATCGGCCTTAGGTTTTTCCATGACTTAATTCTAAATAATTGCAACATCAAACTCCTAAAGTAAGCATGTGACCATTCAACCAAATTGTTGGGATTTTATTCTTAAAATCTTATACGACACTTATTTTTTAATTAATGCGTGTCGGGTTCATTTTGAAATAAGAATATATCTTATAAGAATGCCATATATTTATGTTTAATATATTGTATTATATGTAAGTTAGTTGAACTTAGTAGTGATTCCAGTGAGTTGGGCTCAACCTGATCACTAAAGATCAAAATTCTAGTTCCAGTTCAATTGAACAATTCACAGTCTAGATAGGGAGTTGACATCCTATCAGTAAAGCTGTGAATACGATATTAGTAGTTTATCTTGATTACGAAAACTTGTTTGATGGCTTGGTAACGTGTTTAGTAGTTCAAAGGGAATCGTACTAGTACATCATGATTGTATTGAACAAGACCACGAGTGAGATTCAAGTCGAGGTGCTGACTAGATTAGACTTGCACAATATCACAAGTTTGCAAAGGGTGCATAAGTTCTTAGCCCCATGGGTTATCAGGATTGGAATGATTGAACACTTATTATTTTGATTTTTACTGGTGCGATTAAATTTTATTAGATCTAAATCATCGCAAGTTGGGTAATTATTTTATAAGTATGTATGAGATCATAATTTGAAGGAATCTACGTCCAAAAAATATCTAAAATCGTGAAACCCCCCCATAAGTTTTTATTCTACTAGTTCAACCTGGTCTGTGAATTTTATAATCCGGTAGAGTATCAAATAAGTTAAGTCTGAGATCAAGAAATACTAAGATGTTGGTGAAAATCAATTCATAGCAAATTGAATTTTACGAATGGATATTGTATGCTTTATGCGAGGAGTCATATTATGTGTTATCTAACGTTGCAAACAATACCTCATTATTTGTATCATTCAGAGATAATTAAATTGGAATGCAATTATAATTATTTAGTATAATTAATTATAATTAAACAAGAAAGAAAATATATTACGATAATTAATATAATATTTTTATATTTTCATTTGGAAGTCAATTTAGTTATTAGTCTCGGGTCCCCAATATAGTCCATTAACTAAGTAATATGCCCATACTCTCTAGATATCCTAATTGATCAAAGCCCACTTCATGTACCTCTCTCTCTCTCTCTATATATATATATATATATATATATATATATATATATATATATATATATATATATATATATATATATATATATATATATATATATATATATAAATGAAGGGTTTAAGCTGCATGAGACATTCTCTAGGTTTAGAGAGGGGGTTGAAAAATACTATACATATTTTTGTCAAGGGCTGAGGAGGGAGAAAGTGATTTCTCTTACCTTTTATGAAGTTTTCATCTCAGGGAGTGCCCCAACACAAGGATTAATGCGGGGAATCATATATTATAAGATTCAAGGAATTAAGAGAATTTCAGAAAGAATTTGAAGGATGAAGAAAAGCATCCCCATCACCCTCTTCATTAAATATGTATCCTCATTCAGATCACCTATAAGTTCCGCTAAGGTATCGTGATCCGAACCCTAAATTTATTATTTGAATCTAGTTCTTTTTGCTTACTTTCTACAATGTGATCAACCGAAGAAAATTATTTTATTAAGTTATTACGCAGCAATTGGTATCAAAGCCTCGATTATAGATTGATCATGTTTTAGAAATGTTCATGTTATCCACTATAAAATCCTAGTTTTGCATATTGTAGGAATATACATATTTGTTTGTTGCATCGTAATAACATGATTTTATAGTGTTTTAATTTTTATATCCCTTCCATCATGGTCACATGAGTTTTTTTATTTGAATGGATCTTAAGGTGGTTTATTTGTAGTTAATTTCTTCATAGATTCGATTTGGTTGTTATAATTAGGCTATTTTTAATTATTACATTAATCGATGTATTTGGGGGAATTGGAAAGGGAATGTAATGTTTCTTACTAGTTTCAATCATGTATTTATATGGGTTTTGGTCATGGGAAAAGTTTCATGAAATTTAGTGAGGTTTTGACCAAGTTTGGGAGGTTTTAGCATGGCATTTGCGAACCTGAGATGAAGATGTAATGCTCCGAACATGGATCGATCTAGATTACAATCGGATAGATTCGGCATGGAATGGGATCGATTCGGCCCTTGGGAGGATCAATATGGCACTATGAAGCAGGCCCGATTTGTTTAGTTTTGTTATTGTATTCACTAGTTTTGCCATGGATCTTTGTCACGATCTTTTTCGAATAAAAAAGGAGTATTTTCAGAGGCAGAGGACATAAAGAACTCCAGTTTATAAAGAAGTCTACTTTAAAGAGGACTCTTATTCAAATGCAAATATACTTCAAATGTAATTCTTAATATTGAAGAGTTATACATCAAGAAGAACTCTAGGCCATGATGAAAAAGGGAATTTATTTCTAATTTGAATTAAAATTGCTTGTTATTGTGTTTTATTATTATTGTACTATCTTACTCATATTGATAATTATCGTGTTCTAATTAATTGATCAATTAGGAACCCGTGTTATTATTAACAACATGGATTATTGTTTCCATTGACCTAAAGCACGTTAATTTTGAAAAATTAAATTCAACTATTCTTTTTTTATAAAAAATGAATTTATCAGGTAATCAATTAAAGGTATAAATTAAATTATGGTCTCCAAATTTATTTTGAATTAAATGTGGTTTTATATTGAAAAATTAAGATAGTGAGACCAGATAGTTTAATTTGTATAAGTACTTGGAAAATTACCGGTGATTTAGTTCGGGTGCTTAGCATCAAATAAATAATGTTAAAAAATTCCCTTAAGTTCAAAATATTAAGTGGGAGAGGGATTTCAACACAAACCCCACGGCCTCTATCGGTGTTTCAGGTGCAACTGGCTATTACACTTTTATTGTTCGTAGTGGCATGATTGCAAGTTCGAGAGACCCCGTAACCTATAAAAGGGTTAAGAACATTGAGTGTATGTTTCACCTAATTTGGGAGGTCGTTTGGAATAGGTGATAGGTTTATGACCATTGTTGTATCGAATAACACTCGATTAATCCTTCTACCAATATGCAACAATCTGTAGTGTAAATGGGTTGGGAGTTAGATACATGAATTTAAGACTAAGTGGGAGATTGTTGGGGTTTTATTCTTGAAACCATGTATGACGTTTACTTTTGAGTAAATGTGTGTAACTTCATTTTCAAATCAGAATCATGATATTCACAATGGCTTATATATGGTTTAAATATATTATAGACATTTCGGTGAGACACCCCACTTAGTGAAATACTGGGTGATCAGTCCTTTATTAAATTAAATCAAAGTATCCATTTGGTTTAGTCTTAGCATCATCATCGAAAATATTTATTTTTATTAATCACCTAATAATTAACTAAGCTAGTTTCAAAACATTTTTTTCAGAAGATTAGTATTAATTAATTTAAACCATTCAACACATTCACTATTTTTTAATAAATAATTAATGAATAAAATACCATCTAACTGAATATGACAAAGCTGGCATAATCATTCCAAGTAAACAAAATCCAAACCATCAATCGTAATAATACTGAATCCAACTGAAACTTAAATACTGAAATGAAATGAGTACAATGTCTCTCTAGCATAAATAAAATGAAGATGGGCGACACATGCCCTAACCGAGGAGCCTAAATCAAGAACTAAAGGCATAGATGTGGAGGCGTCCAAATACGAGGACTTTCAAGTCCCACAATAGCTGCAGCACATCAAAAGATCCAACAGTCTAAGCTTGGTGCCCCTGTGGCTAGAACCCTACAAATAATTTCACAAGAAAAAGAGATTTTACAAGAGACAGGTCAGAGCCTGAGTGTAAATTATTTTAAAACAATTTAGCAAGTATGAAAAAATTGCAATAAAGAAAATAATATGTGTATATTAGCTTTTCGAGCACTCACTTGAGATTCTTACCTCTCAACTATTGTGCACGCCTAACGTACCTTTAACCCATCCAATTATTTTTATCACACCTAACTAGGTCATAGCCATAAACCTTGTAAACCCCGACCCAAAGCAACAACCTGAATTATCCACATATTATTATTATTAAATATTTTTTCATTTACTATCCCAAGTATGAATTTCACGATAAGGTTAAGTATTCACATATTTGTTTCAATTTCATTAACATTCTCACCTACATATGCACATAATAGATTACATCGCAAGTATTTATTTTCCATCACACTAGTATAAATAAATACTAATATGATACCCCCCCAGACTTAGCTGCGGTGCGTACATACTCTGTTATCGAGTCCCGATACATCTCGTACTGAAAAGGGACAATCGGTTCGGAATCACTTTCGAACCATATAAACACAAGTCACGGATATTAGAGGCGAACATAGTTTCAAGCCTATGGGTTACGCACATACTTACGCACCCATATGACCGTCAACACTATCATTATCACAGATAGCCCCTACCTAGGTTCCATGTTCTAAGGCACCAATCTAAAATCCCCCCGAAGGCTTATCAAGATAAGATTGCCCTCTCTTTAAGACCTCTCGTGATAGCAAGTATGGTAAGTATGTCATAAACATAATAAATATTATTATAGGTATTCACGCAACCCATCAAGATCATTAGGTATACACACAACCCAAGTAGTATAGTTTATACGCGGTATTACTCTTATTACTACTTACCATATATTTATTAAGTTATGAATATTCTCTCTCTTGTAATTTCCAAGGACGACTCACCGCTCCAAAAACCTTAAAGTATTAGACCCAAATAAACTTCAATAATTCTTCACTATGCTAAAATTCATCGTGCATTATTTAATCTCACTCCAATTAACTATGCTGCACAAATTGGAACAAAAAAGAAATTTGCTGAAATCTGACACGTCGTTCGAATGAGACTGCATCTCGTTTGAACGAGATAGAAGGTCATTATAACGACCTCTTCGCATGACAAGCCATCTCGTTAGAACAAGGCTTCGTGCGACCTAGGGTTGCTTCGTCTTCAACCTCTAAAATTTGCGTTTTCCATCATTTTTTATCCTAAAAACCTCTATTGATTGCTCCCAAACTCCCAACAATCAATTCCAATCATTATTCCAACATATAGGGAGGATTTCTAACAACCTAGGATCATTTAATCATGCATAATCTTGAAGAATTCCGAAAATCCCCAGCAAAA